>JAVJGI010000037.1:8542793-8556366 GCA_035590275.1 Ibycter americanus
CGCAGCCCGGGCAGGGGGTGCCCGCAGGAGGCTGCTGGGGCAGCTCCTGGCAGGGCCTGTGGCCCCGTGGGGAGGGGCCTGGGCTGGGGACCCCGCGGGGGTCCTGGGCTGGGGCAGTCTGTGCCTGAAGGGCTGCACCCGGTGGAAGGAACTCATGCTGGAGCAGCTCGTGAGGAACTGCAGCCCGTGGGAAGGACTTGTGTCGGAGAAGTTTGTGGAGGACTGTCTCCCGTGAGAGGGACCCCACGCTGGAGCAGGGGAAGAGAGTGAGGTGGAAGGAGCACAACGTGTGATGAGCTGACTGCAACCCCCATTCCCTGTCCCCCTGCACCGCTCAGGGGAGAGGAGGTAGAGAAAATCAGGGATGAAGTTGAGCTCAGGAAGAAGGGAAGGGTGTGGGGAGGGTGTTTTAAGATTTGGTTTTATTTCTCATTATCCTACTCAGATTTGATTGGCAATACATTAAATTAATTTCCTCAAGTCAAGTCTGTTTTGCCTGTGACAGTAATTGGTAAATGAACTCTCTCTGTTCTTATATCGATCCATGAGCCTTTCATCATATTTTTTCTCCTCCTGTCCAGATGAGGGGGGGACTGATAGAGCAGCCTGGTGGGCAGCTGGTGTGCAGCCAAGGTCAACCCACCACAGCTATGACAAACTTGTTTTACAGTATTTTTTCCCCTTTGGTTCTGCTTGGATTAGCCTTTGAATTCTTCAGATTGTAGAACTGAGCAGTTATTGCTGAAATGAAGCTGACTGTAGCTGCAGAATACCACTTTCTGCAGTTGTTGCCACTCAGGGAAACGTTTTACAGTATTTTCAAACAGCTCCTTTTTACGATGATGTGAATAAACTAAGAGTGAGAACTCAATTGTACATCAAAGTGTCTGCTTTTCAAAATCCTTAGTGTAATGGGGCTGACCAGTGTTGTGCTAATACAATATTTCTGTTTGTAAGGAACTTTTCCAGTCTTGTAAATATTTCATGTCCCTTAACACTTCTAATGTAGCAGATCAGGCGGTTGTCTCATCCAGTTTTAATATAATTAATTATTGATCTCAAAGGTACTGTTAGAGGAGAGAACAGGCTTGTGCTAACTTTGCTTCAGAACAGTAGTGCTCTTTTTAAAAAAGATGATGGCATGTTTTCTTTGCTTCTGATTCTTCGTTGGTAAAATGGAACTTAGATTATTCTGTTTGCATTACGCTAGTCCCACAAAGGATAAGAAGTAGGCAGATTACGGGGTATGACATATTTAAAATAATGAAGATTCTCGGTAGAAGACATGTAATTGACAGCTATTCCAGGAAAAAAAAATATCTTTGAGATTGTGGGTTGAAAAGGAAAAAAAAAAAAAAAAAGGGCAAATATTAGTACTCTCTTGATGTATTTGGTGAAATAAATATAGAAGAACAAAGTGGCATTGCCCCCAAATGGCAAAATGCTGGGAAGATATTTTCATGTAACATGTAGGCTTTATTGCTGTAAATTGATACAACAGAGAGCAGAATTCATTGCTGATACGTTTTGGTGCATGTCTCTAGATAATGTTCATATTTTGCTAACCAAGTGTTTTAGAGACTTTTGGGAAGAATACATCCTTATTTCAAAGCTGTACTGGATTCCTTCCCTTTATTTTATTTTCTAGGGTATTTCACCCTATTTATTTAAGTATCTAGGATATTTCCCAGTAGTTTTACTCAAGCAGCTATGAAATGGAAAATGTTTTCTAAAAGCAGAGCTCTTTCTCCCTGAAAATGTGTATCACCTTCCATATCGACAGCTGAAGTAATTCCCTGAGCAGGCAAGAGGATGGATGAATTAGGTGGAATCCCCAGTAGAAACTGTGGGGTCTAGCTTTGAGCAGAGATGAGGGTAGATGACATTCTGTAGGACGTCCCTAAAATTGGTTGTTGGAGAGCAACATGTTCTGCAAGCGAGGGATTGGCAAGTATGGCATGAGCTGTTCTTTCCCCCTTGCCTCCCTTATGGAGATAATGCTAGTGTCTGGGCTGAGCAGTTACTGATACTTTTGTTTTAATCCTTTATTTTACAGTTAATAATACGGGTGCATAATACAGGTGCATTTTAAATCTCTGCAACCCTGGAAGTGAGTCATTCTTCAGTAGGCTTGTGTGAATGGAGTTAGCAGAGTGCCAGCAAAGCGCACAGCAGTGCTCTTGCTTGCCTGCATGAACATGGGTCTTGATTTCCCATTGGGAAATGGCAATAAAAGGGAGTGTCTGCTGAGAAGCACCCAACAACTTGTAGTTATGGAAACCCTGACTGATAGTACAGTATTCAAAAAAAGTGCGGCTCATAGAGCACTTTCAGGACTAGGGTAAGAATGTGAGACTGCTGATTCCTCGCAGTTGTGCCAGTGGCCATAGCCCTGGCATTAGTTCGTCACAATGTACTGAGTATTTATTGGCTTAAGTGCAAACCTGTAGTCTATATCACATTCGTGGACAAAGCAGTATTGACTAGTGGGACTGTTGAAGTGACTGATACTAACCTGATACAGTTCATTGTGTCTAAAATCTAATGACCTTCCAAGTAGACAGAAACTGTCAGGGCATTTTGAGGAGTGCTGCTTTCTAGTGCACTGTTGTAATCATTCTCTCAAGCTGAGCAGTTCCATTGACCTTACAAATGGTGACTAATGTCCTTGTACTGTATATCATAACAGAAAATTATATTAGGAGAATTGTGAATGAAATAAATCATTTGTTGAAGCAAAGCCAACTTTGAGATCAGCTCAGTGTTATGACTCATTCATTAAGCCAAAGCTCTTTAAACAGACGTAAATGTTATCTATTCAATGTCTGACTTCAGTTAGAAACTACAAAAAAATCCTGCTTTCCAAAAGTAATTTACAATCTGTGAATTGCAGACAAGACAAGATAGTGTTTTTGATTGATGAAATGTACTGACCTTTGGGTTTGGGTTTTTTTTTCTGTTGTTATTATTCACTTCCATTTTTTTTGAAGAGAAACAAAAGCATTCTGAAGCTTGAATAGCCACAGTAAGGTAGTCACACAGGCTCTATGCTGAAAGCGTATCCTTAGGAAAACCATGTTCTGAGGATGATTGTCTAGACTTCTCAATTTTGTCTTCCTTTGCTTTCTTGTATTCCTCACAATTGTTATTTTTCAGAGTTTGAGAGGGATTCAATGGAAAGAAAGTGGAACAAAAAGTACCAGAAGCCAACCTAAAAATTCTGAAATAACTTTTGAGGGATGCATTTGAAATGACCTAAATCTAATGCTTCTGTGGAGTATTAAAAGCCTGAATCAAAAGATCATTTTCCATTAAAGATGGAAGGGTACTTAGAGGTGCTATAAGGGGTGTATATTAACTTTGTATACAAGCTCTCTACCTTAATAGCACTTTTTTAGGAATGTCCTGCATCCATGGTCTCAGCAGGTTTCTGGAACAGACTTTACAGCATCTCTCTGGGTAATTGCATCTCTCATATTTTTATGGATAGTCTTGTCTCTTATTTTGCAGTTCTTATGTCGAAGAATAAAAGCTCTTTGTGATTGCTTTGGTAGCTTTGTTTTAGTTGAACTTTCCATTTATGTGGCCATGCTACAAGGATGGCAAGTGTAGGAAATAAAGGAAGGAATCATAAGATGTTGTTGCTTGTATTTTTATTTCTCATATAACAAGAAGAAAAGTGTATCAGGATCCAAAAGCTTGTATTTTTTCCGTATGGATTTTTCTTCTTTAAGAATTCCCTGAGTCTTAGAGTTGAAAGGAACTTTTAAGATATCTGGGTTAATATTTTTAATACTGTGCAGAAAGAATGATTTTGGCAGCGAAGATAAAATGCATACTCATTTTCTCAGGAAACCTTTTGCTCCTAGTTATGGAGAGATGAAGTATGTCTCATTAATGAAATTAGTATATTTTGATCTGAACTCTAATAGGAGCTAATTCAATATTTAGTGGCAGGGAGGGATATGCCTGTTGTATCTTGGGTGTATAAGCTATACGGGAATAATGCACTTTATGTAATATACTTATGCATGTGATGGTAGGATGAAATATTAATGTTCTATACTTTATGTAGGAGTCATCTGATAGACTGTTTATGAAGAATGGCAGGCATTTTCTAGCTACAGTGTTGTATGAGCGGCAAAACTTTTGTATGTACAGAAAGTATGATATGGTGTTCCCATGTAACAGTGGTGGGATTTTCATAAAAATTGGACATAATGGAATTAGTCTCCTAGGAGCTGTTCCCTGTGACTGGAAAACAGAACAAAAGTAAATGACTGATTAAGAGGTAGTTCAGTTACTGCTTGTTCTTGTTGAAGGCTGGGAACTACCACGTTATGTTGGTTGTCCTCTGGTTTACCATACTACATGACTATCGCTTCCAAGGGTGTTATCTCAAAAAACTTCTTAATCCGCATTTTGTGTTTAGAATGGCTTTTACTGGATCAAAATATCATCACCTTCCAAAGCGGTTCCTCTGGGAGTACTTTTTGCTTTACTCGTTTGTACTTTTTAATGTTCTCAGAGTTCATTAGTCCTTACTTGGGTAGCATTCCTATTCACTAAGAAAAGAATCAGAAGTGAGTGTACATTTCAAAAGCTTAGTTTCACCATGCTCTATACCTTTTCTTGAATACAACAGGTCTTCTTGTGGGAACATTAGATGCGGTGTTGGATTCTACATCGAAGGTTGCGCCATTTCGCATCCTGCATCAGACACCAGACTCCCAAGTCTACTGGTCCATTGCATGCGGTATGTACTATGACTTAGAAGCTAACTGAGTTTATAGAGGGTACAAAGTGTGGGATCCATTTTTGGGTTAATCCTCTTACATCATTGTTCGTTCTGGTGACCTCTAAATGGTTTAAAGTCATTTGCAAACCTAAGATTGACAGTGGTGTGTGGTTCCAGTTTCTCAGAATATATCTATGGACTCTTCATATTACAACTTCCAATTGCCTGCTTTCTGCAGTAGTCCGTCAGGTACTAAAGCCTTTGTGCTCTCTTAGAGTAACAGAGGCACAATCTTTTCTTCTGTAAGCTGCAAGTGTAACTTGGCACAGTTCAGGATGATAGGGATAAGTTGACCCTTGGGAGTACTAAATGTGTTGTAGGTAGGAGTAATAGAAGCTGCTTATCCTAATGTTTTTTTCTACTTTATATTTGCTTGTTAAAATGAGCCAGGTTCCCAGTCATGGTCAGAGCTGAATTCTTCCTCATATCTGTTGCTCTCATAGGATAAGAAGTTCTTTATCTTCCTCATGTTGCATTGTTAATCAGTAGGAAATGGGAAAGAAATTGACCTTGAGAATAGAGTATGTGATTTTCCCTAAAGCATGCTTTTTGATAGCATGCATGGTTTATTTTGTTGTGGTTTTTCTTTTATTATTTTAAGTTTTGCAGCTTCTCCTGAAAATAAAGTCTTAATTCATTTATACCGGCTGGTTAACTACTGGGTGTCCAAAGAGACCTCCATTTCAGAAGTTGAGAGGACTCTTATTCTTTACATGCATCATTTTTTTTCTTCTAAGGCACTGTCTTGCTTTTATATTGAAATTAATTAATATTGTCACGTGGTCTAATGTTAAAAAGTCACTGTTGTGCAGTTAATCTGTTTCTTAGGCTTTTTGAAAACTCTGAAAACATCTGTAATTGCAGTAAAAAAGAGCCATATATTTTAGTTAATTTTTCCATGCTTTTATTTGTTTTAATAGTAGTGTTCTTCAAAGAAACAAGACTCCATCTAGACTTCTCCAGGCTCTAGGTCTTCCTTTTAGTTGCCTGTGGCAAAAGATGAGCTTTGCAGGAAACCTACCATTCTGCAAACACTTAGATGCATGAGTAATTTCACTTACTGTTATATTGCTGTTGCTGCTTTATTGTGAATCTTCATTGCTTCACCTTAAATGAAAAGTAGTGCCTCTTGCTGTCTTGCTGACTTCTGTATGCAGTTACTTTCAAAACACAGATTTGTTCTTCTAGATGTTTAGTTAATAGTTTACACATTTTGTGCTGTAATGCTAATCTGTTCCTGTTCACGTTCTGCAAGGGCTTCTCTGAAGGGCAGTAGTAGTCAGTGAGAGAACTGTTTAATAATAATTTAATGTAATTCATTACATGTCACTTTAAAAGAGCAGCCTTATAAAACTGGTAGAATTTGAACATTTTGTATATTGGCAGTAAATAAAATTTTAGGACTGCTTCTGAAGAAGTCAGAATTGATGGTGACAGACTGTCAAAGGTACTTTGATAAGTATATTGGAAATATGCTCGGGGGAATTCTAATGCCATCAAGTCAGCCCTTGGGAAAATGTGAATGGTAATCTTCACCTTAGGACTGAATTTGTATAAATTCTGTGCTGCATAAGTATACTTTACAACAAAAGGCTACATAATGTAGTTGTACTTTGTGGTAGAGAATGGATTGTTCTTTCTGTGGAGTGAAGAAATGGAAGAGATAACGTTTCTGCTGTTATATACAAAGGATCTGCAACAGTGCTCTTAAATAATTTAAATATTTATTTAAAATTTTCATCTTTACTGTGTCATATCTGTGCCTCCAATTCACACTGTGACTCAAACAATTGGTATACATGTGTAGTCTGAGAAAAATAATCAGTTTGAAATTTAATTGCTGTTTTAATTACTCTTTGTATGATTTTTAAGGTGTTGTTGCAAATCCGCTCTGTGTAGTACACGCTTAATTGTATAACCGTATTTAGAACAATTTCTATTAATTCCCAAGGCAACTTTTACTAATTCTGTAGAGTCCATTGAAAGTTGTTTAATTAGTCTTTACAAAGTAAATTGAGAAAAAAGAAATTGTTAAAGGTGTGTTCTTGCTTAGGGGTATTGATCCTATGTGACTCCACTGGCTGCTTTTATTTGTGAGCATTCCAGTGGAGGATGCCAATTAATTTATATTCTAGAATCCCTTTATTCAAACCTATGTAATTTTTTTCCCTCTTTCCCTATCCCTGTCTCCCACCATCTGATGGGGAGCCACCTGTCTTTAAAGACTTGACTCAATATTGAATTTGCTGGACCTCTACTGTTGTTTCACTGGTATCATCTGTGCTTATTATGTCTTGCCACTTGCATAATTTGTAATTGAGTATGTGATAAGAACAAGATGAATTATCATAAGCATTTTGAAGTTGGCCTACCACAGTTCTCTAACTGTAGAAGTAGACAGTGGGTAAAAGCGTTCCTTTGTATTAAAAGTAAACCAGTAATCTAAATGTATTTCTCTAAAGTTCAGGTGAGATAGGTTTTTCTCTGCTATAAAGTTGCAGTGATGTTCACCATATAGCAGGTGTGAGCTCTCTGAAACCTAGATTAAAAAGCAGTGTGGAGTAATAAAGTAACAAAGTTGGCTTCTCTCTAAGGTGTTTGAAAATGTAGTATTTATATTTTTGGAACACTGAATATTATTTTGGCTCTGTGGTTTCTATGTTCCTTATTGTCATTGATAACAGGTTTCTTTTTAAGTTACTCTTTCTCTTGCACGTATGTAATGAAAAGAAAGAAAACAGTCCTTATTCCAGTGTATTTGAGTCCCAGAGGGTCCAGAAGAAAAAAATACTAATTCTGGTGGTGCCAAACATTGTTTCAAGGATCATGCAGCTTGTATGAACCAGTGAGCCTTTTTCCTGAATCAGTAGTTAGTTCTGCTATATGTTTTCCATATGGGGTGCAGCTGTGCTGCTGTCCTCTTGGAGAAGCCTGCAACTGCATGAAAACAGTGCACTGTTTGGAATTACAGCATAAGCAAAACTTTATTGTAGGTAGGATGACATAGTTTCCTGAATGATGGGTGCCTAAGCTTTAGCGTGGTTAGAAATACAGTTAAAATGTGACTTGACAGAGAATGAGATAAAACTGTGACATGCTGAGCCAAGTAAGTAGCAATTGATTGTAAGCAACATAAATTGTTTCAAGTATCCAAAGAGAAATCTCTGCTACCTTCCTGTTACATGATGTATGCTTTACATCCTTACACACCTTAGAAGGGATTTTGCACAGCAGGTGTAAGTCTTGAAGTTCTACTCTGGAAACTGTTGTGGGCCAGTATCAAAGACCCAGATTTCCTTTTCTTATTAGTCTCATGAATCTGATCTCACATTTCACACCTTCTAGACTATTAGACTGGGAGTGTTCTAGCAATGCTTTGCTGTCCATGTTGGGAAGGTACTGCTGGGCTGAAGGAACTGTCAGTCCAAGTCAGGCTTCAGCACTGAGCCACACAATGCTGACAAAGCTGAGATGCTTGTGGATGTGAAGGCTAGAAATATAGCTGCGTGAAGGACTTGAAAGATAAAAACACAGCAGTGCATATTTTTAATGTACACCAAATACATTTTTAGTGTGCACAAGAGTTGGACAAAAGATTTGAGAGACTTGTGATTTGGACTTGTGCATCTGAATTACTCTGTGAATTGGGAATTCGCTAAGTATTCTCTTGATTAATGTTTTTAGTGAAATGATTAGTGTGTTCTAATTTTAAATAATAGTAACTTTCTCTTTCAATCAGGATCCAGCAGAGAAGAAATAACAGAACACTGGGACTGGTTAGAACACAATGTTATGAAGACTTTATCAGTATTTGATTCAAATGAAGATATTACGAGCTTTGTCCAGGGAAAGATAAGAGTAAGTAACAAGCACATGGCATAATTGGGAAAGACTAAGGATTTTTTTCCTCTAAATGTACATGAATAATACATCCTTTTTAGAGTATCAAAGGACGGCATTGTAGTGCTACATACTTCAGATTGAGTAGTATGTGGCTGTAACTTTATTACACTCCATTGTTCTGTTTATCTGCTCCACAGTTAAGTAAGGTTGTTTGACATAAACTCTACTTGGTACATGATATACCAGATGCCTTTAGATAGTGGTCTAAAACTGTTGATAAATTATTTCACAATAATTTTAATAATGCCTGGGAAGCATATGGTGTATTTTTGTGAAGGTACAACACTTCACTTTATATATATGAAATATTTAGCCCAGGAATTCTTGTGATTAACAGAGGAAAATACTTATTTCAGAAGAGGAGACCTGGAAATGTGTGTCTTGCCTAAGTTGTGTGGGAAACTTGGTGGATGAGTCTGAAATAGCACATTTGATTTATGACCTGGGTTTTGATCCTCAGACTATTCTTCCTGTTCTGAAACTTAATATCCTGTTAGGAGAATGCTACGCTGTGTGTATTCAGGTGCATATATGACACCCACCCACGTGGATGCATATATAAGTAACTGGTTGTTTTGTTTTAGGGTTTGATTGCTGAAGAGGGAAAAGGTTCTTTTACAAAAGAAGATGATCCTGAGAAGTTCCGTGAAGGTCTTATGAAGTTTGAAAAGTGTTTTGGATTACCAGAGCAGGAGAAGTTGGTTACCTATTACTCATGCAGTTACTGGAAGGGCAGAGTGCCCTGTCAAGGATGGCTTTATCTTAGTACCAACTTCCTTAGCTTTTACTCATTTTTGCTGGGAGCAGAAAGTAAGTGAGCCTCGGTACTAAGCCTAGTCCCTTCACATTTTACTGTTTATGTTTCAGATCTGGAAGAATTTTTCCTATGTCCTAAGGGAGCTGTTTTTTCATGTGAGCAGGTGCCTACACAGAATAGAAAAAACTGCAAACACAAAATACTTTATGGAAATGAATACATCTGTGTAACTTACTATACAGAGTCCAGTAGTTTTCTTCCTTTCTATAAGCTTCAGAGAGAAGGCAGACCTATTGCAGTTGACTAACTAAAAGTTGTCAGTCATCTTTAGTTCATGCTGCATATTAATCCAGTCTGTGAGTATTATTTATTTCTTTGCACACAGACTTAATATTTCGCATGGCTGCACTATGCACTGATGGTAGCTGCACATATCTTTTTTCCCCTGTCTAGTTAGTTTGAAATTCCTAAACAAATGCCTCTAATAAAATACATGATCCTTTCTAAGGTAATTTTCATTTGTATTGGGAAATGTCATAGCTAACAGGCATAGTTCCTCTAAATGCCAATACATGATTGATTTACTTTAAGTAGCCCTATTGGTAAAGTGTTAAAGTGGGGTGGCTTGTATGATGGTGTTTGTTTGCAATTTGCAGTTTAACATGAGAGCAAAGAAAAGGTGATGTAAGCTTGTATTTTCATACATGATGTGTCTTTAGTGTTTTTCTTTCTATAAAATTCTTTCTAATGGAATTATTTTATAGGAATTGTAAACAGTGATTTTTGTGCTTGTGAGTTTGTAGCCCTTTCCAAGTGTGTTATCATTTACCTATATTGCTTAATTATATTTTATTAGTGCTGTTGACTACTACTTTTTTTGTTAGTATGAGGGTAGCAGCTAATGAGAAGTTACTCACATCTGTTTGTGTTTGTATTTTCAGTAAAACTTATTATCTCCTGGGATGAAATATCAAAACTTGAGAAGACTTCCAATGTGATTCTGACAGAGAGCATTCATGTGTGCTCCCGTGGGGAAGACCATTATTTTTCCATGTTTTTGCATATTAGTGAAACGTTTCTTCTCATGGAGCAGCTGGCAAACTATGCTGTTAGGAGACTTTTTGACAAGGAGACATTTGAAAATGATCTAGTCCTTCATGACCCCCTGCAGATCACCAAGAGGTAATATATTACTTAGAGCCTGTCTGCTCTGGGCCCAGTACTTTTTTAGGCAAAGAGGCAGAGAATCTTTGTCTGAAGGAGATACGTAAATGTCAGCAGAGCTGGTGTTCTCTTAAACAAGTGTCTCATTAAAATTTGGGATCAAAGCAATGTAAGGCATTGTAATTTATTGTTGCTTTGCAGTATCAAAAGTCTATATGAAGGCAGGAAGTGATCAGACCTTCAGAGCTGGTCTTCAACTATAGGTTTTATAGTAGTTTGAAATTTTAAAAGGTGTTCTAGCAGCATTTAGGATTAGAAGATAAACAACAGAGCTGCAGCGTCTCCAAAGATACCTGATGAGGAAGGATAAGGTGGAGAATAAATAATTTAATAAACATGTGTAAATAATAACTGCATGGCTTTTCTGCCAGTGGAGATGGGTGACAAAATCAATGAGTTGCAGATGGGTGCATGGCTTTTCTTATTTATGACAGTATTTTAGGCAGTGGGAAAGATATGTGTGCAAGTAACCGATGGTTTAGGGTCCTTCCTTCTCAAAGATGGTGTGTGATTGTTCCTTGTCATAATTTTCTGGTTTCTGTTCAGTTCTGGTTTCTGTTGAAGCAAATGTTACCTTTTCCTCAGAGAGCTGTCCAAATTAGCGCCCAGATGCTCAGATTTTGATCTGTTGACCACAGCTATTTACTGTGAAAAGTAACCAGGAAAAGCAAGTCTGTTGTTAAGTAATTTAAATTCACATAAAGGGACTAAATCTTTGTTGGGAAATGTTACCTGTCTGCAAATCAGAAATTATGATAAAGCATTTTTCTAATAATGATTCCTACTTAAAACTCTATGCACCTGTGATTTAAGAAGAAAAAAACTATTTAGTTTTATAGTACATTGACAATAAAACTGACAATAAACCTGGTTTAGGTTGTATTTCCTTGGTAATTGATACCTTAGTTTGGTAGCAATGCTGGAGAGGGATGTTGCTCTACAGCCAAAACATTGTTTCTGGCTGCAGTTATCTGTGAAGAATTAGCCCATGGCAGATGTTTACAGCATGTGCTCCATTTCTAGCAAATTAATCCTGTGTTAAGCCAAAACTTGGTTTAGGTTTAAATGGACTATTCTAATGGATGGGGAACCAGCAGATTAGGCTGTTAGTATCATTTTCTACACTATCTGTGGGCTTGGATTCAGCAAAGTGCTCTACTGTGTAAGAACATGCTTGAATCTATTCCTATTTAGTGAAGTATTTGAGTATTTTGTTAATTATGTGTATATAGATAGATGTGGTCCTGCCCTTTCTTGGATCTTCAAGCAGACTTTGAACCCTCCAGATCCACCTCATGGGTTATGGGAGGGCATGATGTTTTGCTGTCTTTTCCCAAGGTATTTTTAACTTCTGTATTTGTAAAGACATTTTAAATTTATTTATTTTTTCTTTTCTCTTTCCTACCCTCTTTTTTGTTTTGTTTTTAATCTAGAGGCCTAGAGAGCCGTGCCCACAGTGAGCAGTTTAGTGCATTCTTCAGGCTACCCAAAGAAGAGACCTTGAAGGAAGTTCATGAGTGCTTCTTATGGGTTCCTTTCAGTCATTACAACACCCATGGGAAAATGTGCATTTCAGAAAACTACATCTGCTTTGCTAGCCAGGATGGCAGCCTGTGCAGTGTAATCATTCCATTAAGAGAGGTAATGCAAACTACAAATCAGCTAGTTATACCAGAAGTTTTGAACTTGTGTAGTTGAACACCAGTTTAAACAGATTTTCATTATAGTCTGCGTACATTTCCCCCTACCTTGAATACTGCATGTGGGAATTCTGTTTGTAGGTTTAAAGAATTGCTTTCATGTTTTACCTTTGTTCCCTGTGTCCTCTTTCCCTTTTCTATTTACTCTCATTTCTATAGCTGAGCAATGAACCCAAAATTTTTAGTACTTTTTTTTTTTTATTTTAATGGAAAAGCTTATGCTTAATTCATAAAGTTGGGTTAATGAGATTCTCAAGATAGGAAGTAAAGAATTGGAGAGGGTGGAGGATCTTGAAGATTAGTAATTGCTCTGCTATGTTTCTTTCTTAGCTCACTAGTGCGATTCTTTTTGCAGCAGTTGAGCAGCGCTGTCTGTTCAAAAGTCTATAGGGATATATGTCAAACAGTTGTTGAACACTGGGACAAGCATCAATGCCGTTACAGCTAATAGTATCAACAGATGGAATAAGGACCATATCGTAAAGGACACAGCATTCATATTTCTATAGAATACTATAGCTAGACTATGGAATAACTTCTGGGGAAAAAAAACCCTTCTCTGTCCCTCTCTTGACTTCATGTGATCTGGGACATTGTCACGTTTCAGTCTTCCAGGGCTAAAAGCCTTTCATCTGCACCCTGACATACTTTACAATAGCCTAAAAATGAACCAGGTTCTGCAATTGATCTGTAATTGCTCTACATACTCTGTGTACCTACTGCCTGACATAAGACACCTGACCTAGCAGGGTAAGCTGAGCTAATTTCAGCAATACACTTCGTGTTTCCCGCCCAGATCATAGAATCATAGAATGGTTTCAGTCAGAAGGGACGTTAAAGACCATCTACTTCCAGCCCCCCTGCCATGGGCAGGGACACCTTCCACTAGACCAGGTTGCTCAAAGCCCCATCCAGCCTGGCCTTGGACACTGCCAGGGATGGGGAACCCACAGCTGCTCTGGGCAACCTGTGCCAGTCGCACACCACCCTCACAGTAAAGAATTTTTTCCTAATATCTACTCTAAATCTACCCTCTTTCAGCGTTAAAGCCATTTCCCCTGTGTCCTATCACTGCATGCCCTTGTAAAAAGTCCCTCTCCAGCTTTCTTGTTGCCCCCTTCATGTACTGGCAGGCTGCTATAAGGTCTCCCTGGAGCCTTCTCTTCTCCAGGCTGAACAACCCCAACTCTC
>JAVJGI010000037.1:8556387-8636499 GCA_035590275.1 Ibycter americanus
GGAGAGGCGCTCCAGCCCTCTGATCATCGTCATGGCCCTCCCCTGGACTTGCTCCAACAGGTCCATGTCCTTCTTACGCTGGGGGCCCCAGAGCTGAATGCAGCGCTGCAGGTGGGGTCTCACGAGAGCAGAGGGGGAGAATCACCTCCTCCAACTACAGCATTAACCTAAAGCAATTTATTTGATCATCTGTAAATAGTCCTGCAAACAATGGAGACTTCCATAAGCTGTGAAAAACAAGAAGAGGCTGTGTTAAAGGAGCTGACTCTAAATTTGTTTTTGTGGATTGTCGGGCCCTCACGATTTGTTCTACAGTACTTCAGAGTTACTTTATTTCAGTGGTCTTTCATTCTTTACCTATAACAATATAAAAGCATCAGCAATGGCAGTCAGTCTAGCTATTCATGATCGTCTCACTTCTACTTGCATTATTAAAGTCTATTAACTGCTCTAATCTGTAACTGTTCCATCATGGCAATTAAAATCGCCTCCAGCTGTCATGTGTTATGATAGCTGTCTTTGAAAGGGTATTCTCAGTGGAAATTCATTCTTGTGAAACTTGTTTCATTTGATTACTTGCAAAAGTCATGTTTTGTCTGCTTTCAGATGATAAGAAAAAAAGTAATAGCTTCAGCAGGTAGAAGGAGGCAAGACTTGCAAATAAGCTCAGCACTTGCAGCTGGGAAAAAACTTTTCAAAGATTTTTGGTACTCTGTCAAAAATCTGTCGCATAGTACTTAGTACCTTGAGCTAAAATAGCTCCAGACCACTGAGCTTTAAAGTAGTGTTTGTTACTTGTGTTACTAATTCTGCTTGTGTGGTGCTTCATACTACTGTTTCATGTACACATGTATTTTTAACAGATTTTCTCTTTTAGAAGTAAGATGGTAAAATTTCTTGCCTAATTTACGTATCCTTGCTTCCGTAGGTCACAGGGGTGGATAAGGCAGATCCAGCCAACAGAGGAGTCAGTATTAGTACCAAAGGAAAAAGAGCTTTTCGTTTCACAGAGGTTAGAGATTTCGAACAGCTTGTAGCAAAGCTCAGAATGAAATGCAATGCAACTTCAAGTCCACACCACATGATAAATACAGAGGTAACTGCTCTGCTAATTCCAAGTTCTTAGTACCTGTTCCTGGGAATAAGGTTATGCAGTTTTACTGAGAGTTTACATATTGTTGTCAGTGTTTTGCTGTGTAATGCAATACCTTTATGTTTAAGCCTGAATCTAGACACAAGATGGGTAACAATGTATGCTGTACCTCTAGATTTCAAGTTGTCTAAATCTTCTTTTTTTTCCTCTTTGAAAAGTCGTGTTCCCATCTCATGCCTTCAGACCCTTCACATTAAAACAAAAGTACACCAGTCTGATGTGAAATTATGTGTAGCTGTGTCAGTTTTTGCCAGCTGACTGTTTGACTCAGGAAGTTGATGGAATGATTGTAAGGATGTTTCTAGATGTGAAGAAAACTGTGTGTGTAGTTTCATGCATGAGAAACAAGAAAGCAATGACAAAACATACATCCCTAACAAGCATGACTTCTAGTTGCTGTATCTCTTCCTTGAAGATTTTCCCCTGAAAAAGATTTAAATAGAATCAAGTGGAGTAGCCTCTAAAGTGACAGTTGTAAGAGTGGAGAATAACAAATACATGCCTTTTGGTAGAAAATAATCAGTGTATCAGCAAAATCTCTACCTTCAGATTTTGATTCTTAAGGGTTAAAAGGCAAAAATGAGTAACAAAAGCAAGAAAGTTTGATATCAGCAGAAATGCTCAGCTGATAAGAGTACAGTACTGCCCTGGGAGACCTGAGTGGTAAGGTCTGCTGCTCAGGGGCATTCCCTTTTACAGTACCTTATTTTGGGTTATATCTCCTTTATTTTGACATACCATCCTAAGTCCTGTACCTCTGGCTTTAAGGCATAAAAAAATTAATAACTCCGTGCCCATATGAAAGAGAATGTGTTAAACAATAGTGCTACTCTGAAAGCATTCTGTTTTGAGTTCTGTTACTTTGTTTTCCATCAGGTTTTGAGAAACAATCCAGGTTCCAATGCTGGTTTTTAAATGCTCTCAGCATTTCTGTATAGCTCAGTATATGGCTCCATTTAAATGAATGTTTTTGTTTTGACTTCAGTGGGAATGAATGGCCAGGCCTCCCTATCTGTTACAGGTCTCATTATGAATATTTGTCCTTTCATAATTAAGTTTTTGGCTGTAGACAAGGATTTCTTTTTCCACTGCAGCATCCTGAAAGCCCAGCTGTGCAGAGCAGGGATTGTTGTTTTTCATTGATTTTGGAATTCTGTATCTTGTACCTATAACTTAATATAATAAACAAGGATGATCTAGAAGCAGAATAGTTTCTGGTATCAGTGCTGCTTCTTGAAGAATGGTTTGTCATTTATAACTACCACTGTTAAATTTTTTTTCAAGGTTGCAGCTAGTTCTGCCTCTGACAGTTCAAAGGATTCTGATGTGGGACCATCAAAGATGGATCAGAGAGATAACAGCAAAACTGTTGGTACAGAAGCCCTAATGACTGTCTACCATCCTCAGGATGCTGAGAATCTAGACTCTAAAATGGTAAGGGATAAAATGGCCGACAGTTTTTGGAATCTTAATTGGAAAGGACTAAAGTATATTCAAAATGTATTCCAGCACGGCTGCTGATTTCCTCTGGGGCTTTGCCAATCTTCTTTCATCTGCATTTTCTGTATTTGGAGTCCACAGGGTGCTTCTTCATGGCTCCATTAAATTTTCTGCTCATCTTGTTTAATAATGGTATGCCTTATCTTCATGGAGCTAATTCCTCCTGCTCTTCCACCCCTCAGGGAAGAATTGGCTGTTTTATGATAGTGAACATGTTTCATATCTATCTGAATTGTCAAGATACAAAGTCACTACAAACTCTTTGGGAGCAAAGAGAATGTTATCAAGAAATTGACATAATTTCTTCCCTGCTTCATTCTTTTGCACTTCTGTCTAACAAAGTTATGCTCTAGAGAATGTTTCTTTAATTGTTTTTGCAGTAGAACATCCTATTTTTGCTTCTCTGTAGTGTGTGCAAGAAGACAGAAAGGTTTTATTTTAAAATAAAGTCTTTCAGCAGAACTGGGTAAATTAAGACATACTGGAAGTACCAGCAAATAAACACCCTTCGGGCAGGAGAAAAGGGAATCCAGATTTTTAAGTTCTGCTTTTTATAGTATGTTGAACAGAAGTGGACAAAATCTACTTTTCTTTTCAGCACCTTGAATTGCTCTAACAATATTAAACCTTACTGCTGCATGCACAAAAAATGTACTGGCAATGTTCAGCCTGTCTCAGCACTGGAGCCTCCCATGAGTTGGAGCACCTGATCATCAGTTGCTTTGCTTTAGAGAATTGTGTTTTAAGTGCATAATCAATAGTTAGTTAGTAATCTTGTACTTTACAAAGGATCTATTTCACTGTTTCTACTGTCTCTACCTCTTCTGCTGTGCAGGTAAAATGTCTGTAACTTCAATTTTGTCTGAATAGGGCATTTTTGCCAGTTTTCATTTTGTGAAGCAGGTTTTACTTACATGGCTGGTCCTACTGAAGTTAATATGCATACACTGTTACTGTCTATGTTGACAGGAATTGCTAGTTTTTAAAGATGTTCTATCTGGTTGATTAAATGTAAAATCTATATGGGCATAAGTGTTTTCAGCTGTTAGTTACCCTCCTTAATCCAACTCTAGATTTCATTCTCCTGCAGATTTTTCTGATTATTGATTCTCTTCTAGTGCTATTTGAAGCTCATGTAAATGAACTGAGGAAAGATTGAGAAACTGTGGGAGAATAATGACACTGAGCACCATTTGTAGCCATTCTGTTCCAAATCTGTCAACTAAACATAATGCAACCAGGCATGATAAATCAAAAAAAGGAAGCAACCTGTTCTGCCTGTTGAGTTTCTGTGGGATATTGTTTCATCTGTAACAGAGTTAGTACACTTTTATTGCTGTTAGCAAAGAACAGTTCATAGACATGCTGAAATTGAAGTATGTTAATTTATCAGAGTAATTAAGCAGGTGTCTGTGACAGTGCATTGACTTTGCAAATAATCACTTGCTTGACTTCATTGCACCATCGTGGCCAAATACTTTTTCTCATAGTTTGTTAGAGCTCTCAGATTAGTATGGAGAAGCCTGCCACCACACATAAGCAATCTGAACCCTCTCTTCTAGTTGTCTTTTCTATTGCTTTCATTCAATTTAATCTTTGTTCCTTCTTCTGTTGATTTATCCTTTAGCAAGAAAATGTTGCTCTGTTTATCACAAAGCAGCAACAAAAAATGTGGTATTTAAAAATTGGCCCAAGTTACAATAAGCAGATTTGTTTGTATGTATGTATGTATGTCTAATACAAACTTATGTATATATTTACATGGAAATAGCTGAAGAAGAATCTTATAAGAGGAAGTTTAATGTATCTCTAATTTTTTGCCGTAGAAATTATATCAAATGTTCAGTTTTCTTATCTATTATCTTGGCAATGCATTTTTTGAATGCCTCGGGAGAACTATAATGGCAGAATTTGTCTGCACAGTTGCACCTTGTACTGGTTAGCTGTTTTACTGCTTTATCACTGTTTATCCACTCCCTTTAAATCCCTAATACCTTGTGGTCCCTTGACAATTATGTAATTTTTATTGATGTGGTGCCAAAGCTGCAAATGGTTATACCTAGAGGTAACAAACAGGGCTATCTACCTATTGATTTTTAAAAAAAATAAGTTTAGCAGAATAATGAACAGTAAAACATAACAAATAGGTGGTGATGACTTAATTTAAAATGAAAAGCCTGCTTGTATACAGTTATTACTGGTTACGGATTGGAGTCATTCTCAAGTGAGAAGTAAGGAAAAAGCTGAACTTAGGAGTGGCTTGAAAAAGGTGAAAGGGAGTGATTTGCTCTCTTAATACAGCAGCAAGGGGGCTTCAGGTGAAGTTAGATGATGACAGGTTTGTCTGGGTTCAAGAAGCAACTTGCAGGGAAAAATCTGCTGTATGTTGTTAAATTCAGAGAGATTGCCTCTGCTGAGGAGGTGCCTGTGCTTCTATTTACTGGAGGATGGAGGAGGATTTTGTAGATCTTTGCTTGACCTTACTGTCCTGTGGCACTTCCTATTGGCTTCTGTTAGATGGAGTACTGGATTAGATTGACCTTTTGTCTGATCTGGTATAGACATTCTTGTAATAATATGCTTTAAAGAATAGTAGGTCATATAGGAGATTGCATTGTATGCCAAACTTACACCATGTACAGGTTAGATTTTGCTCTGATTTGCATCAGCTTTCATTTCATGTATTGATGTGGATGCCAATGCTGTCATTTCTAGTTTATATGAATATAACTGAGAGCAAAATTTGATTCTGTTCTCTGAAACCTGAGGAAAATCTTCCAGTATAATTAATGCTTGTTGTCTTCTACTTTTCATAGTTGAAGGAAAAAATGAAAGAACAGTCCTGGCACATCCTCTTTGTTGAACGTGGACATGGTGTCAGTATGTTTCGAACAAAGAAGACTCGAGACCTAGTGGTAAGAGGGATCCCAGAGGCATTAAGAGGAGAGCTCTGGCTACTCTTCTCAGGTATTGCATAGCAAGTATAATTGAATCATTTTGTGGACTCTACTGTATGGATGTTCTAGTTACTGACTGAACATAGTCTGACAAAAAATGCTCTGGCAATTTATCCAAATCTTTCTGAAGAAAGACACTTCAAAATGAGGAATAGAATAATTTTGTCTAACTTTGTCATTGATTCAAACAAATCTGTATCTGCTGCTTTTACAACAGACTCAATTGAAAAATAGTGATAAGAATGGTGAAGGGTCTAGAGAACAAGTCTTAGGAGGAGTGGCTGAGGGAACTGTGGTGGTTTAGTCTGGAGAAGAGTATCTACAACTACCTGAAAGAAGGTTGAAGGCAGGTAGGGATAGGACTCTTCTCCCAGATAACTAGTGACAGGACAAGAGGAAATGGCATCAAGTTATGCCAGGGGAGGTTTAGATTGGATATGAGGAAAAATTTCTTCATGGAAAGGTGGTCAAGCATTGGAATAGGCTGTGTAGGGAGGGGATGGAATCGCCATCCCTGGAGATGTTTAAAAAATGTGTAGATACAGTGCTTAGCAACATGATTTAGTGATGGACTTGGCAGTCCTGGGTTAACAGTTGGACTTGATGATTTCAAAGGTCTTTTCCAACCTAAATGATTCTATAATACATGCTGGTCCAGGGGACAGTCAGTTTCAGCAAAGCCTCTTTACTTGCTAAAAAGAAAAGCATGGTTGTGGGACTGTGTTTCAATGGTTTTGATTTAAGCTGTCTGACAGGCTAGTGTTACCAGAGACACAAAAAAATAATGTTTTCCTGGCAGAGAATTCGGCCCCAGACATCAGCAGCTCTTTGCTGTACACTGTTGCTTGGTTTGAAGGGTGAGACGTACAGGTATTGTGAACTTTCTTACACATATGGGATCTCTTGCCAAAGCTCTTGAGTGTGCATTTGTGGCTTTCTCCTGTAGAACATGCCTGTGTCAGAGCACTTAACTTGGCGAAATGGAGGCCCAGGGAATGAAGATAGTGCTTTGCAACACTGCTTTGCACTTCCTAGTCCTGTTCTCTGAAACGCTTCAGAAAAGCAGCAGCCATTGACTTGCTCAGGGTCATACGGGAAGCCTGTGTTAGATTTAGATAATGAGCTGCAGATTTTGAGGAGCCACTCAGTACCTTACCTGCTAGCTGTACTCTACTGTGTTCCCTGGGCAGAGCTTTCTGCTGTTCCAGAGGATCTGTTTATCATAACAAATGCATTTTATACTCTTCATTCAGCTACTGTATGGTCATTCCTTTTGAGGACACGTGAACATGGATTTACCTTTGCTAGTCTTCTTTTAGTGTTTACACAGGCATTTAGGCTTCTGTTACCAGACCCGGTATCTCTGACTTGGAAGGTGTTGACATAAAAATTATGGAATTAATTAGGTAAATATCAGTCCTTTGCCTAGTTTTTCTAATCCATTTTCAGCTCTACAAATGGAAGGGTATTGTGTTTGCCAGAAATCTTGGGCAAAATTGTAGGTGAAAGGAAGCTTCCCCCTGCCCCACAATGAAACAAAAAAGTCAAAATCAGCTTTATAATGGAACGTGACTTAATTTCCTCCAAGCCTTATTTTATTTCACTTTTCTGCTTTCATTTCAGAGTAATTCCATTAATTTTTACAGTAGAATTACTCTGATACATTACTGCAGTAACATCTGCATATTTGTGAGGTCCCTCAGTCGTCACCAAAAATGTTTATACAAATTGCAGACGATCATGTGGATACTTTATTGTTGTCTTCTTATGCTGTGCAATGCAATGTATTGGCAGGTGCTGTGAATGATATGGCCTCCAACCCTGGTTATTACACTGAGCTGGTGGAAAAGTCTTTAGGAACTTGCACTTTAGCTACTGATGAAATTGAACGAGATTTACGTCGCTCCTTACCTGAGCATCCTGCTTTTCAAAGTGACACAGGAATTTCTGCACTCAGGAGAGTTCTTACAGCTTATGCATACAGGAATCCCCAAATTGGCTATTGTCAGGTACAGCAATTTTGAGACTCTTAATGTTGGTTGTCTAAATATTAGCTCATGATGGCAGTATAGTGGCATCTCATAAAATCAGTCACATAAATATGTAATGGTTTCTTGCTCAGTGGTTCACTTACTTTGCTTATTTCGTCCCACTATGTAACATGAGTTTTTACATTGTACTTGAATTTATTGATAAATGCTGTCATTTCTACTTCCTATGTGCCTTTGCATTCTTACTAGACTTTTAGCACTTAGAAATACTTTTATATAGTTTAAATACTATGCTCTGTGTTTAATAATACAGAGGTAAAAGTCTTACACTGGATATGGCTGTAGGTTATCCTAGCACTCTAAAAACGTGCTGTGAAGTGCTTTCAGAAATACAAATTTTAACAAATGACAACAGTTGTGTTTTCACCATCTTTCCTTGTAAATACTTCCTTTCACGTTTAAATGTTACAGGCAATGAATATTTTGACATCAGTACTTCTGCTGTATGCCAAAGAAGAGGAAGCATTCTGGCTTTTGGTGGCTGTGTGTGAAAGGATGCTACCTGATTATTTCAATCGTCGAATCATCGGTAACATCAGTCTGTCTTTTCATCTATCTAGAACTGAATGTAAATGATCATTCATTAAGAACAAATGTAAGGAGTGAGCTGAAGGCTGAACAGTGGAGAGAAACTGTTGCATTTGATTCAATATTGTGAAGTAGAAAATGGAAGTTACAGAGAATGTCCCAAGATGACTCCTTAAACAGGATTGAATATGATTTTTAGATATTGTCATTACTCTAGGCATAACTACTCAGGAAGAAATAATTTTGACTTTTTATACTGTTCTTTTGGAATTATAACTGCAACTCATACTATTTATTTGACACTTTGTCAGCTTAAAGGAAGAAGTTACTCCAGGTCCAGACTTAGTCTTTGATCTCATACTCAGTAGTTGCAGGTGTATATGCTAGAAGGAAATTGGATGTGAAGTTTCTCTCTAATTGCAGGGAGGCAATTCTCTCTAATCAGCTGTCAGGAGAATCATTGGAAGTAGCCACCCGCACACAAAAGTGCTAACACACTTTACAGTATGCAGCAAGGCTCTGGGCCGATGCCTAGAGTGCATAGCTTCCAGCACAGGGGACGAAGCCAGTGGTTCCATACAGCTAGGCCTGTGTTTGCTTTTACAACAAAGTTGCATTAGGACAGGGACTTGATTTCTGGCCAGTGCTCTGAGAAAAGTATGCTTCTCTGTATTAAGATTTGGGTGGTGGTTTTGTTATCCTTTCCCTGCAGGTGCCTTGGTAGATCAGGCAGTGTTTGAGGAGCTCATCAGGGTTCATCTGCCTCAGTTGACAGACCACATGATGGACATGACTTTTTTCTCCTCGGTCTCTCTCTCCTGGTTCCTTACCCTTTTTATCAGTGTGCTGCCTATTGAAAGTGCAGTCAATGTGGTGGACTGTTTCTTCTATGATGGAATAAAGGCAATCTTGCAGCTCGGTCTCGCAGTGCTGGAATACAACATGGAGAAGTTGCTGACTTGTAAGGATGATGCAGAAGCAGTCACTGTTCTCAACAGGTATCACTGTAACTGTTCCTCTTATGGGCCGCGTGGCAGCTGCTATAATTGCAAATAGATAAGTCATTCTGGGGCAGCTGAGAAGACATCTGGCCAGGACTTCCAAAGGGTTCAGAGGAATTAAGTGTTCATCTCAGGCTGAAATTCTGAAAGGGGTGGCTGGGAAGTATGCCTGGGTCCTTTGAAAATCCCATCCTCCGTGAAAGTTCTTTTAAAACCATTGCCATTTTGTGTATTTTAAAGTAAAAGCAATGTGGTTTTGCCTGGAATGTATATCACTTATAGAAGATGGCTTTCCTTAACGATGAGGTAATCTAGAGCACACTAAGACTGTTCCAAACAGTTCAAGCATCAACTTACTGACAAGACATTCTACGGCTTAGTTGTATTTTAGGCTAGTGGCTCCTCTGCTGCAAATAAGACAAAAAAATGCAATGAGGACAATCATGACCAGATGTTTGTTCTATATTAGCATTTGAAGAATAACTTCAAATATGCAACATAAAGTACATTTTAAACCAATGTGTGCAAGCAAAACTGGCATGTTTATTTCTTCACTACCCACCTAAATTCTGTTGTTGCTGCTGTGATTGTGTATCATGGAGTATTAAAACAGCAAAGTGACTTTGCTATAGTAGTCACCAAGTTATGACTCTTAAGAACTGATAATAAGAATTTCCTTTTAGTGGGACTTTTAAATGTTGCATGTTTGAATAGGGTAGGAGCTACAGAATTAATGAGGAAAATGTAATTTTTGCTATAAGAGACCGTGCAGCCTGGTATTTGTTATAAAACCTAGCTGTACTCATGTAAGTATTTAACACTTAAAAAAAACCTAACAGTAAGCACATTCACCCAGTTTCAATGTATTAAAATTTAAAATCTAGAAGTATGGTGAAATTTTAACTTTCACTTGAACCAACCAAGCTGCTGTTTCCACTTGACATCCAAGATTTTGATGATTATGAACTTCTTTTGAACTCTTGCTTTCAACATTTTGTCTGGCTGTAACACTGCTGTTGCACAGTTAATCCAGCCTCCAGCATGCTGGTATATTTAAAAAAATGATTACAGTAGTTTGCCTCTCCTCGAGAAAAAGGAAGCTATTGGTCCGTAGATATGTGTTCCTTAATGTTGGCAAATGAAATGGCCAGCCTCCATAATGGATCTGTTTAGGCTGGTTATGTAGGTATGATGAATAGGTCCAGATCAGACGTGTCTTGGCTTACGCATCTTTGGGAATTAAGATTGCCTTGGTCACAGTTCAGGACAAGCCACTCTTCCTTTCTCCCAGTCATGTAGTACAACCTTGCTAGATGGATTAGAGAACAAGGGGAGTGCTGAGTGGAAGGGACCTTGGCAAGTCTCTAACTTCCCACTCAAAAGAGGATTACTGCTAGCACTAGATCACATCAGCCATGTTATTTTCTAGCTGGGTCTTAAAATCTCCAAAGGTTAGAGGCTCTACAGCCTTCTCTGGGTAGGCAGTTCCCACGTTTGTATATCTTTGTTACTATTACACCATATTTGTGCTACTCATGCTAATATTCTTTGCTGTTTCCCATTCTCTGCGCACTTTTTCTTCAGTAGATACTGATGTTACTGTTTTATTGTGGTAAACTGGTTCCTGCTGATTTCTTGTGTGTTTGCTTTGTGCAGATTTTTTGACAGCGTCACTAACAAAGACAGCCCTTTGCCTCCAGCTGTGCAGCAGGGCTCCAACCTCAGTGATACAAAGAGTGACCATCCAAAAGTGGACATTACTGATTTGATCCGAGAGTCAAATGAAGTACGTGTTCTTGTGGGTATGTTTTCGCATCCCATGCAGTGTTCACATTGCATGGGCTACCTTAAAAATAGTGCAGCTGTGTTGTGCAAACTAGAGTAGAAAATCTGTGTAGATTGGTAGAAATGGGGCTCTGTATATTGCTGAGCCACACTGAAAACCTTATAGGTTATGGGGTAGGCTTGTTCATTGTTTTGTTTCTTTAACTGCCTGGAATGTGCTTGCTAGGCTGTCCTGAGTGGAGTTCCCTAGGTTCATCACAGGTCGTGTATTGCCATCCCTCATTCACTTTATTAGTGTATCAACTAAATGACAATGTACAGCAGAAACAACGCTTGCATTTACTAATTTGAGACTGATTACTGTACATTACAGATAGTGGTAACATTTGCCCTAACAACCAGTGCAGGAAACTCTGTACTTCAGTAGTTTGTTGTATGGGTTAAATAACTGTTATGATCTTCTAGCACTTTCTTTCAGTTTTCAAGTTTGATTTCTCTAGTGTCTAGCTTTGCAGCTCTGCATTGGGGAGGAAATAAGTCTAGCTTCTCCTTCTCCTTTTGTCCTCAGATTTTCATGAGGCATGAGTAGTATTAATCCATTTGTAGACAGGTTTCTGCTCAGCAGACCTGAAGTGAAAGGGAAGCTGAGAGAAGGTATTTGTTCACATTTTGATTTTTCTATCAGCTGGTTGCTTTTATCTATATGATACTTTTTTTTAAATTTTCTGATTCTTCATATGATTCTAGTGAAACATCCACAATAAATCTGTTTTGGAAAAATGTCCTGGTCTTTACTTGGAAAAGATTAACTAACTGTAATTTGTATAATTTAGGAACTGTCCCTTTTGATTTTTACTGAGAAGAGGGTGCTTTGCCTTTAGTGGGGCGAACAAAGACAAGAATCAGAAATTCAAGTTCTCTTGGAAGTATCTTTACATCATTGGGCTAATCATTTAAAAAGTCCGTGCTTCTGCTGTCAGTGTTGTTTCATAAGAATGTTAATCTGACAAATCATGTTCGTAAAAGACTTATAAGATTCTTGTAAGAAGAGTTGCAAATTATTATGGGTCTTTCTTGTCATGGTGAGATCTTATAGTGAGGATGAATACTTGTAAAGGACTGGGTTTGTAAATAATGAAGTGCTCTGTATTGCATTCTGAAATATAAGCTGAAGCTTTCACAGGGATGGAATCATTACTGGAAGACAAAGCAAAAGAAACTCCCCTGCCTTTGCTGACAGGTGACTAGACCGAAGCAGTAGCCTCTGATTTGGTATGGCTTTCGAACATTGATTTGGGCAGGTCCTTGAACCTGAATCTCCTGCTTCCAATCCCCATTTCTATCTCATAGCCCCTTTTTTGGTTGCAAATTTTTATCTTCAGTTGAAACTGAGTGTCTTCAATGCTGGTCAGTGTCACAATCCCTTGTTTGGGAACTGCTGATACAAAGTGAGAGTCAATTTCCTGCTTCCCATTTTGACCAGACAGTTAATTTCAACACAGTTCTGATCCGGTGAAGGGTTTATTTTCATATCACTGTGGAAATAAAACAAATTTCGAAATGAAAAGATTGCTGCAATGGAGAGTTGTCATCGTGCAGATAGATCTATTTACAAATCATGAATAAGTGAACAGAGATGTTCTTTGTGATACTGTTGCTTTGCAAAGGTGTTCACAAGATAAATGAGATTAAGTGAAAAGATATGGAGTTGAATTTTAAAACTATGTTCAGTTTCATGCCTTTATGACTCAGGCACAAATGCAAGACTTATGCTTTGGCAGTCTAATCAGATATGAAGATGCCATATTTCACTAGTGAATGGAAGAACGTGTAACATTTTATCACATCACACTAATTCGGAGTTAGATTATACATCTTATTTATATTCTTACTGAGGCCATTGCACAATATCAGTCCCCAAAAGCCAGACCAGTGAATGAGTTATGATTCAGAGATGCAATTTCTCTCTGCTTCCTCTTTGTTCCAAGTCAGAAGTGTGCTGGTAGAGGTCTTCACAGGAACATAGAAATACAGTTCTGGAATAGAGCTCCACAGGTCATCCAGTTCAGCTCCCTGTCCAGCATACACCCAGATCAGCCTTGAAAAATGTCTAATGTTGTTAAAACTCTTCAACAAAAGAGAATTGCCCATTGTAGGATTTCTCTGCCCTTCTCAGAAAATATCCTAATCTCCAGTATAGTTCCTCTTGGATGCTGATAAAGCGCTATTGAGGACAGTCAATTGCAGTTTTCTCTGCAATTCCTTGTTGTTGTTAGGTTGTTGTTCTTTATCATTTACCCTTTCAACTCCGATCTTTTATTTTTCTATATTCAACGCAACCAGTTCCTCTCTTACCTTTCCTCAAAGCTTCTGTGCTTCATGACTGTGTTGCAGGTTTTTTATCTCTTATTTAAAGTGCATTGCTGAAAATGGGAACAAAACACACTGTGGAAAAAACTTCCAAAACTCCTGCCTAGCTTGGTCATTTATCACTGATTTGTCCTCCAAGTTTTCTGTTAGAACCAGTTGTACCCATGGTGCATGGTGGTTGTGGTTAGGCCATGTCTTGCTGGTTGCATGTGTTGCTGAAGAGTGTCAAAAGCCTTACAAAAGTAAAGACGTATCCTATCCGCTATTTCAGTTCTACACACTAGACTGAATTTCCTCATAGGAGGAAATGGAATTGATTTGACATGATCTTGATAAAGAATGTTAGCCTGTTTTGATTTATCTTACCTGTCTCTATTTAGATTTTAATCGTTTAATAATTCGTTCCATGGTTTCTCTGGGACTTTGTTTCTAGTTTTTGCCTACTATTCCACTTTTCTTTAAAGGTAAATGTATTTATTCTACTCGAATGCTCAGATAGCTAGGAATGGTTCAGAAATTACTTCAGCTAATTTCTAAAGTTCACTAGGGTGAACTTCCAGCCCTGACGACACACACATCTTAGACTTTGCTACCCTGCAGTAGTAGTCACGATGTGATAGAGTTGGATATAGAGCCAACACGCAGAAAATCTCTTCCCTCACCGTGAACTACTTCATTTCCTTCTTTCTCCATCACCCTTTTTAAAAATTACACTGTTTAGGGAGAATGTTAGTGCTCTAATATAAAAGATTTTTTTGCTCAGAGTTTCTGGGATCTTCCTTTTTGTCCATACCTGTATTGTACTTAGATGCAAGAAAGACAAAAATATCTGCTTCGATGTGTCTAGCACCAGTTGATTTCATGGAAAGATGCTTTTCTTCTTAGAGATATGGTGATATTCGGTATGAGGATGTTGAGAGCATGCGCTGCAGGAACAGGCTTTATGTGATCCAGACGTTGGAAGCTACAACCAAGCACAATGTGGTGAGTGACTTGGAAGAGCTAAACCCTTTCCTCTGATAAAATTTGTTCCCTTTTGGAAATTCTGAGAAGAGCTACATTTTCCAGGGCCAAATATATAATTTTATACAACGAAATCCCTCTTGTCTGCAGGGTGTCTGTTGTCTGAGGTTTGGCCTGTGACGTTCACAGTCTGTGAATCACAGCATGACCTTCTGGTCTCATTACAAGTAACACCATCGCAGACAGCTTCTAAAGGCTGGCCTATCTCTGACACTGCATTGATTGGAACAGGCTGACCTATATTTCTGTCTGCTGCTGTTAAATTGTTAATGCATTTCTCTTAGAGGCATAGAGCACTGTAAAATGTCCACAGTGCTACAGTAAAACAATTAACCACCTGCATTTTTACTCTGGGAAGCAATCACTGAAGAGATTATTATACTGCATTCAGCAAGGTCTGTGGTGTGTGTGGATGTCTGGTGATGCATGCATGGTGGGGTAGCTCTTTAGCTGTCAATTTCATCCTTTAAGTTCAGATTCCTGTGTGAAGGTGGAGGTTGCAAGGTTCTTCCTTTGTTTGCCTAGTTTCTTCAGTGGCTCGTTCCCAATAACTGATGGTAATACTAGGCTATTTAACAACCAGTGCTTCTTTCTGTGGTAAATGTAGCTTGTAGCAACTGATACTAAATGTTGTTGGTCGTGCTAAGATGATAACTGTTGTATTTCATTTTACCAAAAAAATGTATTGTGAAGACGGAACCTGATCTTGTAGCTAATTTTGTTTTAAAAAGCTGTGAACAATTTTTTTTGTTTAATTAAAAAATGAGGATTCAGCTTCACTGTTGTGAGCTGAACATGCATTTGCCCATTATAAAGGAAGCTATATGTTATGTCTTTATAAATAGTTGGGGTTTATCTCCTGGGTTTCATAGTGCAGGCTCCATGTATGCAAGTAATATGACTAACTTGAAGCTTCCCTTTTTTGGGAGAAATTATTTCTTTCACTCTATAATCTTCTGATTGCTTTTAAAAAGAAGTTCTATTCTTACTCCTAATTGTAACGTTCCAAAACCTGGAATATTCAAACAGTATCTTTTAATGTAAGGTTAAGTCTCCCGTAACTTTATTCTACAGGCTTATTCCAAAGCAAGAAGACTCATTAATTAATTTTCTCTTAATTTTGTTTCAGCTACGTGTTGTGTCCCAGGACGTAAAATTCAGTCCTAGTGATCTTGGAGAGCTTTATGAATTATTCAAGGTAATGTGCCATTTTTCTCACCATACATCCATCTTAATAGTAGACTGTGTTATGGGTGTGAAACAGTTTTAACAAATTGAGGTAAAAGCTAGATTCAACATATGTTTTACATGTCAGCTTTAAATCAAATGACATAGTTAACTTTCCACATCTTTCACCCAGAGACAGTTGTTGTTTCAGAAAAATCTAACATTTTATCTTTCTTTTGCAGAAGGAACACTTTCTTTCCTGTTACTGGAATGTAAATAGTCCTGTCTTGCAACATCATGATGCCAGTCTGCCGTATCTTGACCAGTATCGGATTGATTGCCAGCAGTTCAGGGTTCTCTGTCATCTCTTGAGCCCCTGGTCACACTGTGCAAACAGAGACTCACTTGCATTGTGGACATTCAGACTGATGGATGAGAGCTCCGATTGCCTTATAAACTTCAAACAATTTGCCTGTGTTCTTGGTATGAGAACAACACATATATGTAGCACATTCACAAGGGAGCTCCATCTGGGAGTAGTCCTGGGGTGCATCACCTTCCAGACACTATATAAAGAGACTAGCCTTTGAACTTAAGGTCAAATAGTCTGTTTTTTAACGTGTGAAATTAAATGCAAAGACTATATAAGTGGAAGCCAAATGCTGAAAGTGTATTTATAAGCTTGAGAGTGGGAGCTGCGCTATTTAGGTGAATTATAGAGGCTTTAAGTTACAGAACTGTGCTCTCATTTTCTTGTCCGTATTTCACCATGAAATAGCTAACACAAAGCTTTACAAACTAGTAACTTTTCTGAGACATTAATCCCCTGGAGAATAATCTATTTGAGATTAAATTTAAATATGGCTTTACCATCAAAATAGCAGAAAATTAGGAAATTGTATGATCTCATTGCCCAGCCTGTTTGGTTGATGATAAATGCTTCCTCATACTAAGCCATCTCATACACAGATCGTGCAAGATGACCAATGCCTTGTATCTCTGGGGAACTGAAAGTTTTCTTGACTTACTACTCTGTTCCTTTCCTCTTGTTTTCAACACGGTATTGTTCAGGAGACAAAAATTTAAGAAAAAATGCTGAGAAGACATTAATACTGTATTTCTTTGGTTCTGTGGTGTCATTTTAGTAAGTCGCAGACATTATTAGTGTTCTTTCCTCAGTGTAGGCAAACCCCAGGCTCAGCTGCAGGTGATACTGCCTTCTTTAAGCTTCATCTCTAATTATACTCCATGTAAGGTAGGACACATGTCCAGTTCCGGCCTCCCTGGGTTGTATTTGTTTAGTGTAAGAGGGTGTTTTAAAGTTTGGTCCAGTTGAACAGACTGTCTTGCCTCTTTCCTCTGACAGATACCATGTATAATGGAAGTTTCACTGACAAACTCAAGCTTCTTTTTAAGTTGCATATCCCTCCAGGTAAGTGAGAGGTGGTGGCCTCTGGGGAGGGCTGTTCCTGGCTTTTATCATCTTTGCATGTTTTTTTTTCTTAGCTTTAGTTTTCTTTGTGTTGTCACCAGTCCTGGCTACAGTACAGTCCAACAGCTGTAATACAGATGTTTGTTTCTTCCAGAGTGATGTATTCTTTGGGAAGGACTTAATCTGCTCTAACACCATTTCTCCTCATAGGGACTATTTGTCTGTGCAAAGCTTTTGCTTTTTTGTGCTGCTTTGATAATGCTTGGGAGCCCCAAACCCACTTCATTTGTTTATTTATTGCAGCTTTTACTGAGGTAGAATCTCTAAGCCCTTTCAAAGGTGATGATCTTTCAAAAGAAGAACTGATCCACTTCAGCCAACTCAGTGGTAAGCTTCAGAGTGTGAGCCTTGCCTGCAGAATATTAGAAGGAATCTGTTAATTATCTCATGGTGAAAAATGGGGAAATCTCTTCTGAAAACAGTGAATCCAGTAAATCATGTCGCTATTAACATGAATCCTCTGTGAAAATCTTCTGTAGATAGTCACATTTTCATAAAGTAGTGCAGAATTTGTGGCTAGCTAGTCTGATGATTGAATTCAAAGGCCATGGGTATTTACATGTGTATTTGTGTATTACAAGTGTATTTGGTCAGCATTTTTCAGCATAGTAGGCATCCTGTTGCAGTGGTTGATGTGATGGCCATTTTACTTTTGTATTCAAGGCATAAACGGATGATATTTCCTACCTTGAGAAATAAAATACCAAAATTCATCATTATTTTTAGGCACATAAGCAAGCATTTAATCAAAATCCTTTGCTTCCATTTTAAACCAAGTAAGGTGAAAAAACTTCTTGGGCTGTAAGTTTATGGAGTTGATAAAATATTCTGTTTGGAAAACTGTGTGATTTTACTTCTTTGGAAGACAGATCCTTTCTGGTTTTAAAAAACTATCCAAAGGGTACCCTATCTGTAATATATGGGTCCTGTTCAAGACACGGGCCATGAACTTATGAAGGTTATTTGCTTGACGCAACTGATGGCAGTTTCTTTTGTGATCTCCAGCCTCTTGGTGGCTTCTGTTTTTATGGAAAATATGCAAATCCTACCGTGTGGTTTCTTCTTGGCCTTATCTGTGTTGCGAACAGAGGGGTCAGTGAGGGTCTTGCTCCTTAAGGAAGGAATTTTTGATAAAAGGAAATGAACCGTTGGCTCTCCTTTCTCAAGTAAAAAACTTTCTTTTTCTCCATCCAAACTGTAGTTCCATCTGTTGGAGGTAGTCTTGAAAGTGATTCTTTGAAGAGCAGCCCTGAAAAAGGTAAAAGAATCCTGGAGACACATTTGGTAACTGTCTGTCTTTTGGGGGAGCAGAGCTGGGAAAGTATGTGGAAGTGTGTGGTGACAAAGTACACTGAGTAACATCATCTCTAGCATAGTGCTAACATTACATCCACTTTTATAAGTACAGTCCTGGCGGGTGAGAGGGTAATGTAAACTCTGATCCTGTTTAGTCCTTGGCCCCACCACTCTGTTGAGAAGGACTGACATTGAGGATGCCAGTTCTGCTCGTCATCCCTCATGGGGAGCTCTTGGTTCTTGTTTGTTCACTGGTTTTGGGGGTTTTTTTTTTGGTCCAATAGGGAAGGGGAAAGTTGATATTCAGGCATATCTGAAGCAATGGCAAGATGAGCTTCTTAAAAAAGAAGAAAACATTAAGGATTTGCCAAGAATGAACCAGGTAAACTGTCTGAGTCATACTTAAGTCTATTTTTGAGTGCTATTTATCCTTTAAGTCCTATTAGTAGTTTTCTAAAGGATTTGTAGGATCCTTTAAATTTCAGGCCTTCACATTAATTGTTAGACTGCGGGGGTTTTTATACTGCTGTAAGGTTACAAAGCTCACAAAGGACGGGACTTCCAGACATACTTTGGTTTATCAGGGCTGGTCCACGCCAATATTGTCATTAGAGCAGTTGCTGTACCAGGTGCCTAGCAGCAGCAGGCACTGCGTTGAGATCACAGTGTGTAGTGAAACAGGACAGTTGTGTTACTGTTCTCTGAACAGTCTCCTCTGTATCTCTCTGTAGTCTCAGTTCATCCAGTTCTCAAAGACTCTGTACAATCTGTTCCATGGGGATCCTGAGGAGGAGCTGTTGTATCGGGCTATAGCGGTGGTTACCAGCCTCCTGTTGAAAATGGAAGAAGTTGGGAGAAGACTGCAGAGCCCCACATCACCAGTCAAAAGACCAGTTGCTGTTACAGAGGTGCCTGCTGAAATCCGCAGAAAAGGGCAGGAGGAAAGCAGCTCTGAGCAGACTGGAGGCAGTGGAGCACAGAGTTTAAGAGAGAACCATGAGTGGTCTTTTGCCTTTGAGCAGATTCTGGCATCCCTATTAAATGAGCCAGCCTTTGTGAGATTTTTTGAGAAACCTCATGACATAAAAGTTAAAATAGAGAGTGCTAAAAATTTACAACTTAAAGCAAGAACCAGAGTGTAGTTTTCTTTACCTTTGACTCTGAATTAACCACATAAAGCGCTTACAAATGAAGGATGTTACTACGGAAATTGAGTCTGGTGTTTACATAGGGAACGGAGTTTGAAGAGTTAGCTTTAAATATCAGATTACTCGTACATAATGTAAATAAAAATAGTTTGAAGCACAATCACTTTCCTGCATTATTCATAAGTTTCACTCAAAAAAAAAAAGGACTGAATAATAGACTGTCTTTACCATGTTATTAAAATATGCAACATTGCTTGGAAATACTGGATGTGACCTATTGCAAACCTATCTGAATGACAGCTGTTACAGTATGTGCTCTCCAGGTTAATTTCTATTACTGTGATGAAAGGAATGACTTCCAGCCATTTTAATTTAAAAGCAGTATCCACAGCTTAGAGGTTGTCTTCCAGGTTAGTTTAGTTATTTCCAAACCTGCATGTGGACTGGGATCAGAGCAGGGTGAAGACTGAGAATAGAGGCTATGGTAGGCAGGAGAGCGTGAGGTTAGAGAAGAAAGCTGCCCTGCTCTCAGTTCCTCTGCTTTGATGCTACCGATGGTCCTGCACTGTTGCAGATTCCAGCCCCTTGTCAGCAGTTTGCAGACTGCATTCTCCCAGCCCATCTCTCAGGTTTTGCAACAAGCAAATGGTTTTCTGCTTTGCTAGCTCAGCTTGTATATGACTTCTTTTTCCCATTTACATACCACTCCTCCTGCAATACAGATGAAAAGGATGGAAGCTTGTTTGGTCATCCAGGCTGCACGTGGATGCAAAAGCTAGTATAGATTGTTGAAATCAAGGGAAAGCAATGGCTAAATCCGTCTGACCGCACTGTGGTTGTCATTCCTCTTGCAAGAGGAGCCATCATTAGCTTCTTAGGAGTATGTTGATGAAATGTATAGTTTTTCTTGTGTTTGGAAAGCTGAAGCACAGACCATCTTTAACTGCTTCATAGTTAGGTGAATGCTGACTATTGAGCTGCTAGGGACAGACTGGAGTTGCTCCTTTGCCTACCCTGAGTCCATACCTCAACTTAGTAATTATTCTTTCTTTTCTGTAGTTCTCTGGATTATTGTTGCTGTAATATTTTCTATCTGCCAGGATTCATAGCAACAAGAAAATCCTCTGGAATCTGACTTGAAATTTTTAATAGATAAAAAAAATGTTACAGTAAAGATCCTGTGGGGGCAAGCTCTGCCAGCATTAATGCTGATAAATGTTGACCTTGAACCTTCGGTAGCTGGTGCTAGAATGGGTTTAGAGAAAGAGGGGTAAAGCCTGTATTTTAACAACAACAACAAAGCAAACTGGGACTCTGTGTTAAACTGGTTAAAAATGGCTGTTTCTAAAGCCTGTATGACAATCTTTCTCTGCAGAGCAGCATTATTTTTATACTGTGCATATTTTTTGTAAAGAAGCAGAATGGGGGTGGTATCATTCACTGAGGCTTTTCTTGCAATACTAATATGAATGAAGAATAAAACGAAATTCTGACTTGTATTACAAGCCCTTGGTGAAATACCATCATTGCAATTGGTGTTAAAGTTCCCATGCTACTTTTAAAGAATATAGTTTTGATCAGGAGCAATGAATGTATGAATTATTTCTTCTATTCTTCCCCATACTCTCAGGTATTAATGTAAAATAAAGTTTTATTGAATGAACAGTAACTCCAAAAACTATATCATATATGTGAGAAATTAGGAAGCTTTTTTTCAGAAGCCTTCACAAAGTAATTACACTTGATACAATATAATACTGATTTGTATTTTTATGTGTAAGATATAAAACCTAATTTATCGATTCCTATGGATATGTTTCTGAGGCAAAGTAGGGCAACACTGTGTTACTTTTAAAATGTATTTACTCACTGTTTTCATAATGTTGTTTTAGAAATACAAAGCAGATGATACTGTTGTTCTAGTCCAGGATGTACTCAGATAAGGTTTGCTCAATGACTAATTCTTCTGCAAAGAGCTGTGTCGAAATTAATAGAACTCTATAAAAATAGATGCAGCTGCCCATCCAAAAAGCTTTTGTAGGTTTTTGACAGATATTTTTCGTTCATAGCTTTGACTACTTCTTGAAATTATTTGCTAAGCAAGGTAGCACAGAGATATGAAAGTCTTAATAATGACATTTTTTGGTTGAGAGCCATGATGTTAAGATCTAAGTACAGAAGACTGTACTGAAGGAACCTGCAAAATACAGTAGCCTTGTGACATTTCTTGATTTGCTTATGCAAAACTGAGCACCTTTCTAAAATATTTTCTATTATTGTCAGTCCAAGAGACTGTAGAGCCATTACCAAGTATGTAGGAGCTCGTCAGCTATCGTATCTGTGTATAAAGACAGATTACCAGCATATGTGTGTCTGTATATATATATATTTATATTTAAAAAAATAGATTTAAGGGGAGAAGTTAGGATATGTAGGGGAACACTAACTTTTATTAACTGCATGGATTTTTCTGTTCCATTTTTTTAATATTTTTTCCCAGAAAGAGCAATGTCATTAAATCATTCCTGTAATACATCTGCAGGTTGATCCAGCAAGATTAGTCAGAGTAGCCAGGCATCCAGCTTCAGCAGGACAGAGGGTGGAGCAAGGTTGGTTCCAGAAGGCTGGCAGCACTCAGGGAACTGCCTGACTGGGAGGTTATTCCTTTTGGAGCCTGAGGATCACGGGCTCATCCTTTGGGGAGATCTAGATGTAGCAAACGCCAGCTATTTCCAAGGAGACTGAACCAGAGGTGTGTTTGCTGGGCTGCTTCCACAGTCTGCCATAACATTGAGGGACAGTTGTGCTTTGCTTGTGACAGAGGAACTCTGGAGGTAAGCGTTTAGCTCCTTGTCTTCCCTTTCCTGCTGCGGAGATGGGCTGGCTGATAGGCACAGGCCTAGCTGGGATTGGGGAGCTAGAGCAATAGAAGCTCTTGCCTTCTCTTCAGTCCCGAAGGGTGATGCCTTGACTTTACAGCCCTGCATAGGCAGGGACAGAGATGCCCATGCCATACAGCTTTCGGGCCATCTGCAGTTCTTGGTGATGCAAAGATGACCCCAGATTCACATCGCGTTGCATCCGGAGGCTGTGGGTGTGCACGCTCCTGTTGCAGATCAGCTGCCGCATGTAGCCGGGAATTAAGTGGACGTGCTAGCAAGGAGGCTGGTGGTTGCAGAATGTCTGACCCAGAATTACTCAGCTACTTCCCAAGGAGGGGGGGGACTTTCCATTCGAATTGTAATGTGGAAGTTTTTAGAAGTGTTTTTGAACTTTGAACAGTTCATTCACAAACAGGAAGTAGGGTGGTTAAGTGAGTACTGATGGGTCATTTCATGTCTCTCTGTTTGTTTTTTTTCTGTAAGTTTCCGTAAAGTTACTTGTGTCTTTTTTTTTTTTTTTGGTTCAGTCATAGGAGAGAAATTAATGTGCATCATTCAGTACAAAATAGACAGTTGTAGGTTAGATATAGATTGCTAAAACTAGTGATGCTGTTTGTACAGTTTTAAAATTGCACTACCTGCTGCAGCGTCACCAGTGTGACTTGGCAGCTGTGCCGTGGTTATTTAGCCTGGAACCTTCTCAGTGGCTGTTAGCATATACTGCACAGTCCTTTCTCGCGGCTCGGCCATTATTATTGTTGCTATGCACATAAAATGCCTTTTGTCAAATGCGAAGGCCGCTCCCTGCACTCCAGGTGAACGGTGGCAGCTCTGACCACCATGAGGAGCTGGCTGCTTGACCTCTTTGTGTGCCAAGTTGAGGGCTTGAACACACGAGGAGAAGGAATAGCTCAACTAATAGTAATAAAAACACGAGCCCTTTCCACCACGGGGGAGAACTGCTTGTCATTCAACCGGCAGCATTTCATGGGATGTGGAAATGGTCACTGCAATGTCATTCAGAAAAAGCACTCTGTGTTTCCATCCATTGCTAAAACAAGCCACTTGTTCATCACTCGAATGGCTAGATAATGTATTTTTAGAAGAGTTTGCTACCATAGTGATTAAGAAGTAGCTGTGTTTGATTTTATTAGAAGTTTCTAATTCAGTTGTACCATACAAGGTTCTTGATTGCGATTGCAATTGTTACCTGGACTAAAACAAAAAGAAACATTCCAACTTGTTTCCAGAAAAATAGGCTATTTTGTCTTTTTTGCTATAGCTTTGTCACTTTACCAAGAAGGCAACACGTTTGTGTTGGCAGGTTGGCCTTTATACAATGTATTGTATGCAGAAGTACTGTAAGACAAATGGGATGTTAAATAAAAAATTGTTTCACTTTAGGAAAAAAAAAAATCTGTGTTTCAGGTACTATTATTTCTCATGATGGACTGTTACAGAAGTTCCTTCAAGAGCACTGGTCATGTTAAAGCCATGTTTACTCAGCGTCTAGCTGCTGCTTTTGTGCCTCTTGCAGAGCAAGTAGCAGATTCCAATCCCAATGGACTTGTACCACCCAGGAATAACAACAGCACGTAGCGAGTAAGAGGTCTTACAAGCATTATTTTATTTCTTTTTTTCCTTTTCTTTTTTTTAAAATACTATGTACAATCTGTTTAAAGCTTGTCAAAATGCACGGGCTCCCATTCAATGGAGCTGTGCAGGTACATAGATTCAAGACAAGAATAAAATCTTTACTGTTCATCTTCATAAGACACTTCCTTTTTCCCATTACAAAATACTTTTAAGAATAGTAACATTTATAAATGTATCTATATTTGACATCATATAAAATAAACCAAGATTTATACTCAATTCTAAGATTTTTTTCTCTTTTTTCTTTTTTTTTTTTTACATGTACTATATACAATATATACAGTAACTTTTCACTGTTTGTCAAATCAGCCTGATTATACCCACCAGGCTTTAGCTTATATGTACAAATATGCTAAAAGTGCAAGACTTTATTAATTAAAGCTGCCTGTGTTTTCAGAGGTCTGGAATTGTGTGGCCTGTATCTATATATTTATATATAGATATACACGTACATACATACATATATATGTATATTAAAAATACATATATCTGTATACCTATATATAGAGGGATCTAGTATATAGGTGCTTGTGTGCTAGAAAGCCTCAGAACATTAATGACTAATAGGTCAACACTGACACTGGAGCCCAGCCCTGACGCAGGCGGCATCAGTCGTGTTCCTACCCTCTGCTTGTCACCACCGTCACACTTCTGTTTTCTTGTAAGCACCTGGGTGTGTGTGAACCAAACGCACCAGCAACCCTCAATTCCAAATGGGTCCCAAAAACACAGGTCATAGCTAACACCGAGGTAAACAAATACAAATCAACCTGAATAAAGAGATTTATTTATTCATATATTTTTTTGAGAGTGACAACATAAGGCAAAAATCCCATGGCCCTGATCTGCCTCCCCACAGCCAGGAGGGACCGAGCAGGGATCAAGCAAGCCCTAAAAAGGGACTGTGGGATTTTGTCCTTTGGAGCACGTCTGGAAAACACGGCTCTACCCGTGAGGCAGTGCACCACCCACTGCCCACCAGCAGCTGGCGAGCGGCTGGGGCGGACACTGGGAATAAAGGAGGGGTAAGTGATAAAGTGCGATTTAGGTCTCTTGTTTTAGCAAGGCCAATCTAACATGTAAACATCCTTGCAAACCTGCTGTGCTCCCCGCTGAGAGGCTGCGAGCAGGGGTGATGCTGCCACCCCCTCCACAGCCCCCAGCCCTCCCTGTCTGTGCACCCCAGTGCTGCCATCAGAAGGGCTGTGTCCATGGCACAGCCCCATCCGGCACACTCACCGCTCCCCCCACACCTCCCCCCAGCCCCCTTCCCAACCCTCTTCTGTTGGATTTGCTTTCAAAGCCACAGCAACGCCAGAAAACTACTCTGCCCTGGCTACCTCCCTACCACACCCTGTTAAAAAAAGACACCCCCAGCCCCTGACCCCCTCCCCCCCAACATGATCAACAACATGATCAACTGACCTCTGAGATACATTTGATGGACACCAGCCATGTCTGGGCTCACGGATGCTGATGGGACACTGCGGAACAGCAACGGTGTGTTGCGGGTGATGTGGGGTTCATGGGCAAGGCAGGGAAATGCATGGCCTTTCCCTCCTGCCAGCCACACTGGGCCACGAACTGCGTACAGCCATGGAGCCCTGACGTAAAAGTGTGTCTTTGCCTCCCCACTTGACATTATGTGCCAGGGTTAGAGGGACCACCACCACCCCCCCTCTCTCCAAACCAGCAACCCCTCCTGTGCCAACCTCATGAGCAGCCCTACTGGGATGGGATGGGGAAGGGGAGATGCTAAAAGTAATAGTGCTTTAAAAAAATTAAAAAAAAAAAAATTATTTCCTACCTCAAAGGCTCCATGCTGTGGCCCCGCACGTGACGCTGCAGCACAAACCAGGTGGGGCGGGATCGACCCCCTGCTGTCCCCAGGACGTGGGCTCTAAGGGCCAAGGGCTGAGGCTGTTATTTCAGCTCCAGATTGCACCGCAGCAGCAGGTGCCCCACGTCCCCCTACCAGGTGGCCCTGGCCCGCGGCTCTGCTGTAGCCACCGTTACTTGTAGGGGTTTGAAAAAAGCGGGGGGCGGGCAGGTCAGGCTGTGCCCCAGAGCAGCTGCTCAGCCCCCCCAGTGCCCAGGGGCGGCATGTGCCGGGTCCCAGCAGGGACTGCCCTCGCAAGGCACTAGCCCTGGTATTGTAACCCCGGGGCTAAGGGCTGCCGGGCACCTCTTGGCTCCGGGCTATGGCCCTCTGTGCTGCCCACAACGCCGCTCTGCAGCCCGCAGCCCATCGCCGCTGGCATCGCTGGGAGCTGCGTGCGCAAACACCCCAGCCAAAGCCAACCCCCTCCATGCTTTTGCCAAGCAGCCCCACGGGAAGCCAAAACACCAAAGCAGCCCCCTGCCTTGCCCCAGCCCCACTAAAGCTCCCAGCTGCTGCAGATGCCCCGTGCAGCCAAAACCCTGTCTGGGGCAACTCTGTTGTGCTCCCGTTTCATTCCCGAGCTCTTCGGGAAACTCAGGCTGCCGCAACATGCTTCAGGTTTTCTGCTCCCTGTGCTACTGAGCCCACGTGCTCATGCCTGGCCCCAAAGCTAACAAAATCCTCCCGGTGCTGCAGCGCAGGAAACGTGTGTGCCTGATGGGGGAAAGCAAGCTAGCTGTAGATACAGCTATACCTACAGCATTAGCTATCTCTGGCTATAGATATATGCACCATTAGCTATTCCTTTTTTTTTTTTTTTTTTTTGCACACTAACTTTCCCACTTCCCCCCTTTTCTTGAAACACAGGGCTGCTTGGGGATGCTCATCCCATCAGCAAGCACCAGCATCCAGCTGCTGCAGTGGTGCAAAGAGCCAAGCAAGTGGCTTGCACAAGGGAAAAAGCAAACAAATGCCAAATAAAAAAAAGGCAAAAGAAACCCACCATGCTTTGCTTGATTCGACAGAGGTTATGAACTAACCCGTCCCTAAACCATGCTCTGACTGCCAGATTGAGCTTTGCAGCTAGATGGACCTGGTCTTAACCATTTTCTTGCAAAGCTTATACTAATGGGCTAATCCATCTCCTACATTCGGGCTCTAACAGCGCCCAGAGTTAGTACTCAGCTACTAACGCCTCAAAAACATACATTTTCATTTTTCCTTTGGAAAGACACAAACAGTAGGGACACTTAACTATACACCCACTGAGGAATAAACTGTTTTTTCAATTCATAAATATAAACTTATAGTTAAAAAGTGACAATTTACAAAAATACAATTTATTGCTGACTCTACGGGCTTGTGTCCTTGTGATCATCTGTTTCAGGTTCACCAAATTGAAACATGACCTAGCAAAACCACAAAGTTTGCCATCAAGCTGTTCTCTGCTTATTTGTTTGTTTTCATGTATAGAAATGTATACAACTACATCACTTGAAACAAAACAACCAAAAAAAGAACAAGTAAAGATTCTTTGTCTGTAACCCGAAAAATATTTGGCTACAGGGAGTAAAAACCATATAAATTTAGCTGCACTTGTTAACCAAAATAAAACATGACAAATATCTTACTAGCTGTGATGTAAGCTGGTATAACAACAGTAAGAAATTCAGGCAAAAGTGGTGTTATGTAAATTAGCAGCATTATCCAATCTCCTGGAAAACAAAAAAATTGCGGGACTGAGGTATAGAAAAAAGGAAAAAAAATAATCCACAATGGACCTACTACAGCGAAACGAGTTATGTACATGGTAATCCAACGGCATCCTGCGGACCGGTACAGTCTGTGTATGTGCTCCAAATGCTGGGCTTCAATTCACAGTGACTTTCAGCATTGAAGTCCTGAATGGAAAAGGGTTTTCTCCGTTGCAAAGCAACCTTCGTGGCGACCTGATAAATAACCTCCCTGCAGCCAGAAAGCCATCGCCTTCCCATTGTACCGCAGTGCTGGGCACGTAGGGCTGCCGCAGCAGCATCACGGACCAGCTGCGTGGAAATCCCAACCGAGGAGGTGCCCCCGGAGCCGCCCGTCCCCCGTGGGGACTGTCCCTCCAGCCACCACCTTCCCCGCGGGGCCTGACCTCACCCGTCCCGTGCTCTGATGGCGGCGTCCTCCCCTCTGCCTGCGCCCGGGCGCCGAGCGGCTGCAGCCACGGTGGTCCCTGCCTCCCCGACCCGGCGCTCAGGGCAGGGGCATCTCGGGCATGTCCGGCAGGTTGCAGGCCTGGCCCTGTGCGTGGCGGCTCTGCTGCTGTGGGTGGAGGAAGTAGCTCAGGGGGTTCTGCTGTGGCGTGTGGGGTGGCTGGAAAATGCGCTGCGTCGGACCCCCCGGCACCAGCTCAGGACCTTGCATCTGTTGGGAGACACGAATCCAGAGGTCAGAGCTGCCCTATCGCCCACCCGCTCCCTCTCTTGCTGCAGGGTGCTGAGGCTTGCACCCAGGAGTGTGAGCACCAAGTCCTGAGGGTAACTTCTACCCATCGAGGGCACGACCTGTGGACAAGCAGCTTGGGATGCTGGTGCTATCAGCACGACTAACAATGCCTGGGGAGTACAGAGGGGAAGCAGGACCCATCCATCCTACCAGCCCCATGGGGAGCCCACCAGGAATGAAGACCTCTAAAAACCACTTGGACGGGAGGCAGAACCTGCAGGACATGCACCTTCCCCATCTTCCATGGGGAGGCTCTTCAGCCAACCAATGAAGAGGCTGTAAAGCGACCTTGTCCATGTACCACCCGTGCCTGGTACCCCAAAGACCTGGACTTGCTGGTTCACCCCCACTAAAACCATTGTGGCACCAAAAGCCTGGTTTTCTGTTGTCCTGGAGCTATTTACCTCCCCCAGCATCATCACTCTGCTGTCCATATTGCTAGTGCTCAGGACAGCGCAGCCTGTGAGCACACGTACCCGAAGCAGGGACAACAACAAGCTTGTGGACAACAACAATCCATTTCTCACTCTAACTCCAGTCCTGCTGCATGGCTACTTTCAGCTGCACCTACTCCTCCTGCTTCGTTTTCTATCACCTTTGCCTGGAGGACTGTAACCCACCTCTGCCAACCAGGCAAGTCTTGCAGAATGTGTTACTAACCATTAGTTTCAACAGCCCTCTCCTTGGCAGCCTCACTGGTCTGGCATGCACTGATGAAGCTGTGCTTTGAAAAACCAGAATCACCTCCCCCCTGAGAGTGGTGGTGTGAAACACCCATTTATTAAAAGCAAGCAGTGACGGCAGCTGATAAACCCTTTGCTATGCTGAGGCATAAGAGCAGGGGGGACGTTTTCAAAAGAGCTTCTCCCTTCCCATGGATCACATCTACAGCAACATTCCCACCAAAGCTCCTCTGGATGACCAGCTGTTTAACAACTGGGTATTTTTTTTGGACACTGATAACTGAGTTTCTTGGAAGATATGGCCTTGAACGGGGTGCAGCGCCAGCCTGGAAAGGCTGAGCACTTGGATACGTGCTGATATAATGGGGATGGAAGACGTGCAAGTGCACTGAACCAGGTTTGATTAGCTGGGTAAGCCCCATTTCTTCAAAGAAACCAGCCCAGCCCCAAAGCCACCCCTGTGCACCCCCATAAACCCGTTCCAGTTCCATTACCTGAAGGTAGAGACGGTGCTGCTGAACCTGTTGCTGTGGCCACTGGTGGAGGTGAACTGGTGTGTTTGCCTGGTGGGATGTGAAGCTGGTGTGTGGGATCATCAGAGACGGGGAGAAAACGGGTGATGGGGCTGGAGGTCGGATGGTGCTACAGGTAACCGGTTGCATCTGTATTGGGGGAGGCAAGATCTGCTGCTCTGCAACGAATCTGCCACGAGGAGGAAAATAAAGCATGAGAACCCAAACCCAGACCCCCCACCGCAGGAGGCCCTGGGGAGCTCCGGTGCTGCAGAAACCAGACTGGACCAAGGTTTGTCAAACCACACAGAACCTGGCAAAAGCTGGCCCCAGATCTCCCTCTCCCCATCAAGCATGGACTAGAACTGCAGAAAATTAATGTTTTTAAGGTTGTACCTCTCCTGCATGATTAATTAGGCATTTTAGGCTTTGCAAAAGCCAGAAAATGATTAAAAAAATATTTTTCCAAAGCATTTGATTACCATAAGGTTCTTTGTAATTAAAAAAATATTCTCATTACTTTTTCTCCTAACCAGCTGAGCTTTTGTTTCTTTTAAGACTGAGACTGTTTGTGTTTCCATGATAACACGCAAGTTGTTCGAAGTAATTTTCAGTGCCATAAAGTGCCCTGCTAAAACACTGCATGAAAACAAGAGCCAGCAAAGACTCACTTTCCTTGCTGCCTGCCGGCACTGCTCTGCACGGACTGGCTGCTGCTGTTGGTGGCAGGCATCATGGCTTGGATAGACTGATCCAACAGCATCCTGCAGTGGAATTAAAACAGAGGATGGTCAGGGAAGGGAGAGATCCATTCTCCTGACTGTCAGTCTCTAGACACAAATCCCTGACAATCCTCCCTGAAACCATGCAAACCATCACCTTGAAAAAAAGCTAATGAAATAGGATGCTTATTATCACCTTGTCTAATGCACTCACAGAGATGAGCTGAAACTTGTTAAGTCTTTCATGTAAGAAATATGTTTTATTTATATATATGGTGAGACCTCTAGGGTTTATCCTGTTTCCCTACACAATACTTCGAAACAGCTGGATCCTGTAGGCAGTGTCTGCAGATACCTCCCTGAAAGGTGGTTGAATAGTCTGGGAGAGTTGTGTGTGTTTCGTACAGTGTTTCCAGCGTTGCATAAAAGCAAAATGGCTTTGCCATGGCACTTGTCCTGGCTGGAGAAAAGACACTCTGGAGCTTCAGAACTAGCAGACACAGCTTTGGGAAAGGCTGTCCCTGCTATTTTGTCCTGTTCACTCCCTCTGACAGCAGCAGATGTCCAAAGATTACTGAGCTACATGGACAATTTATGGAAATATGGAGAGAAAAGGATTTCAGACCCCTGAAGGTATGGCACGGTGTGTGCAGCACCCTGCTTGCACGTACACTGGGCTCACCAGTAACCCAGATCTCTGCAGGGGGGGACATCCCCATGCCCCTGCTGTGGCACCCAGAAACCACCACCCCCCGAGCCCAGCTGTGCCTGCCCTCCCCGCTGCCCAGGCACTGCTATTTTCTGTCACGGGCATCAGGAGCGTCCCAGCAGGGCTGTGTTCGTACCTGAGGCTCCTGTCCTGGCTGTAGTCAGACGGTGGCTGCCGTTCGCTGCCCTCAGTTGGCATCTGTGCAGCCACCGTAATGGGATGCGTTTGTGAAAACACCATGGGGTTGTTGTAGAGGGGCACCGAAATGCTCGTCTGCCCCGGCAGACAGGTTTGCTGGGCTTGGTTTCCTCTCATTAGGTGCTGCTGCTGCTGCTGCACCTGAAATGAAGACACACATACCCATGTAAGTTTTTAAAGCTCCCTAATGGAAAGCTAAAATAACTGCTTCCAGTATGCAGATGGGAACAGGAGAAGGAGCAGTAACATGTCTCCCTGAACACCGCAGTAGGAACAGTGTTCAGGACAACCAACCCCTCCGCATTTATTGCCCCTGCACGGCGGGTGCTGGGATCCCCGGTGGTGGGAGCAGAAGGTCTCTTGAAAAAGCAGAGTACAAGGGTAAGGGCATGCAAGCCTTGAGGGAGAAAAGACCATCTTAAGAGGGGAGGAGGAGTCCAAATATAAAGTCCCCAAGGAAAGCATCTCATCTTTCTTTAAAGCAGTAGTTTGGATCTTTTTTGGTTTGGACACCTTGATTCTTTCCCAAGGAGATGTGACCATCTATCGAGTGGATTTAGGTCTAGTGATGACAAACCTGTTTTTCAAAGCTGCCTTCCAAGACTTCCAAGTGAGAAGAAAATTAATCTTTTAAAATTATGCCTACTTCCCCTGTTACCAAGTCACAAGTCTCACTGGCTACGAATGAGCATCCTATTGCAATCGCAAACAGAACCAAATGAGAGGCCAAACCTCCCGCTCAGTTCCCCTCCAGACACCAGGACGGCTCTAGCGGTCCCCAAGGCTTAATGCTTTAGGCTACCAGGCTTTTATTTTTACAGTTGAATGACATCATTTGCAACTGACTCTCAACACGAATTTCATAACGCCAGCTATGGAGCAAAACCAGCACCGAGGAGATGTGCAGGACCACGGGGAGGGGGGACACGGCAGACAAGTATTTAAAAGCCAGGAAAGGGGACGATGAAGACAACGAAGCAGCCGCTGACCTGGGCAGCCGTGCTGCAGGAGTCCCTGAGGAACTGGCGCGGTGACGGCAGGCGGGTGCCGCAGTAGTGCTTGGTCCCCACCGGGCCTTGCTGCTGTGACTTCTTGGCTGTGGTCTGCCTGGGCGTCCCAGGCGGCGGCGGCCTGCGGGGGCTCGGGTGCTGCACGTTGTTGAAGACGATGGGGATCGGCTGCTGCATCAGCATCTTTTAGTAAAAGAGACACATGAGGTGTCGCAGCTATAAGGTGGCTGTACTGCCTGGGAGGTACTGTCTTCAGCTCCCAGGCTGTCTCTATTAACATATATAATGCTACAGCAGCAACATCTCTAAATCCAGGGGCAAAGTGAACCATTAATTGTAGAAAAGCAAACGTTAGCTTGCACCCAGATATTTATTCAGAGCCACAACCATTCCAGCTCCATTACGCCTGTTGCATTTTGCAGGAATGGTACTGGGGATCCAGTGGCACTAACCAGCCACAGAACCACCAAGCTTTTTTTATGTGTGTGGAATTCGGATTACCTTGGGATTGTTTTTTTCTAAATATTGAAAATTACTGATTCAATACTTAAGCGGATACTGATGCCATGCACTTCTTGGGACACACTACTCCCACATCTGAGACCAAACTACCAATTTATCCAGAGCTCATTTCTAAACGTTTTTGCCACTGACAATTTTGTTACCTATCTGCGTGCTCAAAGGAAAAGCAAATGGTTTGTGGGTTTGGGAATCCCAGGGGCAGCGGGTACCTGCAGGTTGGAGTCCTGCACTAGCTGGAGCTGCTCCTTGATGACGTGGAGCTCCTCCTGCTGCGTCTTGATGTCAGCTTGCAGTATGCGAGTCCTCTCCTCCAGCTGCTCTTTCAGCTGATGCATCATCCCCAGCTGCGTAGGGAAATGGTACACTGGCTGCAGAGAACAGAGAACAAGATCATGGGGTTGGACCAGTCCCGATATTCACATTCATAGAGATGCTGGCTTCAGAAAAATGACTGCTTTTCAGCTTTTGCCATAGAAAATATGATACTGAAAAAAGCGGCAGTGGCATATTTAACCAAAATACCACTGTACTTGCAGAGCAGCAGCACAAGTGATTCACGTTTGGTGCCTCGCTCCAGGTCTCGGTCTGTTCAGTCTCTGTGCAGATGCAGTGTCTGTGCACGACTCCCCTGTCCCTTCAGAGTGGCACCCTGCTGATTCAGGACCACTTGCGTTTTGTGGCAGACACTGCATGCAAACCGTGGCCGCACCTCCAGGCTGGGCTTTCAGTTGTGCTGCTAATTATATTTGCCAAATGGCAGGCCCATGTTAGGTTGTAAACCCACCCTGGGATCCATCCTTCACACCTGCGCTGGCTCTCTTCAACCCCTGGATTATAGTCCAAATGTTTACTACACTGACCTCAAAGCTCTGCAAGGATGGGCTTCATATGGTTTACGAGTTATGGTTTATGACTCCCACATTTTTATTGTGGGTTTTCTTTTCTTTTTCTGGCCTAACTCAAACCTTCCATGACATCCCCTTCCTCTGTCAGGGCAATAAAACTGTTCAGCATCCTATCAGCCTGCAATTAGTCGCTAGCGATTCAGAGACGAGCCTTCAGCAGCCCCCGATGGTTTTGACAAATGTAAACCTTCTTCTAAGCTATTTCCTTGGGTGTCCTACCTGCTCCATCTCCTCGCTGAAGTGGCTGCAATAATTTGGTTGCAGGTAAACCTCAGTAACAGCAACAGAAGGGGCACTGACACCTTGTCCCCACGCTGGGTAAGCCAGCAGGTAAGAGCTGTGAACTGGAGCCACTGCATCTGCCTCGTCTGACTGGCCATATCAGAGTGTTTAACAAAAATAAATCACGTACCATCACGGCGTGCTGAGAGGGGACTGCCGGCTGAGCCACGGGGTGCTGAGGGAGGTGTTCACCAGGGGCTTGAGGAGTTGCTATGGCCTAGAAATGAAAACTTTGCCTTACTGTAGGTCCATAGCACCTCTAGGGCAGAGCTGGCGCGATACCAGCTCCTGCTGGTGATGAACAATGGCAGGGAATTGGACAACTCCACGTGGAGATCTGAGGATGCATCTGAAGGGAGAATTTGAGCTCCTGCGTGCCCCCTGCTAATTGCAAATCCTTGGTGTCAGCATTCATTTTTGGATAAAGGCCATCTCACGTGTACAAACTCCAAGAAAACTGGGCTTGTGCTGTGAGAAGGCGCCTGGCCTGGAGCAGCAAACTGCACCCCGAAAGGAGGCAGCGGAGGAGCCTCCAGCAGCTCCGCGCCGGCTCGGCGGGCCATATTCCCCACAGCCCTGGGAATTCCCATGCTCAGGCCCAGCACAGTTCAGGGGGATCCAGCCCCTCTGAGGGCAAGATCAAGGTTTCTCAAGCTCGTTTCTTTACAGCATCAGAAAGGCTCTTGCTCGCCAGGAGCACTGACTGACCTGAGCGCTCCCAGCTGATGCCAGCCGCAGGGTTGCCTTCTCCGCCTGCCCCCCCGGCACTGACGGCCGGGTGGGAGTGCTGGCGTCTGTGTGCCGCATGGATGACGTGGCTGGAAAAGAGACGGTTTGCTGTGATACGGCAGACCTGCACCTTGATACCCTGGCTAAGCCCAAACTCCGTGCACACAGATGAGCGGCGACCCAAATGCTGCCAAACTGGGTCCCCAAACCGCCCATCCGTGGTCCCTCTGGCTCCCTCCCCTTCTGATGCTAACGCCCCATTTCAGCCTTCCCTCCAGGGGTGTCTCCAGATGAGCTTTCCCTGGCAAGTATTTCAGGAATAGCCCCCTGACTCGGCTCCTACTCACAGCCCTGAACGGGGACTGTGGTCACCTTGCTGCTGCCCCCAGGGCAGGGCTGGGGGCACTGGTGGGAGCTGGGATGAAGCAAGGCAGTCAGCCTTCTTCAGCAGGGATTATCATCAGGAACCAAACTACCCTGTAATAAAAGTTTTCTAAGTGAGGTTCGGGGCTCAATCAAATCGCTTCAGCTTAGCGAGTCACCCACTGTCCCCCGAGCCCCAGCAAAAAACCACAACCCCCAGCTGGTGGCAAACTGGGGGAAAGCTGCTCTCACACTGGCCGTGGGCTAAGAGGAAGGAGGCAACACGTGGCCACGGCTCTGCTGTCCTACCACAACTTGTTACGGCACAGTGCATCAGTCCCGGTGCTGAGCACCCCCCTCCCACCCTGACTCAGTCGCTCCCAGCTGAACCCCGGTATTTTGGAGGCCCTCCAGCCCACTCCCTGCCCCCAGCCGGGCTGGCACCTACATGTGGAATCAGAGAGGGCGGTGTGCGAGGAGCGCCGGGAGCTGTGGGACGACAGCGAGACCCCCTCCCGGCTGGCGTCCTGGCTGCTGCCGCACTGCCCCATGTCCAGGTAGCTGCTGTGGCTCTGCAGGGAGCGAAGCACAAGGGGTGAGATCGTCAGCAGGAGAAGATGGCACCAGAGGGCACCTCCACCTCCCTGCCCACTTGTTTGCACAGAAAAGTAACAGGCGGGGTGCGCAGAGGGTCCGCACCACCGCACAGCATCACCGAGCCCCGGTGCAGTACTCGGTCTGCCCCTCAATGTTCGCACCACAGCCTGCCCTGCAGGTATCCCTCTGCAGACAGGACCCTCAGGATCACCCCCCCAGCTCTGGGGCACTGCCACACATTTCTGTCCCGGCAGACCCGTGTGATGGCAGCGAGTGGTGGTGGAGGGGACACACCGTGCATTGGGTGGATGCCGTGGGGATTGCTGCCCGTGCCCCATGCTCTGGCGTGCCACCCTCCTGCTGTCCTGCCTGTGGAGCCATGTGCAAAGGGAAATATGCTTTTATAATTAGCTTCCTCTGCCCGATTCCTTCAGGGATGCCACATTTCGTTGGCTGTGGCACACTGGGGAGTGGTGGCAGAGGTAATGAATGAAGGTGGCAGGAGGGGCTGCCTGGGGAATGGTTTAATTCATTGCAAGAATGGAGAGAGATGGCTGGGAAGGGACATGGAGCAGTGGCTCGGGGACATCAGCTGCAGCCCTAGGAGAACCTACAGCAAACAGATCCCGAGGGGGATAGGTACCGGGTGATGCTGAGAGCTGCAACCCCACTTGCCACTCCCTGGGGAGCAGTTGCTCCCAGCAGGCTGTCCTGGGCAGGAACCCAGCAGCAGGAGGGAACAGCCTAAGCTAGCATATATTAACAGCTTTGGAGCTGTCACACCAGAACAACAGATGTTACCTGGCAGGTGGTTTGTGGCAAAGAGCCCGTAACTGCTGGACAGTAGGAGACTGTTTCACCTGCAGGACGTGGGTGACCACAACGGCCGTGCCACCACCCTCCCCCTGCCTCCCAGGGAGCTTCCCAGCTTCCCACTCCCCTCCAGAAGATCACACAATGGCAGTGATCACTCTGCCTCTCCTCCAGCTGCCTTACACCAACAGCTGCACCTTAAGTTCTGCGGAAAAATATCTCAGCTATCAAGTGGAAAGGGGGAAAAGACGCAGAGTGTGCTGCGGTGGCAGAGAATCAGCTGTCTGACAGACAGTCCTTGCTTAAGTGCAAAAGGTCTCTGGGACAGCTTCCCCTTATACACCCCATAAACAGCTTCTATAAAATAATGTCTGAAGAGCAATGAGGCTAATGGAATGATAATTACACAATAATCCACTTGAAATTACTTTGATTTCTGGTCTTATTTGTAAACTACTGAGAGAAGAACTTAAAAGTAATTAAAATGACCTTGTTAACTGGGCAGATGGCTGATTCAGGCCATGGAAGTTATTGCTCTGGTCACGACCCTACACTTGATGTGATCATGCCCAATGGCGTAAAGAGAGCTGAAATCTAGAGTAAGTGTTTGCCCTTCACTTCCAATCTTCATCTGAGCATCGGTGATGAGCTGGCATTAACAAAATGGGTACCCTGTTGGTACTGCCCTGCACTGAGGTCCTCTGCACCTTACCAACGGTGACAGCACAGCAATCTAGGCTCCAGCTCCAGCTCTGCTTTGCTTCTTTTGACCTGAGGTGGTTTAACCTATGGTTTGCGTAACGGTCTCAGAAAGGTAATGAACAGCAGAACAGTGGCAATGCAACTGCTGGGTTTGCAGTTCTAGGCCTGAACCAAGACGGGCAGTTTAGAGCCATGCAGTGGAAAACTTCTCAGGGTCTGCCTGAGTCATAACCTGCCTGAAGGCTTGGAAGGACATGGGAGTAGAGGAGAAGGAGAAGAAAGAACAGATATTTTCCTAAGATTGGTAAGAAATTAATCAGTTTGGTTTGAACACCTGCTCATTCAGCTGTGAGAGGGACATGGTACCTTTAGAGAAGAGGATGCCAGTTCAATTGACGACTCTTCAAGGCCAAGATCTCTCCTTCTTTCAGCTCGAACTTCTGCATAACTAAAAAATAACAATAAATAAATAAATAAATAAATAAATAAAGATCTAGTTTTTCAGTCTGGATATGGTTTACTGTGTGGCAGTCACCCTACCATACAGGTCTCTATGGAGTTTTCACGTTGAGTCACAAGCTTTGCACAACACACACACCCCTTCAAATACAAGGTGCTTAGAGGAACACCATGATCCAGCCTTGCAATCTGTGAATAACGGCACATGGTGAATATCCACAGATTAGAAACCATAGGGCAGTGTCCCCGTCCCACCGCACCCCAGACTGCAGAGCCCATATGATTAATTGCACTAATCATTCCCAGCACAAAAGTAGACACGCCTTTGCAAATTTTGGCCCTGGATGCCTTCAGGCAAAACTAATCCGAAAGCAAAGTGCACTTGGTTAGTGAAGACAAAATGGGTGTCTTTGTCCTCAGTCCAATTTTCCTAATAAAGGAGGTTCCCATTTTCCACAATAAGGCAGCAAAACTGATCCTACAGCTTCCGTGCAGGTAAAATGCCGTAGCAAATGTACATTCATTTTCTAACCGGATGATGATCAAGAATCAATTTTTTGCATGTTGTACGGTAGCTCAGTGAGACCCAAGCCAGTGGCCTGGGGAGGAGGAGGCCAGGTCGCCTCTTTCCAAGGGTGCACACCGTGCTGTGCAGCGTGCCGCATCAGGGTTAACATCCCTCACTCCAGTGGAAGCGCTGAATACAAACCGGAATGTGCCTCTAAAAGTGTGTATTCGTTTTCCTTACTATTTTTTCTCTTAAATAATAGAATATTTACAGTAAACAATGCCACCTGATTCACCATTAGGATAAACTGGAGAGGATGTTTTAAGACTCTCCGAGTGCTTGTGGATCACGGGCACTGAAAGGTGCCAGAATTTAGGGTGCTGAAATATTAAGGGGCCATAACCTTTGTGGAAGGCAAGAGAAGTTGCTGAACTGACCTCACTTACACCATTGTAGGCAATGAATTTTCCTGAAATCATGTTTCAACTTGTGTGTTTCAATAATCTATTCTAAACCTTAACTATATGAGACAGAAGTGAATTTCAAAATCTGTTTAGCACTGTGTCACTGGGTTTAAGGAGCAGTGGAAGCAGAAAGAAGAAACAAGTTCATGCACAGTAAATTCAGACCTTAAAGTGAAGCCAAATTCCCTGAAGGACAGCAGAAGCAACACAACTCAGAAGCAATCTCTCTGCTTGACATTTGCTTATGATAACATTTGACATGTAATTTCTATCAGCACACACAGCTCTAATTACTTACACCTGTTTAGTGGTGTAAGGTATCCTCAGTCTGCGTTTCAGAATATAGAGAAGATGCCCAGTTTACTAGTGTTTGTTCTTCCAGATGTTTGACAAGAAAAAAGGGGACCAGAAAAATATTCACAAATTGGCTCCGGACAGTAAGGGAAGATGCAGTGAGCAATATGTTTACTCGAGTTAATAGAGCAAAGCAGTATGTCGCTATTTTTTCAAGCCCTTCAGTAAATATATTCTCACTCTTAACACAATCTTTTTTGAGATGACAGTGGTAATCAAGCAGATTCCCCTCCAGAAGGTGCGTATCACAGAGCATCCCACATGCGCACCACCTTCCAGCACGGGCAGCTTCCCACTAGGGGGGGATCCTGGGCTGGATTTCAGGTGAGGAATAAGACTAGCAGGACAGCAGCTAACTTCAAGTCATAAACACTTAAAGCCCTGATCAAAAGGTTTTGTAGGAGATGTAGGATCCCATTCATGCCCATAAAGCCACGCGATTCTTCACAGGTTTAATTCTTCCTATGGCCATGTCATCGCTAGGGATAAAAGGGGAATGTAACACACTGACAGACTTGGCCAACAGTGGCTTCCAGGCTTTTGGCCCGGTTGCCAGAAAAAAAAAGAGTAATGAAAACACATGTTCCCTGTCATAACAGTTTTATAGAATTACGTACCATTTCAGTGTGCAATATGCACAGCAAATATTTGGCTAACACAAAACACAACTAGCAAAAATAATGGATGAGCACACAGGACATACACTGTGAAGGGTTTGGTGCTTGCTCCTACCTAACTACTAGGTGAGTGCAAACGATGAACTCAGGTTTGGAGTTCCACTGGTGGTAGGTGATGTAGTAGTGTGTCTGCAGCCATATCCACTGCTGGCCTTTGGTCAGGAACCGATAGTAACAGGACTTTCCTTTTCCAAACTGCATCACTGTTAAAGAAAAACGACAGCAATTTATAGCAAACAGAAATGTCACGGTGCAAAGGTAATCAGAAAAACCACTTGGTCCCATACCCCCCTTGCAGTCTGGTACTGCAGTAACACAGCTCTTGTGGCTTTACAAACACGGCAGATGACAGACAACCATGTACTGAGCTTTTCTTGGGTTCTTATCTGCTACTGATTCTCAAGAGCACACTTTTCTCTTTTCAGGTCATTCTTACAACTAATAATTGGCATAACTGCATAACGAACTATATCCTCATAACTTATTTGGGGCCTCCTCTGAAATAAGCATAAATAATATTAATTAAACAAAGTATTGGCTTTTCACAAGTACATGAGAATGCATTTCAAAGACTGGGGGCTTGCAGTCAGGATCCTTACAATGGCACCAAACAATAAGATAGTGGAGTTTTAGCAGTTGAACTGAGAGTTTTCTTCTGAGAGATGACCTAAATACACCAGCCCTGGTACGTATTATCAGGGTATGTCCAGAAAAATCTCAAGTGGTATAATACAACTGGAAAATAATGAGGACAACTACATTAAATAACCACATTAATTGTTCCTAGACTGCTGGGAGTACAAAATGAAACATGCTCACTTAAAATACCCATAATTAATGCAAAGTAAAACACAAGTGTGGTTTAAGCAAATCCATCTCACTTCACAGTAGGTAAGATGCCTGCCCAGAGTGGTCAACCTGATGAACAGGAACTTATCAAGCCACAATAACCCAAGTATTTTCACTCACCTGCACACCTCTACACCTCTACTTTGTTAAATATCAGGACTAACTTCTTTAGTGATCTCGTTAACAGTGATGGGCTTTAGATGAAGCACTTAGCAAAGGTCTTCTGGCTAACACACAGTGCTGGGGATCACTCAGCTACTAGTCCTGGCAGAGATTTCCTGAAACAACTTCTGTAAGTCACTCTGCCAGCACCTTATTTTGTCCCCCTGCATGGTAAGATCAAAAGATCCTTTCCTTCAGGTGTGTTGTGCAAAGTACTCTTTTAATATGGAAGAGGAGATCCATGGCCAGCAGAGATGTAGAACATAAACCACTAAATAGATTCTCTGCTGAATGATCTGCCCCCACTCTCAATACAGTCAGCATTTACGTCAAACTGCACGCATGTATTACCAAAAAGACATTGTCTGGTTAAGGAGCTCGCTTCTGTCTGAATGTTTTTTTTAAGCAAAACATCGCAGCAAAAGTACTGTACTTGGCAGCAATTAAAATATTCCTTTAATATTCCTGTCTACATGCTTGCTGCACTTGACACAACTGGCACCTAACCCCTCTCACAGCTTGCTCTGTGTGTTCCGCCGGGCAGCCCGTGTCCCCGCTGCCTCTTTTGTACCAGGGCTTTGCCTTGACAGGGCAGAAGAGCAGAGTGGGGAAACTTGACATTCAGAGATAAAGTCGGTATTTTCTCCATTCTCTACTAGGTCCCTTAACATCTGTATATGTAAGGGGTAGAGGGTACGTGGTAGAGATGGGGGTGGTTCGCAACTCAGAGACGAAGCAGCTGTCCAGCTCCAGCGTGCTGGGGGGCTTCTTGATGTCCCTGCATCGTGCTGCTCTGCATGTCAGAGCATCCCATTCTCCACTCTCTGGGGTGTCCTTATCTCCTTTTGACAAAACACTCTCCTTTCAAACAGAGACAGCAGAGAGACAAACAGAGAGTCTGCCCAACAGAAAACCTGTAAGTAACATTTCTTGGCCAAGTATCTGATTACCTAGATGCATTTTACAAAGCGCATAGTTTTCTTTCCAGCACTTGGCAATACAACCCAGCTGGAGGACAGACCCAGTTCTGGCTCAGTATCTCAGTCTTAAGTGCGTGTAATAAAATGGAAAAATAGCGTCTCAGGGATAAAGCATCTCACATCTCATCTGGTAGGAACACCACGCTGATCACTAGTAGACCACGTCTGCTGCCACCTTTTGCTGTTCCTCACATCAGCTCCAGCCTTCAGCAGGACCTGGTTCTTCAGCAGCAGGCTGCACTGCTGCAGTACTCACGCTAGGTGCTCCTTCTGACCAGGCTCCTCCCGGGCTCCTCCAGGTCACAGTGTTTCACCTCGCACAAAGATGAACTTCATGGATGTTGTCTGGTGTTCACCCCTCAGCCTGAACTGGACTTTTCTACTTTACTTTCGGGTCGACCAAAAATGAGCCATCTTCACCCACAGGGAATTTGTATTCAGTACTTCTCTGTTTAAAAAAAGTCTGAATCTCCAGAAGTGTTTTACTAGTAGTAAGTAAGGTTCACAACATCTAATGGCATGGGCAGGCGATCCAAATGGTGCTTTCAGAAGGCATTTTGGTGAGCTGGCTCTGGAGCCCAGGGGAACAGCGAGACCCCGTGAACTGTGACAATCAACCAAACTGCCAGGGTTTGGGGCTGCCCTCATGAAGTGGGAGCAGAGGGTGGGAAGTTCTGACTTCCCACCTATTAATCCCATTTCATTCTCAGCCAGCCTATGCTCAAACAGGGTATCTGCCAATTTGGGAAACCTGCACAAACAGTTCCTGGTCCGAGTGAATTCTGCAGGGATTCAACCTCCCAGGTAAGCGCCAGCTAGAGCAGTTTGTCATGGGAAGAGAGAATTCCCTCGTGCCCCAGATAAAGATGCCTTCTGCGATGACAGTAAAAGGTTTTGTACAAGTGATAAACGAGATCAAGGACAGGCACGCTGCAGAGGGAGAGCAACTTACAGTGTTCATGGCACCTAGCAAGAAGCTCCAGGTCATCTGCGTGGTAGTAATCATACCCTGACGTTCCCAGAACCTCAAAGGGTAAATATCCTATAATAGGCGGAGCCCTAGAAGGGAAGCAAAGGGCAGGGAGTAAGCACAAAACCTGATGCTCTGACATCCTGGCAGATACACTGCGATACTAGCAAACAAAACCATCTCATACGTTCACCTGGCAGGAAAATCAGGAGCAGATCTTCATATACACGATGACGTATTTTCATACACCAGCAAAAAAAAAACCTCCACCAAAACAACCCAGCAAGGGAGAGGTAAAAACAGAAAATGAAAAGGTGTGTGTTTACTGTTTCATAGCCTATTCATTATGTGGGTGTAGAGAAAGGCATGTACGTACGCAAGTGACTCAATTCATTAAGCATGCTTGTGAGACAGCTTGAGAAACGCTATGGCTGTTAATGTGCATAATAACTCGGAGCTCGAGTAAAATTATCCAGTAGGTTGGATGTAAATGTCATCTGGGTAGTAACTGTAGAAGAAAGAGTAAGTGGGAAGCTGCAATGTGTGTCAGGACCAGCTTGGGTAAAAGAAAAAGTAATTGTTCCCATGGAAAAGCTTGGGAAATTATAACCAACAAAAATGTTTCTATGCTGGTAGTAAAGATAAGAATAGGCATGGAGCTGATTTTAAGGACTGTTATTTCTATGGCAGGTAGAGAAGGAATTGCTGAAGTATTTAGATAGGCACATTGCAATGACTTACCTCACTATTCTGCTGTCAATTCCAGATTTTCCATTTTCTAGGCAAAATATGAGATTTTTTTTTTTTTTAAGCAGCTGTCCTAACAACACTGAGCTTGTGCACAGCCTTCACTGGAGCCTACTAGCTTATGATTATGAAACAACACTAAAACGTGAGGCAAACCCCACTATTTTTGCCTCTGCTCCCTGTACCAGCATGCCACTTTCTGTCCCCTAGCACTCAAGTACACTCCTGCTTGCAGGAATGCAAGCACGGCACTCACTTGGTGAGGCAGGACTTGTGCTAGTTTGGCTCCACCTGTTTGTTTTGGCTGCTGGATGTGCTGATAGCATGAGGCTCACTTGCCATGTTCAGTGTGTTCCTCAGGAATAAGCCGGCGGTGTGTGAGTGACACGGTTAATGATTCAAAGCCGGGGCAGGCTGAAGGCGTCACTGCCTACCAGATGTGCCCTTCGCCTGGCGTGTCGAGTGACCCTCTTAAGGAAGGTGAATGCCATAAAGCGGCCAAGAATATGAGCAAAAAAATTATTTAAGTGTAAATACATCTGGTTTGGATGGATCGGTCTTGGGTCTTCCAGATATTGATGTGGGAAGTTCTCCTGTCTTGGTTGAGCGACCCAACTCCATGTTTATACTCTTGAGAGACATGGTGGGCATAGATTATTCAGCTAAAGAAAGCCCAGATGGGCGTATAACCTCCCTGTGCCCCATGACTGCAGGCAGTCTGGCACCAAATAGAAAACGGGGGAAAAGGAAGGACAGCCAGGGATCTGCTCAACAGCTGCCCCAGGAGGATCAAGGTCTGAGCAGGAGCTCCCGAGCCCCGGCACAAGGGCTGGCTGGAAGAGCCACTCCTCCACACACTCACACAGTGCCCTTAGTACCCAGTGGGCTCCACCACAATATAGCTTTATTCAGCCAAATAACTTTTCAGAGCACTGTGTTCTTTTTCCTCATGTGACCCAGATTTCTCTTATTGATGATAATACGTGTATTTATTAAAGTGTCCTTCCTTGCCGTCTCTTTGGCAGAACGTGCCAGTGTCTCTCCTATCTTTAATGACATGCTTATATTCAACACAATAATGTCTTTCAGATGCACATCAGATAAGCGTTTAGGCTGATGAGGAAAGCATTATGCTTTCATGACTTTTGCCAGAATTCTTTAAATGAGAAAGCAACCACAAAATGCTCCTCATCTGTCATTTGACAAGGAGCTGCCTTGCTCCAGCTCACCAGGCAGTTCTAAATGGTTCCACAAGTGCCAGCCTTGAGGGCTGCAGCTCGCTGTGCAAATGGGAACGCACAGGCTTCAGCCTTTCGAGTGCCGTCTTTCAATAAATGAAATGGAAAATAAGGAGAGGACCACAGTGCAGAAGAGAAATAGATCGTTATCAAAGTTGACAGGTTTTCTTCCTCTACACATATTTACATGTAGACCCAGAATACAGATTTTTCCTAGTTTTCTAATGCTTAGCCAGACCTATGGAGTGCTGTCTGCATTATCTATCCTGACTCTAATTTATGTTGTCGTCACGCTAGCAAAGGTTCCGATTCCAACTGGTGCTGGGCACCCTCTGCCCCCACTGATGGCACAGCACACCTCAGCGTCAGGCAGCATCAGTCCACACAAATAAGCCAGAAACAGCAAAATACCCGACAACCTTTCACAGCGTCCTGCAGACTGCACTGGAGAGAGGTCCGAACCGGTGATTAAACGAGAAAACCCACATGATCCTCTGCTCATTCTTGAGTCTGGGCTCACTGCTTGCATCTGGGCTGTCACAAACTCTGCCTCAGCATCTGCACCAGCTAAATTTACTCTCAGTAACAATGGTTTCCTCTGCGGGGATATCAGTGGGACTGAAGTGGCTGCAAATACCCAGCACTGAGAGATTCCTCTCTGAGTCATAACCCAGATTCATCAAAAGACTCTTTGATAGGTTTCAAAGCAGCTCTCGCTCACCTTATTCACAGGAGCTGCTGGGACACAGCCCTTTGGAAAACCAGCTCACTTCATCAGACAGTGATGCAATGGGCTTAGGGCTCTTTTACAAATCTGAACATTAATCACCTGATTCTGAAAATGTGCGTTATTGAACAGGCCAATTAAAGTCCAACAAAGTCACTCCAGCAAGATCTTGACAACACGAATAGTAAGTCCCAATCCACACAGCATTAACCATAGGGCTGTCTCAGGGTCAGCTCCTCCATGCTTCAAGGTATGATGTGTGACATACACATCTTGTTTACTATAGAAATGCAAGTTATTATTCATTTATATTTGCACTCTCTCTTTCTTGCTCAAAATGTGCAGATGGTATATCGGTCTTTTCCTCCCAGATATTTTTTTCCCTACAGCCTTATTTACTAGTCTTCTATTTCTAGTAATGACTACCTTTGCACAGCTTGCAAAGGGAGGAATAATTGAAAGGGTAGGATTTTGCAATGTGCTTATGAATACATGTCAAATACAGAGAAGTAGAAGAGTGAACAAAAACCTCCAGCTTCTTTTGAAGAAAATGAATCCTATATTAATCAGCTTAATAAATAAAGTGGTTCCAGTCTGTTTCATTCACCAAGCTGAATCTCAGCCCACCGTATGGCATTGTCAAAAACAAATCTGCAATTAAATAATCTAATCCACTGCTTTTCTTTCGGTTTTATAAACTCCATAATTTCTCAAGGTGAAAATCAAAAGTTTATTGGAACAGCAAAAGATTTAGAAGGATTCCTGGAAGCTGTGGCTGGAAAACAGAGGAGCTAAACTAATACAGGGAACAGGACCCACACTGCCCAGTTTCAATGACTTCATAGCTTGGTGGGGTTAGACACTTTTCTACACATTTTCCCACCATTTTATATGGTTTCTCACCTGCCTAAAACATGGAAAAGAGGCATTTAAGGACGTCTAATAAGGAAGTTCTGAGCATTGTTACTTAGTTGCATTTAATTAGAGCTATTGTGCTTGGGATCTCAGGCAATATCTACAAATTTTCAATTTTTAAACTACAGTTTGTTCATTCTTCAGTGACTAAACCCAAATTTCTTACCTGTGGTCCAAGAATAAAAACTTCCATTCCAAACTATGCCTCGATGTAAATTCTTCACATGGCTCTTCAACATTGCAGAGCTCCTGCAAAACAGTTGGCACATTCAGACATTTCATTCTATGAAATGACAAAAGGAGCCCTTGATAGAGGACCAGGGATGCACCTTCTTGTTATAATGAATCCTAGCAAAATACATATATTTTTTTTAATTTTAATTTTAAAGTACTTGACTTATTTTCCTCTAAGGAACATATAAGTGTTGTTTTATAGATGCATAAACTGATGAAAAGAGCCTAAATAATTTAGACTGGACTGAATTTCAGAGCAAGGATAAATAGTCTGAGGGCCTCATCTCGCAGTCCGTAGGCAAAGTTCCCCAGCTTTTTGCAGATGTTCCTATCTGAGTATGGATGACAGTACCAGCTCCAGCCCCAAACCGAGTTGGCTAATGCTCTCTTCAGCAATAGGCACCTGCGGTCGTTATCCCCGTTACTGCACCGTGCCACAGGACGCTTACAGACCAGCACAACGAGTCCACGAAACATGGGGTTTCAAGATGTGGGTGGTCTTACATAAAGGAGCGGTGGGATGTATTTCTTTAAAGGCTGCAACTTTTCAAGCGGTTTAGCTGGTCACCATGTATGGGTGCTTCGGGCTGACTGCTCCGAGACACCTCATCACACAACCATCTCCTCTCAAACGCAACTCCCGCTTTACATCTTGTCCTTTCAAAATACATACTTATGTCATCTCCCACTCCCCAAATGCAGCGGTGGCCTCTCTCATTTACCAGCCCTGGCACAAACCATCTGTGCTGCTGAATGTACTCTCTGAGAGGCTGCTGCAGCACGGCTCCCCTTGCACCAGCCCTGCCCGTGGCCCACGGTACCAGCAGCAGCTCTGCCGCTGCGCACCGGCCGATCCCCGCGCGAAAGGGAGGAGGCAGGCGCAGAGCTCTCACCTTTAAGAACTGTGGTGTGACAAGACGAACAGTTGCTACGAGGCAAATCTGCTCTTCCGTGGCTGACCTGAAAGCTCGTGCAATAGCTGACTCAAAGCCATTACAGGAGGGTGTAGGCACTAGACACAACCAGACAGTTTATTTAAGAAGAGGAAGGAGAGCTTTCTTTTCATGTTAAGACAGGTACAATGGCTGATGAAACCCAAGCAACAAACTCCTCCTACCCACAAGGTGATGCCACACTGATACACGCTGATGTTATTCAAAGCATGACCCTTTAGGGTCCAAGTTAAACAGCTGTAACCACCTACCCCTGGCTTGCAGGGAAGCTTCGTAAGACAGCTCTGAGCAGCTCACACTGTGCAGCTACAGTCTCCTTGTCAGCCCTTCTCCAGCTCAACATTTGCAAGATTCAAGATTTTACATGTTTCTTAAACAATTTGTTCTTTAAAAAGTGCCATTGGATTGCCACGAGTGCAGCAGAATAGCATATTTTACTGGTTATTTGAATAAGTAGGCTGCTTTACCATTGGCAGGGGTCAAATAGAGGTAGGATCAATCTGTTACCGCTCCTTTAATCACAGCATACAGAAGAGTGCACTCTTCTGACCAGCAGCCTCCCCACCACTTCTGTATGAAAAATATCTCCAACTTATCCACAGCTCATTCCATCCCTGCTGGTTACAGGGCATTTTCAGCTGAAACAAGGCCTTTAGGAGGCTCCAGGTCAACACACAATTTAAAGGAGAGAGGTAGAGAGGTAAAGGTAGGCTGGAGCAGTAACTTACCATGAGTAAAATATTTAAAATCCACTACAAATTTCACATATTCATACATCAGGGGTTCATTTGGATCTAAACTGCCTCTTGCTAAATGGCAGCAAAACTCTATTTGTTTTTCCGCTGAAATGAAAGAAAGAGAGGGAGACATACACAGTGTTACTGCACATCTGCACTTCACACACTCCATACATTGAATCTATCTCGGTGCTTATACCAACCCTGCTGCTGGGGTATCTGAGCATACCCTGCTGGGATGCCCTTGATACCCGAAAGTAAACATATAACTACTAGGAGCAATGATCGGCTGGTTCTGCTTAAGGAAATGTATTCTTACCCTTTCTCCCATGGTTTTGCAGCTACCCCACCGCACAGGGTGTGAAGCCCTGGCAGTATCGGCCAGCTGTATTTTCCCCTGACTCCATGCATGCACAATTTCATGCAAAGCTGTTAGGTGATGCTGCAGTACTCTGTGCTGGCACTGCTCAGTAGGACTCAGATCCAAAGGGCTCTGAAGTCCCCCTAAGCCTTTTCATTAACGGCGGAGGGCACAGCGCCAAGCTCTTATTCGGTTTTCTGCCTGAGATCTGAACTCCATGGATTAGACCGTGTGGTCTTCAGCTGGAGGGAAACCAGCCCCAGGGCAGCACGAGCACGAGGGCTGCCCAGTTCCCAACGATGCTTATGGGGCAGAAGAGAGGGAAGGCTAGCACTCAGCCATGGCGAATCCACCGGGAAAGGGGGTCCCAACACAGGCTTGGTGAAACGTGGACATTGGGAAGACACCGCTTCATGCTCTGGTGTTGAGGATGTTTTCTTGGGGAAAGGGACATTTTGGGGGTGGGACAGCAGCCAGCAGTAGAGATCCAGCTGGACTGTTCAGATAGGAAGGCTGTTGATTAAATTACACGTAGGGTTTCTCAGGTCTCCTGAGACATGCAAGCTTCCTAAGGAACAAAGACTCTGCCAAACCCTTCAGGATTTCTCCTACCCTTTTTCCTTCCCTCAAGCCCCTCACTCCTTCCACAGACTCAGTTCAGCATCCTGCCCTGGGAAAAACATCTAATGAGGGCAACTTCACAGTCCTAGGGTGCAAAGCAGACAGTAAAGCAAAGACTGTCCAAATCAAAGACCAAGTACTGGGAGCATGTAGGAACATCATCTAATGTGCTGCATGAAAAACCAGAAATACTAACTGCGGCGAAACAGAAGTGGCAGGCAGGAGAATTAAATAGCTGGAGAGCCCTGTGCAGGCTCCCCTGGGAGCTGTTTGCCTTTGGCAAATTTCCCTGACCGACAGACAAGAGCAGAGCTTACCGTTTAGAAAATCAGCTGCAACAGGATCTGTCATGAGCACATGTGGAGAAAGGAGCTTGTACACCTCGCTCTGCTCCCGCTCAGGCAGAAAGTTTAATATATTTTGGTCCACCAAATCTGACTGATACAAAAGAATGCTTTGTCATGTTCAGCATTACAGCCTGACACAACCACATGCCTTTTCATCCCGCAGCAGAGCACAGACGCTGCCGGTCTAGCGCGGATGCTTAAGACAAGGAAGCCCGGTTAATCTGCAGATGGATCTAGGGCAGAATATAACCCTTAGGTTATTTTACCCTGGGGTTCCTATCTATTTGCAAAAGGTTGAATGGGTCCCAGAGGCTGCCCTTCAGTTCAGCCAGATGCAAGCTGGAGAAGAAACTGGTACCACAGGAATACAACGTGATGAGAAGTATCACATCAAAGTGAAAATTTGAAATATCCCTTCGGAAGCACGACACAGAAGTGGGAGAGCTCCTCCTCACATCCTCCATTTGTCTTCTAGGCTGAACACCTGGCAAAATCAGTTCAATCTGCAAGTGTTTCAGCGCTGCTCAACCCACACATCCTGACTAAAGGGGTTCTACCAAAATGTCAGCATGTATTTGTTTCTTTGCACACCAGGATATTCAGCCAGGTTAACTGTGTGCTGAAATATGCCCTCATATAGCATCACTGGTGCCTCATGCTTGGCACCAAATAAAAATAAAAAATGCTTTTGAAGGGCCAGCAGAAATTTCTGCACCCAACAGCTAACTTTGAGGCCACACACTTGTTACTAGAGACCATGGGCTCAAAGTAGAAACACCCAATGTCATTAGAAGAGCATAGATTCAGCCCTTAAATAACCTTTAAATTATCTGAGAAGAGCTTCAGCATGCACAGATTTCACAAGCATGAGATCTTCCTTATACCTGATGGGATAAATACCACCCAGACCATCCTTCAGACGGGCAGCCAAGCGGTGAGCTACGAGTACAGTGATTTTGCATAGGGTTTATTTTTTAGCTATCTCGCAGAACCCGAGAGAGACTCTATTATTCACAGGAGCTTAAGAAACTCCCTAACAGTTTGTTCGCTCATCCCCCACCCACAGTCAGAACTCCAACCCTCCTTGGTTGGACAAAACCAACCCCCAGCCCTGCAGTGGAACAATTCTTCAACATATTGCATTGTCAGAACTTACCGGTAAGTGTCCAAGCAGAGATGAAACACTGTCGGATACATAAATAATAATCCCATCAGTGGTAAGAGCAATGAGAAAGCCATCTAGTGCCTAATGAAAAAAGGCAGGCAAAAAAGAGGAAAAAAATAGAAAGAATTATGCAAGGGAGCAACTTAAAATATAATTGGCCAATTTATTCTTGGTGATTCTTCTAACAGCCTAAAACTAACATAAATCAATTATGGAAATGATACTTCAATGTGGAAAAATAAAAATTACACATGTTGTCTAATTCAACATTCCTCTTATATTATTTGCTCATTAATATTGAATTGACTTGTATTTTTCACCCAGTAAGTGTTTATTTAACATGAAGCAAGACAGTGGTGGTAAGAATTTCTACACCCACACAATCCTACTGACTTCAGTCACTTCATTATGTGTTCTGAATTACACAATAGTTAACCAATTCGGTGTGTAAGGAGATGTTAGATATCATCACGGCAAACCCAGCATTGTGGATGGATGGATGGATGGATGAGCAGAGACAGAAAAAATATACAATGCTGTATTTTTTGAAATTTATGAACAGTACAGGCAAGATCTAAAGCCTTATTTATTCTGCTTAAAGCTCTCACTTGTTAGGCTAGTGACACGACAATTTTAACGTTTGTTTTGTTTCCCCTTTCTTCTTCACAATGGTTTCTGTCCCAGAGCCAAAGTTCTCTGTCCCTTTTAAGTCACTGCATGTGCTTTCCCCTTTGGGTGTTCTCCCTGTTCTTCACATCTCGTACCACTGACCCAGTGTCTGTCCCTATTCTTCTCTAACACTTACCAAGATCTGGGAGGTTTAATCTCTAGTCAGCACCATGCATAAAGCCAGCTCTTCTAAAGACACTGTTAGGCTGCTCTGCAGCTCTGCAGGGAGCCGATGATGCAGCACTGCCCATCTCCCCCACCTTACCGTCATACTCTGCTGACAAAAAGCCCTCTCTGGAAAAAAACACTGATTTTAAGTAAACTGGCCAACAGCCCAACACAGTCCAGCAAGCCAACAGTTATTAAAGGGCTCTCGCTCCCCCACAACTCTTTTAAGGGGGGAATTTGTTTTTGTTCAGCTGGAACAAACTAGCTTGTTTGGTGAGAGAAATTCCCAGAAAAAATGAACACACTTTTCCAGGGAGGTGAGTCATGACATCCTGATGAAAAGGAATAACTAAGACACTGCAGCACCTCCCAGCTCAGCCCAGCATACACCCTTATTTTGGTGGGGCAAAGAGCAACGGCTGCCCACGCAGGGTAGGAGATGTCCTCGCCAGAGCAGCGTGCAGCACAAACCCAAAGCCGCATCCATAAGAAAGGAAAACTGTAGGCTCATGGGGTGCTTCTAGATCAGCTAAGCATTTTCGAAGTGAGAGTATCAGAGCTGCTCTCCTGGATGCACTTAAAGGCAATCCAAGGAAAAGATTCAGCATTCACATCACAAGTACAGCGCTGCAGAGCGAGCAGCAGCAAAGTAAATGCTGCCTGGCTAGGGGGGATGTGGGAGGCAGAGAGCTGCTCTGCTTTTTTTCAGGTCCTTTCAAATTTTTGCTGAAACTGCTAGCTCTAGTGGCTCTTATGAGAAGGACAATTCTCTTTTTCCTCTCTCACCAGGCCAAATGTGGGCCAAATTGGTCTTCATTCCTAAATGAAAAGCTGTTTATCTTTAAGGGGAAGCAATCATATTTTTAATTCTGTGTCGGCAAAGCATTTAGCACAACACTGGTCTCCGTCAGGTTTGTATTACATGTGCCAGCAAAGTAGAAATCATTAACATTAACATTGGGACCTACAGGTGAAAAGGAACTGTATCTCTGAACTACTCCACTGAACTGATTACTTCTCACTAATCTATGCAGCTTTAATTTCTTCTTACCTCTAACATCAACTGGGTGAACTCCTCGTTGCTAAGAAATGAAGGCTTCCAGTCTTGTCTAATCTCACAGGCTTCTGTCTGTGCTGTGATTTCTTAAAGAGAAAACATCAAAAAAGCAACATGACTCATGCTAGTTGGATATTTTTTTTTCTCATTTTCAAGTAACACTAGATTTCTTTTAAGAGGCTTTCAGAGGAATCATCCTCAGATCATTCTCCACGCACACCTTCTTGTATGCAACAGTCATTTTCCATCCCATCACAATGCAAATGCATTAGAAATCAAGAAAAGGAAGAGGAGACATTTTGGGTGGTCTGAAGAAATCCTTCGAAAATTAAGGTCAGTGGGCTAATTTCAGAGTAGCTGAGCATCACTGTGAGCAGAGCACTGCACCCCTGGAGCTGTTTCAGGAAGGCTCACGGGAGTGCCCAGGCAGCAGGACAGGCTGCAACAGCCATCTCCTACCCCTGGAGACCTGGGAACAGGGAACAGAACCCCCTTTCCCTGGCTTTTGCAGTGCGTACTGTTCCTCAGATCTCCTCCATCAGGCTCTGTCTGAGAGCGTATAAAGCACGCTAGGGGATGCGGAGGCCAGCGAGGGACATGGAGTGAAGCCACTACATTAAAAAGCATATAGCGCTGCACCTTTTCAAGCATATCTGTGTTTAAGTGGTCAGCGCTGTATTCAAACTCAGCTCATTTCCTAAGGCCAACTGCTGTGCCTTATTGGGCCCCTCACTTAGCTCACGTCCTCTCTGGAGGTCTTAGATGCTTGGGAAAAACAATTTTCATCTTCTGAGTGGAAACCAGCTGCTGGGCAGATGCAGAGCCAGGGCCTTCAATAGGGGCAGCCCAGCGCCCTCCAGTACCTTTCTGTTTCTGTAAGAAGTCAATGGTTCTCTGCAGTATTGTAGACTTGTCCATCTTGAGAGGGTGGCCGTGGCCCTGCAGCATCGTGCAAAGCTCTTTAATGAGGACATTGAACTGGTCTCTCCTCTTCTTTTCAGATTTATTGCGTGATGCCCTGGGTGACAGAAACATAAATGCTGCTAAGTAAAACGATAGACCCAGGGAGAGGTAAATGGTCCTGCCCTGGCAAAGAATCTAAAGATTCTAAGAATCTAAACTCTGCTGGGACTGCTCATTCGTTTGTGCCTTGCTGGTGCTTAGAGCCCTGCAGCAGGACTGAACTCACCGTCAGCAAGGAACACCTGGGGGCAACAAACACAATTTACATTCATTTGAGCAAGACCGTATCCTTATGTACCTTTCAGTGCCAGTTCCCTTTGTTTCAAAACGGGTCACAATGAGGCAAAGGCGTTATGGGCAAAATTTTTCCAGTCCTGGCATCTACATGCTCACATTTTGCCCACCTCATTTTTACGGATTTTTGTTTTGCAGTTAGTGCACACACACATATAAAGGTCAAAATGCGAAGGATTCCTTATTCCCTGATTTGTACTTGCAAATGTAGCTTATCAAGAGATAGTACAGTGTAGAGACAACTTGACTGCAGAATAAAGTCAAGCACATGCTCTTGTATCTGTTTTGAAAATCTTCTGCCATGATATATGAAACTGGCAATGTAAAGAGTCTGACTGCAGAAACCCAGGCTAGTTTCCAGCTTGCATTAATACAATTTAAGAATGTTTTATTAGAGTTTTCCCCTCCATTAAAAATAATAAAGGAGAAAGCAAATCCATTCAGGTTCTTCCAAAATGTTCTTTCCAATGCTCATATCTGAGATAACCCTATTTTCATGCAACCTCTTCCAGGAGTAATTAATTTTCTTTACAAGCGTATTCATGATGATACATGCTTCCTGTGATCTAGACCGAGTGTGGTATGCAGAAAGCATTTCCATTCATATTCAAGTTGGCATTTGGAGGTTCTCAGATCCAGCATTTACGTTCGCAGCCATCTCTGGTTTGGCACTCCTGTATGATGACTCATTAGAACTGAGCCAAATGCTTCTCTGAAGGGAGACTAACTCATACCTGTGCTAAAGCAGGACTGTTCTCTAAGTTTCATGGGGAACTCTACCCGAGGTGGGCAGCACTGCATGATGCCAATAAAATCACAGGTCAGGAGTCCTGCATCAAGATAATAAATAGCCATGGGATAATGTAAGATTCTGACGGCACAACAAAATCATTTAAGGACCACTTGGCTGATTAACCCATCGTAGGGGTGGTCAAACACACTACGAGAAGCTTGAAAATGTGGCTTAATTATGCTGTTTGTGGTCCATTATACGTAGCCTGTAAACTGCACGGGGGTTTTGCCTCTGACAGCAGTAGTCCCAAGTACTTTTTCAAGCACTGGACAACACAGCATTTACAATTCTCCCCCGGGAATGCTTTTACTCTCAGTGCTCTGTGCATCCCTTCATACCTCTTTGCCCTGTCCTTCTCATCTTCATCCATCAGTTCGTTTACACGACACAGGGCTCTGGAAGAAAAAGAGAGGAGTACTTACTGATCTCGTTGAGGATGTCAGAATATGGAGCTAACTAGTTTGTACTTCCTGCTCTCCTGGATGTTTCAACCCTCCCTTTTCCAAACTCCACTCTTCTTATACAGTATTTTGCTTGTTCTGCCAGCTGCTGAGGCTTGAGAAGTGAAACCATTGCTATACACCCAAACATATAGCTACAATAGGTGCGACTTCAGAGGGAAAGAGCTAAGAGCCAGCATCCCCTCAGCCTGCCTTTGCACTCCCCTCTGCCACAGCCTGGGGAACCCTGCTGAAGCACTGAACTCTGCAGAGGAATCAGCATCTCCCCTGCAAATCTGCACAGGAATCAGCATCTCTCCCGAGAATGTGAGGGCCGATTTGACTCAGATGCCTTTACCAGGCAGCACTGCGCCTGGTTCTGTTTTGGGAAATTAAACAGGCTGCTGGTTGATTTCAAGTATTGCAATGCTTGAAAAGCATCTGAGATTTCTTTCCCAGTGGAAGGGCACAGAAGGAAGAAGGAAACTGTGCTAATCCCCCAAAGGATTAGTATTAGGCAACAGCAGGGTACTATCAGGACATCTAAGAGATGATATGATAGACAGGTTTATCCAAAGCATCCTGCAGCCAATGACTGCTGCTTGCACTGGTGGGCTCACATCATCTGAGCTGTGTCCTGCCACTGGGGTTCATACCCAAGAGACTTCAAGTTAAAACTCCCTCACCTGGCAGTAACCAGGGAAAAGAAGGGAATGTGGCCAGGGTTCCTGGGATTCTACACCTTCCTGCACCAGAACAGTCATTGTGGGCTGCTGTCTTTACCTTAACTGTTCCTGCAGCACAGGTAAGGTGAGCCGCTGGCAACAACTCCCAGTAAGGACACGGTACACTCAAGCTCTGTGAAATGATGGAAACTTCAACACGAGGGTAACTCCTTCACTGGTGACTTGCCTTCTGTGACTCAGATGGGCTAAGCCCGAGGGACAGGGAGCCAGGCAGATGCAGGCAAGCCAGCTACCATCATTCCACACTGCATCACTTGGGTCAGCTCTGCTGGGTTGCACCCCACTCAGAAACCTTCAAAGAGGTAACTGCACCTGTCCCCAGCATCAGCACCAATCTGCCTCCACCTCTAGTGAGCATTTTCACCGGCAAAACCCTCCCACCCCACCCTGCACCCAAGGGGCATTTTTCAGTGGGTACATCCAAATGTTTTTCCCTGCTTTGACACTACTCCAAGCTCAAACAACTTGGTGGCTATAAAAGTAACACAAAATAAAACCACCCACAACCAAGGGGAATTCAAAGATGCTGCTCGTAGTAAAAGCTACAAAAATTTACCCTTCCTTTTCTGCTCCGGGGCAAGGGTCTCCCTCCCTGCAGATGACCCGGGCAGAAGAAACTGTATGATTTCTTTTGCCCCAAAATATGAATGCACTTCATGGGCAGGGAGTGGTTCTCACTGCCTGAGTCACTGAAAGCTCCAAGCCAAATTAGAAATTACCTGTTCTATTCCTCAGATTCATCAGTCCAGACTGACGGAGTGGGATTAGCACTTCTTATCACCATGTAAATACAGACAGAGAAAAATTAATCCTAGAAGGAAAAGCAAATCCAGTTAAGATACAGTTGCAGACAAGACTTAGCCCAGAGAGCAGCAATCACTTCAAGCTGAAAAAGTCTACCCCCATAAAGTAGAAACATGCTTAAGTGTAACTGATGAAAGCTCAGCAAAGCTTCCAGGAACAGGAGCCAAACCATATTCCAGGGCTCCTGGCTCTGTTGGCACCACCTGCAGCTGCAGAAGCAGCCCGGGAAGCCAACTTGACCACTCATGTCCAAAAAGCCTTGTGGCCCAGCAGGCTGGAGGAATGGCCCTCCTACCTTGGGGCCACTCAGGATCAATCAGAGTCCTTCCAAAGTATGACAGTTTACCTGGCATGCATGCTACGAAAACCACCGAGTATGACCCATACTTCACCTATCCCATCTTGCAACCAAAAACCTCCTTTGAGATGAACATGATCAGCTAAAGCCAGTGCAAGCCACAACCACCCACCTGTGGATGGATTTCAAGCCTCCCATTAAGATTTGCTACTGACGGGACACACACATCTCCTTTCTGTGTGTGATTGGAATGGTTACTAACGAACACCCTGAACTCATGACTACACCTACACCACCGTGCTAATCTCTTTGAAACCATCGCTGTTGAAACTCGCTTGGCTTCAGACGAGTCTCATTCTCAGCAAGGACACTGATGCAACCGGACTGTCCATGACTGACAGTAATACCTTCAACAACAGCCAGGTGCTGGGCTTCCAAATTTAACAAGCTTTTAATGCCCTTGAAGTCACCTTCCGCCTTGAGCCCAGGTTCATGGCTGTTTCTCCTGTTACCATGAGTTCCAACATCAGCTCAAGACACTGCAAAAAGCTCGCTGCCGCTACCAGGGATTACATATTTGTAACCACAGTGAACGAGCAAACATAGCCGCACAGTTTTGACGTCTAAAGGACTGGCAAGAGTTCATTTCTCCAGCTCATGAAAACACCTCAAAGGGAAGGAAACACAAGAAGGCGGCTGAAGAACCACTGCAAGAGACACCCACCAGGCACGCATGCTGGAAAGGGTAGCTGGGACAGGGTAGGGGCTGCTGCTAAGCACCACGAGCAACACAGATCCCAACCACTGATACAGTGAGAGTGCTTTGTAGGGGAGGTTTATGTGAGCAACATGAGACAACGGGCCAAATTCCTGCTCATTGCAGCTAAATGAAATTATGTCAGTCCATTTGCTCAAAAAAATTGACTCAGAGAAAGTGTGATACAGTCGTTGTGAACAGTCATACAGAAGCTACCTGCAAGACCTCCTGGCACAACAGAAGTACAAGAGGAACATATAAAATACCTCATGTGTTTCAGCAGTAAGTGAACCAGTTAAAAAGTGCAGTTGGGATGAAGTGACCATTTTCAGTTCGGAACACGAACTTCCAGGGAAAATCTCCCACAACTCCTGATACCCTCAGCGAAGCTGCAACTGAAAACAACACCTGCGCAGCAAGTTTAAACACGGTGGACCTGCTATGCTTCTGTTCTCACAGTCGTCATACACTAGTCAAGTTACAAGCTATTATCCTGGTTCAAAAGGAGCATGTGATCTTATTTGTTACCCTATTGAGCTATCATAGAACCAAGGTGCTTATCTTGGTCACTGCTGCTCAGCAGTCAGTGCTGTTCTATCGAAATCATACAGTTGTTTCTCCTCTAGAAGAACGACCCATACAGAAGTTTTGCTAACTTGTAATCATTTCGGGGATACGTTGGTATAAAGAAAATTCTTTTTAAAGCAATGGGTTAAATTATAAAGAATGCATGTGAATACGCAAACAGATCTATCACAATTTTTCAGGAAACATTTTTTCCTATACAGGCTTAAGTATGGAAAAAACAGCCAACCAGAAGGATTTTCCCTCAGCTTTGAGTGCAAAGCTTTATGTGGAAACCTTCACACTGCCTTGCCCACAGGTTGTCTAACAACTGGAAACTTCCAGGAAGCCTGACAGGTTTTCTGCCTTGTCCATGTGGTTGCCCTCCCAGCTGGCCTGAACAGCAGTAAGTTGAGGGAAGCTGTTCGGTCACGGATAGAGACAGCAGTCCAGCTAATGCTCACTGAGTCTAAATTGGGAAACGAAGCCCGGGTTCTCCAGTCTCCAGCAGCAGGTATCACATCTTGCTGCAGTACAGCTGATGTAAGCTGCCAGGGGCAGAGGAATGAGGCTTCCCCGGTCTGTCCCAACAGGACACCCCTAATGAACATGAGAGATGTCCTCTGCCTACACCAGATTTCAAGGCTCTAACAGAATAAATGGCCATAAAAGAATTCACAGGTCCAGATACACAGAGAAGCTTTTTGCATGATGCAGCATTACAGTGAGCTACAAGAAGTCTTAGTAGAAGACACCTAAGGACAAAATATTCTTAACTGGATTAAGCACTTCAGGGCTACATTTAGCTAAGTGCTTTTTGTCTTGTTATGAGCCAGAGCTAAAGATAGTAACCAGAATACTTAAGAATAGTTTCATAAGGGTTGTATACACTCCTCAGCAAGATAAGGCACTTAGCACTACTGACAGCAGTATGTCTGCATGTTAAGAGTATTTTAAATAGCTCCAGATAGAATCTCTTTGACCTTAACTGTATTAACTAGGGGGATCAAAATTTATTTATTGCCTCCTGAAAATCCTCTCCTGCAACACTTGGAGAGAAGGAATCCTAAACTCTATGGGCAGGTAAAGAGAGAGGACACTTGTCAGTGCTGCTAGCATCGTTTTTCAGCCCACCTACAACAGGTAAGGATCAGCTTTCTCACAAAGAAATGCACATCCATCATCGCTTAATGCCCTCTGTAAAGGGAAAAGATTTTTTTCTTCCCTTGTACAGGGAGTCTCAAAAAACACTTACAGCATTTCAAGGGCAAATTTTATTTTGGACTTTTCAAATATCACAGTATTTGAAGTTGTTCCCAGGTTTACAGAAAGGGTAATGTAGTATGACAGCCTTAACAAGACAAATGGACTTCTCAGACACACAGCTAATAGTTGAAGCACTATTCCATGTTATCTGCAATATTCTGGCACATTTTTTACTGAAGAAAGAATGGGAGAGGGAATTTTTTAAAAATTCTTTGTTTTGCAGAACTGTCTGACCTCAGGAGCTATCTAAAAACTGTGCAAACTTTTCACTAAAGAAAATGTTTATTTACTGGCTTGCTGCAAGTCATCAAAATATTAACATTACCTTAGGACAACTCTTAACAGAACATCACATTAGTAAGGGTTATCCCCTGAAATCAACAGTTCCTATGAATGCTTCATTGTAGCTTTAATTTCATTATGTCACTGATGGCAAGGCAAAGATCACTCTAGGAAGGTAATGCTGCACACTTCTTTGTGATCAGCAACAAACAAAGCTTTCATTGATCACCTAAAAGGGGTCCCTGAACCCATCTGATTGCTTTTCCTAAATATATCAACCGGTCTAATTAAAAATATTCGCTATGCATAAAAACTTTGTTGTGCTTGTATTTAAATTTCCATAAAATTTTGCATTTGAGTAATGTACAGCAGTTAGGGAGTCTTCAAAACTATACTGTAGGAAATATTTTAATTATGGAAATGTGCTGTGCTAATAATTCCACAGATTTTACATGCAATGCATTCATCAGAGAGCCCTCAATTACAAGATGCAGCACTTTGTGGCACAATGCAGTCATAAATAAGAGAGTTAATGCATTCTCCAGCGATGCGACTTATATGCCAATATGCCAATGTTTCATTCTTCTTGAGGAAACAGGAGGGCATGACTGTGGCTGACAGCTAAACAGATGATTTAATTTTTAAAAGGCAGAATTTAACCTCGTCAGTAAAGTGCTACTGATTCAATTACAAGATGCTAATGCAAATGACATTTGAAAAACCAACCAGTGCCACTGCATCTTTACGGCTGTTTAGCACAGAAGTGCTCAGCACCTCCGTTCATGTGCAGGAGCACCGAAGCCCTGCCGCCTGTCCTGTGCCGCCCGCCGCTCAGTGACCCGCACAGTCACCCGGAGCACGGAGCAGAGCCACAGCAGCGGCTCCCGCAGCCCTCTGCTGCAAAGCTCTTTCTCTTATACTGAGCAGGCTCGATGGCAAACTTACCCACCTTTAGGACAAACACTTCTGGGCTACAGCGAGCGGGTCATAGCAGCAGTAGCTGCTCTGTACAGCTACGACATTACCCTCTGCCCGGGTACCCCAGACAGCACTGCCTCGCCGCTGCTGCATCACAGCTCAGTGAGAAAGCACGACATGGAAATGCAAAGACTAAAACAGATGTGGCAAAGGAGTTGCATCTCTGCATTATTTGACCTACTTGCTTAATTTTTTTCTGCTTGTGTTTTACCCTCTCCTTTCCTTGCCATGCCTTGCCTTCTGTCGTCCTTCACTCTTTCCTGCTCTTCTTTTGCTTACACCCCTTACTTAACATCCATTGGTTTGCAGTTCAGAGAACTGGATCTTTCTTGAATGTGGTTTCTCTCCATCTTGTTTCTTCTGTCACCTGCCTTCATCTGCCTGTTGCTTTTTCTTCTCCATGATCTTCACTTTCCTCTTCTCGAAAGAGAAAAAAAAGCTATAATGATCGCAGTACTGACAATCAATCAGCCACTTAATTGTGGGAACTCTTGGCTTGCCCAGGCCTGGGGCATGCATGACTGCCAAATTCTGGTTAGGGGCACACTGCCTTAGGGATCATGCTGGTGGGGATCAGATGAGGATCTTCAGCACAGTTGGCTTTCATACCACCTTGGTCCAGGTCCAGGGGCACTGGGTCCTGTCCTGCCTCACAGCTTCTAGTTCCAATTTCAGACCCTTTGCTTCTTCGGAGGAACTGGGATTCCCCCCAGTTCAGTGGTAGAGCTGTGCAGCTCCATCCCCTGCAGAACCCCCACCCTACATCTCTGCTGCAGGGTGGCCGAGGGAAATGGTCCAGCACAGCACACTCATCCCTGCAGCTAACACACACCTTCACTCTGGGGTGTCAAGGCAGGGTGACACGCCATGACTGTACCTATATTTTCACACATCTTTGTTCACTGGAACAGGAGTAACAGTGCTGAATCAGTGAGGGAACCAAATATTCTGTGTCCTCTTTTGTTAATCTGCCAGAAGCGGACTGTTTGTGCCACTACTGTAACTATTGCATCTCGATGCGCTCACTTATCTACAGCGTACTCTTCCCTGGTTTATTGAGCTCTAAATTTAGCTTGTTACCTGTGACAGATTTATGACTACATTCATTATAGCGGTAACAGCTTCAGACAGAAGCTAAGAGGTGCCCAAAGAAAATGGATTATACAAAACAATTACACCATAAAAAAGGCTGTAACAGAACACTGTGATTCAGCACAGAAATGAAATGAAAGATACTGGGAGGAACAATAGCGGTGTGTTGGGGTTTTTTGGGTTTGGTTTGGTTATTATTTTTTCTTTAAACCAGGATATGCTGTTTTCTGACAAAAGAAAGGGGGGAAAGAATTAAAAACTAACAGACACTTGAAAGGAAACGATGATTGCTGGAACATTTTGTTCTCTAGGATTTTTGTCAGATCCTGGAGAAAATAGATGGCCAAGTTTGTTCTGTTCCAGCAAATTACTGAGCCTTTCAGGATAAAGATACAACATTATAGAATATTATTTAAAATGTCTGCAGGGTTTCTGTATCAAGAAGGGCATGCATTTAATTAATTCTATCAATTTGTCTAATAGCCTCTTAAAACTCTCAAAACACGGCGAAAGGCAGAACTGCTGATTCACAACCTTAAGCAGTACAAAACTGTACTTCTACTGGCACAAGCAGGGTAGGATAAAAACACATATGCAAATAATACTTCTTCTGCAGTCTTGGATAAATACGTGTATTCATTTGTAGCCGTTCAGTTACTGCAGGAAAGGTAAATGTGTTTTGTAGTATGAAATGACGATATTTAACCTACAAACCATTCTTTTAACACACCTGACTCAGGCAGACACAGAGCCAAATAATCCTCAAATAATAACATAGTTTTCCCACGTGTAGGATGGGAGCAAAGGCAGCTGTCCACAGTTAATCCTTCAACAGAAACTGAGATGTGTGTTTTCATGGGACTATTTCCAGGAAAGGCACATACAGCTAAAGAGAAGGCAGCAATATTGAAATCTAACAGTCAGCAGCCTTTTGAACAGAACGTTCTCCACAATTTCCAGCAAATATGAGTGCTCTTAAAGCTCTGCTTCTGCTCATGGCTGATCCTGATGGTGCAAATGCATGTGTGTGTGGGTGAGTGTATAAACACATGTATAAACACATGTTTTACTTCAGAGCCATTTGCAAAAAAATACATAAGAGCAATTTCTACCAAGGAAAGCCATCGTGACATTCAGGATGACTCCTGCACTGCTCACCTCCTGAGGTTGGAAGTTAGGTAACCATTCCTGCCGGGTGCATGCAAAGGGAAGGTGAGCAGAGCTCCCTCCCTCGTGCCTCAGGCCACTTTCTATCATACTCTCTTCTCTGGCAAATCACAAAGGATAGTCTGTGTGTGGGAAGGTTAACCCAGTAAATTTCAGCAATGAAAAGAGTGGCTTAACAAGCTAAAAAAACCTCCTAAAGCTATTGAGCCTGCAGCTTCAACAGCACGGGCAGCATCCGATCAGAAACCCACCGCTGAAATGCTGGCTAATTTCAGGGTTTCATTCAGCATAGTTCCAACACAAGCAGAGCAAACCAGCTAGGAACATTTTTTTAAAAGAAACCAACACTCCCTGGTAACTTGACAGCGTCAGCTTCTGCACCTGCTGCAGAACTGCCTACGACGTGGGTGCGGGGCACCCTGACACCCTGCGCTCTGTTCTCGGGGATCACCAGCTGGAGCTTCTCCCCGGGAGGTGCTATGCATTACTCCCACCGAGAGGACACAGCGTGCATCAGCTGAATTTATGGCATTAAGTGAGGTCATTGGGTCCTTTTTCGGCTTCGGGTTTTGTTTTGGCAACTATGTAGATACTAGGACAAACATGTCAAAGCTGTCTTTTTGGATGTGTTATCCTGAAATACCTCTTGTAATTCCTCTTCTCTTCTATTTACTACGGGTGAAACTCATCCCAAGCAGACAGCTACATAAAGTCTACGTGTCATTAAACTACCTACTTTTATGCCTTATGCTCTCACTGTGCACAGAATAAATGTGATCACTAGACAACAAAGAAAACCAGCTAGCTAATTAAACTAAATACCTTTTCCTCTACTTTTCTCAGCAAGAGAACACTCCCAGCAACTACCAGTTCATTGAAAGAGGCAATAGTAGCGTTCATGTCCTTAGCTCTTCTCTTTTTCTCCTCAAACAGCACATTTTTTTGCTTTGTTTCTTCTTCTCAGTCTTTTATATTAAATGCATTTCAGATGCTTGAGGATGAGGAGATGAGCACTTGTGATTCGTGTTTGCTTGTGCTGGAGGTTGAACTCATAATGCAAAAATAAACGTAAGGCCCAAGGACTGCTTTCCCGGCACAGTGAAAGCAGGGGCCTTCAGCTGGGTCAGCAGTGGGTCCTGGGTGGCTCCAGGACCATGCATCCAAAGTGCTCTGCTCCAGCGAGGAGAAGAACGCAGTGCATGACTCAGCTTCAAAGTCCATCTGCTCGCAGACTGCAGGATCATCAGATGGTGGGAGTGATTTGTGAGCTGGAGGATTTTCTTTCAAACTTGAACATGCTCTGTCTACACACAGCACTCCCCTGGCCACTGCCCTGTAAGTGTGTGACAGCTCACTTCAAAGCCGAATAAGCGACCACAGTTGATCTTGAAGTCAGGATGCCCCCGTGAAAGTGATGCACATTCTTATCACCCATGAAAGCAAGCAGAATCTACCAACTCCCTAGTCCGTTTAATGAAAAAGGAGCCTGATACTGTCAGGACTCTTCCGCTGCATGACCATATGTTTAGCATAGTTGATCCACACCTGCACAGTAGGTCTGCCCCTTTCCAGCACGCACAGACTGACCATATGTGACACAAATCGGAGCCTCCTGGAAGCACAGAGCTCGCTGCAGCTGTGCTGCCCTGTCCACACTCAGCGCTACCATCCCTGGATCCCCCCTCCGAGAAATGGCAACTCAGCTGCTCCTCTGCTGCTCTTGGGCAACGCACGGGAAAGCAGCTGGATGGGCTGGACGCTGTACAGACAGCCTGCAGACAGCCGGCTAGCCTTGGCTCTGTCATTTCTGTGCTTCCGCAGATTTGCTTGGTCCTCTGCATGGTCTGGGGAGCCCTTTGGCTGGTGAAGTGGGAAGTCTTGGAAGTCTGGTCCTTGTTCAGCATCCTTTGATTTCTGCTGAACAATGTCTCCTTTTCTGATGCTTTGCAAGCAGCTTGCTGCCACCCTTTCTCTCCTCTAATGCTTTTACATCGGGAAGCCTCAGCACACTCCATTAACACAGTCATCCATCCTTGTTGTACAAGTGAGGAAACAGGGGCACACATTTTACTTCTGTCTCTTTTTACCAGTGTCCCAGTTTTAGGAAGCTGAATTTGAAACAGTAAATGCAGTTACAGCCTAATTTCCAGTCATGTTGAAACCCAGCATAAGCACCTACAAATAATGCATATTTTGGAAATGCTCGACCTAAATCATTGACCCAAGGTCACGCAGCAGAGTTTAGAAGTGAATCCAGATGTCCTGATGATTAGCTCTGTCTATTGGCATTCAGTCAAGTCTTCCCTCCTAAAATAAGCTTCCTGAAGCATCTAAGACTATAGTCTTAGAACTCCTTTAAATACGCAGCACTGATAAGAACTGATTTTCAAATGAACAACGGGGGAAAAAACCCCAGTTTGTTATTTTTTCCTCAAGTGATCACTGACTGACCAACGAAAGGGCAGCTCAGGGTCATTTGATCTCAAACTCCTTATAAATAAAAAAAAAGGAAGATTCTTCTCCCTTTTCAAACAACACGAAGAAAAAATGTTCTGCCTCAGTAATCCTAGACCTGAGTAATTTAATCTGCTCTCTGTTGCAATCTGTTTCCCATGTGTATCACCAGCCTGGAATTTCTGGAACTCAATACATAAGGAAGCTATTCAAAAAAAGGAAATACTACGACAAAAGGATTAGAGATAGGTCTGAACCAGACTGAAAGCCTCCCTATACCAGAGGAGAATTCAGCGCCTCATCCAGAGTTCAACTTCTTGACTTCAGCCCAAATCTCAAACCCAAAGCCTACCAGAACGACGAATTTCCTAGAGCCAGACCACCTCTCACCTCTGGTTCAGAGACAGAAGAAATGAGAAAACAGGTTGAGGAGACCTGCAGCGGTATTGCAGCAGAAGCAGAACAGCACTAGCTGTCTGAACAGTTAAACTGCCCTACAGAATAGAATATTTCAGTTGGAATGGACCTACGACAATCGTCTAGTCCAACTGCCTGATCACCTCAGGGCTGACCAAAAGTTAAATAAAAGTTAAATAAATAAATGTTATTAAGGACATTGTCCAAATGCCTCTTAAACGCTGACAGGCTTGGGGCATTGACCACCCCTCCAGGAAGCCTGCTCCAGTGTCTGACCACCCTCTCGGTAAAGAGATGCTTCCTCATGTCCAGTCTACGTAAAGAACCTGTGAGAAAATTATAAAGAGCTTTAGTAGTTAAAATTCAAAGTCTCCCATGCAAGCTTACTTAGAGTTTTATCTACTTATCCATTAAACAAATATCAAAGGATTCACTGCAGCTGAGCTAACTGACCTCATTTTACGTCTTTGGCTTCATGCGTCCAAGTTCAAGCGTAAGAAACTTCTTCACACTCTTGGTGTGTTTAATTCTGGAGCATTCCAGGTATAATGTGTGCATAAGTCAAAAGGAATTTAAACAAAGCCTTTACATTTCAAAATTTGTCTTATCCCCATTTGGCTCTGAGAATTTCAGCTGCTTTCCTTAAACGATCTGCTCACATCTGCTCTCCAGCTGAGCTGTGTTCATGCCCCACTGACCTTACCGCTGCCATCTCTGTAATCTTGCAGCTGAGAATAACCAGCAACGCACCCAGTCCCTGTAAGCATCAAGAGCCTTTCAAGGAAGAGGAGGTAGAAAAGAACCAGCCTTTATATAACAGGGAAAAGAAGGATTTCAGAGAAAAACCATTGTTTGACTAAGGTAAGTAATGGGAGCCGCACGCCTGAAGTGCCCTGGTCCAGCTCCCTCAGGCAATGAGAACCGGAGGTGTCAGCATCTTGCAGGATTATACTCTACAACGGCAGCTGGCAGATATTTTTCTAATAGAGAGCCCAGCAGCATTGTTCGCACTCATTTGATTCTATTTGCTGCTGTTCCTATTCAAACTTGGCTAATCCGATCAAGTTATTTCTTGGCCTGTGCCTTAAAGCTGAATAAGTAAACACCTTTCGTAAGGTCTGAGCCCACTTGTTTCAAGTGCGTGATTAAGGGCTAGACTTCAACATTGCTGTGAGAAAACTCATCTCATTACTCAGAATTTCCAAAATCACTCACAGTTGTCTTGAAGTGGCACTTTTCCATCCAGTGTTTTACTTCCTGCACTGCAAGTATATAACACAGTTGCAAAGGGTCCCAAACACCAAATACACATTAGTGTTTCAGCTGTCCTAAAGAACAGCTCTTTGAGCTGAGAATAGCTTGTAATGAGTTAGACACCATGATGCAAAATATTTTCTGTGGTTTCCAGACCTTCTCCACAGATGCCTCTTCTTGTTTACTATGAAGAAGACATGATAAATATAGTCAGCAAATGCATTTTGGACAAAGTCAAGCAATGTAGTATTTGCATTAAGTAACAGTAGAAGACTTAGACACCAGAAAAGATGTTGACCCAAGTGTAATTCCATCGCTGTTACACCAAGGATGGATTTGAACTCCTGAAGCTTACAAATTTTTTTTCAAGAAGAATTGCTGCCACTTATGTTACTGGTATTGCTAACAATATAACCGGTTTTTCTTTCTTTCTTTAAAACACGCCCCCTGCTACTTCTCTCTCTTCTCTGAGGCACTTTTAACTTCACATTCAATATTCTCTTTTACACTATCTTGCCCACATCAATTCTCAACCAGCTCCTCAAAAGACGGTTATTTGTTTTGAAAGCTTCAGGAATAAAAGAATATTTAAACAATTAACTGCAATCATATTCATCATTCTGCATGGTACCGCTGCTATGCACCAGAAATATAATGAGAAAGCAAAACTTTCCTTCAGAAAGAAGAAAAGAGAAGATAAACATCCACAGATCTCTCTCTGTCTTATTACTTTCTTATCTTTTTTAAACTGCAAATGTGTCAGTCACTGGAACACTTCCATACTAGGTCGTTATTGTTACACATATTATGCACAAAGACCCAAGGCCTCATTCTGTCGTAGGTGAGATATTCACACACATCCTTTTTTCCCTCTTGCAGTTTATTTGCATGGCTGGCTGGCTAATCAGCCACAATAACAGAAAGTGACTCAGCACAACTGAATGTCCACTTGCTTTGGGGATTCTCTTTGAGGTTGGTTTTTCTTTTTTTTTTTTTTTTTTTTAACTATTTAAGACCGGAAAAGATGTGTCCCTCCCAGATCACGTTCATGCAAAGAAAAGATTTGAGCAAACACAGAGGCTTGGGGGAAAGGATCAAACAGCAACACTTCTGCTACCATGCCCTCAAAGAGGCTGTGGTCTCTTTAGCCCCTCTGCCCAGTGGTGCAGAACGCACGGTCCCTTGTCACACACTGCAGCGCGGACAGGCAGGGATTTCTCACCAACAGCAGAGGAAGGATGCAGGACACAGAACTAGTCATGTCCCACAGGATGAGTAACCCTGAAATTAAGGGACTTTTTTATTTTTTTCCTGGACATTTAAATGCTGTCTGTGGATTACAATTGCGCAAGCACACAGAACATTTTAAAATATGCTTTAATTCATATCTGCAATGGTCCGGTACTAAGAATCCTCCTAGTATGAGTCAAAATCAAGACTCCAATACACCAGTAAATTAAATACAGGGGTCCATCTCTCTCAAAGGATAACCCTCCTTGACTAAGTTAATGGCAGCAGCAATGGATACTGTCATCCTGCTGAGCAGTGCTGCCTGTGTGGCTGTGGCTGACAAGGACAGCGGATCTGTACCTATAGATATCTGTGGTCCCTGGTTTTCAAGTAAGAGACCAGAGCAGCTGAAAGGGCTGCAGTGTGAGATCGCAGCTCACCTGGGACAGAGTGAAAAGAGCATTGAAGTGCTCGGCCCTTCATTTAGCCAGATTCATTGGCACATGCTTCTTTTTTTAGCCATCTATGTAATTCTTGGGTGAAAACAGTGGGATTTGTGCTTTCCAGAATTAGAATAAACATGAATTTATTACCTGGGGCTTTCCTGACCAAAGCACCTCAAACCATATACCTATGTACCAACAATATCCATACTGTATTTAACACAACAAAATTAGGCTGGCCAAGAAAATACATATTAAAACCAGCTGACGGAAAGAATCATACTGTAATGTAAATGCATAAAAAACAAACGAGTACAAAGGGAGCTTGTTTCTGTGATAATCTGACTATGTAATACCACCAAGGCCAGCACGATCCCTGACAAACATCTACGCAGTAGCATGAAGCCAGCAGCAGAAGTTAAAAATGCCCATGACCTTTAGCTGGCAGTCCCAGTTTCCTCAGAATTTCACACTGTGTTCAAGAGGCAAATATCATCTGTACTCCCAACCTCCTTCTTTCATGCACAGCTTTTGTGCATGTCTCCTAAAAATCACAAGCAAACCACACAATAGTTAAGCCAAAACTCAAGTAGGGAAAACATTCAATTAGGCAGAGAAAAAAGCTAACTTCCCCCTTTTCTTCCTCTCACCAGCCTTTCTGCAAAAGATGAGTAGTAAAATTCCTACGTCCCTGAAATTAATATTACACCCATCCTGATTTAACGTTAAAGTTTCTTTTAATTTAGCTCAGTTTTGTTTTCAACCAGTGAGAAGCACAAAACGTACAAGAAAGGAAAGCCACATCCTTAATTATTGCTTATCTACAGCCAACGCTTCGAAGAGCCAGCAGTTATCTCATGGCAAGTGCACGACAGGGACACAGAGCACCTAGTCCTGGCTCAGCTCCCAGCCAAGGACCACACTCACCACCGAGGCTTGGCGTCGGGTGGGTAGGTGCAAAATTGAGGCAGAGGACGGACGTTTTGGTGCTCAGGCTGTCATTTTCCTGCTGAAGCTAAAATTAATTCCTGTGCCATGATCATGTCCCAGCGGCAAAATCTGCAGCTTCGTGCTCATCCTGTGGACAAATGCTGCACGTTGTGAACCAGGATGAAGCTGGCCGTGTTTATTAGGGTTAAGCATGTTTGTCTCTTTTCAAAGTGAGCCCCTGGTTAGAATCAATGCTGTCACAAAAAGTAATCTGATGTACCTACGCTGCTTTTTTCTACATTAAAGTTTAAATGAATAAGAAATCAAGTACAGTACTACAAAATGCTTCTCTTCAGCCTTAGAAGCTTGTTTACCATTGCTGTAGTAGCTGAATTGCTGAATGAAATATTTACAACTATTCATGCAATCAAACTCATTTTCCTTAGGAAATAACTGATTAGGTATCTCACATCTGTTCCTGACAATGATTTAAGCCTGTGCTGATCCATATCTAGACCTGACATGAATGTTAATGTGTTAGAAACAGTCATCCTTAATAGGAGGGTGATGACAGGCTAGCTGGGTCTGGTGGCGATGGACTGCAACTGGGAAGTTCTGTATCTACAGGTGAGGGATGACACAACCAACCCACTATTTTCTCTAACCTTATGACCTAGGACTTAGGAAGCCTGGCAGGAGACAGAAGGTAGAGCAGAGCCTGATGCAGAATTATCTAGAGAATTATCTTCCTGTCCCTGTCAGAAGTTTTTAATATCTCACAGATGTTTGCTTTCTCCATGCAGAGCAGCAATCCTGCTCCGCCAGACTCCGACATTGCATGTCGTCCTTCAGCAACGTTTCCCCATCAGGGCTCTTTGATTGAAACTGCTGCAAGTGTTGCAAGGCTGGGAGGAAAATCAGCTGCTAGTAAAGCTGACTGAGATGATTCCCTAATAAAGCATGACGTTTGTGGCAGGAAAGACACAAAAATAAATTCCACATTTTTGCTGAAAAAATAGTTGTTTTATGCACAAACAGTCAATGCCAATGCACTGCTAGAAACAGAGGGAGAAATCTAACGTTCAGTTAATCTGATTTAATTCATCCACCAATCCTCTTTTCCCCAGGAAACTTATCAAAGAACTTAGAAAAAAACCAGGAAAAGAAGCAATGGCTCCAAACTTCATACCCTTCATTTCAGCACAGAGCAAGGGAAAGATCTTCATCCCTCTCAGGCCAACTGCAAAGATCTGCAACGTCGTGTCAAAGATGCCGATGACAAAAGAGATGATCTGTACTGCTGCTCCTTCTGGTAAGGTCCGTCCACTGAAGTAACTGCGCTTCCCAAGTTCTGACACGGGCAACTAGCTCAGAAGAAAACTTTTGGCAACACCTATACTAAGTACAATTTTTACTTCAAGGTCAAGGAACCAAATAAAAACAACTGAAGAAAATGAACATTTGCCTGCAGAGGACCTTGTAGAGCCGTAAATCAAATATAAATGAAGTCTATATAAGTGTCTGAACAGTAATCTCTGGAACAGTCAGGAATACCTCATAAAAGTAGATTTCAAATACAATCCAAAGAAGATTAAATTGACAATTCATCTCTCTTAGGACTTCGATACATCATAAATAGGCATTATGCCTTCTATGTAAAGCAGCTCATTATCTGATTTATTCACTGATATCTCTTCTTATTCAAACAATTCAAACTGGACTATATTAGAAAATCCCAGAATAGTTTCCTTGGCACTGCAGCTTTTGAAATAAGATGATGATTTATATTTATAAAATTTTACTTACCGTGCAATCAAATTCATGTTAATATAATACACTATCTCTAAGGGCAGTTTTTAAGAAAGATGCTATTCCAGCTGGATCACTTATTAATATTCATATGCTTTCCTCAAAAAAAAAAAAAAAAAAAATCAAAACACAGAAGTTGTTCTTCCTTGTTGTAGCCTTTTCCCCTCTCTCAAGTGGAAACAAAGATGCTGCTCTATTCACAACAGCCTACTAACAACAAACTAATCAGTCTAACACTCCAGATCTTGCTAGCTCTACTAGTCACCTTTTTAACTATGAATATAACAAAATAAGGAATTCAGCTTCAGATTCGAAACACATGCCCTGGATAAGACAAAGCTGTGTTTCAGCCTCATTTCTTCCCAGATAGTTTAGTGGCAATTTTAGTCCACTGCATTTATTCTTCTCCCATTTTAGGCAATGGATGGTTGCCCTTTCCAGACAGTATACTAGCACTTCTGCAGAATCATATACACTCTCCTACTCTAACAATGTTCTTCAGGGACCTCTCCTTCCAAACTCTGAATTATTTCCAGAAAGCAGAAAAATAAACTTGAAGACAATTTTCCCATACAACAATATTTTCAGCAAGTTCCTGTGTTGTGCCAGCTTGCTCAAATAACAGACTTCTGCTCTGGGCCCGGTGAGACATAGATACCAGGAGGTCTTGCAGTTGAAGAGCCAAATCCCAAGAGATGTGAAGATGCCCCAGATAAGAAAGTGATTTAGCTGCATAGAAGTCCATGCTCCAGCAGAACGAGCAATGAGAATTGTCTGTCCCAGGACTGGCACCCAGGGGCCAATGTATACTCCCTCTGCAATTACACAGCTCCACATCACTGCTGCCATGTGGGAGGCCAATCCCAGAGCTCATGGCAAGAAAATAAACTAACTCATTTTTTCTGTGTTGACACATTGTCTCCACTAATGACAGGGCTCTTTCAATAAGCAAGATTAAATAGAAAATTTCGGTGTTAAGACTAGCAGAAAGAGTTTATTTTGTGAATACTTCCCACTGTGCCCCTTCCATTAAAAGCTTGCCCCAAAATGAAACCATTCCAATTATTCTATTTGAGAGAAAAAGCAAACTGTTGATACTCATCTTTAATATATACATCAGTAGCGGAGTCAACCAAAGTCCCGCCTTTTTGCTGCACACGACTCAGTAACACACACACACACTTAATATATCACTTAATAAAATTTCATTGGGAACAGCTTGACCAGAGTGAAAATTTTTAATTTACTGTAAACCGTGCCAGTGTACATTGCACTCAGAGACAGGACAAACAGGTTTATGGCCAAACTTCCTCAGCAAGGGGTGTAACCTTCCCCAGCTATTACAGCCTCTCTAATTGCTGCGTTTGCTGGGACAAGCCAACAGTGGACCAAACACTCAGCATCCTCCTCTATACATAAACTCACTTGCAGTTTGTGCAGCAGAGCCTTAAACAGCCTAAACCCAAGGGCTGACTCCCAGGGACATTTATTTTCCTCTTCAGCTGGTACTCTGGGAGAGGTCCTCACTGCACAGAAGCTGATGGAAGTTCAACTTTTGCCTTCATCAGGGCCAGGGGTTCATCTCAACCCCTTCAGGTAAAGCCTCTGCATTTGCTTGAAAATCTTCCTATGATGCTGCCATGTCTATGCAAAATAATTAATGGCAGTGGGAGCTATTATCACCTCATCTATTGTTCATTTATTTCTACAAATAATGGTTTACTTAGTATGTTGCTTATGGTCAAAACTTCATTGTCTTGAAGCGGTGTGCCACACTGTGCTGTGAGTTAAAACAAGATTAAAAGTAGACTGAGCCCAGAAGAGAACAAACAAACCTTATTAATTTCTTTTAAGCAAGTGTGTATGCATGTGTTTGTGGGCTGAACAGATGAAGCAAGAGAGGTGATTAGCATTTTAATGGATATGATTCCTGCCATTGCTACATACTCAAAAATCTTGCCTAAGCTTGGGCAGTTTGTAAACAAGAATAAACACACCTACAAATATCTTTGCGTTTATCTGTCAGTCAATTAATCCATCTGCCCGTAGCTGGCACTCAACAAAGCACCTCACATTGACTTATAGATAACGTATAGGTGAGAGGGAACACTAATCGTGGTGGGGCAGAGGCCCAGTGGAAGTGCCTGCTGAGCTGTGACACCGCTGCCAGGAACAGGGGCTTGCCTAAATCCCTGCCCAGAGCCACCTGCACCTGCAGCACCACTACCAGCCAAGCCCAGGGTACTCTGTGCAGAACTCCACACACTTCTGTTTCATGCAACAGGTCCCTGAGGAGCAGCCCAGCAGGACCAAGGTCCCAGAAGCTGATGGAGGGTGACATGCGGGGTGGCACAGCCCTCCAGGCCACGGGAGCAGTGATGCAGGGAAGACCAAGCCCTTTGCTCTCCCCACCTGCTCGGGACCACTGGGTGTTGGGGACCCGGTGGGAGGGTGCCACAGTTGTCTGCAGTCCATCTGCTCTGCAAAGGTCAGGTGGCACTAGTGTTCAAGGCAGTTGTTAGCCAGTGTCACCTCTTCAATCATGTCCAGTACATGAACATGGCCAGCAAACCATCCCATGCTCATCTTCTACCACCAACAGGAGGCCATTCCCAACTGCTCATGGATGCGCTCATGTGTGTTTCTGTGTGTGTATCGGTCCTCCAAAGTTAGAGCTCCAATGTCTTGCTCCATCTCTCTCCCTCCTTCCAAAGGGAAGATATATTTCAGAGTGTTCTCTGTGACAATGTTTAGCAAGTCTCTTGGTTACCATAGTGTTATGCACTAAAGAAATGTCGACAAATTAATCAATTGTACAATTGTGTTTGCTTAAGAATGCAAGACACAGTCAGATGATTCAATGCACTTCAACAGCTCCGTGGAGTTTGGTTAACACACTTCCTCTTCTACCATCTCAGTATTATCCTCATCTGCACTGTCATTTTTCCATATTTCAATTTCTCTTTCAGGCAGCTTAGCAGGTAGGTGATCTCTGCTTCAGGCTAAGTCAAGCTGTTTTCCTTCTTGCCTGCCTGCTTGTTTTCTGTAATTTATTTTTTTTTTATTTTCCTTCTCTCTTTCTTGTAATAAGATGCACACGATACATTCAACTTTCCTATACCAAAACTGTGTTTTTAAAATTACTAATCCATCACTAACAGTAAGCAAGCAATTCTTTCTTCTGAAGGTTATCCTACACATCTTACGGAATTTTACTCCGATCAGCACCAGAGCAGAGCTGACTTTAAGTCCGGCTTTGCAACTTATTTTAGGAATATCATGTAGAAAGGGAACACCAACCCCTGCTCTCCAGTCTCAGAAAACAACACTGTTAATGGCTGCTTCCCAACATCCCTTCAACCTGCCGAGATGCACCAGGAGCCACAGAACACGTCTTCACATCATACAACAAACTCATGATACACATCAGAAGCACAAAAGAGTAAACTGTGTTGTGACACAGCAAAGGGCAGGTGAAGATCACTGCCAGTACTGCATGTCCCTGTACCCACACAAAGTACATCAAACAATGCTAGCAACAGATCCCAGAAAATATACCATGAAGTACAATACGGTTACTGGCAACACAACCTGAAGGAAAAATGCCTCTCTGGCCCAAAATCTTATGAACAGGTTAAACCAGGGAGCATGCCAGAAAAAACCGCAGGCAATTGTACCCGTCTAATGCTACGAGGAGTCTTTGCTCTGCACACTTTCAACATCTAGTGCTTGAGAGGAAGGCAAAAACGAGGGGAAAAAAGATACAAATCTGCAGCAATGGGGAAAATTCATTCTTACCTTGGTCCCCAAGAAAACAGCAGAAGCCTTGATGCATGTGATTAATAGTGCAAACAAAACCAAGTTCATTCTCCTTTCAACCTTACATTAAAAATAAGACTATACTGGAGACCAAAGGACTAACTCTGCAAACTTAATTTCCTATCTCCAGGAACTCCCTAATTTAATTGTATAATCTCTTTCATAAGATTATCAAGATCTATCTCAAAACTACCCTAATTGAAAGAGTATTACACAACTTCAATCCTTAGGTAGCTAGAAGTTTTCTTCTAATTTCCCATCCAAATTTATTCATGACCAACTTAGCCAATTTGATCTTGTGCAGATGCTATCTTTTGACTTCGTTTTTCTGCCTTCTTGCTATTTAGTTCGAACTGTGTATAAAAAAGACCTACTGTAACCTGTCCCTTCATTTGTTCAACTGGCCAGAGCAAAACAAATGATGCTTTTTAACCTCACTTGGTACAACAGACGGTGCATTTGTGTAACCACATCTCTCGCCCGCCTACTGTTGTAATTTGACATTTTCTTGACTGGGCTGTCCAGAGGTCTGCAAAATCCCAATGGGCTACTCCACGAGCAACGGAAAGCTCTTGTACCGATACTCTGCATGATGATTTGTAAAATGATAAAATCACACTTCCCTGAATCCTTCATATTCTTTTCCTCTGATATCCCAGGACGTCATACCTTACTGCTTGCTCACTTGTACCTCCTGACTGGCCAGTGCATCCTCATCTCTCCCTTCTGTCACGGACAGCTGACAAGCTCCTGTTTCACACTGGAAATTCTTGTTACTGGTCTCCACGTTTAAAACTTTGCATGAGTTTGCAATCAGCATTATTAAATGTCATTTTATTTCTATCACTCCGATCAACAAAGTCATCTAAATTCCTTTCATATGATAATCTGATCCTCCTCCGTATTTACAATACCTCCCAAGGTGGTGTCATCCCGCACAGCTCCTGGGCACACCCCCAGACCGAACCCACAGGTCACAGTGGCTCCCTTCAACAGGCACAAGCCAGGTCCCATGGGAGCAACAGCACTAATCTCTCTCCATCCTGATGACTTTCTCTGAATACCTTTCTCCATCCAGACAACTTTATTTGCATGCAACTGTTGTACCTTTTCCTTAGCCAGCTCCTTTTCCACCTTTCAATCTTGTATTGAACCACCATCTTCCTTTGAAGCAGCACTGTCCTGTGGGGCATGGTATCAAATGCTTGGCTTTAGATAAATTACATTCCTACCTTACCCCACCTAAATAATCTGTCACACAAAAAAGATGTTAGATTAGTCTAGCACAATCCATCTTTGATAAAATCTTGTTGTAATTTAGCCTGCTTCCTCATTATTTCCATGTCTAATTATTCTTTCCTACAAGATAGGCCATGAGACACCGTGTACTACTGCATTCAAACCAGCATGCTTATAGTTCCCTGCATCACCTTTTTTTATTTTTTCACTAAGGGCTCTGCATACAGGACACAAACGCTTCCCCTCCTCTCTAGCTGCAGTGCCATGGGAGAGCCTTGCTGCAAGCCATGCAAGCCTTGTGCCACTGCTTTCAGTATTCCAGGACTGGGATTATCGGTACTTCTTCATTTGTCTCACTAAGATATTTAAGTTTTGCTTGGTTTTGTTTCTTGGTGTGGGTTGTTTGTTTTTTTTTTTTTAAAAACTTCGCTATGAATAGCTTTCAGTCTCCTGCAGATTTGTTAGTAATTACACTCTGTTCCAGATTCTACAGAAGGTTCTGCTTTCATGAGAAAGTTGTGTCATTATTTAGGGACATGAGTTCTCCTTTCAGTTTAGGCACGGCTAATTTCAGTTCTGTGTAAATTGACTAAGTGCAGGTTTTGGTTGAACCCAAATAAGCTCATTCGAACCAAAATAAGAACGTCCTTACACGAGGTCACATCAGGTTAATCAAATCACTTTAAAAACAGACTTAAACTAAATTGGTGTAATCTCCCCGCGTAGACAAGGCCAAAGCCAATAATGGAATATGAAGTAGGTCAAAGTCTCTCATTCATTGTACACACCTCTGTGGTTTGACTGAACGTGGTGCTTCTGCGGCCGAGCAGATGTGCAGCCAGCAAGCCCAGCTGCGTGCAGAGCGTCTGCCGATGCTGCGCCACCCCCTCAACCTCACCTAAACATGGGCTCGAGTGGGACTGGAGATATAATAAAGAGGCTTTTGCAGGGCTTCTGCACAGGGGCACTGCTCGTTCAGCACATGGGCCACAGGGCGAGAAGTCACGCTGCACTACACAGTCCTGTGTGTACCAAAAAGAGCAGAGAAATAAGGAAAAAAGAGAAACGGCCTCAGCGTGGGCAGCAGAACGGGGAGGCACAGCAGAGCTGGGGCCCACGAGCCCGCTGGCTGCAGCTGTGCCGGCGGGCACAGGGTCACCGCTGGAACGGGACGATGCAGCATGTCGAGCAGAGTGTGGCCTTAGGTGAGAAAAGACTGGCGTGACAGAAGGGCATCATCCAGGTCAAAGCAAATAAATACAGCTTTTGTACCTGCCTGACTTCCTTAACAGAGATTTGGAACTGAAGTGATAACAGAGTATCATTTTAATAATACCAGCAAAGACTGGTCCATACTATTTTGGGGTTTTATAATCTTATTATTTTGGTTAAAGCCATATTATTCCACTAGAATCCATAACTGTTCCAGTACAAGCCTAGGTTCAGTTGTTCTGGTATAGGCACATAGCTTATTCCCCCAATCTTGAAGGAATGAGCTATGTTGGCATTAAAACCTTTGTATCGTTACATGTGAATCTTGGGAGGTTGCGTAATTTAGTACAAAACAATACCACTTCTGTGTGTAGACAAGCCCTAGCTCCAAACTGTAAAGCCATCCTACTAATTTTTTGATACCACTAATGATCAGGAGTTGGATTTGACATCAGAATCTCTGAAATGCAACGCTGCTTCCAACACCATGAGACTTTAATTATGAACTACTCATTTGCTAATTTTAATCTTTAACCCTGAGCTAATTTTGACTACTTGATATGTGTCTTAAACTGGTAAAATAATCTAATACACTGTCTGAGTGGCTAAAAACCAGGAACCATCACAGACTTCACTGCCAAACTTCACTGAAGTTTTCAGTTTATCAAAAATATTTCAAACCAATTCTACTTTTTCCTCCAGATCATGTAACTCTAAGCTCTGAAGGAACTGAATAAATGAGCAGTAAGCAACCACTCCTAAAGCCGTTTGCATTTCTCCTATTACATCTTCCAGAAAAATTCTAAAGATTCAGTAGTAAACACGTTTAGCCCAAGAGATACGAATGCCTCCCTTCCACACAAACGTCCACTTTTGGCTTAGCTCCTGAGCCTCCTCTCCTCATTAGTGCTTGCTGCATTTGTCAGAACTTCGTCAGCCACAGAGCCCCGAGTGCTCATTACGGTGCATCAGTGCACAGGGTGCTCTGTTCCTCCACAATGCATCACTGACACGCTGGTTTACTCTGATTAGCACATTACAGGAAAACGATCTTTTTTTTTCAATACAGTTTCTAGAAAACCAAAAACCCAAATGTATTTTTTCTGACTGGATAACTATGGTGAGGCATTGCAGCCCAGGAAGCTTATAAAAATTACACAAATTCCCCACCAACACAGCAGATGTTGCAGTATGCTCAGCACCAGGGGTTCACACTGCACACTCCTGAAATCATCTGCTGCTTCAAGCAACATTCGTAGGACCTATGAGGACTGTAAAGCCTGCGTTACTGAAAACATTAAGAGCTAGCTTCCTCTTTAAGGCAAGTTCCCATTTCCAGAGCTAGGGATTAGCAAGCAGCGATCCAGCAAAACAAGGACAGGGGAGCACCGTCATCCTGCCTAAAAATGAAGCGACTTCTTTTCCCATCTATATACCAGAACGTCCTGTCCCCTTAATTAAATCAGCACCGCCGCTTTCACTGCACAGAACAAAATAAACTTAGGCTAATAAATAACCCTGCCCTCCCGGGTTGTGCTGCACCCTCGCAGGTGGGTAAAGCGTGGGACATTTCAACAGCTTTGATTTCAGGCGCATCATCTCCAGGGCTACTCGCCTGCTGAAAAAGACAACTTCATTCAGGGATCAGTGCTAGTTAGCACCCGGGTGCCAGTTCTCTCCCCAAAAAGGGGCTTCTCCCAAATCCACTTAGGAGGGACCTGCTCTGCAGATGGCTGAGGAGCCTCCAGCCTTTGGGGACCGTGGCATTTTACAAAGGGCAAGTGCTCTGTAAAGCGCATATGACACCTCACTTATGAATCACGCAGGGCTCAGCTTTGACCTGGGCTCCCAGTACAAGCCACCCAGAGCAATCAGTTTGCAATTTCTGCCATTAAGGACCAAGGCTGGGAGTTACCATTCACAAATCCACAGCTGAAACCTATGAGGGACTTTCAAAGCCTTCACAATTAGCCACTCACAATGTAAGCAGTCTGTAAAACCAAATGATACAATAACCCTGGTGGGAGGGGTAACTTTTCAACCTGGATTTTAGATGCTATCTTTAGGCTCGAGGCTCCATTGGGAGGTTTTTCCCCACCGTGTTTTCAGGCAAATGCATTCCCAGAAAGACAGAACTTCAGGGCAGAAGAAGAAAACTGCCATGAGGCCCGTTTCAGCCTCCCGAAAATCCGTTCCCCCACCCCCACCAACACGCCGCGTCTCAGCTGTGCGCAGCCCCGGGGCTGTTCCCGAGCCGGTCGGTAACGGGGGGCCGGGGGCAGCCGGTGCCCAGGCGTGGGGATGCGGCCGCGCTCCAGCATCCCCGCCCGGGAGCCGCGGGGACCCCCCCCCGCCCCCGACCAGACCC
>JAVJGI010000037.1:8636599-8662390 GCA_035590275.1 Ibycter americanus
CAGCGCCCGCCCACCCCCGGGCCGCCCCCAGGGGTCCTGCGGCCCCGCCACCCGCTCGCTTTCGCATGGAAAAGTACTGCTACTTCCAAGTTGTGGACTTATTTTTTTCACCTCCTGCTTTTTTAAAACTTACTCCCTTCGCTCCTTCCCCAAATTTTGCCTTTTAACGTAGTTCAATAGCATATCTTAACAGTTTTCCTTGACCCTAAGAGGGATTCATCCCCATTGCTGACACACTGGAAAGCAGTCCTTCAAGTCATTTCAGACCGCCCAATACTAGGTAATCCCCTAACGCCCACTGGAACGCAAGTTCTGCACGTGTCTGACAATTCACCAGGAACTTGCACTTGTGAAGAGTTCCAGGAAAAAGAATCAAACGCATTCTGCAGAGTGGGATCCAGTAAGTACAATACTGTTAGTATCTTCGTAACTATGAAAGATCCTATTTGTGACTTGAAACTTCGTAGGAGACAAGTTTTAAAATCAGTTGTGCAAAGAGCATTTCTGAGGTGGTCCTCAGCAATTCAAGTGAACATGTACTGTGTCACTCAGAGCACATACTTACAAGGATGAGATACTATTGAGTTGGGATAATATCGAGTCTTTTTACATAATGCCTTTATTGATAAAACACCACCTTGCTAGTGGGCCACTGCCCTACATCTTAGGAAATCACCATGTAGGATAAACTTGTTACTGTTACTCAGAATCCTGTATTTCACTGCTGATGTTATGGGGTATCAAAGCCAACTCCCCAATATTTTTACATTTGTAAAAAGCTGCTCAAGCAAAAAGGAAATTCATATAGAAAACAAGTGAAAGTCATATGCTTTAGTTCTTTTGTAGAACTAAACTTCTTACAGTTTTAAGTTGACTTTTTTTTTTTTGAAAGGCCACTAGAATTACTTTTGATTCCTTCTCAAGTCCCTGCTCCCTAGAACATTATTCCCCGTAACAATACTCTTACCTTCACACACACATGAAATCATTCCTCTGAAAACTGTATTTTTGCTAAAGCATTTCAAATGCTACTGAACTACCTACTAAAATAGCTTATTATATGAAGAAGCATTCATTTTCCTTGCATGGCTCATCAGGTGGGAAAACCTTGCTGTAAAGTAAACTGACCTTAAGGATGTAGTTTTTAAGGTACTTTTTTTAAGGCACTGTAAGCAAAGAGAGGACATAAAAAAATATACATGGTATCTTCTATAGTAATCATTTGTGGGGTTTTTTTTCCCAGCTATGACCCTCAACAGCAAATCCACCTACTCACATATCCACTACACCTGTACCCAATCATTTCACTTTTGTTAACAGAGAAGCTTTTACCCTTCTCAGCGTGAGTACAGACACAAACTGTAATAAAGCTGTAAAAAGGTAACAGTCCCTCACGCTCTGGTCTCCTTTACAGCATATTTATATTTTCGTCACAGGCAGACACAAACCTTTTACCTGCAGAGGACCAGATGACTCTTCTATTTTCAATAGTTCATCAGTATGACTCACATCTAATTTCTCAGCTATTCTTAAGTATCCGAAACAAAGATAGGCCACACTCTGGTAAAGTACCAATCTTCTGGCAAACAAGCTCAGTAAACTACATATTCAAGATGAAGTACTTGAAACAGTTTGCGTCAGACAGGGTAACGGGATGAGCAATGGTTTTTTCCCCCCATACCTTTCTGCAGGTTCGGCTAATAGAAATTGTACAATGTAAGGTGTAGCTGTAAATAATGCATGTCTGGGAATACTGTGCCAACACCACTCTCTAATCATTCATTACCAACAAAAGCCTAACCAAAGAATGCTCAGTGGGTGCTTGGAATTACAGACAAAACATATCACATCATATAAAAAAAAAAAATTTAAAAGCAGCTTTGTGGCATCAGTAATAAAAAAAAACCTTAACTGCACCAAAAAACCCCCACAAACTACCCAAGAAGCAAAGCTGTCATTTTAAACCAATATCCCCATGAAATAAGATACAAGCAAACTTTGAAAAAAAATATTATCTTTGGCTTACTGACCTGAAGCATAAACGTACAACTCTTCCATCAAGGAAAACCCATTAAGACCTCCTGTTATGATGTGGCTTGGCTTAAACTAGGGTGGAAAATAACGCATACTAAGGCAGGAGGGACAAGCGCAAAATTAAGTAACAGACTTCAAAAAAGCAGGCTAACCGACTTGAGAATTAGTGACCAGAATCCAAAAGGGCTGCCAGTCCAAGCAGATTTGCCAGAAAGGGGTAGTTTTTAATCAGTTAGTTCCTTTTGATAGGGAGTTAGAGCCTATGGTTAGGAGAGAAACAACAGAAGCTGTCTCACCAGACTTCAGTACGACTTCTGACATACTGGAACGTCTGCAGTGTCTGGGTGAAACTGTTTCAACACATTTTTAGCTTTACAGCAGAGGACTAAACTCTGAGCAGTAAGGATCAATTCACAGTGAGTAAAGACAACACACTGGTGGGCTCTGATGGTATTAAGTATATTCCCTACCGATTCAGATATCAGAAAAGGACCTCGCTCCTCCAGTGCACAATGCTTTACACGAAGAGCAGGAGGAGAAGATCTGAAATCAGAGTGACTAAGAAGTGGATTTGGGAGGCCTTAAACAACTTACAGCAATAAAAACAAACACAAATGTCTGTTCTTTGGTTAAGCAGGTTAGGGAAGCTCTCATATAAAGTCAGAATAGATGATAACTAGCTAAAGCATCTTCTACAAGAAAAAGATTAAGGGGTTATGACAGGTTGTATATTTGAATCTGAAAGTAACAGAAGAAAAGTCACTCATTAAAAAGGCTACTATGAGGTAGGAGAGTAAGTTAAGCTATTCTTCGTTGCTCATGTGACAGAACAAAAGCGCAAGAACTACAAAGAAAGGAAACCATATTTAATTGCAAATGATAATTTTGTCAAAGGATGAGCTCAAAGCAAGAAATTCTCCATTTCTGTCACTTCTTGGTTGTGCCAATTCAGTAGTGAGGGCACACACAAGTAGGCTAATAATGCAATTAGTGTAAAAACCTTTCTTTGTAGTATTAGAAGATAGTTGCAGCAATGCAGTTTTCATGCTCCCTCTGTCAGAGAGTCACCACACCTTCAACAAATTAAAAACCTGACACTTAACCACATTTTAGCCCTTAAAACATGAAGTTTAACCAATGTCATCAGCAGGTCAGTTGACAGTATAACTTCACAGTAACTGAGTAGGTGCATACCCAAGAAGGTGGCAACCTGGAGTGTCACGTCTTATATAATTTTGCTTTAAAAACGGTCCTTCAGTCATTTGTAGATGAACATCTACCAATGAGGCACAGAAAAGGTTTGCCTCCTCCGCTTACAGCTAGTTACTACAAGCAGAAAAAAAATTAAAAAATTTTCTTTCTTCCAACGAATGCAAGCATGGTAAGATTTATCTAGAAAAGGGCAAGTCTGGGTCAGCCTTTAATTTAGCCACTTACCAAAAATTCTTATTCTTTACATGTCAAATCAAGTATTTTTCAAAGGAAAACTGCCTCTGTGCATACAGCAATTGCACAATGCATCTCTGTCGCCGTTACTTGCATGTCTTTTTCTACAGAGGGTTCTGCACCATTCATCACAACCAAAGGATTAGAGTGTCTCCTTTGAGGGTTCCCTTTCAAAAAATAAAGGCAAGTGACTTGCCCTTTAGGAGTTAAATTTAAATACCAGCCAGTCATGTGTCTTCAGTTCTCTGACTTTCTACGTATGAGAGCTGGAGAAGCGATACAGCCGCATACAGAGAATGAATGCTGTGCAAAAGGGAGGCCCACCTCTGACCTGACAGTGGTGCCGCTTCTCAAGTGGTGCCTGCCTACAGCCACTTGTTTCTCCCTCAGCACTATCTCCTCTGTTGTGCCAGACAGCTACAGCACAAAAGCACGGAAGCACTCACGCTTAAAAAAACCCACATCTCCCTGTTTATTTTTCTTGCTGTATTAGTTCTGTGATCCAGCTCCAGAAGTCCAGCCACAGCAGCCCAGGGACAGGAACAACTGTGCCAAGGTGCCAAGGTGACTGCTGAGGAAAGCTCACACTCTCCCTCTTGTTCTCAGCCACAAGTTCCTGCTCCTCTGTCACATCAGATCTGCCACATGGATCACAATAAGTCCTCTTTGTTGAGACCACTTTTAAAGGTTTTGAAACAATGCACCAGGCATTTTGTATTTGATATAAAAAGGATAGAAACATTCAGACAAAACTAAGACAGAATAGAACCACCCCTCCAGCACAACACAGCACTTAACTGAGAGAGAACTGCTCTTTTACCAGTGTAACTGCTCCATGTAGCAAGGCCAGCTTCTTCTTCTGCTAGGGCAGAGGCCCCAAATAAAGTGGAAGACAACATGGCTGTCAAAATTGAGCAAAACATACCTATCCTTCTGTAAGCATGACAAGTTGCTACTTTTTTGCTCTAATACCCTTTGGAAACAGATTCCTTTTCTCACTGGTACCACTATGAGGACTGGCTACCTTCCTTTCACTCCCTTCTTCCACAACCACAAACACTTTGTCAAAAGTGTCCCCCTAATAGTTCATGGTTTAAAAATATGTAATCAAAGTTAGGAAGCGCAGCTAACAACTAGGCTTTTATTTTCCTAGTCTATACTTTTTCTGTTCACTTTCTCTTGCCTTCACTGAGTATTCCAGTGCTATTGTAAAATGCATAAAGATATGTGATACCATTTCCAGAAAAAAGATACTATCCTGACAAGTAACACCTTCACCTTTTGATGAACGATCCATAATAATTATCTATTTGTATCTCTTCACTCTAAAACAAACAACACATACAAATCATCTTCTTAAAGAGAGGTATTTTTGTTTGGAAACTACCAAAACTTCTAATTATGAGGATGCTCTGACTGACCAAATGTCACACCAGTGACTAGTGTTGTCATTCAGTAACATAACTATGACTACTATATGCATAGCTTTTACACAAGCAATGCAATTGTTTACTGTGACTGAAACACTGAAGTATGCAAATACAGTGTGTTAGCAAACTTCTGACTTAACCATAACAGCATGACGCTAGCATGAAATGGTATCAGTGCAATTCTAATGTAAACAGGATCTTGGTCTTTGGATCAAACTGCGAAAGACTTGTCACTGACATTCCCTTCTCCCTCTCCCACATTTTGTTAACAGCAACTTCATAGTCAGCTGAGTAACGGCACTGGGCTTCTTTTTCACTCCTCAACTGAAAGGACGTTAACTACAGTATGGGATAGAAAGATCTATCAGAACTGTTCCGCGTTGTTGTGATTCCCTCAGAGCCGGCAGGGTTGATGTCACGACAGCCTCCAGCCATTCTCGTCTTCCCACCAAACCCAAACGAGCAGCGTGACAAGTTGCCGCTCATCAGCCGAGCTGCAGGGTCAGAGGGCTGCGGCTGCCCCAGCTCCAAGGTACAGCACCCTAAGCCAGCGCAGCGTAGTGCGCTGGGATTTAAACAACCGCGTCTTACTTTGCCATTGATAACACGACAAGGTACGCTCGGGGTAAGCCCGATACAGCCTAGCCCTTCTTCTTTTGCGTATTCTAAACCCGAGTGGTTCCGCACACACCACCGCATCTTGCTGGCCGCATTCACAGCAGAATACGTGCCCCCGCCAAGGGCTCGGCCCTACCAGCACGGGGGCGAGCCTTAGGGAAGCCCGTTTCAGAAAGTGCGATTGCGTGAAGTGCCGGAAAGTCTCTCAGACACCACCTCTGTCGCCCCGGCCCGCCCGCCGCCCCTCGCCCGGGCAGCCCCTGCCCGCTCCCACCACCTTTCTGCTCTCCCCGCCAGGCGCTCGGCACCAATTCCATGCCCGACACGAGCTGTGCTTTGAGTCATCCCATACCATGAGTCACTGATTTAACATTTGCTGCTTCCTTCCTCATACGACTTTTTTTATTATTATTATTTATTTTCATCATCCCTTTCTCTACCGTCATTACTTTCCCTCCTCCCCAGGGAGGGTGGGTCGCTCCTTCCCGCGACACCAGCCGGGCCCCGCTGCGGGCGAGGGGCCGCCTGTCCCCCCTGCCATCAGGTAATGCTCAGCGCCGGGGCTTTGATTACACTCCCCTGGTCTCTGGAAGGCACCAAAAGCCCTGGTGGCATCGAGACTGGTCTGCAGCCTCCTCCTTTCTCTACTCCAGGTGCCCCCGGCGGGGTAGGGGGGTAGGTGGGGGGTGCTGGCTGATGCCACAGCTGGGGGGGACCGGGGTCACTGCGTGGGTCCTGCCAACAGCTGCATCATGTCATCCCCTTCCCAAACCGAGTGCGCTCGCTCTTACTAACAACTTAGGGCTTTTTTGGTGGGTGTTTTGCGGGGGTTTGGTTTCCCTCTCCCCCTTCAACTCCTCTTGGAAAACCGCTCCTCAACCTGCGCCATGCTGGGAGCTCCGCTCCTCCTGGGAGTGCGTGGCTGCCCAGTAGCCCTTCCCCACAGCTGGCACACCTGACCCCTGGCTTTGCTTGCTCAGCCAAAATTCCTGTTCCTCTCCCAGCCCTTGCTGTGCCAGAGGAAGGGGCAGGCGGGCAGCCTGCCTGCATGGCCCGGTCCCCAGCGTGTGCCCCTGCCCCGAAGCACAGGGGACAAAAGGAGAACTAAAAAGGGGACAGTGGACAAAAAGCTTCACTATGAGGTTTTTAATATAAACCTGATGTCACTGTGGAAAGGGAAGTGACGTTGTTACAGCAATAACCTTGAGGAACATTGGCTGTTATTGATGAAGACAAGAGAAATGGCACCTTTGCACGCAGTTAATATTTCTCATTTTCTTTCTTATCAGAGGCAGAGCAAATAGTGTGGCTGTGCTGACTGCCACAAGTGGCAAATCTCATTTTCCCGCTCAGAGTGGATTTTTGAGGCACGCGGCCTCGTCACACAGCAACCCCTCCCTTGTTCATGTGGGGAAAATCCTTCCTGCCCTCTTTCAGGCAAGGTACAGATAGGTATTGAACGCCGCATTTCTCTCCTTTTTCACTTGAGTTAAAGTGAGTCTCTGCAGGCTGCAATGCAGCCCTGTCACCCAAGTGACGGTCACAGAGAGGATGCCCTCGCCCACATACATGGGCATGCAGATACACATTTGGGGAGTTAGATCAGGAGCACAGAGAATACCGCACTCTGCAGCTGAGGCACTTAAGATTACGCACCCACAGAGAGATGCTGTGGGCAGCACAGGCAGGATGTGGCCCCAGAGGGGCTGGGGCAGGTTTCCCCTGTGGCACCAAGTGCCACAGCCATTGCCCTGAGCTGTGCTGGCAGCCGGCTGGGCGTGCTGGCACTGCCCGACCGGGTCTGCACCTGGGACGCTTCCATGGCCACCCCCCAACCCACAAGCCCGGCAGGCACAGCAAACAGCATCAACACTCTCTTCTAATAACGCAAAACACTCAGAAATACCACTTTACATGTTAATTGCAATAACATCATTTTCTAACCAGAAATCGTGTTTTATTTAAAGTGTTTCATCTAATTCCCCTGCAGCCACTGGCAGGTAGAGACAGCAGGCTGGGCAAATGCAGGGGCCACTCCTCCCGTAGCAATGCTTAAAGTTTTCATGTCAATGACTTTAATTACCTCATTTAGAGAACACACTCTCCACTAAGATCCTTCCAAAAGTTAAAAAAGAATGAGGAAACAGGCACTTCTGACACGACAAAACTCACACATTTCTCAGCAAGCTGCAGCACTAGGCAGCTTTGGCTGCACCCTGCAATGGTTGGCGTAGCCTCAGATTTGTTTATATTATTAGTTTGTAACAACGCTGTGTTGCAAAGACATGCCAGCAGCAATAAAACCAAAAGAGAACTGGTTTTGGCCAGAAAATAAGAACAGCAAAGAATATAAATATATATGTGTGTGTGTGTGCCAGGAAATGTTTGCATTGCACAGTGCTAAGTCGAGAACCAGCCCCGGTATAGGACCAGGCACCTCAGCCTCGTCTCACTCCAGTGTGTGCCCAGAAATTCAACACGATGTTCTCGCTTTTCATGTCGCACTAACGGTGAGTCTTGGAATAACACAAACCAAAAGGAAAGAGAAGAATAGCACCAACAAAGAAGAAAAAATACCTTTGCCTTGATATGAAGAGGCTGGCTTTGCGTAGGTTTTGCTGTGGCTGTGGGACACGGCAATGAGCGGAGAGTTGAAGCGGCGGAGCCCACCCAGCGCCCGCCATGGGAGTGTGTGGGCAAGGCTGGCGCCAGCCCCGTTCCCAGCGCTGCCCAAGGCAGGGACATGGCGTTCATTGTGTCGGTGCTATTGCACAACACTGTTGCCTTGACACTGTGTCATGTAAAGATTTTAAACTGCCTCTTTATTAGTCATCCTCTGTTCATTTTAATTGTGCCTGATAAACAGGGCCATTTCATCTTTGTGTTCTAGTGTACACACTTATATTGTGTATTTATGTCACCTAAGAGACCTTCAGTCTTTTCCTGCAGCATCGGTAGATGCAGAGGACCGCGCAGGCCTTGCCATCACAGCCTGCTGGTGTTCCCAGGTGTTTGCTTGCTACATTTTCAGACCTTTGCTCTCCCAGTGTGGAGATCCCCACAGGTCCTTGATCCTGGTGCTGAGAATGCTCAGGCAGAGGCTTAGGTTAGTGCATGGGAACCAGTAAGAAGGGATAGGCTGATTGAAACATGCATTTAATTTTTTTTCAGGATCAAGTGCTGTAGGTGTGTGCTTAACACCACAGGACTCACTTTGATCTTCTCCAAGGACAGAATTTTCTGTGGATTAAATTCTTGCCTCTGAATTACGGTATTGCTTATTTAACAAAATCAAAGTTGGGAGATGAATAAATAATTATTGGATTTAACGTAAAGAATATAGTTGAAGTTTCTGGAATGTTTCAGTCACAGTTACTTGCAACATAAAAATTTACTGCCCAAGAATCTGCCTAAGAGAAGCTCTGTCCCTGCAATTCCTTATCCATCCTTATGTTTTTGAATTCTAAAATTTCACTGAAAACTCCTGGAAATAGCAGCGCATTTTCTTTCTGTGCTATTATGACCTTCCCTCATCCCAAACACTTGCTACGCTTGCAGTGGGGAGAAGGAAGCGCGCTTTGGCCAGGCACAACTCTGCCACCTGTAAGGGAATGGCAGACAGGCTTCGCCACAGCTTCCCCAGCACCCCGGAGCACCGCTGGCATCACTGCTGCGCTGCCGGGACTGTTTGCTTAGAGCTCACATCTCTGCTTCAGGCAGCACCCCACAGTTATTAGAGTCCTTCTCCCTCTGCAGATGCATCTCTTCTCTGGGCTTATATAGTTTCACCTTTGTGTTCCCCCTTTAAAAAGACTCAGAAATAAAATTCAGGGTTGCACTACAACCATGTGAGAAGATGGGTAAAATCCCATTCTCATTTAAGTTCAGAAAAAGGAACGGAAACTCCATTAAAGGCACAGCAAAACCCACATTTACTCCAGTGTGAACAGGATTTCCCCCTCAGCATAAAATCTTGCATCCCTGTGGGCTGGAAGGAGCTACTTGCTGTCCTACCCAGCATCTCTGAGCACCACACTGAATCTTTATGCAACTGCTTAAAATTATTAGGAATATAAATGAGTTAATCACCATTTATGACAAAATTCCACCTAAGCTTTTGAGAACCAATCAGAATATTTTCATTTCCATCATCCAGCACCTTATTTTGTAGAAAATTATTTAAGATTGTTCTTGTAGAGGCAAGATTGGTATCCAAATTTGTTACTTCCTTTTGCTGTAGTAATAGCATGGCCCGATAAATGCATTTATTTGAAAAGCTGAGAGGTGCCCAAGTCAGAGATCTGGCCAGGAAAAAGAGTATAAGGGTACTTTTAATGTGGCTGATCATACGTTCCACAATAATTATTATTTTTATAAAGAAACAGTGTTCTCTCTTAACTGAAGTAAAATATTCTTTGGTAAGTATTCTTGTGATCTGTTTTTCTGCCTAACTCAAAGAAGTGGGGAAAAAAACACTTGCACAAACAAGAACATGGCTACCTTCTGCCTGTATCCTTCCATGAGAACATACACTGACTCTAAGGCTCTTTGACCACATTTTAGCTTGATCCCAGAGGATAATGTACCTATGAATTAATTTTCTTTGATGCTGGATTCATATCTTCTGGAGACTGTGCTGAAGACAAATTCAGGCTGCTGCATTTAAATATGGGTTAAGTGGGCACAGGCAATAATCACCTCTGATTAGTATAATCAGCTACTGAGGGGCCTTATGAACAGAGACATAAAACAGAAACCTAATAGTAATTATGCTAAAGGCCCAAATCCCCCTGAATTCAGCAGTCAGAGGATAAATGGGCAGAAGGAGCACCAGGCAATGGCAACAGCTGTAGTGTCACCCGTGGATGAAGCACAGAGGAAGAACGGGCAGGTCAGTGCAAAATTACTGTCCATCATCTGCAAGTGCATCCTACCTAATAAATCACAGTTGTTACTAATTACCACATTATATCCACATTGATAAACATGGATATTTCCTAGTAATACTTCTGCTGATGCTGAGGTTAATTCATACAAGGTGGGAACACTTTAAAGCTTCTCCCTGGTACTTGCCCATTCTTAGTTACTTGATCCCACATGTGGCAGTTGGGAATTCTGCAGGTCAGCTATTCCTTGCACTGAAAAGCTTCCACTTCTCTCTGGCCTTTTCCCAGAGCTGTGGCAACGCTAACATTGTCATCTGATGGAGTTTTCAACGTCATGGGTTAGAGCCGCAATGTCTGACTCCAAGACAAGAAGCAACGTGCTCCTGGCCAACCATGGCACCAGACAGACAAGCTGTCCTTGTCACCTGATCTTCCTACTATAACCCTGGGCCTGACCAGACCCCCGAGCTGCACAGGGTGACAAAGGACACAAGCTGGGAGGGTGCAGCAGGCTGTGCTGGAATCTGGGACGGGAGCTGCCTCCATCCATACGTACCATCCCAGCTGCCTCCCAGCTACTGCCATTCCCCTCCCTTGCTCTGCCGGGACTGGTCTGCAGCCAGAGGGCTCCCAACTACATCCTAATCTCCTTTGGAAACTGGGTAACTGGGACGGAGAGTGGCATTAGGCTGGCTGTGACCTGAAGGCACCAAGCACTGCAGTTCCTGCCGCCCCACTCGCCCTCCACGCAGCCTTGCTGGTGGGGAGACCTCCCTCTGCAAACCCGCAGGCAATGGGGTGCTGAGAGAACCTGCTGCCCGGTTTTACTTTGTAAGGAAAGTAAAATCTTCCTCTCCAGGGCACAGTGACCAGTGCAGTCCTTTCCCAGCTCTGCAGCTTGTACAAGATGACATTAATATCAAGACTATTGAAGACCACGGAAGGACGCAGTAGAAAGCAGACGGGGCGTTTGCATTTAGAAGACTGCGGGGCTGGCAGTCCTTCTGTTACACCCTGATTAGCAAAGACTGAAAAAACAATACATCTATATCTGTGTATTTATCTGATACCATGCAAACTCACTCACCGCAACAGTTGCATGCACTTTAACCACCAAGGAACTACACCAGGTGTAGTTTGACAGTCAGACAGATTATAAATGTCAAGTGGTGGCTTCTTCAGCACAAGCTGTGCTGGTGGTTCTTTAGAATAATTGAGCAGCCTGAGATTGTATCAAGGGACAACTGATAGCACAAGGCAGACACTAAAAAGGACAGGAGCCCGGAGCACAGGCCCCAGGGCACACATCTCCAAACACCTCCCTGAACGGTCTTTTAGGATACACGGGAAGGAAAATGTGTGTCCTTGGTCCCAAGTGCACCGAAGTCAACAGGGTTTGTGGGTAACTTCCACTGTTTTTCTTCTACCTTTTTTAAAAACACAGAAACCTTTTAAATAAATTCATGAATGCATAAAACAAGGGGCTTGATATTCAACTGAGATTTTACCCTGGGAGCAGGATGGACTGAAAGCATCATGTGTTGCTGATGCTCTCTGCTCATACCTAAACAAAAGCAAGTTAAAACGCAAGTCTGCAAGACTATCACTCTGATAAAGTACCACTAAATGATACTGAAATGTGTGGAAAGATATTCAGAAATGTGTAGGATGTTACTGCACTCTACTTACAGAAATGCACATGTTTTTTCTGGGCACAGGGGAGGTGCTGAACACCATCAATGAATTGACTATGATGCTAGAAACCAGTGTTATGTGACAGATTTAGTCTACAAGCAGTGTTGCAAAAAGTCAGTCCTAATAAGTGGAAACAAACCCCGGACTGACCTGGTGAACTTGTTTTCTGTTATGCAGCTGTAAGTGACTGATCACATTTCTGCGTGTCTGCAGAAAATGACTATGCAAGACAGTTGGAATTTCCTCATCTAAACAGGAATACCAAGATCAGCTTTGGTCAGGGCTTTGAATGAGGGGCTGGGACGGGAGAGAGGAGCTGTCTAGTGAATGCACTTGCCATGAAACTCAGGACAAATTTTGCAGAAGCAAAACCTGTGGGAAATTGATTGGATTTTTTTCCTTTGGACAGTTTGTCTCTTTTCTTGGCTGGTCCTCTCCACATCACGAAACCCCCTCTGCCTTCTTACCCCCGGGGGGCATCTATCTTCTGTGGCAAGCCAAGCAGCTTCCAAACATTCCCAGTACATTTGTGAGCAGCCAGATATACCCGAGGAAGTTTTTTGTTTGAGCTGGGGTTTTTTTGGTTTGTTTTTCTTTGTTTGGGGTTTTGTTTCTGGGTTTTGGTTTGTTGGGGGGGGGGGGGGGGATTTCCAGAAAAATGGTTCCTAGTTGCTTTGCACTAACTGAGTTCTGTCAAGTTGCAGTGTTTCTCACAGATGTCATCTACCTTCGTACCCAATTTTGCCTTCAGCAAGGTACACAAACAACATGGTTCTGCAGAGCAGAGCCCAAGGCTTCTCAGAGCACTGCAAACCACTGTTTAGGAAAATGCTAGCTTACAAGAAATATCTTTTCATTAAAGTGAAAGACTGACCTGCTTTGGAGCATTATTGCTGTTATAGTGACATCTCCTAGTTCCCCCCAGTTTCCATCCCCTCCTTGTCCATTTAATACACCTGCCACCTGCCCTTGACACTGGTGGTGGTGCTAGTTTGCAGAATAACAAGTCATTTCAACTAAGGAAAAACAAGACAGAGAGACTCCAAAAATAAAAAACCCAAAGCGCATTGTTTCCTGTAGAGCTTCAGTCCTTTCACTTGCAGAACTTGGGCTGACCTGCATTAGACAGCACTTGCACAAAGTGCTACAAAACCAGCACTCACTGTGGCTTTGCTGCATCATCATCATCTCCTTCAGTTAATTCAGACACCATGCAGTAGTATGTTCGCGGTGCAGATAGTGTCACTCGCGTAGCAACTAGTGGGTGAATCATAATGAAACTATGAAGAGGAAACATGTCACAAACGGAAGGAAAAGCTTGCTTTTCAGTGGAGTGTTTCATCTACAGAAGAGTGCTCGAGTTAAGGATGCTGGTGAGAGAATGAACTTGTGCCCTGGTCAGTTAATGCAGCTTTTTATGCAGTTATTTACTGGTTCTGTTGCTATGGGGAATACGAATACTCGCCATGACAACTGCAGCAGAGCATGGTGCACAATCCACTTCACACAGAGCATCTTCTTAAGGAACTGCTCCCATTCATACATCCTACAAAATTCTGTGTCCTTGAGAGCAATTCAGTGTGGGGTTTTCAAGCACAGTGATTAATTCTTCTGCATTTTACAGCGGAATATGGCCTGGTGTCTAATATTATTATTACTTGGTTTTTACATAGCCCTTTCAGTATTACATCTGAAAGTACTTTGCAAAGCTAATCCTTACCAAAAAAATACTCTGCTTCTTTTACAGATGAGCAATTTAGGCAAAAAATTTCACAGGGCCCCACAGCACAGCAGAATAAGGACTGGCATTTGCACCCATGTCACTTGGGCCAGTGCGTTAGCGTAACAGGAGCATGGCTCCCATTGCAACAGGGTGGGATGACCTGATGAACTCTGCAGCCAAAATCTGCACCATCAGGGCAGACCGGCTGCTGGGGAAAACTTCAGTGAGCTCTGGGCATCTGCATCTCTGATGAAACAGGAGCAGCACACCACAGTGCTCTCCCTTGCTCCCTGGTTTGTGGCGTACCCGGGTGACTGCAGGCTCGTGACTGCTGGATGCTGTGGGCAGGCTTGGGGATGGAGGGCACTCCCTGTGTCAGCCAGCGTGCTGCTGGGAAAGAATTACATGCCCTGTAACATTTTGTTCCAGAAGATGCTTCTGGAAACATCCTTCCCCATTCGCAAGGAGGAGTTACGCATGCTGCTGCTGATCCGAGTTGCGCGCACTGAAATAAAGCACGCTCTGTTCTTGTTTTGTTCACCCTGGTCAACCCGCAGCTCCAAACCCGCTGCAAGCCCACACCTCGTTTTGGCAGACAGGCTGCCTTCTGCCGAACCATGTGCTGCTTGCTAGGGCAGAGACCCACGGCTCCCCGGCAGGCACGGGCTGCGAGCGCGGTGCCGACGAACTCTGCGGAGCCGGGCGGCTGGCTGGCACTTGTTTGGTGACATGAACTCACTGAAGCCCTGTCCTGCCTCGGCCATTAGTGGAGCATGGAGTTTTCAAAGTTATTTGCCTTAAAATGATTTGCGGAGCGGGAAAAAAACCCCAACAAATTGTGATCAAGAGTTATGAGTAACCTGGAACACAAAGTATGTGCTCAGAGTAAATATGTGGCTGAGAAAACCATTACCAACCCAGACGATAATCATTCTGGCTGTTTACCTCTTAACCTTGCCAGACATGTTCCAAAATGCATAAGTGACATCTCTCCTTTATCACAAGGTTTAGCCTAGAGGGAAACTCTCTCTTTTAGTCACCGACGTTAACCATGTTGCTTTTGGCATTGGATCTATTTCCCTACTTTAAAAAACAGCATTGACAACTTTTTTCCACTGTTTAATTTGTGTAGTCACAGTAATTAAATATGAATCTTCAAACATTGCTTGACATATTGCAGATTTATCATCAGTGAAACAGTCTTCTGCACATTTCCATAATTGCTGCTGTTCAGAACAAAATGGCTATGTACTGAAAGACTGACAATTTTCTCCTTTTGGTTAAGTTCTCATTTGTTTGCCCTCTTGGCAGTGTTGTATAGCAGTTTCATTTCATAATTAAATTATTTTCCATTGCATATGGAGGCAATAGTTTACTTTCCAAATTTTTTCTTTTTTTTTATTTATTTTGCATTGTTTCTTCAGATGTAGAGTACAATACATACTGCAAGGAGCCAACACATCCTTTAACAGCATCTTATGAAACGCCATTCATGTGCTGCCTCAGCTGAGTAACAGACAAATATAAATCACACAGATATTTCATTTGAATATAGTGGCCTTGATAGCCAAGAAGGAGTTTTGCCTGACTGGTGGCTTTAACCCTTCATGCTTCTTGGGTGGTAAATTTTGCAGAGAGTTTACAGTGACTTCAGGCCTTAGTTCAGATTGAAGGGCTGGGTTTTTTCCATCTCCATGCTGAGCACTTTTACATGCTGACTGCCCACTATCTCTGCGTGCTCTCTTAGAAAGGACAAAGACAGGTCAGTTTTGCGGTGAAGAGGAAAGATGAAAGGAAAAGTAATTTTGGGGACCCATAAACTCTGGCAGGAGCAGCCTGTGTGATTTCCATATCTCAGAAAGTGCCGGGGCGAAGTGCTCTCCATCCCGACTCTCCGAGCAGGTGGCTGACTAAATGTTACCTGTCCGTCAATCGTGCTGTTACACAAGCTGTCCCAATAGTCTCTGCTTAACTGTTCACATGTTTGTATCTGCTCAGAAACCCTTCTGGCTGTCTTCCTTTCAGTAAATATGTAGCTTCTTGTGAACAAAGCCTTATCAGATTGAACAAGCCTCTTGGGAACATTTGAAGTATGAGAACTAGAACAAAAAACTGCAGGCAGGTTGAAATACTTAAAGCAATAAGAAGCCCCCAATGAATTTTTTTCACTGAAAATCAGGATTTCATTCTAGGGGCCATGTTACCTTTGCTCCCTATTAAAGATGAGAAAGGAAGACGTCGTTCCTGTTTTGTGTGCCTTTTGTAAATCCCCAGCAAGCACAGCCGTCCGTGGCTCACCACCCTGCTATTTCTGGGTGCTCTCAGGTGAGCCTTGTTATTCCTCAACACATCTGGTGGATGGTGCTGCGAGCCCAGGTGCCTCCATGGACAGTGGTGGGACCAAAAGAGAAAAGGGGTTAAAAACATGCCCATGGTGTTAGGAGAGAGCAAGGAGGTTTGCCCATCCATGATTAAGCACAAGCTCTCAGCTGCCTGCCCCGGTATGCCCAGCCCCACCGCTGGTGCCTGTGCTGGAGCGAGAGAGCTCCTGGTTCCACCACCCCTGCAGCTCCTGCCCTCCTGGGGGGATAATGCAGCACGTAGTCTTGTGCGGCTCCTGCCTGTCTCATCACACATCTCAGGGTTTCATCACAGCCCTTGAGAGCAGGGAGAGCAGCTCTTAATTTCACAGGAGTCAGATCAGTCCTTTTCTTTGAAAAGCGGCTTTCATCACAGATTAGTGACTGTGAGACCATGGCTTTTTTCTTTCTTTTTTTTTTCTTTTTTCTTTTTAATCTTCAGGCTTCAGTACACAAGGTTAGAGGCACAGCCTGTGGTGGGGATGGGCAAGCCTCAACTTTTCAACAGGTGTCCTCCAAAAGAAGGACCTACAGCTTGAGGGACTGAACCAATTGACTTAGTAATTCCCTGCTTGCCACAGGCAAGACGCACTGTCAACATGGACATCAGGCACTTGTTATCACTGATCAAAACACACTGGGGCCAGAGAGCAATGAAACGATCTCTTGAGGAACGTCTCCTACTCCTCCCTCCATGAGGACACTGGAGATCTTCCCATGCGTGGCCAACATTCAGCTGTGCGTTTCTATTTCAGGTCTCAGCTTCTGGACCTGGCTGGAGCAGTTGGTCGGCTTACCTACTGTCTTGCTTGAACGAGGGCAAGCTGGCTGTGACCCAACCCAGATAAGTCTAAGGTTGTGCTGACAGGCTGGGGAAGAGAGGGAGATGGGACACCTTCTGTTCTCTGTGAGGATAGTTTGCTTTTTATTGTTTAGATTTTTGGACCCAGGGACCTCAGTGGACCAGCTTCTGCCCTGCCAATTATAAGAAGAACCAAGGATGGTCTGTTTGCTTTTTTGTGGGCTGGTTTTCTGGATCAGAACGTGGAGCCCACTCATTTGAACATGGGGTTTTCCTATACAAAGTCATCTTGAGAGTGGGCTTCAAATGTCCACACCACCCTCATAACTATGTCTGCACCAGGAGTGATGCAAGCTTTCCTTTGACCAGGTAGAAGCAGCAGTCTGAATGCACAGCTTCCCCTGTTCACAAAGGGGAACATTGAGAGACTGCACAATAAAAGAAAATAAGAGGCAAACGCATTTTCATCCTGTGTACGGGGTGCTGGAAATGTGGATATCCATGGGGCAGACTCTTCATCCTGAGGCTGCTGGCAGAGCCAAGGCATCCGAGATAGTGCTTATTTGTCATCCTTGGAAGAGTAGTTTTCTCCTTTATGCAGCATTTCTGCTGCTCACAACTACAGAGGGATTTAAGGGGTCTGTATTGTAACCTTTCCTCATTCAGATGACTGTAAGCAAATGAATATTTTGATTGATCTAACAGACAAGAACCCAGATGCAATGCTAGAAACAAATACCGAATTTTTGACAGAGCAAAACTGCTTAGGTGGGGCTCACTGCCTCCTGGTGATGGCTAATTTGAGCGTGACCTCTAAGACTGAGGAGAGTTGTCTTGGAGAGCTTTTTGGAATAATACGCACTGTTGACCGGTAAAGGTGAGACATTAAACTTTGCGTAAGTCTGACACTTGTAAAAATAAAGCTTAACAACCAGGTGGTATTTTTTTCATTACAAAACTGGTATTGCTTACGCTTCCCAGAGTAATTTGAAAGGCGTCCCCTTCTTCACAAAGTCTGGCGGGGAGAGAACTTCCTCATATTTTCTGAAAATCCTCTCAGAATGGTAATAGAAGGGACCTTTGCTCCTGTGTCCTCATAAAACACATAATGGGCAAAATTTTAAAGGGAACTAAGCCTTTGTGAGTATCTATTCCCTTCTTTAAGAAGTGCTGGGATGGTAACTGCGTGCTACAAAGCAGCACACTCTTTTAGGCTACCCTGCATGTTGGAGCACTGGATTTAATTTTTTGGGACTGCAGGGCCTGAGCTGTATTTTTAGAATAGCTTGGAAGGTATAACTGAGATTTCCAGCCAGGCGTGTGACTGCATTTTGTGTGCAATTTACAAATGGGAGAAATTAGAACCATCGCCTTCAACTGAACAAAAAGACAACAGAAATCTTCAGGCAGAATTCTCTTCTCAGATCTACCCACGCAGCACACGGGATGGCAAAGAAAGGCATCCTCTGTGCCACTTGCAGAGAGAATGCAGCATGAAAACAGATGCCCAAAGCACATAAATTAGAAGAATATATTTAGCCTAGAAGTGTTTGGGGCTGAGAAGTGATCGTGCAAAATACAGGGGGTTTTGCCAGCATTTTTTTAGTAAATAAGGAGGAAATTTTTTATCCTACTTACTATTATAGATAAGCTGGTGAAAGCGGGGATGAAGGGGTAGCTTTGGGTAGTATGCACTGAGAGAAAGAAGTACCATGGCATTTAGTATACTCAGGCTCTTAGATCCTAATTTTGAATTTGACAGTCAGTAAATGGAGCAGAGCTTTGAGTTTTCAGTCTTTTTGGGGAAAAGCAACAGGTAAAGCCCAGGAGTCTGAAACTTGTTCTGTCAGTTTATCAGGTGGAAATCTGCCAATTTGCAGTGAAAGGTGATACATACAACTTCAGAGGACTTGATTGTTTCATTTGAGGGAACTACGTGAGCATGTGAAACATGGCATACAATAGAGAGAGATCTGGAGATTTTAGAAGACCCATCCTAAGCAGAGAGGGGGAGACCTCTGAGGTTCATGCCAGCAGATACACTGGGGGCAGCACATTGTCAGGATATTGGTGCACGCTCATCAATACCTTACATCGTTTCCCATGTACCACACTACTATTACCTGTTGTTACCACCCTGCCAAGTGGAGTTCTGTTCTCACTCTTTATCCTTAAAGAATAGACTTCTAGATGTTGCTACAGCACCATGAGTTTGCCAGGTATGTAATTCATTGCTAATTGCAGGAACGTATTTCAAGCACTGTCAAAATTAATCAATATCCTTCAATTTGGGACACAATCAGACTAGACTGAGAGTCTAACATAGGCAGTCTTGAGCAGCCTGTCATTATCCTTCTCTAAAAGGATAAGTTGAGACCTAAATTCATTAGGTGAACAAAGTGCAGAGGACACTAAAGCAGAGTAAATATCATATATTCGGAACAGAGCACACATTTTCCAGTTATTTGATCCACTCCATTCCAGAATAAAACTAATAGACCCAATCCTGAAACTGGTATGTAGAAAATACCTCCACAATGTAACTATAACACTGAACACAGCGCTTTCATTACAAAAGTATTCAGAATTCAACACATCATTAACATTTATATTATAAGAGCTATTTAGCTATTCTTGTATGGGGAAGCCCTCACTAACACTGCTAAAGCATTGTGAAGATGGGAGTTACTGTTTCTAAGAGTCGTCATTGTCCTCAATACAATTCTTCTCTTGGAGTTCATTGGAAATAACAACTTCTGTCTCTAGTCTAGAATTATTAGAAATTACATGATCTCTTCTCCCATAGGTGCAGAACAGAGAAAGGCTTTTAGGGTAAATTGTGGTAAAATCTAGCAGGCCTATGACACTTATCAAGGATATTATTATTCTTATTATTATTATATTGTTATTATTGCTGCCATAAGCTAGTTGCAGATGGATTAAAACCAGGTTAAATTTAGTTAAAAAGAAAAAAGCCCCACTCCATTTAGGCTTCCATTATTAACACACTTAGAAAATTGAGCTAAATGGCTGTTTTTTGTTCAAACAGTTCAGACTTTGCAGTCAATGCATAGTTTCATTCATTTATTTTATTAGTTGCTTTTCAGGTAGAAATCCAGTAACTTGAATGTTCTTCAACCTGAAGTTCAACCCAGTATCCTCAATTCATACCTGCAGCCCTTTGATGTAAGTGCAATCTTAAATCTCTACTTCACACAAGCATAAAGCTAAAAAGATAATGGCAGTGCTACTGCCCTACGTATTTCAAGCTCTTTCCATTTTATATAACCCAGCAGCACAAGTAGGCTTTTCTTCTATTGATAATAACTCCAGATGTGGCACAGCCATATGTATGACTAACACACTCCACAATAACATTCACTAAACATATCGGTTAGGAGGGCAATCAAGCACACAGCACCAGCCTACCTCACCTCTGGATTTCAGCATCTATGGAACACGGCCATCCACTTGCAGTAAAGGTCCAAAGTAAAGAAAGATGCAGCCTCCACTACCACAGCTGTTACAGCAAACAAGAGAAAGCTACCTTTGCATTCAGACCATAGTCTCTGAATAAGAAAAGTTGAGCTGCCGGAATAGTTTTTTGATCTGTACTTGTTTGGGTCAGCCTCGCAGCAGCTATAAGCGTGCCTTACTTTGCTCTTCACTTTCCCCACATGCTTCGCTCTGTTCCACACTAATTCGGTAGAACTTCTAGTTTTCTTATTAAATTCATTTTTGTTATCAACAAAGTGCAGTTTTAGATAAAGACATAGAAAGAAAAATGATACTGGTTCCCCATGGCAACAATTTGTGTGTGTTACCCTGCACAGGGTCTCAGCTCGATTCCTTGGGCCATAACAGCCCAAATACACAGTGGAGCAGGCATTGCCATGGCAAACTAGAACTGTAGGAACTGGCAGAGAAGAAGCATCACTGAAGATTTAAAAACTCAGCTGGATGAGGGGAACATCCTTTCCTTTGGTAACAGAGGAATAGGGTGATGCGTGGCCTGCTAATATGGGCTGGTTTGATTTGGCTAGCTGTTTCTCTAAATATACTATTATGCCCAAATGATCTGGCAATTATATTTTCATCACTCATTACTTGTGTTGCTTGAAAGCTGCTCCCCTCAGTCACTGGGCATGGTCCTAGGGGATACTCCACCAGAGCCAGCTCAGGAACTTCACTGCTTAGCATCCCTTCCCCAAAACCAGGAGCACAGCTCCTCTGCAAAACCAGACCACTTTCATGCCAAGAGGACTGGAGCCACAGTTTCTTTCCCTTTGCCAGCTTTTTGGGGATCTCCATCTCCATGTGTCTGATGAGTCAAACCCACTCTCCAGCTTCACTGGGGAAAATGATTACACTGGGTGGGGAAACCCTGCTCCCCTGAGCTGCCCTGCTCAGGCACTGACTGCCACAGGCAGGTGTCCCTGGCCAGGGCTGGCACTTCCCTTGCTCCATCCCCTGAGCCGATTCCCAAACCTGGCATGCTGCGGGAGACTATCATGGACTGTGGCACAGCAGCTGCTGTACGCAGAGTGGCAGGGAAGCAACTGGTTTGCTTCCTGTCAGAAAGCCACTTGATTTTGCAGGCATGGAAGGCAGGATGCGCGGGCACCACACAGCGTGCTCGGCAGCCACTGTGCTCCCTCTGGCCTGCCTGCTGCTCAGGGCTGCAGCCAGGCGAGAGGTTTCATCCAGTGACCAGCCCTGGGCATAGTGGGGTTTGCACTGTTTCTTCACCTGGACCAAAAGGCAGTCAAAGAATTTGTGTTTGGACAGACCCGTACCCGCACAAAACACATCACAGCAAAACATCAGGGTGGGGGACTCTGGACAAATCATCACATGAGCCATAAGGCATAAGCAAGTGACTGCCAGGTTTACATACTGTAATATATAACTTGCTGACAGGCAGAACTTCCCTTCCAGGACCACTTCATCTCTAGGATGAATTCCTCTCCTCCATGAGGATCCTGCAAACACTTCCTGGGTAGGAAAGTAGACACCAGGAAGACAATGATGATGCATATGGATAAAGTGATCTATGGATTGCTTACCATACAGTGAAGGACACAAGTACCTATAGGAAGTTCATAAACACTGCTGTACCGTGAAGAACACAAGTCAGAGGGGTCCCTTCCTTGCGGTATTACTGCAGAGAGCTTCCTGCCTATCAGACAGCTGTTACAGCCAGTTTTGCACTGCGAATGGCCCCTGGCAGGATCACAGCCTACACTTTGCTCCTTAACCTTCCTGGCCCATTTAGTTGGCCACAGTTTAATTAAAATTAATACTAGATTCATGGCTGAAATCATGAAGGAGGAGAAACGTGTAAGAAGAACATGCAAAATAAGGACAACTTCTAGACCCATGAGATTTCCTCTCATTTTTGCTATCCAAAACTTCTTTCAAAGCCTCCAAACACCTCTGACTTCTCTGGGTTGGAATTTGGAGGTAGGACGGCTCCATAAATGCATTGGGAAATAATACTTAGTAATGGACAAGCCTGAATCAATGAGTCCTCTCACTCCCTTGAGATGTGGGTTAGGCAGCAGAGCCAGAGGTTGTGCAACGCCCCAGCAGAGCAGCGGAACGTGCGCCGCTGCAGCACCACCTAAGCCCAGCACAAAGGGAGGTGGCCATTTGCGCCTGTGCAATGGGGAGAAGTGTCCATTCTGAATCAAACCTAAAAACCTCCCTGTCAGCACACCAGGGGCACGCATGGGTGATGACTGTGCACGATAGCTTCTGCATGGCTCAGGGAGGGGGTGGGACAAGCCTGGGCACTATGCTACGGGTGGCCTTGCACCATGAGTGGTGCAAGTCAAATCCCAGTGACACCACCACTCTCTCTGCTCCATGTCTGCGAGTGATAACAGCACAAATGGACAGCACAGGTACTGGCCTAAAACATTCCTGCTCTCTCCCCACCCCTTGCTCTAACTGTGCAGCCTGATGGCTGCTGTTTATCAATATTAAAGCACATACAAATCCCCCGTTTAAGATGGGTGGGAATGATGGGGGCTCAAGCGCACCGGTCCTATGCACACAAAAAAGTTAAGGTGGTTCTACCAGCCAGCAGAAGTTATGGCCTGAGTAATTCATTTAACTACACCGCAGTGCAACTCTACCGTGACATGGGTTTCAAGCCAAAAGAGAGGTAATGTTTTGAAGGGCCTCTATGACACAGGAACCTGGGTTCCTCTTACTCTCTGTAAGTCAAAGGAGGATGCATTCACCAGAGGCCAGGGACGTACACGCTTCTGAGGAAAGAAAATAGGTGTTTTTTGGAAATGACACACACTAACCTTGCTTTTCCAAGCACACTGATATACAGCCAGAGAAAGTATACGCTACAAGGAAAATAATGGCTGTTGAATAACTGCCTAGCCAATAGGATCTCCATAAACAGTTATTCAGATATGCCCTGTTCACACCTATCACCAACTAATTGCAACATGACTATAAGATCACCAGGACCGTATTGACATGTGAGGAAGTGATTATGAACACAGAGCTTCCTAAGAAGCAAGGGCTGTCCCACTTTTCACAATGATGTTGGAGAACAGAAATCTCTGCGGAGCTCTAATGGGCTACAGGGGTGAGCTGACAATAAGCACTCTTTAATTAAGCTCTTTGAGAAAGTCAGGCTCCCACTGGGCTTGTTGTGAGAGCAGCAAAGCTCTTGATTTATAGCAATTCAATGCCCAAGCTTCCTAATACTGATGTAGGACACCAAGTCACCAAGACCTCTTCAGTATAATTAAAGGCAGGATGTGCTTCTGGCTAGTTTATCGCAGCTGTGAACAGGAATGCAGTCGGATATATTCCTGGGGTTTGTTCCCATAGCTTGCATGGTCTATGTTATATAATAGTTTGCACTGGTGTTAGTAAAAGCTGAGTTAATTAGAAAAGGGGAAGAAGTAGTGATGGGGAGATTATTCAGAATCTTCTGAGTTCTGATCCTGTCACAAACTTGCTGCAGAGTTCTGAGAAGTCTGAAGCTTCTCTTTTCCTCTCTTAAATGAAGTGGAAGAAATAGTTAGGCACATAGACATGCAGGGGTTAATTATTATGGCTTGATTTTCAGAAATGTTAAGCAAATTTCAACTCATTCCTCACCCTCTTTATCTTTGAAAAATTAGGCCAAACAGTGCTATATTTCTTCGCAGCATTTATTAAGTCTGATATTGTTCCTATACCCTAAATCTATCTTGGCCATCTCATCAGGGTTCTGGGCATTAATGCAGCACATATGATGTCTGGATTAACTCCTGCCTGAACTACGGCTCAAGCACACAAAGACTGTTAGACCAGTGACATGCCACCCATTAGCGTAGCACGTGACCACTGGCCACTTTATGCTGCCTTTGCATGGGGGTACCCGAGGTGGTGCTGCTAGTATCCATGGCTGGGAGCACCTTTGAGCTAGCCACCCCTTTGAGCTAGCCACTGGCATTTTAGAAAGTCAGTTTGTCTGGGCTTGGAACTGACCTGCACAGGAGGATCTGTTCTGATCCTTGATGAGCCACAGCGATCTGTGCAAATTGAACTCATCTGGGAATTCTAACTTCACCTTCCAGCCATTGACTGTCACTATGCCTTTATCTGCTGAACAGAACTCCCTACTAATAAGTGCTCCTTCTTGGTAATAGTAGCTCCTTTTAGGCTGCAGTCAAGTCAGCCCTAAACCTTTTCTTTGCTAAGCCATCCTGGTGGAAGACTTGGAGTCCTTCACCAACATATGCCTTTCCAGTCCCTCTGTCACTCTTGGTCCTCTGCAGCTTTTCACTACCCTTCTTCCATTAAAGGAAGGCTTGCATCAGCTTTGCCATGAGCATCAAATAGCAGAAGAAATATAACATAATATCCCTGACTGTATTCCTTCTAACTAGAGCACCGTGGCTATTCAGCTGTGACTCTTGTCTTGTTCAGAGTCATTGCTTTCAATCCTGTGAGCCTACCTTCCCATCTTTGTCCTTTGAAGCATGACTCCGTGTTAGTCCATACTGAAATGAAACCTATGTGCTTGCCACAGGTAGCTATTCCCTTTGTATTACCTTACAGGGCTAAATAAAACCAGGAAGCAAATAACTGCACAATTTTAATCACCATTGCTTTTACTTTTTCATCAGAAAAATTATGTTAATGTTTGAAAAAAACAGAATTTCAGTTTTCTGCTTTGGCGCAAAAATACCATAGGAAAGAAAATGCCAACAACAAAGATATCTAGATACAATTACAACCTTAGAGGTCACGACTGTGCTGTGGCCAGTGGGACTCTTTTGAGGGTGAAGTCAATTCCTCTGTGGAGGCCAATCTGAGGCCTTTGTCCCCAAAATTCTTCAAAAATAGGTTCCCTGCAGCAGGTAGGTTGCTCTTTTACTCAGGATTGAATTTCACTCTGCATGCATATCAGATGAATAGGATTTGGTTCAATGAAAGAGTCTGAAGGGAAATTTTTTTCAAGCTGTGTGATGTGCAAAAACACCCAACCCATCAAGAAGAAAGGCATGAAAAAAACAATAGAGAAACCAAAAGTATAAAAGAGGAATAAAGACATCCTTTGGGATAAGGCAATGGAACACGTGTGGGTGGAAAAGCACACAGGAGAGATATGGAAAGTATTCAAAGAGAAATTACTGTATGCCCAATGGTTATGTGTGCCATTGAGCTATAAATACTTCAGGACTGGAGACAAGGGTAGAATTTATACAAGGAAGTGGAAAAAGTCATCTGATGTAAGGAAAAGCTCTCTAAAAGCACAGGAAAATTGAACAACTTGAGG
>JAVJGI010000037.1:8662433-8675180 GCA_035590275.1 Ibycter americanus
GATGTGAAGAGAGTAGGTCAAAAGACACATTTGCTTCTTCCACATACGGGTCTCTAAGCGTGCATGTTTGTTAAAATCTTACTGTTAGTTATCCTGATGCTCACAGTGAAAGAACATATTTCAGAAGCAGGCTGCACCGCAGAGCTTAGCCTGGCCCTTTGGAGCCACCCTGGCTAAACCTCTAGTCATCCTGTGTTTCCCCCGTCGCTCTCTGGATCCACCCACTGCCTCCTGCATCCTCCTGCAATTGACGCTCCGGCGGGTCCTGACCACTTTTCTATCCTGTGCTTGTTCAGGGTCCAAGGGGCCCAGTGCCCCCACTTGCCTCGAGACCAAGCAGAGCTACAACTTACACCATGGGTGCCAAGGCTGGCTGTTGGTACCTCCACAGCTGGTGCATGTTCACTTCTGCTTGCCCAGCAGCACACCTGTCTATTGACACTTGTAAGCAGGAATTTCATGCCCCCAGGTGATGGATGGGATGTAAGTATACAAATAAAACGTTGCAAATCCTGTAACTACCACTACACATGGAGAACCACCCACAAGACCTATACCCAGAGGTGTGAACAACTTCCAGCAAGAATAATTATGCACTTCCTTAAGGAATTCAGGTTCCCCAGGGTAGGATTCATCTCACCTGACTTCAGTTGTTTAAGAGGTCAGTGCTTACTCCCAGCTAATTGTGTAGGCTTGTTTCTAGAAACAGTGGAGGGAGAGAGGCCCCCTCAAAGACTCCAGCTCTGACTTTCCAATGAAGATTACATGGAAGGGCCCATCTCTCGCCGTGGACAAGCAGCTCGTTGGGCAAGTCATGGGTGGCCGCCAAGTGACTTCAACCTCATTGCAGCCAGTTCTGTTTTCCGTAACAGAAATGGTTGTGCTGCTGTCATATTTCAGGGATGTCTGTCAAGAGCTGAGAAGGAATGTTTTAAAGGGGTTGAAGTGTACCTTCAAACCCCCTCTGACCTACCTCACCAGCAGCTGTACGCCGAAGCCCTGTGAAAGTTCATCCCAACAGCAGACACTTTACCACTGCTGTCATTTCACGCCAGGCAAGTACCTTTTCCCTCTTTTTAACCATATAGCCTCTGCTGAGTGAAACCAGCCCCCCGTGCAGAAGGAACACGAATCACACGTGCAGTCGTGCCTTGCACTGAGAAGTGGGCACACAACGGCTGAGCACGACTGCCCTGTCTGTGCTCTGTCCTACTTGCTCTGCCACAATTATATAAGCAGCATTTGCCTGGCTCCTACTTTCTCATTTCCTTTCCCTGTTTTCTGATTTTTAGGACACTTTTACTCAAGTTACAGTGACCTCTTTTGCGAGAGAGGGTAACATATTTTCTGACTAAAGCCTCTTACGTTTAATAACCCAGCACATTTACTGCCCAAGTCAATAGTTAGACTCGGGAATTCTTTTAATTAGAAAAGTGACCATTCTAATCAATAGTGAAACCTGAAAGCCTCATGTAATGGAGAAGCAGCTATGCAGAAATCTAGACCACCCACAAGCAAGGCAGACACCTACAAGTATCATACTCATTTTCTCCTTTTCATTCAGCAGTGGAAAATATGTGAACATAACACAGGGCATCCAAATGACCCTAAACACAGTCATCTGCAAGAACCTCTGCTTTAGTTATAGCGGCATAAAAAATGGCAGCACCACTGATATTCAGGCCTGCCAAATATCACCCTCTTCATAAAAAACTGGGCACCAGTTAATCTATTCCACAATGCAGCCTCCGCTCCTGCCGCTGCGGGTTGAACATGCGGCTGCGGGAGACTGTCAGCAGCACGGTGGCTTATCTGCCTTTGGTAGGGGCTTACCAAACAGGGGCTGAGGGCTTCCTTCTCAGCTCTACAGATGTGTAGCACAGGTGGCAGCTAATGCAATGGCACAGATAGCCAAACTCCCACCACAGCCAGCCGACACGGCAACGGATTTTCTCTTTAACCCATGACGGAGCCAGGGTAATATAAAAACTACTTTATTCAGGATATAAGAATACTTGTCATGTGGAAGGCAGGGGTGAACAAGGGAGCAGAAGACAAGGAGGGGGGAGGGGAGGGTAGAGGAGAGAAATGGGTTAAACCAGAAAGTAATAAAGTACAGAAGGTTCAGCGTGGTCCAGAGGTCCCACCCTCACCCCACTTCCCACCGGGCCGTGCCGTGACGGCCAGCACAGGGACGCACTGCTTGCAGGGTGCACGGGATGCGCTCTGTGTGCATCCTAGAGATGCGTTAGGATGCCGGAGGGTTGCTTTAAAATCTACTTGTCACGGGCTCCCATGGAGAAAAATCTGGTCCCCCAGCTATAAGCTAAGCAGTTGCCAGCCTCCTGACCAGCAAGGCTGAAAACCGACACAAGGGATTTTGCTTGAAAGCCTTTGCAGAGGGTGAGTGCTGGTTAGTCAATGCTGAGCGCCTTTTGTACCCAGCCCAGCATGATGCTGCTTCTCCACTCAAACAGAATGGAAGATTAATCAGATGTTAAAAATGACTATTCAAAAGATATTCTGTGTCATAAATATCCAGACTTACAGCAGCGCATTTGGCAGCATGTCCGAACCCCCTTCCTCTTCGGGAAAGGAACAGAAACTGCTTCTCAAACAAATGAGAACAAGACTTTTGTTTTGTTTTGTTTCAGAGAAAAATCAACTGATGATAGCAGACATTAAAAAAACAACCCCGCTTAATTATAATCTTTCTGGAGCAACCAGGATGGCTTCAGATTATTTTACATAACTGTGTTAAATCCCCCCTGAGAATTATTCGCTCCTACACTCCAAGGTGCCTGAGCTTAAAAGATGTCCAGTTATTTAACAGGCTTGTGAGTAGCTTAAAGTACCAGCACTTGCTGCAAAAGAACAATTGCGAGCGGTTTTGCTTCGTTATCTTCACAGCCCCTCTACCATGGGCAGCAGATTGTTCTTTGATGGTGCATTTTATTTTGAAACATGTATCGTGCCTGTTCTGCTGTGCATTCAAATTGTAATGAACTTAAATACAGCCAAGGCTTGGAGTCTCTTTCCAAGCAGTATTTGCAGCAGCAGCCTTGCAAAACTTTACTACTCAGCTTGCACAAAGACAGCATTTTTGCTTCTATAATTCGGAAAAGGAAGGAACATCTTACTTTCCTGCATCGCCTTCCCAGAAAAGGAGAAGCAATCTGACTAACAAATAGCCCAATATTTTTTCAGGGACTTAGAAATGTGATGGGGAAAGGAAAAGATGGCAAGATTCAGCCCCAGCTGTGCTGTGGTCTTGCCTTCTTGGGTTACATTTATTTCTTTTGATTTTTCGTGTTTAAGGTACGTTTCTAACCACAATTCTCTGTTTACCTAACATTAACGGTTAGACTTGATGATCTCAAAGGCCTTTTCCAACCTAAAGGATTCTATGATAAATTATGAAGATAAATAACAAAGTGAGGAGAGAACTGAATTTTTGTTCACGGACTTTCAAGCCTAGTAACTTTCAAAAGAGTTTGCATGCAGACTGCTGGAAGCAGCGCCTTTGTACCACCCGAGTATCCCTCACTGGAGCATAAGCCTCTTGCCTGGGCTTGAGCAGGCAGAAGGACAATTTGTGTCTTCTCTCCCTCCCCTGGGATGGCTTTTCTGAGTAGAGGCAGGTCTTAAAGCAGGTAGGTAAAAGGAGTAAGCAGTGCGTGGGCTTTAGCACGGCCCAGATGTTATCTTCACTGTCATAGAGACAACAAACAAGAACCTCTTCATTTTCCTTTCCCTCTGATGACCTGGCAGCAAAATATGTCATCTGTTAATCAAATTCTCAGTGAGCTATATGGGGACAGAAGTGGCTATTAGCTGCAACCATGAAGACGGAAGAAGCGCAAAGCCAGATGCAGCAGCTCTTCCTCAGCTGCTGATGGTAAAACCCAAACCAAACGTCCCACAGAGCCGTAAAAGGGAGCTGAAGCCATTCTTGAGCATCACTGTGCCACCATCAGCCCCCTTGGCACTACGCCTAACGAGGCTGCAGAAGCCTTTATGAGTTATTATTTTTGATGGTTAATCCAGCTGAGGGCTGGATGAGCAGCATCGTGCTCATGGTGGGCAGCCAGCCCTGAGAGTAGCCTTCGGAGGGACACCCGAACTCTCTGCCAGCATTAGCTCCCAGCCCACTCATAGGAACCTTTCAGTTATAACCATAACCCTGTCTTCTTCCAGCAGCAGGAGAGCTGTAAGGACTGGAGTTATCGCTGCTGGGCTCAGGGTTAAATCTCATGCTGGGAGGTTCAGAGGAAGGTCCCCCTGTGCCTGATGGCTCTGGTCCCTTCTGCTGGCCCCTCCACCCAGTAACCCCTATCCTGCTCTTGCACAGAAGGGCTGGTGCAGGTCAGGGAACGGGAGGAGGCGGCACTTTGTGGAGTCAGTGTCACCCCTTCTTTGTGCCCTGGTGCTGGATTTCCTGTGTTTGTGGCAGGACAGAAGGGAAAACATGGCCCTGAGCATGATGACTGTCATTCTTGTAACCAGGGACTGGTGTGAAACCTTCAGCACTGAAATCAAAACTGAACAAGAGGACCTGTAAGCTGGTTGCTATGTGAAAAAAACAATCTCCTGCAAACTAGCCAGAAGAAGTATAGACCTCAGTCACCAGTTACAAACCAGTTGAGAAGGACAGTTCACTGTGTCCCAGGCAAGACTAGATTACCCACAGCCAGCACTCCCGAGCTGCAGACAGACCCTCATGCTAAACAAAAGGGTGAGCTGAACCTTGATGCAAACCCAGCTGTGTGGGAACCTGCAGGGTCACATCTGCTGCCAGGAATCCCAGTGCTGCAGCACAGCGCTGTGCCTCCCTTCACACTTGGTTGAAGCTGTTCAAGAGGATGTGCCAAAACACGGATCTTTAAGCTCAGAAGGGAAAGAGTACAAGCAGAGTTCAAGCTGACAGAGAGACTGTGCCACCACAGCCGAGATGAGCTCCAGGGTGAACGGAAGAAGGGACTGAGCCTGAGCAGCCCTGCAGTGGCCAGAGGACCAGGCCAGGGCTAAAATGCAGCCAGTTTCTCATGAAAGCTCTTTGCAGAGCTGGAGATGGCAGCAGTGGGCAGCACGTTGTGCTGGCTCGGATGAACAGATGAGCGGCGTGGCTGGACTGATCAGTCCTGCACTGGGACCTGCATCATTATCTCGGATCATGCCAGGGTCCAGTCCTTGCATCTCCCTGCATCCCGACCCATCCCATATACTGTGGGTTGTGTCCAGCTCTGGGCCCCCATCTTGGCCAGCCTCCTGGGGCCGTGGGGTAGGAAAGAGGAACTCCCCTTCTCTCTCTCTTATTTCTCTGTATATGTAAAAATTTTCTTCTGAAATAATGTAAGCAAACTCATCTAGAAACAAGAAACTTGAGTCAGCTTTCCGAGAACACTGTGAAGAGAGATTGATTTTTGTCTTTGTGAGGGTATAAATTTGGGCTTCGTGACTTCAGCAGAACTATTCTGAATTTGCCCCATATAACGAAGCTGGCCATTTTTGAATACAAATAAAAAATACAACAACTGATATTAAATACCTTCAATCCCATTTTAATTGGCTCTGTATTTCAGAGCTGGGATAAGTGCCTTCACTCTCTGCTATTAGTATAAAAGCTACATGACTACCCGGTATTATTATATGGCAGAACTGACAGGGAGGTACAAACTTCATCTTAATTGCTGGAAAGAAAGTTAAGAGTACCTAGTTGACGAGCTTATCTTATTCACCCTCTGAGTTTGCCACTTATTCACTTCGGGGGAATAAACATACATCATTTACACTTGTAAGTACATTATGTCCTTTCTTCCCCTTAAATAAGTCCCAGTAGGGAGCACTGCAATTGAGCTGCCAAAAAGGAAACCTTGGGAAAAGTCAAAACACACGATTTTAAAGCTTGAGCACATTAAAAATCTACACTGTCAGTGTGACAGATCTGTATTTTATAAATCAAGCCTCTAACCAGCTCTTTAGGATATAATGGAGCCATCCCAATTACTCCTGGCAGCTCTGCGAGCAGGGAGCGGGGAATAGGTGGGTACTACAGGAGGAGCGCTGTGCAAAGCAGTCCCAAGCACCCCCTGATGCAAGAACAACGTCACCAACAACACAGCGCCGAGTCCACCAGGCACAGGGAGAAACCTGCGACCGGGGAAGCCGTAAAGCACGTAAGGAAATTTTTACTCTATTCTGTAACTTTTCACACTGAGTTCTAGCAGCATTCAAAACACCGGGTCCGCCTCTAACAGACACTGCCCCGGCTGGCAAACAGCATGTGGCTGAGCCAAGATTTGGGATTGAAATGGAGGAGACAGTCCCAGTCCATCCCTCAGCAGGCAGGTAAAAGCAGCCAGGTTGCCTCCCCTCTTGTGTGCAGTCACCTTCCCGGGATGGCCCAGGAAGCCTACTAAGGGGCCCTAACCGGGCACTGGCCCAGGTCCAGAGCGTGGTGCTGCCCTGGGCATCTGCTGTCCTGAGCACGAGGGACATAACCCAGGACTGCATTCTCTTACTTCCCTGCCTGGCAACAAAGAGAAGGGATACACTCAAAGCACATACTCCATAAACTAATTTAAGTGTTCATTTATAGTACATGGGTACCCAAAGTATCTCCATTGACCACACATTAGAGGTCTGAAACACAGGCTCTGTAGCAGGCACTGAAGTTGATCTCTGGTGGCATACGGGCTGTTTAAATAACAGCAAGGAGACAGGACTTCCAAGGGATCTCCTAAAATCATCCCCAGGGGAACCAAACAATCCTCCCTTTTCCAGCCAGCCTGAGAGTATTTCCATAGCAGGGAAGGAGAGCTGCCCCTTCCTCAGCACAACCAAATGCTACACTAGAAAATAAAGTTGAAATGTTCTTGAGCACAAGGTCATCAGTGGAGGGTTAGGCTAAGCAAGTGCGATTTCCATTGAAAATAAAAGATTTTTAAGGTTTATGTAACCTAAACATTGCTGCTGTTCAATGAACTGTAGAAATTAAAGAGTAAAAAAAAAAAAAAAAACCAAACAAAAAAAACCCTGCATCAAGCCATCTGTGCCTCCTGTCTGTTCAGCGTGGGGTAGTGTCTTAACAAAGAAAGATTAATGTGTGGAAATGGAAAGAACTGTGTAAAGAAAAATGCAAATAAGCAGCAGGACTGCAGAACCAGAGCAGGGGCTGGATTGCAAATTGAGGCAAATGGACAGGGCGGCTTTTCCACAGTGCATCAGGAATCAACCTGTGTGACAACTAAACCTTTCCAGCTGCCAGCAGAGCACTAAGGAAGGCCAGAGAGGAAGGGAGGGTTATTCTGCACAGAAGAATCGCACCTCATGGGCTGCAAACACCTCAGGGCTGGGTTACTGCAAGCGTTATGAAGGATGCAGAAGGAAGTGTCAGGGCAAGAACAGGGAGAGGAAAAACATCCCCTGCTCGGGGCCTGAGCCTCACAGAAAGCTAAAAGGGATGAAAGACCCACAGGTAGCACCTCCACCCCCCAGGGCAGAAGGATGACCAGGACAGCCCCTCGCTAGTGCAGAGCTGATGGGTCTGTGCAAATCACACCTGCTGTGGATCTGGTCCTCCCTGCATCACCTACACACGGGTATTTGTACTAATCATCCAAGGCCAACCTTGCTATCCAGCCTCAGAGAACCTGTCTTTAGTTTTTCATGGGGCATGTGCAGAAATAACAAAATTACATTTTTACTTGAAACCTAAAACAAAACTCCATGAAGCGTTTTGGTTGCATTTCTCACTGAAAAGTAGCAAAAACATTTGCAAATGGCACCGCTGCTTAGTCTTGTTTGTCCCCTTTCCCAAGGGAGCTCTGACCTCAAAAATCCCTGAGGGTTTCATAATTGATCAGGATCCATATTTTCCGGAACGCCTTATTTAAAAAGCATCTGAAAGCTGACTCTCATCTAACCCCTTCACAACAAAACAACACCTTCTTTCTGTGCTTTCTTCTCTCTGCTGTTTTTTCTCTCTCCCTGCCATTTCTTCCACTTTAATGTATACCCAAATTTTCCGATTCTTCCTTGTCCCCCTCTCTGTGGTCAGTTCTTAGTAAAAGGGTAAGTAAAAGACATGGCCCACTCCATGCTTTTGTGCTCTTTGGGGAAGAACAGGCTACAGGAAAGAAAGAAATGGGTGTAAGCCACACACCCCCTCTCCATCACCGAGCGTGTGAGCGGGATGGCGGCTCTGATCTCAGAGGCAGAAATACCAACAGCCCCGGTCTGGAAAAAGTGAATTTTCCGAAATGCTTAGGCAAACCAAGGGTTTTGGAGCTGTTATTAATAGACTAGGATAGCTGGGAGGAAGCTCACTGTATACACTAATGAAAATGTGTCTAAGTACTTTGGAGCTGTCCATTTCTATTTTTAGAGAGATGTGGGTAGTTAAGTAACCCCTGGCTGCTTGTGTCAGAGCAGCAGCGGCAAGTGCCCTGCCTATGGAAAACCCCAAGCCACAAAGGACAGAGGAATGAAATAATTTCCTATAAGACTGAAACAGAGCCTTTCAGCTGAGAGACTCAGAGCGCAATGAAAAATCTGGATGGACAGACAGCCACACATCGCCGGGAGAAGCACAGCCAAGTCTCGGGTGAAAGGCAGCAGCGAAACAGCAGAAGAAAGGTACAACCCACCTGCCTAGGACAGGAGGTGTGGGAGAACAGCTTGCCCATTGAAATCGCAGGGGGCACTTCAGGTAGGCACCACACAATTATTCCTATTGGGATTCAGCCACAGAGCCAGAATTAATGGACCTTCCTCGGGCAGCAAATCCCACAAGTGGTCAGAGCCCCCCAGCCCAGGCAGAGCACGGCTCCAGCAGCCCTGAGCTGCTGCACGTCAGCTCGGCCGTGGCTCCGAAAGCAGCGCAGCTGCATGCAGCACCCGAGGCTGCGGCACCCCCAGCCATGCCGTCTCCCCTGCAACACCAACCCCATTTCAAACCTCGTTATCACGTAACACAAAATGGAAAGGGGTGAGAGGCAGGAGCAGAAAAGAGAAAGATTTCTGTAGTTTCAGATGAAATTAAGTAAAATCAATTTTCATCGCTGTGTAGTCTAGGGAAGAGGCTGTTCAGGGCTTGCTGCTGTCGCTTGCCCACAGAAAGCGCGGAGTTCACCGCTCCATCACTACAGGCTTTGGCAAATCTGCAGTCGAGGTGACTAAATGCTCCAGCTGTGTTCAAACATTTCCTGAGAATGGCTGATTTGCCCAGTTTCCAGCTAACCTTCTTGACTTAGTGCTTCATGGGGGACAATTAAACAGCCATAAGCAACAGGCACAGAGATAGCCTGCTGTGGGCTCTCAAGACTTTTCTACGAGTCTAGTAGTTAAACAGTTAATCACTCCCTGTGATGGCCAAAAAAGCCTCCTCTAGAATTCACTTGCCTTGATCACTTCCTATTCATAAGAATGAAAAAAAGTACATATTTTGGTGCAATTAAGGGAATGCAGCTAATGTTCAAGCCTGGCTTTGTCCACTCAATTCATCTGGAGTAGAATCGCCCAGCATCTGAGGAGCTGCAGAGAGATGAGCAGGCCGAGAGCTGGTAAAGATCTGATGATTTGACCTGTGTCACGGTCCCCTTTCACCTTTAAAATGAGCTGAACATTTTATTAACGGCATCCAAGAGGATGCTTGCAATCCTTCTATATACAGTACAGGTGTTTATCTTAATGGCATCTCCGCCCATCACCAGCTCAGACTATTAAACACAAAAAAATGGAAAAACACAAAGGCAGTCTTAGAAATGTCTGTAGGGATGGGTGGATAGCGAACTCAGAAAGGTGAAAAGTTCAATTCTCCAGTTCATTCAAAGCGGGGATTTTCAATCTCTTCTCCTTTGGCACATTCCAAAATTTGAAACAAAAATATTCAGCGAGGAATTCTCCCTGCAGATATATTCATTATATTCTGATGCAAGCTCTGCAAACCATGTCCCACGCCACAGACAGCTATTCCAGGCGTTAGCTCACTCTCACTTCAAACACCACCAAGGAAGCGGACGCAGTGGGACCACTGACACCTCTGGACTCTGAGCAGCGAGGACCACCAGCACCATCACCGTCTCCAGAAGCGTTGCTCAGCAGCATCGTCTCAGGTACCTGCAGGCAGCTGGTCCGAGTTTGGGATTAGCCATCCCATGGTGATGGAGGCAACAGAGCTGGTGTCTATCTAGGATCTTTGGATCAGGCTCAGCTTGGTTTCTTGAAAGAGTTTAGTTACTTTAGGTGCAGAGCCCAGGGGAGCAGATGGCAGAGGTGGAACAGGACCAGTGAGGAGAGGCAGTGTAGGGAAAATTCAGGTGCTTGGCATATAAGCAGCACAGATTTGTGTGGCCACCATTGAGCTACTGAGCAAGGCTGGACCGAGGCTTGATTTTGGCAAAAGTTCCTGAGTGACTCCATGATTCCTCCTGGGTGTCTAAGGTAGGCCAGGGTTGTTCATGTGAGAACAGCCCATGTAGCTCCAGCAGTCACTGTGCTGGGCGTGAGCTAATCTTTCTCTCTGAATCCAGGAGCTCAGGGCAGGTACAGCAGGACAGTGCTTACATAAAGAGATGACCCAAAGGACTTTGTTAGAAACTGCCCTCTACAAACGTAGGGAGACTGTATTATCTATTGCCTTCCCTTGTTATCACAGGGGTCCTCCTTAAACACACAGAAGGAAAATCTGCCCATTTTTGGAACATCGTAACATATATTATACAAGCACAGGAATCCCCAGCTCACATTCAGCCAGGCTCTCATGAAGCCAAAGGTTCTAGGCTAAAATTTTAGACCCTGGGGTGACAGAAAGTAACATTTAAATAATTGCGGAGCTTACTGGAGCGCTGCAGGGACAGCTATGCCATGTTTTCAACTGGCATGAACCACCATGAGCAGACCAACAGTGATACACATCAGTCAGTGGTCTTGCTTGCTGATTCTGCTTCGCACTTCCTTCTCACCAGATAAAGACTGTGCCGATGGATATGCTGTTAGTCATCCGAGAGAGGATGTAAACTCAGATAAAGGAATTCAAAGCTCCCAAAGATACCAAGAAAAGGGAAGCAGAAGATTCCCAGCACTGTTGTTCTGGCATGCCATTTGGCAAATTTTCCTTAGGACCTATGAGTGTGAGTAGGTGTGCCTTTCAAAACAGAGGGAAGAGGAACAATGTCCCGTCACTGCAGTATTTCCAGTTGGAGGGAATCTCCCAGCACTGGGGACTCCACCGGGGAAGACATTGCTCAAGAGCTTCTTGAAAGAGGCAAGTTTTGCTAAGATGTTCCAGGTAATTGGGGTTCAGTTGCGTCCCCTCCTTCCCCTCTTTCTATTTTCCTCCAAAACCAGTGATGTTTCACAAGAGCCTGGAGATGTGGGAGGTGGGAACCTTCCTCTGGAGCTGGGGGAGGACCACAGCAGGAGGCTGGCTCCTGGGTGGCCACGGTCTGGGGAGGTCAGTGCCAGGCTCCCAGTCTGACAAGGAAGGGCAGCCATGAATCCTCCCTGATGTTCCCAGTGGGGTGGAGGTAGCTGGCAGAGGAATCAGCCAGACTTAGTGGCACGGGAGTACCAAGATGGGGCTGCCCAGCCCCTGAGAAGCCCCAGTTCCCATCAACTCAGAGGAGGATCTCTCAGACCACAGCTGCAAGTCACAGACCCAGGTTCAGCTCACAGGGAATTTGAATTCTGTGCTTGACCAGCCATCGATAACCATAACAATGGTCTTCACTGCTATAAAACTCTCTCAAACACAAACGTCTGTGTGTGAACACTACCATGGCCTTGTTTCAATGACAGAAAAAGAAATACCTCCTCTCACACAGCCCTTGTCAGAGTGGATGGTAACTATGGAGCCTTTCACACTCATTAGGTCTTTTCAGACAGAAAAAAAAAAAAAGTCTTACCAGGTATAAATGAATGGGAAAGATATATATATACAATATAAAGCCACGCCATAATTAATGGACTACAAACATGTCTGAGTGAAATTACAGAAGTAAAGGTTTTCTTTGTTCTCTCCTATTCTTCGAATAATTCTTGAAAAATAAATATTTAGGGTATTTTTCATGTGAGAGACAGAAAGAGAGGAAACCCATGCATCATTCTTTATAAGCTAATTTTATATTCCTACACAGTTGTTGTATTAAGAAACCAAGAGAACAAAACTATGTATTTAGTCCCAAAACAAACTCAGAATGGTTAGAGCCAGCGCTGGCTACTCTCCCAAGGGCCTTGCTCTAACATACTTCAGCTTTGATTTGGAAAACCATCTTTAGGGAAAGAAAATGTCATGGCCCCATGTCTGCCTGGCCGCTTGCCGGCCTACAAACAGCTGGCCACAGTGCTACCAAAGGCAGGAATGGGATTGCAAAAGACACTTACCCCCTCAAGAGAAAAAAGAAGAGAGGGAAAAAAAAAAAGAACAACCTGAAACCCCAAAAGTTTATGTACTGGCTGCTGAGCTGAGACTCTTTTTGCACAGGCCACTGGACAGACATCAGATGGTAAGATGTTTTAATTGCTAATGGCCTGGTCTGGATTTCAATGTGTGACACAGAGATAAAGGACTCTATCCTATTATCAGTCCTCTGAGCAACTGTTACATCTTATTAACTGTAACTAAAGATTCATAGGTCAGAATCCCATACACAGGGAGTATCACAGAATGATAGAATGGTTTGGGTTGGAAGGGACCTTAAAGATCATCTAGTTCCAGCCCCCTGCCATGGGCAGGAACACCTTCCA
>JAVJGI010000037.1:8675876-8686233 GCA_035590275.1 Ibycter americanus
CCACCTCTCAAGCCTCTCAAGGTCCCTCTGGATGGCATCCCTTCCCTCCAGCGTGTCAACTGCACCATGCAGCTTGACGTCATCGGCAAACTTGCTGAGGGTGTGCTCAGTCCTACTGTCCCTGTCACTGACAAAGATGTTAAGCAGCACCAGTCCCAGTACCAACCCCTGAGGAATGCCACTCATCACTGGTCAACACTTGGACATCAAGCTGTTGACTACAACTCTTCAGGTGCAACCATCCAGCCAATTCCTTTTCCACCATCACTGTCAATCTATCAAATTCATGTATCTCCAATTTAGAGAGTAGATGTATCTTCTTTGACTGGAAGCAGAGTATTATTAGGGCATTCCTTTCCCATAATAATGGTTTGCATGTTCCAAAGCAGAACCCTTCTATCAGGCTTTGATATTTTTACTTTCATGCTACAGCTGTTGAAGTGACCAAAGCTGGGCTGGAGAGCTATTTGTGCAGCAGGGATGAAAAGCAGACACAGATTTCTGCTCTTTTATGTCACTTTCCACCCAAAAAAGGTCTGGGTAAAAGCACTCAGCGCTGTCGTCATCATTTTGCAGAGAGAGAAATCAAGGCCAAGCACAGCTACAAGCTTTGCATAAGATCACACAACAAAGTGGTTTAGGGACAGAAGCAGAAGTGAGCACGTGTGATGTGGCAGCGCGCTCTAACCAACAGACCATCACTTCCTTCACTAACCCTGCAGCAGGAAGGGGGAAGGCAGAACCAGGCTGCGCAATGACTGCAAACTCACCCGTGACTTGGTGCCCAAGAGAAAGACATGGATTTTCATACAGGCCAACTTTCAGGTCAAGTTAGCAACAACACAATCCCCTAAGAAATGAGACCAGCAAGAGCTAAAGCTGGATATTTGGCATTTCAAATGCATGCCTCTCCTTAAAGCTCTAGAGTTTTTGCTCCTAAAAGACGCCTGGCAGATTCTGTACCAGTGTACAGCAGCATAGCTCCTCTGAAGGCAATGGAGCCGCATCTATTTGTATCAGCTAAGAATCCGATCTAGCCCTCTGAGAAAGAAGGGGGCATGCAGGGGGTGAGCTGTTCACCTCCTTGCTGCTTCTTGTAATGCTGATTCCCACACCAAACACTCAGCACCTCACAGGACTGGGGTCTTCAGGGTGAGGCTTAACATATATTCTCTGGTAGTCACTGAACTGATTGCCAGCAGAGAAGGAACTGTAAGTCAGCAGTGATAACCAGGGCCCTGCTGAGCAGTCGCCAGTGGGGAACCTTTGCAGCTTTGAGAGGTTGATAGTCTCTCATAAATAACACGTCTTCTAAGAGATGCTGCAGTTTGACTTGCGTTTCATTAAACGGTAAGAAAATGAGCTGATCCCTACTTGGAAATACGGAGACTTGCGGGTTTATTAGCTGCATTACCCACTGCCCTTGATTGAATAACAGATTTTTCCTCTGGTTGCAGAAAGTCAGATATTTTAAAGTTGCGGACAAGAAACATGAAGAGGCATGTGAAATCCCTAGCGCTGAGGGTGGCCTTTGCAGGCAGCACGAACCATTTTCTGGGTGCGCTGCTGATGCATTGTGATTAGATGCCATTTTAGCTTGGCGAGGAGCATTAAGCGATGCTGTTCTTTCTCTGTCCTGCTACATCTGGCAGCAAAAAGCTTTCTGTGATTTAAAGAGAGATTTTGCAAGGTGAACTCTTTCTTCAAATCCTGCCTTTTTTTTTTTCCCCCCTGCTTAATTTCTTTTAGATGAATTTTCAGAAGCACTGAAAACTCGATGAATCACTTGGCTGAATGGCCCACATAGTTTCCTCTTAAGTCAGCTTTGGCAGCCAGCCACTGAACATATTCTAAGGCTTTGCTTCGAGTAATATTTTTGTTGGTGAGATTATTCAAACATTTGAAGCCAGGCCACCCATCCCTTGCGTACCCCACTCTTTGCACTTAACTAGCAGGAGGAGAGCTGCAGGATCACGCTGTAGAAATTTGGGCACAAAGGCACTGAGCAAGGGGAAAGCTTGGCTCCAACACTGAAGGGATTTCCCTTTGGATATAACATTATACACCCAACTGCAAGGCTGGGGCAGTTCGGCTGTGAGCCACTAGTGTTAACGGCAGCTGGATGCGACCTCTGGAGCCATCAGGCCCAGAAAGGGCTCGTGCCAGCCCTGTGGATGGAGTGGCTGCTGCTGCTGCCTTCGTGCTCCTCTCATGGGGTGATGGAGCCCATGGCAGCGCTAGGATGAGTGCTCTGCTCCCAGCCTGCCATCACCCAGCACATGAGGGACCGTGGGCTCCAGTGCTTGGGGCAGGAACAAACTCACGTGCCGCGTGAGTCAGCTTCACCTCCGCAATCACAGAAACATAGACTCACAGAAGCGTTTAGGTTGGAAAAGACCTTTAAGGTCATCAAGTCCAACCGTAATCCTCCTGCCCCCGTGATCTCGCTGGGAAGGCGGCTGCAGTTGCGTTCCTTGTGTTCACTGTCAAGCTTCCCACCCTCAGCCTGGCACTTTGCTCTCCTTCGGGGATCCGATCCTGCCGGCAGCTGCCCCCTGTCTGCACGCTTGGCAGCACGGTCATGAGCTCTGGCTTTGCGGAGGCTTAAAAAGGACAGAACACCTGTGTGGGGAGGAACCAGTTTTGCAGAAAGCAGTGCAAGCAGCTGGGGGGCACTTCAAAGAGATTGGAGCCTGAATCAAAACTCCTTTATTCCAGAATTCACTGTTCTGAGCTAGATTCAAATTTTGCAGATGTCCCAAGGGATCTTCTCTAACACAGCCCTGGATCTGACAGCAAATTCTCCTAGTACTGAATTCTGAGCGACCCCACGCCTCTGCACTCTCCAGTGAGTTTAGAAAGTTTTTTGACTTCAAGTTAATCGTTTAAAAAGGACAATCTTTTTCCTAGCAACTGTATTCCAATTAGCTTTACTTTTCATTTCAAAAAAGGAAGCCACCATAAAGCAAGCACCCTGCAAACTGATAATCTGATGCAAGTACAGAAGGACAAATTCAATCAAACACATCTTGCCATTTTAAAAGCACGGCTTGCATTCATTTTAGACTCATTTTAGCATGGCAGGTCACAGCAGTATAAACATTGTGGGGAAAAAAAAAAAGGCCAAGCTGGCAAACAGTCAGAACTTGCTGTTCCTGACCCAGTAACCTACTTTTTGAACACCACCTAACATGAAAGCCACCCCTAGCTCAGACTGCGACGTCACCTCTTACTTAACTTCTTAGAGGCAAATAGTGGGTCTGGCTGGGAAGAGTTAGACGAGATGTGGTCATCATTTACTTCATTCTGGCCGCAAAAATAATTTTAGGTTAGACAGGAATACAGAGAGTGGTTTCTAACCTCCAGTCACTGAAAGCCACCGTCTAAACATGCATGCACCACGTGGCAGAGTTTGGACCTGGGAGTCCATCATGCTGACACACAGAGAAACCTCAAATGTCATCTATGGCACCAGTGCCACCATCAGCATCACGGCCATGGGTAAAGAAATTGTCCAAGGGAACACTTCACGAACGAAACCTGCTTTACCTCCGTAGTGCTGCTTTAGCTATTTTCACTCCAACTCCCTCATCCTGAGCTGATGTGGTATTCAGAGACCACATAGCCCAGTCTTTAAAGGCAGGGAAGACGTGAGTACCTCTGTGACCAGCAAAAGCTGCTGTCTTGCAATAGCTCTCCATGCCTGTTCTCCCTTCTGCAGAGACAGCCATCAACACCCACCAGCACCAGGGTGGCATCAGCCCTCCTCTTTCCCTCTTCGGTCCTTCAGATTTCTCCCCCATCTCAGACTTCCCTTCAATCTAGAAGCAGGCCAAGCTGATCCTGTGCTCAGGCTAATGAAGGGTCTGGGAGAGCTGCTAAATATGGCAGGAGAAGGTATCTTCTCAGGAATATGTAGTATCCCTTTTCTCCAGGGCAGCTCCTGGGGTACTGGGAATCTTCTCCTGCATCTTATTTATAGTTTTTCATAATTTTTTAAATGACAAAAGTGGCACCACTGGTTGAAATGCACCTGGATACAGTGTCAGTAGCCAACAGACAAGAAAAGCGGTAACCTGTGCGACTCATCATCCAGAGACAGTAGGTGCTTATCACCTGCTGTCCCCAAATGGCTCAGGCAACAACAGACACCAGCCACGACAGTATCTGTCTCACAGCATGGTGGATCATCTGTTTTCATGTCATATCCCTGGCACTTCCAGGGCCAAAAACCCCACCAATTACACTACTGCTACTCTCCTGACAGAGTGAAGGAGGAGAGCTGGATCATTGGATCAATGCTAAAGCAGAAAGGAGCAAAGAGACTTGCTGGGTGTTCTGGTAGCCTACATTTCACTTGAGGTAGTGGAGAGATATCCAGCAGTCCTTGCAGAGTATGGCAGAAGGCGTGAGCGGAAAACTACCCAGAAGCCCAGCAAAAAGAAATCATAGTTGTGAGACTTCCCTGAGTGCTGTGGTGTCTCAGCACAGCCCTGGCATCGCAGGACCAGAGAGCACTTAATGGGGCCTCAGTTCAGCAAAATACTGTCTATACCTTCAGAGCATTTTGTTTGCCTAAAGCCTCCAGGAGTTTTCCCAGCAAACCACAAGTGGAGATGGACTAGGAGTGAAGTTTTCAGGCAGTTTTCTGCTAGAAATAAAAGAAGCACAGAAACAGAAAACTGTACTCATTCGGTGTTTGAAACAGCATCTGCCTCTGTGAACATCCTTAGAAATCAGTGTTTAATACTAGCCATTAAAAAGCAAAAGATAAACTGAAAGAATAAATTTGGGCTTAACATTTGAAAAGATCAATATTCTACTGAACATCAGGGAAAACAAATTATAGTAGTAAGGCAAAGTGAGAGAAATTACAGAGGGGAGCTCTTTAAGGAAACGATGAGAAATGGTTTCTTACTGGAATACGCCCATTTTTGCAGGCGATTGTTTCCATTGCATCTCTCAGCTGAATCAAACACACACACACAAAATAGGAAGAAATGGAAATTAAGTTACTTTTGGTCGAACTTCCCAGCTACATGCAAAAAGAAGTGGTTGAACTAATCAGAACAAAATGTCTTTAAGTTATTGCACCTTCCATCTGGCTCAAACCAAGATTTTATTTCTGTTGACACTTTGACTTCCTTATTGCAGAGCAGGAAGGGACAGGGCACTGCAATCTCTTAAAAACTCTAGCTACATTTTCTTGCATCACCACCAACCATTTTTCCACCATCTCTTTTACCAGCAGTTTTAACTTAACCTAAGATTAAAAACATATGGAAGTATTTCACTCTAGCTGGCATAAGTGCAACACAAAAGTAAATGTTCTAATAGACATAAAAAGTCATTTTTCTTTACTACAATGTCTAATTTAGATCTCTGAAATTGTAAAATTAAAATCTATTCTAATCCATACTTGCACAAAAATGCATTTCTAGCAGATTATAATATCTAACTGCTTATTACACAAAAATCTTGGAATGACTGTATTGTAAAAAAAATAATTGCCTTATTATGAAATCCTGATGATAAAGACACCATTGTCATGAAAACATCTGGGCTACCAGCCCCTCAGAATGCATGAAATTTCAATAGGCAGAGAAAAATCAGGAGGCAGATGGAAGAAGAGTTATAAAGAGGTCCAGAGAAAAAACATCAGCCACTGCAATTTCTATATCGATGTGCGGGTGATGACTACAAACAAACAAGCCAGTAATAACCTATTCACAGTAGCAGAGCAGTAAACATGTATGGGGATATGAAGGACAATTAACAAATATTATGCCTATTCTTGCATAACCTTGGAAAAAATATACTTCCACTCTACGTCTCTGTAATGACAACCTGGAAAAATATTCACTGTATCAGGGTGTTAGAAGACCCATTTAGCAATCTGATGCCTTAGAATAACAGACTTCACAGATCTGAACATAGCAGCAATCAGTAGCATTTCTATAGCGTTTAACTCACATTAAACATCACTTAAATGATATTTGAAGAACGAAACAGGAATGGGAATAGGGATGAAGGAGGGGGAAAGGTCAGTTACATGCAAACAGGAGAAGTACCGAGAAAAGTAAGAGAAGTTTGTTGTGTCCGGTTCAGCCCAACAGAGCTAATCACTAACAAGAAACCTGGTTCTTGTGGTTAAGCCTGTTGTAAATGCCATGTTACTAATCAGGTTAGTGGATACACATATTTTAGCCACTTATGAAATGATGAAAGCTTTTCTTGGAAAACAGGAAGCACAACGACATTGTTATCCCAGACATGAGATGCTATACCAAAAGGACCGGAGGAAGCATGAGATGTCTGCAGTAAATGGGGGAATGCAGTCTAGGGAGAACAGACCTTGCCTGTGAGCCAGGATGTGATCATGTTGGAAGGACCTCTCCCAAAGCAGGGCTTTTCTCCTTTTTCCACCTGAGCCCAAGCCCTGAAGAGGCATACACCTGTATATGGCCCTGCCCATGCAGGCAGCTCCCGGGAAGCTAATGAGGACTCGTTGTTCAGATGGTTAAAAGTTAAACGTGTGAAAAGTACTCACAGGTCTGACCGCTCCAGTAATAGTTGATGAGTAAAAAGTTGATTTCTTATCTCTGACTAGAGCTCCCACCACTGGCAGTGACTTTTCACCACTGATCAGCCTGAACCTTGGACTCCTCAATGGAAGCCTCATGTGTAAATAATCTGCAAAACTCCAGAACCAGACTTTACGGATGAGACATCAGAGGATGATGTATCATTGATGAGATACAACACTTTTTCACAAGGGTGATTACAATGCAGATGGCATCAAAAGCACAGTAGCCTTCTCACATGGTCGCCATCTGTGATGCTTTGTTAAAGGTTATATCAGGACTCCTATTATAAAATGCTGCTGGCTGAAATTTATAATTCAGTGGACAGCCAAGTTCTCAGCCAAGAAGAATGAATTTCAAAATGAAAACTGTTCAGTTGTGGGTATTCTGTTCATGTTGGATATTTTTGATCACTAACATAAAATCCACAAAGCAGCGTCAGCCTGTGCATCTGATGTTTTCCATAAACGGCTCTGCACAACAGCCAAACTGATGGAGTCGATCATCTCCTTTGGTCTTGGGTCTGCCTGCATGTTTGCACAGTGTTCAGATGGTAGAATAAAACTCACCCCCTGTGCAAAGGCTCACCACAAGATTTGTATAGCACTTAAGCCTCCCCTAAGCCTGATATTTGGGCTTACAGGGGATTTAAGAAGTGTGTGCACTGTGGAATGGCCTGCAGCGTACTGGTGAATAGAGTTGCATGCACTAGGAAAAGCTTTCATATTTTCTAAAGAAGTGTTACTCTTCTGCCAAGTAAATAAAGATGCGCCTGCTATTTACTTTCCAGCACATATTGGAAAGCTCATGTTAATTAAACTTCTAAAACACACAACAGAATAAATCTGTATTGATGTAATGCCAACAAATCGTATGTGAACTCTCTCCCATGTACTTAGTAAATATTTGCTTGGAAGAAAATAACTTGTGCTGTCCTAGCCAAAGGACAAGCCGGTCAGGGCACTGGAGCCAGGAGCCTCCTTTCTGCTTGCCAGGGCTCCAGAGCTGAAAATCCAGGATCCCCTGAGTCAACTATACAGAGTTCAAACATCAGGCAAACACATCAGAAAAGAGACAGGCAGGATAAACCTCACAGGCCTGATGCCAGGCTCACCATTACGGTGGCCACTGGTAGCTCTGTGGCACCAGAAGATCGTGGTACAACATCAATGAGCAGGTTTTTCCCTGGGTGGTTGAAAGTTTGTAGCATGAGGGTATGTCAGTGGTTGAAAGGATGGCCCAAATTCAATACCATCGCCAAAGCTCAACATAAATTACATTAAAAAATCCCTTTTTCTTCAGAGAAGCCAGCCCTTTTAAAGACTAATGTAGCTCTCAAAACCCAGTCACTAGAAACCTAGGAATATTAGGTCTTCTACTCATTTACCTTTAGGTGAATTTCCAAAGTAGTCCATATACGGATAGATTTCTAAGATATATTTTCTCTTGTCCAAAACCTGGTTACTCCCCACACAAGGAACCCCAGTTGAACCTTGTTTGACATTTACAGAATGCCGTTTTAGATAACTCTAGTCTATTAAGGCAATTGCACTCTCTTAGACTACACAGTGACTAAATACCCTTGTTAATGGCAGAGCTGCCTCTGACTTCAGCAGACAGAGGTTCATCCTTAAAACCCCATGAAATTTCAGTCTGTTAGTACCCTTCTCAGTATTTCTTTTTTTTTTTTTTCCCCATCTTTAAAGCAGATGAACTGATTGCACAAGGCTGAAAGATGTTGGAAAGCGCAGCATCTTCTACTTGGGAACAAGGTATGAAGCATAAGCACTCCCAAAATACGTGAATCATGCTGGCAGGCTGTGACAGCACTTTTCTGACTTTGAACCTACACGGTGTGAGATCCTTTTTCTTGGTGTCACACCGTATTTTGACGCTTGCCAATTCTCACTGGCCAGCTACAACTCTGTCCTGACAAATTTCAAGAAAATTGCAACTATGCTAACAAAGCCTCTTAACCTTCACGTCAACTCCCTGCTGAAGCCCATGCAGGGATACATACAAGTGGAAAAATAAGGAAGATTATTTTAAACTGACATGTTACTCAGACCTTCATACCTGTCTTTCAAAAACAGATTAGATAGCATTACCACCCCGGATTAGAGGGTCTGGGATTTTGTTTAAGTTTCCAAGTTACAGTCATGGAGAATTGCTTTTAGTTGGTCTCGTCTTCTGTGATCCACAGGGATAATGGACATATGTAACGCTGCTTGTCAAAATACTATACTCCCTACCGACATCACTGCTCCTCAGGAAAGACAGAAGCATTACTGTTGATTCCTCTATGTGAATAAGATAAATACAGCTTATAAGAAGGCATATTTACATAAGTTTTGATGACTCATGCAACAGATAGAGAAGCCTTAATGCACTTTTTTCTTCTCCTACACACTGCCTGTGCTCAGTGCTTTGTCTGGAGCTATTTCACAAAAGAATGTCTTAACAGCCTTTTTTTCCTCCCATATAAGAACTGTTTCCAAACACCAATGCTGTCTTTTGTTTCAACAGCACCGTCACACAGTGTATTGTTACTGAGCCGTTTGCAATGCAAATCCATTGCAACCCACCAAATTTCAGTGCGGGTGAATACAAAATGAATTTTTCATTTTGGTGTTGCAATGCAATGGGCTTGTGTGTTTGAAAAATACAGCCCTGAATTTCCTACATAGCTGAAGCCAGTTCTTGCACCAACTATTACTTCATGGTATTAATTTAGGCTCTTATTCAGCAAATGCTGTAGTGAAGCTTGAGCTCGTGCTTAGGTTCATCCGTACTCAACACAGTGCTGCTGTGCAAATGGAAAATTCTGTCTAGCTTTTCACAGCTTTTGTGTTCCAATAGTTTTCTTTCAGCAGGGGGCAAGACTGTAAATGTTACCCGTGTTATTTCTAACATGGCTCAACTTCCTAGGTTTAGCATCTTTACAAAGAAGCTTTAACCACAGCATCCAGCTCAACAAGATCAAAACCACCCCAGACCTCTGCCCCCAAAACAACCAAACAAGCCCACCCCAAACAGAATTAACAGCTTTAGCATGCATTTATGGGTAGCTGGAGGACGTTAGACCATCAAAACTGCTGAAGAAATGCTTTCTGGTAGAGCCCCATGAGAACTTACAGTTAAGCGAGCGAGATGAAGCCAGGCTGCAGAATGACAGCAGGAGCAGACTGCCTACCTTCCCACTTTCCAGGAACAAATCCTGGCTTGTGTAAACACAGCCGTGCTTGTGAGAGCCAGCAGTAGCTCACATGCAATCAGTGGCCGCTTCAGAGTAAGTTCTCTTCTAATGACGATAAAGATCTAGACAGTGGAAATGTTATTTCAAGCTAAATTCCTCCAACAAACGCCTGGTCCAGGGCAGGGCAGGGCAAGCAATCAGCGACCAGCTGGATTTTCAGAACACGTTGTGCACGGCACCGAGACGAAGGACCCATGCCCAGATCCACTTGAGACAAATAGCATTAAACTTCTGAAAAGCTACTGAGGACATCCAAACCGAGAGACCTGGAAAGGGCCCAGTTTCCAAGACACGTTCAGTGTTTGAAACAAATGGGCCTACGCAAACCATGTAGGTCTGAGCAGGCTCACTCCTGCCCAAGATGATCACTAGGGTGTCTTTTCTTTTATGTGTCTTTGGCACCATCTCCCACAGCATCTCCTGGAGAAACCGGCTGCCCACGGCTGGGGCGGGTGTGCTCTGCACTGGGCTAAAAGCTGGCTGGGCGGCCGGGCCCAGGGCGTGGGGGGATGGAGTG
>JAVJGI010000037.1:8686586-8718578 GCA_035590275.1 Ibycter americanus
AGCAAGGTGGGGGTCGGTCTCTTCTCCAAGGTAACAAGCAACAGGACAAGAGGAAACAGCCTCAAGTTGCACCAGGGGAGGTTTAGATTGGATATTAGGAAAAATGTCTTCACCGAAAGGGTGGTCAAGCCCTGGAACAGGCTGCCCAGGGAGGTGGTGGAGTCACCGTTCCTGGAGGTATTTAAAAGACGTGTAGATGTTGTGCTTAGGGACATGGTTTAGTGGTGGGCTTGGCAGTGCTGTGTTAACGGTTGGACTCAATGATCTTAAAGGTCTTTTCCAACCTAAACAATTCTATGATTTTAAATAATGCCACCTTCCTGCAAGATGAGCTATTTTTAGGGATGTAATGCCATCTTTCCAACACCAGTAATTTAATTTACTAATGTTCTTTGATATCTGCACATTTCTTTTTTTTTTTTTTTTATTTATTCTGGATTGCAGCAGAGTCCCAGATTACTGGGAAGCTGAATCTCACCTGCAAGGAAAACTTTTGGATATGGTTCCTTTAAAGACTTCAGTAAAACAGAAGTATTTAGAAAAATTTTCTAATACCTACATAGTAAGAATTTGAGAAAACAAAAACTTTTTTGTTTTGCTCGGTTTCATAGAGAAAAGGAAGAATTCTGCACTGATGGCTGATCTGCTGGCACAGTGTTGTGGTTTAACCCCAGCCGGCAACTAAGTACTACACAGCTGCTCACTCACTCACCCCCTTCCCCTAATGGGATAGGGAGGAGAATCAGAAAAATAAAAATAAAAAAAAAAGGTAAAACCTGTGGGCTGAGATAAGAACGGTTGATTGAAATGGAAATAAAGTAAAATATAATACTAATAATATTAGCAGTAATTGTATTGGAAAGGGAGATAACAAAAAGAGAAAGAGAAATAAAACTCAAGGGCAAAAAAAAAACCCAGACAAAAAACCCAAGTGATGCACAATGCAATTGCTCACGACCTGCTGACCGATGCCCAGCCAGTCCCGCAGCAGCGATCAGCGGCTCCCAGCCAGCTTCCCCCAGCTTGCATACTGAACATGACGTCAAATGGTATGGAATATCCCTTTGGCTAGTTCGGGTCAGCTGTCCTGGCTGTGTCCCCTCCCAATTTCTTGTGCCCCTCCAGCCTTCTCACTGGCAGGGCCTGAGAAGCTAAAAAGCCTTTGACTTAGTATAAACATTACTTGGCAACAACTAAAAACATCAGTGTGTTATGAAGATTATTCTCATCCTAAATCCAAAACACAGCACTGCATTATTTAGTAGAAAGAAAATTAACTCTGTCCCAGCCAGAACCAGGACACACAGACACAAAGAGAATGACACCTCTACTGTATGCTTTGAGGGGGGTGGGTGGGTGGGTGGAAATCTATGAGGAAGAATTCAGCCTACCTAATTCTGCAGGTTTTTAAAGTACTTTCTAGAGCTGGTCACAATTTGTATGCAACACTTAAAAATCCACAGCATTAAGGAAGAGAAAACCTTTCTGCCTAAGATAGCTCTTTCTTACATTGCTTTGCAGAATTTGTTCTCCTACCTCTCCCACCAAGTACTTTTAACTCACAGTATTGCTTGCCATCGACCCTCTGGGAATATGGGTTGTAGGACCAGGGCAGCAAACAGGTGCCAATCTTCTCTAAGAGTAGACCATGAAGGGATTTTACAGACCACATCTCTGATGCCTAGCTTTACACACAAGCTGTAGCCGCTAAATCAATTGGACAACGAAAGTTTAACCGTCGCAGTAAGCAAGTACCGGTCTGAATGTGCATGGCCTAAAATACTTTGAGGAATCACTTTTTTGGGGTGCTCTCCAGCACTGTCTGTGAGTTCCTCAGCAATGCCTTCAAGCCCTCAGTAGGTGGATCTCCTGTCTGGTAGGTGGGCTAATTTGAGGCGTGCTTTTTAGGCATAGATGCCTCATTGGATCTCTCCAGTGGCAATGCAGCATGCCCATCCTCACAGGCCTCATACTAAAGAGTCATCAAAAGAGTATTCAAAACCCTAGACTATCCATCACGTCCTAAATAATTGCTGAAGCCATCCAAGAAAACCCCAACCCAATTGCTGAAGACAGCAGAAAACACACACATGTAAGCCTACCAGTAAACGTTTTCTACCTTAAAAAAAAGTTATATATGCTTCTAGGTACCATTCCAATTAGAAATGTCTTCACCTTTGGGGAGCCAAGAGGTAATGTCAACAAATATTTCCTCCTGAAGATAAAAATTAATGTGCTGTGATGGTAAAAGAGCTGTGCTTTTCAAGAGCTTCCATATTACAGCTGGTTAAAGCTACCAATGGTGTGCTCTCCAGTAAGGCACAACAAACTATTTGAAATGCAGAAGAGGGATAACCAAAACACACCCAAGGTAAACACCAGAGGAGCCAGGCACGTACTTCCCCAGGTCTCCACTCTGTGACCCCATTTCCCTGATGCTAGCACTTTGTCCTCGTTGTAACACTTCAAGAAAGGACATAAACATTCCGTACATTAAAATGCTCTTGACTTTTACGAGCAACCTGATTCAGCAGCCCTCAGGGTGCAGTTTCATGACCAGCTGAAGTAAATCTTGCCGTTGAAAAAGCACTCCCGCCACTCCCAGCCCTCCTTGCGTGGAAAATCATGCTTGCATGGTTGAAAGCTAATCCTGGAAGAAAAGATTTTAAAAGATCAGCTTTCAACTACTTTGCCACTACTGTGCTGATGCAGCAAAGATGGCAGGAAGCAGAAGACAGAACTGCCACCTTTGGTCTTAAACTAACTCCTCGTGAGTTGGTATCCTCGGTCGCACAATCCATCATCTATGATGGCCACTAAGGAGTCTCATGCACTCCCTGGTGCCTGCAGGAAACGGGACCTCAGCTCTGTATCTCAAAGCACATGACTGCTGTTGGCATCGATGGACTGACAGCCAGGAATTTCACACTGAACCTACAGCCCTGCCACTAAGTGATTTTAATAAGGCATTTAAACTATCTCTCATCTCCTCTTCCTGACAGCATTTAAAACCACTTTCCTGTCTTGTTTTCTTAAGCTCTAGAAGTCACGTAGGCATGTCTCTACCTTTGACTGTTGTGGATCTCCTTGTGGGGAGCAACAAAACTGAAGACTTCCTGAAGTTCCTTCCAGGCATATTTTGTACAGCCCCATCATTTCAAAATGCATATTGTAATTGACAGCCTTCAAACTCTACACACGATCTACTGTCGCCACTTAACACAGCACTCCAGCCTCATGTGGAGCTTCTCTTGCAACCACAGGAAAGACAGGAGTATCAGCAAGGACCCGCTACGTGTGGAGCGCTGCACAGATGACAGGACATTTAAGGGGCCTAAAGATATTCTTAAACACTATTAAATGCCACTGAAGAACAGTTTTTAAGAGCAGCTATAAAGACCTGCAAATAGGAAGCTATTCACAGTGTTCAGCACCAAGTTTTATCGTTCCATAAAGTTCAGCACTGTGCCCCATATGCTGCAGCAGCATCTGAAGAAACTGTACCTACGATCTAATGTTTACATCTATAAACACTTCTGTAGCACAAAGGTTGCCAAAGATTAAGGAGCTGATGCAGCAACAGACTTGGTTTAATATTAAGCAGCACCTCCATCAACAGGATTATTTATCTGTGCAAATTCAAGGGTCTGCTATGCACTTTGGCCAAATTAGGGCCAAAATGGGGAATCAGTTCTGAAAGACATGCTGTGTCTTGTGATGCATGGGTGAAGTCTCACCTGCAAAAACAGAGGGAGAAACCCACTGTTTTCCTGCCATGGAAGCATGAAGGGACAGTCATGCCCGATGTAGCAACAGGGAAGAAGGACCTAGGGCTGAAGGCAGTGCAGGAAGGCATCGGCAGAAGCGGGTGCCCACAACCTCCCTCCCTCCCCAAACCCATCATGCAGCTGCCACAGAGCACACGGGCTGCACTCGAGCTGGCTGGCTCCCAGCGGGGTCTCTAGGTTAGGGATTGCCATCTTGCCATACAGGGAGCAGAAAAAGATTGTGGAGAGCCTCTTTGTGTGCCACTTGCCACAGCTCCCACCCATGAAAGCTTTACTGAGGGTCCTGTATTGCCACAGCTCCCACCCATGAAAGCTTTACTGAGGGTCCTGTACTGCTGACCGGGTCTCACAGCGTTCCCCTTCTCTACATAAGGCTCTGTTCCAGCTCCTCAGGTTGCTTGCAAATCTGGGCTGCATTGCTAAGCAGTGTACAAGGATATGCTGTCTGAGAAATTCCACATCACTTCTGTTCCTCGGAAGTCCTATTTTACCATCGCTCAGGGATGCGGGTCTACAGCCCTTGCACAGAGGCACAGATGGAGTTTATTCAGTGAAGCTGGTGACTGTTCTGCTCCTCAGCTTGCTTTGTGCCTCAGACAAGAGTTTCCAAGGGACAACTGTGTTCTTGAGAAAAGCAGACTCCAAATTTGACTTTGGGTAGAGCCCTAAGGTGGATTAGACTGTCATTCTGCCCACCTCAACTGCATGCTGTAAGCAGCTTACTTGCAATATGACAGATTTAGCAAAAGTGACAGTTGCTCGCTGTCCAGTATCATTAGCTGGCCCTGCCACAAGAGCTCAGACATGGTGCTCCATCTCCTTACAAAATCAGCTTATTAATAACATGCAGCCTAGAACAATATTTTCCACACAGCTGAAGAAATACTTTGAGCAGGGGGCTGCCCAATCCACCCACCTGCGGACACTCAAAATCAAATTCTAGCCAAGATGAGGTCGGAACAGCAAATAGGGTCAATGGACTGGCGTGTCGGAGGGACTGGGATAGCGAGGTATCTGTGCTTGCCTTTATTACTCTGGTCCTCAAGTCTACAGAGGGAATGACAATCTAATCAAAAGGCTCTTGGAGTCAATGAAAACATTGCAATTTATTGGATTGTCTTAGGCTCAACTCCCCAAGGCATCAGATAGCATCAGCACTCCTTTCCTGGCCAACAGGGCTCAGCACCTTCCCCAAGGTGCTCCGCATCAGCAGGTAAGAGCCCGACTGCTCTTCCAGGTAGACAGAAGAGGATGCACACAGAGGAAGACCTCTGCTTCCTACGTACACATTTGTGCTGCAATGTTAAAACCAGTTTGGTAGTAACTACATACCTGTCAATTCCTGCAACAAAGTACTTCAACTAGAAAAAAAATTGGCTGAGTCAATCAGATTGTGGCAAACGATACTATTTGTACTAAAGCCTCACTTTTTTAAAAGTTTGATTTAAAGAACAGAACCAGTTTCACTGCTGATGACATAAAGGTTTAAACATAACCCCAGTCAAATCTATGATTTCCCCTTCACAGCCAGGCGGGCAAGACCGCATGCTGAACTATTCCCTTCCCTGCTATACAAAACTGTGGACCTGTGTGGCCATAGCATGTCTCACATAATGCTGCCCAGGAGAATAATTTCCCAAAGGTCTTCACAGTAATCCCAAGACCATATAATTTTGTAATAATTTCAAGTGGAGAAAATGAAATGTTTTTATTTTAACATACACCTGTGGGGAAAGAACATCCCACTATTTTACAATAAGGTCTTTAAAGCCATCCTTAGGAAACTTTTCAAGGGCTACACTGATATGGAAGAATGCTTAGTTATTTACTTTCGGGTTTTTATTAGAGTGTTGGAAATCATTCTTGTCCTCTTCCCTTCTCACCCTAAAATAAAAGCCTTTATCTTCTGAAGCTGGGGTAATTCTGATCAACCTGGCTCTGACCCCGCTGCTGAGGTTTGCGTGCCGAGAACTCCACCGGCTGCAGCTTGGAGCTAAACTCAGCCTGCCCCAAGGCAGCGGGGTGAACAGGGGCTGGGGAAGACAGGGATTCATCATCCCATCCCAAAGAACTTCAACTGCAAGCAGTGGCTGAGCTGCCAGTCAAACCCAGCTCTGAGCCACCCCCAAGCTAAAGCAAGAAACACAGTAGGTTTTAAGCCCATTTTAATACCCTGGAAGATGTGTAAGCACCAGAGAGTCATTTTACTGCAAAGTGCATCAGATGGCTCTACCTTGGTGAGACGGGCACTCACGGCTTCAGCAGCTACCATGAGACAGCACTTTGCAATGTGGCAGGGGAGGCCTGGGGATGGGTGAGGTGGGTCAGTTGTTGAGGTGTCTCCTATGGAGCCAGGGGACCCTTCCTGATGCTCTGCGTGCCACTTGGGCTCTCTACTTCAACTAGCCCTGTTGCTGTATCCCGGGCAGGCACACAGCAGTCTGCTGGAAGATGACCTCCCCCTGGCCTGCAGGCGAGAGGGGTTTGCCATGTGCCAGGCACTGTCCAAAAAGCAAAATGGGGAGCGTGGGTGGGAGCAAGGGTTGGAGGATGCTTGTCCTGTCCCTGGACCACACAGCCGGGGCACAGCTGTGTGGGGATCCCATGGTCCCTGCCCCAGGGCAGGCTCCTGCCCAGCCCCACAGAGGTCCAGCCCTGCCACCTAGCTGCTCCTCACCAGCTCTTGCTGGTCCCAGCAGCTGCCCCGGACCACGACACAGAGTCCTGTCCCAAGGACGTTAACAAAAGGGAAAAAGAATGGAAAATGTTTGTGCCATTTAAAGGCCAAAACCACGCCAGGGCAGACAGGTGGTAACATGAATCTGCTCACCAACCTGCTCCACTCAGATTCTCCAAATCGTTCTCTCCGTGTTGTGACATGCTTCTACACTGTGTGGCCCAAAAACTTCTCAAGGACTTTTCTTTGCCTATCCTTGCAGCAACAAACATGTGCAAACATTTACAGTTCTCAAATTCAATGAACAGGCAAGGAGATTTAAGAGGGTGGCACGAAGAACACACTGTTAAAATATCAAGGTTTCAACAGGAAACATCCAGGTACCCCTCATTACCTGAAAATCTCTTCTCTGCACTGTCAGTACCCATCCCTTCCCCCTACTTTTATCACTGATGCCTTCACCTAGGTCTTTATGGTTATTTATAACCTTAGCATTGGGTTAATACTGCAAGTATTCACCAGGTGCATTCCCACATTCTGTTAATCTGGATGCTAGGTAGTGCTGTGATTTATTCTAGAGACATGTTAATATAAACACAAGTCCAGGAACTCTCCTTCACAGCGGTTGCTGAAACAACTACATGCAGGTGGTGATATTGCAAAACAAAACCCCAGACACTCCTGTTGCTTTCTCATGACCATCAAGAGATGTGTCCAGCTGTATCATCTGAGTGGTGGTAAGACAAGTTCTGGTCCAACTCATTCCAGAAGTGACCAAGTGCTCTTGCCATCTAACGATTACACATGTGGATCTCTTTATTTCCACTTTGCTTTTTGTTCTGTTAAGACATCCCTGACCCTGGCACAACCATCAATAAATGAACTGAAGGAGACTCTTGAGCAGAAACTAGCAGGATGAGGCCTGATGTCCAAATACTCAGCAGACAGTTGTCTCCAGCATGTATGAGAGGCATCAGGGCACCAAACGCATGGTTTCTAATGCAGCAAAGTTGCTTCAGACATTCAATTTAAAACTTTATAAGTGTTTGGGAACACATCTACACTTTAGACTTGCTGGTAAAGCTCTCAAACTGTTCTATTTAGTTTCTTAAGCAGAAATGCTTGAGCAATCCTGTGCCCTACCCCCTCTTCTTTGTCACCTTTTGATTTGCCTGCCAGCTTCAGATCAACTTTGTCAGAGGTTTCGAGGAGAACCGGGCTCCTACAGCTGTGCGAGAGCAGGCGTCTGACCTCAGCACCACGGCCGAGCAGAGGCAGTCCCTGTACACGGGAGATGTTCCAAGTGCTCCAACTGCAGCTGAATTCTGCAGGCAGCTTCAGTTACAGCCACCCCAACATCAATTAAGGGCCAAACTGCTCAGTCTAAGGACTGAGAACTGGTGGGGACCATGTGTTGAGGGCTGAAGCAGCTGCCGGCAAACATCAGCAGCATCACAGGGCTGCACTGGTTTCCTGCTGCAGGCTTACTGGGCTGGTTTACTCCATGGGGCACAGGAAGGCAAATGCTGAAGGTGCTCCACTGGGCATCTCTCCACCCGGTGTTTAACGGAAGCAAAGCAAGCTACCTGCAGGTACCTTTGGTAGGATGGCTGTCAACTAACAGATGCAAGGATGCTCAGCGTTCAGCCCTGCAATGTAACACAGCACCATGCCTCTGCTGTCTTGGAGGCAGCGCTGCTCTTGCAGCTGCATCAGGGACAGAGGGGTTAAGTGGTATTAAGTTACTTCCACGAGGACTTTCTCCGAATGCTACCAAAGTCAGGAAGTCAAAGCAGTCCTAATAGCCCTCCTACATCAAAATAACTCTCCTTCAAGAAGGAAGTTACTCCCTGGGCAAAGCATGCCTAGCTTGGCTCTTGCTGAGGCATCTGGCTGGTAGGAGTTTCAACCAAGCTAAATTTCCACCATAGGAAAGACTCAGGAGAGGGGCTGAAACGGTCATACCCAGGCAAGTCAGTGACAAACACCACCAGCAATGTCAGCCTGCTCAGAGAGCCGTTAACAGAGCGGACCAACCATCCAACAGCAGAGTTCAGATAAACTCGGAGCAGCTTCACCAACAGGAGACTTGCAGCTGGATTGCAAATCCCTGCTCCACACCACATTGTAATGTCATTTTAAATTTTTTATTACCATTTCATAATGGCAATTAAACACAGGCATGCGCACAGAGAGAAATCTGCTCGGTATATAGGGCAAGGCTCACCATCTGCAGGTGGCAACTGGGACCCTGCAGGCCCTGCTATGGGGCTGCAGAAGTTACAAAGCCACCAACACCACAGCAATCACATACGAAAAACCAGGCAGCTATGTGATACTTCTATACCTGTGGTCACTTATGGCCTTCTGCTTGTGCTCAACTACGCACCCAGTGCTTGGGGGCTTGCAGTGTCAGAAGGTCTAATGCCACTGCTGTCTTTGCAGTTCTGGGGGAGCTGTTGCATTGCTGATGCACGCAGGACTACCTTGTCTTTCCCTCCTGGAAAGGGAGAGCAAAGTTTTTTGCCCATCCTCCTGCCCAGCAAGACAGAAATTACCTCAAAGAGACAGCAGAGCATAGTCTTTGAGGTGTGGTTAACTCTTGGCATCTATGTCTAAGTTCCTACCAAGGCTGCTCATCACTTCCAATTATTATAATGATTTTTATGACTGATGATGTGCATTTAGCAGTCTGTTTCCTGACCAGTCCTGTGCTGCTTCTATTCAGTTGCACCCTTCCCCAGAAGTAGGGAGACTGGCAAACTGAAGCTGTTTTGGATCAGTTTTAAACCCTGGACCAAACTGGCTCATTAGCTTCCAAACAGCTGAAACCAGCTCACATGGAGAAAACTAAAGTAGATGAAAGAGAGACAGCCTATGCCCAAGTGTCTCCTTTCCCCTTGCCAGCGCACAGCACCACGTGGAATCTCAATATTGTCCACTGCTTCGGATTCCTGCATCTGGCACGAATGATGGAGTGATGCAGCACAGAAGAGGGAGGGAGAGGATAGACAGGAGAGTGCAGTATGGCACCATACTTGGGGTCCTGGAAGTCCTGCTGGGGGACAGGTTGAACAGACACCAGTTTTCAGCTGGACCACTATCCTGGACCAGAACCAGACCACGTTTTGGTTTGGGTCTGGATTAAAAAAATTAAAAATTAAACCAAGCCAAAAAACCCCACCCAAATCAGGCTCAATTGCTGTCTGAGGGGAAAAAACAGCAATCCCAGCTAACTCGCAGTTCAGTGCCATGCTGTAAGCTCTCACCAGGCAGCACTGTGCGCCTGCTCAGGGCTCTGGTCATCTGAACTGCTCCTTCCACTTTGCCCAGTTCTGTCCACAGGCAGCTATTACTGGGATACAGACCTGCTCCACTGGACCTCTTGCACTTTGACACCAGACAACCTGCAGGTCAAACTGACTTCTGTTTGCCTCTGGCTGGCATCAGCTGGGAACCGGCCAGCAAGACAGAGATCTCTACACCTAAACACTAATCATATTTTCAAGTGTGTGATCCATTTCTGGCCCAAGGAGTGAGCCCAGCAGGATCCAGAAGGGAGCCCCAAGCCAGGTTTTGACAGACCCGTCATGCCACATGCATGCTTCCTCCTTGCCCTTCTCCCCTGCTACTTGGAGCACCACAGAAACCCACAGCTGTGATCTCAGGAGCATGTTCAGAGCAAAAAACCATGAATTACACCTTGCCATCTGGTACTGTAATTACCACCCATTCACTGCCCTCCCCAGGGCATAACCTAGAGTGAGCGCAGACCCCAGACAGGGTCATGCTTGTAAGCCAGTCGTAAAGTGGTCTTCACTGTACCACATAGCTTGTGGTAAGAAACAGCTCCTGCCTCAACCTGCCTGCAGTCTTCACAGATAATGTTTTTTATTAGTTGCACCCACTTATAGCAGGCAACTGACAATCCTTCCTGAAGTGATGAAGAGTTCACGCAGCAGAGAACCATTCTTGCGCCCGGGGAGGTGGCCCATATGCCACGCTTGCCACCAAGGTGGGATTTCACTAGCTGCTTTCCCTTCCCAAGGTCCAAATCCCAGACACCGTGGCCACCAGTCTCAACCAGCCCTGTCGCACCCTTCCTGGGGTGCCCGGGGCAGGGGTATGAAACATTGGGGATTTGCTCCTTGCAAAACTTCTGCAACAAACCAGCAGCGCGCTGGCGATGGCGACATGCAAAAGAAGCGGCCACCACACATCGGACTGCCCACAACCCGAGATCCAGCATACAAACTGTTTGGCAACCAGCCCTCACGCAGCTCACGTGAGTCTGAAGCAAGACACTGCCCTTGGGGTCAGTCCCCTCTGCTTACACACATCTCCTCACGCAAGGGCCACATAACCAGCTGGGGACCAGCCGGATCTACGGGACCACCAGACCCAAGCGCAGTGACAGGAGGAAAACAAAGATGAAGCAGGATGCGGGCCCCAGCAGCCTGCTATTCCAGCTGAATATTGCCAGGAACAAATGCAAAAGCCAAAGTGACAGGAATTGTGGCATCAAGTACCTTTTAGAGAATAACAGAAAGAAGAATCTAAAAACTGAGCACAAGAGATTCATGGTCCCAGGGGAACGTGAGCTTGTAGCTAATACCAAGCGATTTTTCTGTTGCACAGTTCATTTTAGGACAACGCTCACCCTCGCAATGCCAGTCCCACAGCCTGAGGCGGCTCCGCATTTGGGCACCTGACCGTTCAGGAACAAACATTTCCGTTTGTGAATAATTCAGATCCCCTTGCTTATTTAGGTTCATTTGGGCTCTGTTTCTCGCTGTTTGAATCTTCTGAGCTTACAGCTAACTGGGCTGCGGATGTACAGCCCCTCTCCGCAGCCCTTCTGTTTCCCCAGTAACTCCCACATGCTGTAATAACATACAGCACTCACAGAGCAAGCAAAACTCCCGTAACACAACCCCAAAAAGCTTGGCATTCTCTCTGTTGTTCATCTTGCTGCAAACTGAGATTGCTTTCTGCTCCGAGATGCACGTTTGACAGTCTTTCCACGAGAGTGTTACGCATGTAAGTAGCTCTGCTGTGACAGTGGCAAACACGTCTGGATCTATAGCTCCAGTCTTAAATCAAAACAGACACGGGTGTCCGGTGCTCATGGACACGGCTATCCAGCACTCATGGACACGGCTATCCAGCACGCACTCACCAGTCAGCATGAACATTTGCACTCAGACAAGCAAACGTACCAGCTGAGCTGCAAACAGGCACAACTCTGCAAGTGCAAAGAACAACAGCAAAGCCCCGACAAGTTACGTTCTGAATAGCGTCCACACTTTGTGATTGTTAGATAAAAAGCATTTCACTGCCTCAGCACAGCCTTCCCTCAAAAACTGGTATTACCACTATTAAGGGAATAAACCACGATGGTTTAAGCACAACATATGCTTAATTGTGTTTCGGACACATTAGAGGAAACCAGAAAAACAGTACAAACAAGTTACAGAGCTGATTCACAAAGCAGCAATATCCTAAAATAATCTGTTTCAGGGAACATGCTAACCCTGCAGGGCGGCCACGCTCACTGGAGGTACCATCGCCTGCACCCACACCTCAGCCTGTAATTTGGAGCCCCTTTTCAGCACCGTACACGTTAACACACGCGTGTGCACCCTGCCACACAACCCCCCACCCGAGACACACATCCCTGACTTACCCTTGAGCCAGCCAGCAGCCCCAAACCCTCTGAAACCTCCTGCAGAAGAGTTGACGGAGTTTTACCTCGTTACCCGGCGAGGGCGTTATATAACCGGCACCGTTTCTGCAGGCAGCGAGGATGCACCAGCCGCGCTTCCCCACACGCATCCCTCTCCTTCCCATCCCGCACGGACACATCTCCTAACAACAGCCACGCCACGGCGAGCAAGGGAGGGGCAAGGTGGGCTCTGGGGTACTGGAAAAAAGCAAAGCTAACAGAATCAAAGAAAGTTCAAAAGGTGCCTGACGTTTATTAAGAGGCATTGCTAGTCTGAAAGGACACGGTGCAAGGGTATAATGTTCCTTAGCCTGCTGAAAGCAGCTTGGCCTAGATTTTCCTGTACTGTTTGATGTGACCATTCATGCAAACAAGAGTAAAACTTTCTCTTTGCTTTTAATTAAGAAAAAAAAAAGTGACACTTACTACAGACCTTTTTCTGCTGTCGTCTGGGTCTTCTGGGCTACCATCAGATGGAGAATATGCAGGAATCAGCCCCATTGATTAAACTATTATTAGCGGCAAACAAACAGATGTGCTCAGCGAAAGACAGGACAAACCCCATGCTCTGTACTTCTGGACTACATACAGAAAAAAAAGACTATTTTACCAAAGGCTTACTTGGTATTTTAGCAAAGAAAAGCGCTAGCACACTGGGCAGAAGCACAGCACACAGCATTTTAATCTGCAGAATTCAAAATAAATAACATCAGTGCCTTTGCTCTGTTCCCACAGGCAAAGCCCCACCAGCTTTTGTAAGACAGGGACCAGATCCTGTATTTGAAATCTCATCTTAAACAAAACATAGCTTGTAGTCATTCAGGAGATCCTGGTATCCCTGAATCATTTGTGGACAAGGTACACAGCCCAGAAACGCACAGGGGCTGTAGACATAAAACTCTTACATAAGCCATAATCCTCTCACAGACTCCTTATTCAGTGATATTAAGATCTGCGCCGTAGAAGCCTGCTGGCATCCCAATGGCTTTCAACCAGTTTGGAAGTGGGGAGCCTCCAGCTGCAGTGCCATCCCCTCGCTGACACCGGTGTCACCGTCGGTACCCAGCACCACCTCGTAGGGTTACCTCGGAGCACAGAGCATTTCTGTACACCAATATTTTGGTCCTCTGCAGAACTGGCGCCGTTGCTTTCTGTGCTGAGTGAATCACCAGGATTAATCTCCTGCAGAGTTCACTGAGGCTAATGATAATCAAGTTAAATTTACACTATATGATCAGAGTTTAATTAGGTACTGTTACACAACTCCTATTAATTACAGCGATAATACCCTTACGAAATGTAGATGGGAGGGTGGGGCTGCGATCGGAGGGGGCTTGGCTGAGCAGGTGATTTCAGGAAAAAGCCACATTAAAATGCTCTGCATGTACCTTTAGTTGCTTGCCTCCGCCAGTGCTCAAGATGAAACAAAAAGCTTAAAAAAAAATCATAATCCTACAAAATGTAAATCTAGAATACAAGATTAAAGACCTCCCACACACTGTGCTATCACCTTCTGTTTACACCAAGAAGCAAGAATGCCGTTTAAAATCCCAGTGCGACAGAATCATTATTAGCTCGTTCTTCTCAAAATCCTACCCAGAAAAGCCCAAGCTGATAGAAGTAATTTATTTTGAGGTATTAACTCACTTGAACCCGAGGTAGGTCTACCTTAATATTATTACAGTAAGTTTCTCCATCCCTCCCTGAGCGTGCCCCTCCGGATGACCCACTGGGCCAGGGCAGATGCCAGCTCGTGCCCAGCATTCCCTTTGTACAGGCACAACCTCCCTGGGATCCAGACCCCAGGTGTGCCCAGCTGACTCCTCCTCTCCATGCCCCTTGCAGGGCTTCAGGAGGATGCTGTGGGGAGAGGCGGCTGCCCTGAGCCCCCCGGTGAGCTCCTGCTGCTGGGAACCGGGGTGCCTCTGCCGACCAGCACAGCCGGAGGAACACCAGGACTCCAGCTTTCGGCGCTCGGTAGCGGCTGCGTTGGGAGACAGATTGCGCAGCGTGACGTTTCAAGCCCAAGACTAGGTCTTTGCTTTCGGTAAATCTTGCCTGAGGTGTCCTATAGAAAGAGCAAAGCTTGTGCCATGTGTCTTCTATTTAGCATCTGCTACGTGTGTTCTCGGATGGCTTTAGTGAAACCTGCGAGAGACCATGTGCTGTCACTGCTGTTCACGTGGTAGCGTCGAAATGCTGGCCTTGCACCCATATGGTCAAAGATACAGGTAAAGGTCTCTTCTTCATTAAGTAAAGTATGTAAACAACACAAAGAGCAAGGCTTGTTGGCAAGAACAGACACTGCTCTGGAACAGACACCTGTATGAGCCTCCCGCATCCAGGTTCTCTCTCCTCTGCAAATGGCTTGCTCAGTAAGCGTGTCCCAGGAGAAGCCCTGGCACTTTGCCATTGCTGTCACTACTGATTATTTAATTAACACCCCAAAAGAGAGGAAACTCATTTTCCTTATTCCTGTAGGTTTTTTTCACCCTCTTCACCAGACGACAGCAAACTAGCAAAATTAGCACACCTCAGCACTTCCACTTTGCACAAAACATATGTAAAAGAGGCAATATGTTAGAGTACATTGCACTAGGTACTAATTACCTGGCCCTGCCAGCTGCATAATTACCTTGTTAAGCTTTGTCTACATACACTAACCGGCCCTTCACAAAAGTGGCTGGAGGACACTGTCCCATGGGATCCAGGAGCAGAGTGCTGTTCATGAATGCCCTCTGGCTCCCAGCCCGCCATTACAGACAGCTGAACCGGGCACGAAGGAGTTACTTTGCCCACATGGCAATCCCACAGCAGCCTGCATGGGCCCCTGCGTGTGTACTCAAATCGTCTCTGTCCTTTGATGGGCAGCTCTTCTGGGGACGCACAGGACATGTGGCAGGAGAGGGAGATGATGGCTTCTTGGCAGCTCCTTGCTCCATAGGCAGACCGAGATGGGCTCCAGGCCCCTACATTTCACTCATGGTTCACAGAAATCAGAGGCATGTATGCCTTAGAAGATCCTCAGTGCCTCCCAGCCTGGGAGCTCCTAGCCAAGACTATGAAAGGACCCTTGCTTTTCTGGAAGCACAGAGCTAGCAGAACATCTCAGTTCCCTTGCTGGGATTTTTGCTTGATCCAGGCATGAAGGACTCACTATTCCTCCTCATTCCTAACTTGTGCAGGGGCTGGCTACAAAGCATAACTGGGACTAGGACATTTTGCCCAAAGGGATGCCAGGAACACCTCCACACCCTCATCTCGGGACAGCAGTGCTCTGAGAAGAGAGGCACCAGGCTCTGGCCAAGGCCTTCAGCCCTTTATCTGCTATTGTGACACTTTTTGGTCCCTCACTGCTGAGGACGGCACTTGTGAGACACTACTGGGAGCACAGCAATGCTCCTGCAGCAAGGCTTTGATTTAGGAAGCAGAGCTGCTCAGCCCACTCTGCTCTTGCTGATGTAGTGACCTGGTTTTGTCAAGACTGTTTTTCTCCTTTCGTCTTTGATGTCATTTTGGAAGGCAAGCCATGAGATTTTCGTGGAGGCACTGACTCCAAGTTGGACTAAAACAAAGCCAATCACAATACCATTGTAAATGAATGAGGGTGCAATTTCCCCTTAGAGGATTATTATACTATTTAGGGTTCTAGTACGTTTATTCCTGCAGTTTAGTGATCACTTTCATGCTTCCCATCAGACTATACTCCAATCCATTTGTATTTTAATGTTACAAGGATTATCAACTCGTAATAAATATGCTCATCCCCTAAAGCATTTAAACAGCCCCCGACACTTTGTGAAGATCTGGCTTAATGAGCAGACATACACAAATGAACGAGGAAATGAATACCATGTTGTATGGAACACCAAACCGCAAAATACGCACTGCATAAGTTACTTTTCCGTAAAATAAGATATTCTCTGGCACACAGATACTATCTTCGTTATAGTATACTTTTGAATTACTTTTAGCATAAAGGAGGGTTTGGAAGTCACAGAGATTGTGTTTTGTATTGGGAATGTGTTTACCTTGCACTTTTGAGTTTGGAATGCTATATTACATTCAGCCCATGCACAGAATTACATCAAACCAACAGATCACTCACGAAATTCAAATTATGGAAAGCTGCTGATCCCAGCTAAGAGGAATCCACCCAAAAGAACTCCACCTGACTTGCACTTAGGCCAGTTCCAGTGCTGAAGTGTCCATGAAACCATGCTCACCAAAGCCAGCTGAAAGCCACTCTCTCAGAGAAAGTTAAAAATCTCTCTTGACCTACCAGCCTGTAGTCAATCACAATGTTTTTCCACTTGCAGTTGTCTTGAGAAGGGGTAGGAGAAACTAAATATTACCAGTCAAACTATGAAGACACTCCTTGCCCATTCATAGAGCTGCCCAATGTACTTTCCAGCAGAATTGTCTCACCGAAGCTTCTGGTGTTCACTTTACTTGCAACCAAAATCCTAACTGAGTTTGTAAGGCACGAGCATGAATTACCCTTCAGAGCCCTCAACCTTTGAACTTAAACACACAGTTCAACTTCCCATTTCTGCCACGGTGGAATCTCTTCTTCCTCCCACAAGCTGTGTCTGCCCAAAGTGTTTTTCTCCATTGGAAAAAGTGAAGTTGACGCTCTAGGCTGCTTTCATCCTTTATTCCTGCAGACGCATGTTCTGTTTAGCATCCTGTGGGATATAAAGCTTAACCCTTTGCTATACATGACCCAGCCCATCACTTGCACTTCTGCAGGTTCATCTAACAAAAACTCCATTCACAGCAGCATAATTGCTGTGGAGAGTTCCAGGAAAATAGCAGTGCTGCAAAACCTCCAAAACCCTTATAACAGGAATCTGTAGACTGTCTGGCCTTAGCCAGAGTCATACAGAGAGGCTTGTAGCTCTGGCTGATGGAGAGTCTATTTTCCAGGCTCTGTAATTACAGCCAGCCCCCTCCTGCCCTAGGAAATGGTGAAGGGAGGAGATAGTTATGCATGGAGGTTTTATTGTTTCTAGAAAAATCAGTCTTTCCTTAGTTAAGTTCCAGCCATCCCAACATCTGCAAGGCAGTATTAAGTGTGCACTGACCAAACAGGAAAAAAAAAAATTATGTTCGGAGCGTGGATTTCTTTCTGCAAAACTGCTTCTTTTGCTTTACCTCTCCAGATTTCACACAAAGGCATACTTGGAAAAAAAGGGCTTGCTTTTGTGAAGCTGCCGAATAATTAACAGAAGGAAAGACATGGCAAAACACCTGTCCAGACTGAGAATTCACACCTATGTCACTGTTTCGGCTTCATGTCTACAGCCAGACACTGATCAGCATCTACGCAAAACCAATTCAGGAGCTCAACTCTGTTCTGGGTCACACAGCATTTACATGACAAAAGGATCAAATCTTTATAAATTAACATAATCAGCATCAGGCTCAGCTATGTAACAGAAGTCAAGTATCTCTTTACCCAAGAGTTTGAGGTTAAACGGACAACTCAAACATGCACCTGTAAGCCAACTTTCAAGGCCAGCTCTCCAAAGTAATCGATTTGTACTGCAACTGGTTCCTCACGCTCTCTCCCTAACCCCAGTTGACAGAGGCCTCCATACTGCCCCCGGTCATGCCTCCTGGTTTATAAGCACCTTGTGAGGAAAAAGCAAGAGTCAGAGAAGCCATATCCTATGTGTGAAACACTTTTGCCAGATGTGGGCTGGGAGCCACCAAGAAAGACTCTTATTCCTGTGCACCCCCATCAGGCTTCCCCCAAGGGAGGCTTTAAACCAGGATCTGCCAGCAAGGATGCTCAGAAGATCTTTGCTCAGTTAAAGAAGCCCAATGCAAAATCCACCGCTTTGCAGAGATATTGGCTACTTTTTATGCTGCAAATTGTACTGATCAAGCTCTCCTTTTCTCTCAACTAAAACTCATGGTGCGTTCCCACTGCAGAGCTGCAAGGCCATACCCCATTTTAGCATTAAACAAGCTTGGCTGCATTAACGTGGGAGCCAGCTCCAGCTGAGGGTGCCTTCTCACAGCACCGGGCTTCAGCAGCAACACTGACCTGAAGTACCTCCACCCATCTCCATTCTCCACACTCCCTTCTTAGTTACACCAGCACAACCATTTGCAGGACTGTTTCAGTCAGGATGAAAATAGAGGGTGTTTTTATGCTAAACCAGTGTGTCACATTTTACACCCTGATACTCTCTCCATCTGCAGGATTAACAGGTCCAAAGAGAAAATATTGCAGGTCTCTGCCTTCTGCTGTCTCTTCATGGCAGAAGGCTTGTGGCTCTGATACATCGCCATGCAGAGTTACAAGCACGCCAGACTAAGATCACTATAAACGTGAGCAATGAATTAAATCTAATGCTGTTTTCTTCACTTAGGGAGCAAACTTTGCAAAGCTCCTTAATGCCCAGAGATGCAGTTTTACTGTGGCATGGAATTTTCCTCTTGTGAACTCAATGTTCAAACAAGCTCCCTGGTGAGGTAAGCATAGGCTGCCTTTTAATACAAACACAAAACTCACATTTAACTTATTAGCTGGGGGAGGAATACAGATGAGGGTTGGATGAATCTCATGAGTCATCATTTCTTTAGGATAAAAAGCAAGCTTGTCTCAAAAAAATAAATTCATTTGCCTCTATTGTGTATTGCAGATAGAAGTGCTTAAATAATAGAAAGATTAATAAAACCTCTTCAACCGATTGTTCTAAAAAAAAAGAAAAATAGCTTTTGGGATTATGAAAGAATATTCTTTAAATATAGAAAAATAAAACATTTCAAATGGCACAATGTTTTGGGAGAGGCAGACAAATGCAGATTAGTCATGCTTGAATGTACTTCAACAAACAATACACTGCTTCAAGCCAAGACTAAGATATGCATATACCCCAAATCATACATGAAAAATTAGGGTCTGTATATTGGTTTAACTCCTTTATAATTTACTCACTGTCGTATTCTTCCAGTCTCATGCCAACTCTTCCCCCATATAGCACTACATGCATGTTCTGCACCCTGACCACTGAAATCATTCCCTGCTCAATCTCGTAGGCAGATGAAGGGATGTGCTCTTAAAGTGTGAATCGGGACGAAAGCACAGCACTAACGCTATTGAAAAGATAATGGAATCACACAGTTCACATGCAGCATCATCCTCCAGTGGTGTGCAAAGGTCAACTAGCCTTTTAAAATTATTTTTTATTTAAGATTTTAGAAGGAGGTGAAAGTATCAGGCAGAGAAAAGGTATGCCTGAAAGAAGCCCAGAGAAGTCTAAAGCCAGCTCAACAATGGCAAAGATCTGCTGGAACAGCGACTTGATGGAGCACTCAGAAGAACTGACAAAGGAGAAAAGCATGCACTGGTGTGAGCTGCGCAGGCTTTGAAGAAAACATTAGCTAATTTTGCATAGCTTGACATTCCAGGTATCCACCGATTCAAGATCTCACCAGACACAATCCCTAAAAAAATCACTCTGGATGGATGGATGGTGAATGGCAGATACTGCTGACAGAGCAGTGGGTCAAAAGATTCACGTTTCAGTCCCTTCCCCCACCCTCCCTCCATTTCTAAACCTGTGATCTGCCATAGCAGGCAAAGCAGATCCCTTTGGCTCTCTAAGTGTACCTACACACAGTAGAGATGTGTTATTTTTTCTTCTGTGGAGACATAGCTCAGAGGCCAGGCCCAATGACCCCAGGAGTTACCACTTACTAACCACACAGAACACCTCTCCACTTCCACTTGGACGCATTTGCTGTGTTTGTTTCCAAACACCCATTTAGCCGGACCTATCTAGTTATATGGTGACTACTTCAGGTCAGCGATCAACTCGCCGCGTGTTCATAAGGATCTAGTGCACCAGGATCCTACCTTGTTCTTTGGGTACTGCTGCAATGAAGAGCAGACAGAATACCAAAAGGCAAGCACTGCAGAGGGTGATATCTGGATACTTAAGTGGTACAATCTCTAGGAAGGTTAAATACTCCACTGAAACACAATGAACCTGTGCATGCTGCCACACATAGTATTCTGTGATATTAACCTTTTTTTTTTTTTTTTTGCACAAAAGGAGCATGAGGGGTATTCTGGGGGAAGAAAAGCCATCAACACCAACACCAGAGTTTTATCCAAAAGCTCCTTTTTTGGCTAAAGACTAAGTAGCCTAAATTTGTAGAGTCTCAAAAGCCTAGTTTAAGCAGAATTTTTTTGTGGGGAAATACTAAGAACAGACTGTGTTATTCAAAGACTGTTAAGAGTAAATGATGGCTTTATACTGATTTCCCAGTGCTAGGAATGCGCATGAGAAAAAAGAGTCAGTTGACATCCTGATACTGATGAATAACTCTTCGTATCCATCCATATCACAGTACTCCTGGCACATTTACCTCCAATACCTCATTTTCTGCATTTCATATTGTTATTGGATTTGGGACCAGCTCTTGTTAATTCTGCAAAAGCCAGGATCACAGGCAAGGGGACTTGCCTCATGATGCAAAGCTTCACCTGTTCATCACAGGAGTCTGGAGCGCACTGGCGTCCACAAAAACAGGAACTCATCTCACCAGTCACTCAATCTGTACAGTAATCTTTGAGGCTGAGCAAACTTCTGAGTTTGAACTGAAAGAAAACTGTCTTGGGAGAATTCAAGGAGGCAAGACAAAATAAATTACCGTGACTGTTTTACTGGTCAAAGAGTTCACATACAGATGTGATCAACTGACCTTGTGCTTATGTAATCAGCCATGTTCCTGCATTGCTCCATCTTTACCTGATTAAAATTGTTGCAAATTAGTTCTGGTGCTGTGCAGAATTACCTGATCACTCTTTGAGCAAAGTCCATAAAAAGCACACAAAAGTTGTTTATCCCATCAAATTGCAATGTGGACCATACAGCTACAGTACAGCTGACCTGAGGTAGAAAGTTCACAAGCCACTCGGCTCTGCTTCCAAATTAATCCCTTGCATAAACTTGATACAACGCAAGCATGGCTTTTTGGCATGGGCTGGCTTAAGAGCTGCATCACACATTCCCAGGTGCTCTCTAAGATTTCCTTACTAAAAGGCTTAATGCACTTTTCTTTCAGAGCTGGAAAAGTGAACGCAGCCTGGATCACACTGACAATGCTACTTAGCATACTTAAATGTTCTTAAGTTTTGTAATATGCTAAAATAAAACTACATTTGAACACGGAGTGGGATTGTTTTGAATCTAATAAGCATATGACAACACAGAAATGTACTATTATTTTAGTGCTGTTAATTAGTTCTCCGTAAGCACATGACAAAGAGCTATTTGATTAAGAACTGTTTATAAAATTGGAAAGTTTTTTCCCTGGCATTACTGTTTTCATGCCTCAAACATCAGAGCTGACAGCACTAACAATTCTGAAAATTCATGGACAGGAAAGCACAATCCCCACCAAGTGGTATAAAAACCTCATCTCTCCCCACAAAGCTCAATGTAATCTTAATTAGGGACCACAACAGATGTCACACTATAGAAAATATTTGCTCCCATCAAAAGGACTTGACAAATAGCTAGGAGAGGTAAAGAGGGACAAGTGCTAAAAAGAGTGAGGAACTTGCTGCCGCTTGCAAAAGTATAATGGGTTAGAAAGAAATGCCAGCTAGAAATAAAGGAACTGGCTTAATGTAACAGAACAGTCATTACCATGAAGAGAGGTGCCATTAAATTTTATTTCAAATACAAAACCCAAGTAAAGATCCAGCTTTCACTTAGTAAAACTGGGACCTGTGAGGCTGCTGCTATTCAAGATTATTTCTAATAACCCTGTTGAAGCCACTAAGCATTACGGCAGAGGACTCTCCTATTAAACACAGCACACAGAATTTCATATCCACCCAGCAAGCTTCAGGGATGCTGAGATAAACCTGCAGATGATGAGTTACAGCCACTCTGCACTGAAACACAGCTAGATGCACCTAACACACAATCAGCCATCAACAGTTCAAACACCCAAATCATCAGAATCACCTTTGGTTTGGATTTTTTGGTGAGGGCATACTTTACACTGGGAGAAAAAAACCCGCTGTATTGAAGACATAGCACAAGCTTCTAAAGGAAACTGGTCTTTCATAATGCTTCAAATTAAGAATCATCCAACATTTGCTAATTCTATAGGAATTGTTCTAGGAAAGGGCTCAAACTGCGATAAGGTTTGAGAGCAAAGTGGGTTCTTCTGTCTTCTCTGTCAGACACAGAGCTACCTACACAGGCTCATTGCTTGAAATAAGCTGTATGAAGCATTCCAGCTGTGGAGCTACATTTTGGTCCTTCCAGCTGATCTCCAACATCAGCAGAGCTGTATTAATGAGTCAAGCCAGTTAAGAGACATCATGCACCTTGAGGATGAAAATGCAAAGGTATTAAACAGCTCCTCAGTGGTGCCCGCAGCATGGGCCAGCACCCACAGAAGTTTTTGTTCTTTGGTATTACTCTCACTCATCAATCATCCTTCAATTAAGAACAGTTTTAATTAATAACACACCCCCTGTGCCTATGCCCTGGGCCATTTACACCAAAACAAACCACACTGTGTCATGTGTCAACTATAAGCATCAACAGGTTTTTTTTCCAGCCCTATGAGTAGTTTGCAGTATTGTAAAAGCACAGTTGCAGGTAAGCACCCGATACCTCCTACAAACACTGAGGACTCACCTGGAATCACCTTGGCAAGGACCTGCCATGCAAAGCCAGTAGGACAAAGAGGGCTGTGAAACGTGACAGCAAACCAGCACCATGAAAACTCAGTCCCAGGCATTCAGCTCGACAGTCACCATGTTAACTGCTCAACCTTCCAAGCTCTTCTCCCTGGTCACCCTTCACGACAAAGCTTCCCAGTATCCCTACCTTTGGAAACAGGACCACCACTGGCTCTGGCTCTTGGTTTCAGAATGCAAACTGGGAGACCAGCACCTGAAAAAGCTGCTTTCTACAGAAATCCCCAACCAATCCCCACATTATCTTTCTTACCACTTTAGGTTCAAATGGAACTCAAGCCCCAAGAGTTTACCTCCATCTCTTGACTCCCCTTGCAGGGGAACAGCAAGCACTGTTTCCTCTGAACTTGAAGCTTGTGTATTTCCCTTAAACTGACAGTTGATCAGAGCGGCCTTTGCTTGTTGGTATTTTTAAAGAAATATTTACACTCCAAGGGCTTGACCTTGCCCTAAGAAATGACTCTCAGCCAGGAACAATGCTAGTTTGTACAAGGCAAATCTGAATAAATGTACCCCAGATCACATGCTACAAAGCCACCAACCTACAAATAACTTCAATTGGAAGTTAAAAATGGAATTGGCTTGCTATTTTGTATGATTTACATTTAATATTTCAGATCAATGGCTCTGCATAATCCCCTTGAGAACAGTGGAATAAACACTTATGAACAAAAACATATGGTGCCTCAGTCATAAACCAAGCTGTGCCAGCACATTCCAGTCCTCACCCTACCCCGTCTCCACCCCACCTCCCCGAGCCACTCCTCTGCGTCAGCGGACCCCTTCCTCCCCTTGTCCCATGGGCTGCAGCCTACTCACATTTCAGTCATACCCATATTACATTATTTTTTAATAGTACACGTGTGGCTTAGTTCACTATTTTATGGGTCCTCTCCTGTCCCGTCTCTTACTCATCTGAACTGTTACCACCAGTACCCCTGCCCGCACGCCCTGTCTGATTACGCAGGCTATCAGAAGCCTAAGCACAATTTATTTAACTACAACAACTGTCCAGCAGTCTAAAAACTGTCAAAATTGAAATCACATCAAACATTTTACTGTTCACCAATGCATTAAGTGAGAACATAATTTTTCAGTCAACATCACAACTTCCCCTCTCCCATCACAGGAGTCAAGCAGAAAAGCCTGCCCTCTAGTTTGTCATGCTGCATTAGCAGCGTGGCAAAATAAGATCTTTTAGCTTCATACCAGTTTGAAAGTGTCCAACAACCTTCACCATGAAAATCATGCAGGGGGTCGGGGGTTTGGGGGGCGTTGGTTGGTTGGTTTGGATTTTGTTTGTTTTTTAATGTTAAGTGACAGTTATTACCAGGTCCCCTCTTGCATAGCAAAACACATGTAGGTAGTATTTTGTTTAAAATATAATGTAAAGACTGTTTAAAGTTCATGTACATTAACCAGTGTTAAGAGTATGACAAAATTCCCGTTAACAACCTGATCACCAACATCACCATTTTCTCTGGAGACTTCCTGTCTGTGCTAGCAGTTAGTAGATGAATTAAACCAGGCATCCCTAACCACAAACCAAAGCCAATCACCTCCACGCTTTCACAGGCTGGGTACCCACCACAATGTTCTGCAGGCATTTACAAAAAGCCAGAGACAGTAAGAAATACAGAAAAAAACTAAACTAATTTTGAGAAGTCACTACTGATTGATTTGATTTTCTGCTTCCTCAATTCCCCCCCACTGCCTTGACTACAGTCTTGGAAAACATTCCATAAAGTTTCTGGTACAGTCTCAGTCTCAAGGTATTTGGTCACAGCTAGATACAATTGCGTTCTTTAGCTAAACTGCCTAATTGTCAACCTACGCAAACACATGGCACCACTGAGAGGCAATTTTGAAGTACTGAATGGTTTATGCAGACAAAGCTTTCCCAGCTTTGTCTTTTTAAGAACAGTTGTCTCAAATCCATTCGTAGTAATAAAATGAACAAAGGTACAGTACCACTTTAAAGTACTACACCATTAAAAATGTTACATCATCATTTTATAGAAAATAAAAACCAAAGCAACAATACTGATCTTCCCACAACTTTTATCAGTTTCCGTATTTGTACATGTGGTGGGTTGACCCTGGCTGGATGCCACATGCCCACCAAAGCCGCTCCATCATTCCCCTCCTCAGCTGGACAGGGGAGAGAATATAACAAAAGGCTCATGGATTGAGGTAAGGGCAGGGAGACATCACTCACCAATTACCATCACAGACAAAACAGTCTCTACTTGGGGCAGTTAGTTTATTACTAATCAAATCAGAGTAGTGTAATGAGAAATAAAACCATTTCTTAAAACACTTTCCCCCACCCCTCCCTTCTTCCCAGGCTCAAACTTCACTCCTGAGTTCTCTACCTCCTCCACCCAGCGGTGCAGGGCGACGGGGAATGGGGGCTGCGGTCAGTTCATCACACCTTGTCTCTGCGGCTCCTTCCTCCTCAGCAGGAGGACTCCTCACACTCTTCCCTGCTCCAGCATGGGGTCCCTCCCAACGGGAGACAGCTCTCCATGCTCCAACATGGGTCCCTTCCACAGGGTGCAGTCCTTCAGGAACAGACTGCTCTAGTGTGAGACTCCACCACTGGCAGGGACCAGCCTGCTCCACCATTAACCTCCATGGGCTGGGGGCACAGCCTGCCTCACCATGGGCTTCACCACAGGCTGCCGGGGAATCTCTGCTCCAGCGCCTGGAGCACCTCCTCCCCATCCTTCACTGACCTTGGTGTCCATGGAGTCTCTCACACATTCTCACTCCTCTCACAGCTGCTGTTGAGCAGCATTTTTTCCCACCTTCTTAAATATGTTATCCCAGAGGCGCTACCACCATCACTGATGAGCTCAGCGTTGGCCAGCAGTGGGTCCATCTTGGAGCTGACTGGCATTGGCTCTATTGGACATGGGAGAAGGTTCTGGCATCTTCTCAAAGAGCCACCCTGCCCCCAAAACCTTGCCATGCAAACTCAATGCAGTACAGTATTAAACTCTAAAGGACTTACAGTGATCATTAAACAATTAACAATTGCCATGAGAATTAGCTTTGAAATTAACAGGAACATCAGATACATGAAAGGAAACACTCAGCCTAAAAAGACCACAACAAAGCTCTTGAAATACAATAAATATCAGCACTGGTAAGGCACAACAGGAGTCCCAGTTGGATATCTACTCCCTGTACCTACTACATTGAAGGGCTGCAGTATCTGTTCTCCGAGCTCCCCAGTCACGGTGTAATGCCCCGCTTCACCGTTTTCATTGCACTATTCACCTGAGCGGTTGTTTCCAGTCCCAAGCACAGGCAACATAAACCCCAGCACACGGCTGTTACTATGCGGATACTCACACAGTGCCTCTTTTCTCAAGGAGAATGTTGCAGATCAAAGCATTACCGTCAAAGAAGATCTTCCAATGGATGGATTAATGCTCAGCTTGTTAACCCCAGCTGCAGGGATATTATAGTATCGATACTTACAGCACAGGTCAAACCTTTCAGATCTTGGTAACTAAACAATTATATTAAGCAATTATTTTCCTGTTGTTCCTAGGAAATTAACTTAGTATCTAGGGATTCTGATACATGAAACAAAACAGATATAGCAAAAGACTGCTAGTAAAGCATGACAGCTATGTTCCCATTCATGCTCCTCCATAAATGGAGTAAAAAAAAACAAGCTACTGAACAGTGCTATAGCTGATCTATTTGTTGTAAGCTGTACTATACATCAGCAGTATTAAAGACATTATTCAAAAACTGTTCAGCACACGTGCTTGTTCACTGGATCTTGTATTGCAGGGTAGTTCTTTATTAAAATGCAGTTCTACAATGTACAGTTCATATACTGGAGAACAGGAAGCCAATATGCCAATGTATACAAACTAAAGTTGTATTTCAAGTACTACAAGACCGTCCTCCAGTTTGCAGGCAGAAACCAGACAAGGGGCTTCCGGATGAGGAAAGTTGACATTTCAGAAACAAAACATAAAAATGGATTTGCATCAGTGTGACACAGTGTATGTGCTTGCCCACGCCTGGGACTGGGGTGGAGGTGAGAGGAATGAGACCTGGGAACACATTCTTCAACCACTGGGCATGGAAAACTGATTTTTGTCTTATTTAAGCCTAAGTTTTACCACGGACCAACATAGCACCAAAACCATTCCAAGCCCTGTATTAAGCAAAACATTTCCAAAAGAGGCTTAACTCATACAACAAACAGGAAAACTCAAGTTAACAGAACGACCTCAAGCACAACAGCTTAACAGCAATCATCAGCATTAGGCAAGTTCTATGCATTGCTGAAACCTTGGGAAAAAAAGGCTTTATCTACAGAATAAAAAGTTTGCTCCAACAGCACAACAGTGAAATGAAGTTCCTGTTATCCTACAGCACAAAAATCTCACTGTGGTTTGACTACACAAAGTTGCCACACACAACCAAGGAAAAAAAAAACAATCAACATATTGTATCATTTCACAGTGTACAAGTTAGTATTTATGAAGAGAAACAAGTTTGCCATGTGATCACTCTTGTGTTCTGCTTCATAAAGGACAACATGTGCAGACGACTACAGCTTGTTTTCTCTTGCTCGTTCTTCTACTAGCCATTAGGGTGGCTTATAGCTGTTACTGATAGTACTTTAACACAGGAAATCCAACTACATCCTTCAGCAATTATCATGAAGATACATAAATGTAAAGACTTGTAAAAAAAATGTGCTATGCCATTTCCTTTGCATCACCAAGATCAACTGCAGAAGAGTGGAAAGATGAGCAATGCAGCAATATGACAGTCCTCCCAAAAGGAAATGAAAGATTGCATTTTTACATTGTAATAAAAAATTAAATTTGAAAATTAAAAAAAACCCTTTGTACTTCACATTAGAAAGACATCACCTGAGTTTCTAACCAATTCTGGTTTTGCAATTACTCCTAAACTCAGAAATGCATTATTTATGCCTGTCCCACTGTGCTGGTTTTGGCTGGGATAAAGTTCATTTTCTTCATAGTAGCTTGTATGGGGCTATGGTTTGGATTTGTGCTGAAAACAGTGCTTATAAATGCAGAGATGTTTCTGTTATTGCTGAGCAGGGCTTGCACAGAGCCAAGGCCTTTTCAGCTCCTCACCCCAACCCCCCAGCGAGTGGGCTGGGGGGGCACAATTAGTGGGGAGGGGGCACAGCCGGGGCAGCTGGCCCCAGCTGACCCAAGGCAGATCCCACACCGTATGAATAACTAGCAATTTAATTACTTGAAAACGTAATGCTTGCTTCGGGCCAGTATTATTTTCAGAGCAAGTCAGAAAAATACAAGGAACAGCAAAAATAGCTACAGGATTTTTTAAAAAATAGGTAATTATTTCATTCTAATTGCAGGTGAAGACCTCCTCAGCTTGACCTAGTAGAGGCTGCCTAAAGAACAACTTCCATCAGCACTAGAGAAAACACGGGCACACATTCAAGATGAGCACAAGTCTTATTCTAACCAGAGTTGAGGCATTAGCCTCATCTTTGTACAAGCATATTATACATTTGGAAGAATGTTTTTCCTTCAGCTCACAAAAATTTGGTTTACAGTCTGTAGGCAGCAGAAGACGATGATCTCCGTTCTAGTCCTGTTTGCCTTCCCGCCACTGTCGAGAACCCTCATTCCATGCTACGTAGACAAAGAGAGCAAGTACCACATGGACAGTAACTACCGCAACTATGGCAGCATAAAAATAGCTGTCTCTGTCGGACATTCCTAAGGTACCTGAGAAAATAAAGAAAGTACAGAAAATTAGTTACTGGGAACACTGAAACAGCAAATCACAATTCTTCCTAATGACCAAATTTACATTTACTCCTGTATCAAAAGACTGAGCTCAGATAGACTCCTAGGAAAGAATTCACCATGATAATTCCAGATCTCGACACACTTTCTGGAACAGAACAGCACTGCAATTGTTCAATATTTTAGACAAAATACCTTGGATTTGACACCACCAGCTTAGAGTTCTGTAACATTTACTTTTTCTCTTACTATCTTCCAGTACCAAACAAACCTCAACGTGCTTTTTTTGTAAGTGTAACTCTCTTTGTGGGGCAGGAAAATGGGTAGGGGAGAATAATTATATAATTTACTTGCCACTAGAACAGAATAAACCAGTAGAAATACAATTAGAGGACATCTACCTTCTATATTTAGACTGTAAAACAGTAATTCCTCACCAGTTAAGATACATGAATGCATCTCACATGAAATAAGCCTTCAAATATCATAAGACGAAATACCAAAATATCACATCTCTTCATTTAAAAAACCCCAAAACTAACCTAACAAAAAACCACGCATCACACCACACCAAAAAAAACCACCCTCCAAACACAGACCCAGTCCTATCAGTGCTGACAGATCTTGCCATTAACTGACCTAGCAAAGTTAAAGCTCAGCTTGCTATGCTTCAGGAAGAAGAAAAAACTCAAGCACGCTAAAAAGGATCTTGAAAGTTACTTAACAAGCTTTCAGCTTCAGCCTTCAGAAGTACATACAGCAGTACACACCAAAGGAGAATTGTCTTGGAACAACTCAATTGCATATTCACAAACTGCTCCTAAAAGCAGCTGCTTTATTCCTTCCTCCTCCCTGCTTTTGAAGGAGGTGCTAATACTACAGGAGAAAAGAAAGTTATTAAAGCCTTGCAGTATCAAGGCTAGAACGTGGCTGGTTGGCAGCAGTTTGATAGAACTGCTCCAAACAAAGCGCTAAAATATCTCTCTCCCTTCCTTTTTAAAATTCATAGAAAGTTCTACAAGCAACCACATTCAGCATCTGAAACTGGGTATATGACTCAACTGATTTACATTTACAAATGCAGGTATGTTTTTAAAAGCAAAAAAAACCTCAACCAGTAAACATTTTTCTGTCTTGAATCCACAAGTAGTTTTCAACACGTGCAGAAACCATATCCCTGATGATTCTGATAAAAGACTGCTGCAGGGTGGTGTTAGGTACCCTTTAGGTAAGGGGAACCACGCATCTGTATACTACATAAACCATTGTATAACAAATAGTAAGTATTAGATTTTAGACCACAATGCAGGGAAGCATGCAGCAACCATTTATATAATTTTCTGTTCTAATTAGACGTTACAAGGCCTTTAGTCTGCATAAGGAAACAAATATTCAAAACAGGAAGGAGAACAAAGATGCTATTAGAGGATTGCGCTTTTCCTCTTTTTTGTAACGGTAACACTAATTGGCAGAAACAGAATTACCTTCAAATATATAAGCCTTTGATGAAAAATATAGCCCAACAGGTAATGTAATCATTAGAGCTGTGAAGAATAGAAGTGTTCTTAAAGTTGATGTTAATGAACCCTCATTTCTGAAATAAATAAGAAAAATTACACACAGAAGAAAGTCACGATATATATGCCTGAAACAGGACAAGAATTCATCCCAAACAGAAGCCAATTACTTTTCAAGAATTGAGTATGAATATCATTTGGAAGCAATAAAGACTTGGAATATGCCTTTGTTGGCTACAACAGAAAAATTAGAGTACTCAAAACAATGTAATGATTCTGCCAGTCAAAGCTCACAAACAAAATTAAAAACAGTCTTTACATTTTTCTCTGTTAGTACTTTGCAAAGATTGAACATAGGGGCTTTACATTAATATGTTTGTCAGTGTATTATTACATAATTATTAAATATCTAATATTAGATACACATGCACTTGTCATATGACAGTATTCTGCACTAAAACTTGCCAAGTTCCCTTGGAAAAAATAACTACAAGTCTAGGAAAATGACCAATCCTACAGGCCAGGATACAGAGGGAAGTACACAAAATGACTTAACAGCTTACTACTTGAAATTAAGTTCCTTTTTTACTAGGTATTGTTCCTGTATTTAAAATATTTTCTGTTTCCAGAAAGAAAGTTGGAATAACTGTAACAATAATCAGAACATGGAGCCAATGCACCAAAACACTAGTAACTTTTTTTGCCTTCACAGATCTAAACCTAGAAGACCTTGAGCAAGAGAATCATAATGAAGGATTATGTACTTGGGTGAGGTCTCCTTGAACTTGATCTGCTAGAACAGGTTTTGTATCTACAAAACACCACATACAGCTTGTTTTTGTGTGTGGTTTCACCAGTTTTCACTCACTCTGCTTGGCTGCCTACATTATTTTATGCTGAAGTAAACATGTGAGCCAAGCAATACCCTTCTGACTTTTGTAGGCTACCAGACTCAATGGCATGTGTCCTTAAGGCTTTGAAACACAAATATGCATAAAACTCCAATTCAAGTCAGGGATATGTAATTCTTAAACTCCCAGGCACCTCCACAGCAATTTTTGTATAAGTAGATCCAAAAAGTTTTATCAAAACATACTTGTGCCATAGCATATTACTTGAAATCACATTTTATCATTGACGTTTCTTCAGAAAAATAAGTGGAAGTGGAGGGGAAAAAAAAAAAATCTCATCCTGACAATAATCAAAAGACAGTGACTGTGCTGCCATGCACAGCTTTTACACTAAAGCTAACAGCACTTTCTGCTGATCATGTACTGCCATACACATAGGTAGCGTATCAAGTAGCTTAAAAAAAGCCATTTGGAATCTTTTCCTTTGCTAGAGTCTGTCTCAAGGTCTGTCAAGGTGGAAAGCATAACCCCATTCAAACTTTCCCTATGGAAATTAGAAACTATCCTCTAGTTCACACCTACCCAGAGAATAAGATGACCTACAGCTTATTACCAAAGTTAAAAAACTTCACTGTTGCCAAATATTTTTCTTACGCTGACATACTTTCATCGCTTCCCTCCCCGGCAAAACCAAACACTCGAGTACGACCCCAGCCGTACCGCGGAGCGCTGAACCGCAGGCCAAGCTCCGCGCTCGGGTTTCGGCGCCCCAGGGTTATACAGCACGGCCCCGGCAAACTGCCACCCCCCCCTCCCGCTCCCCCAGTCTCACCAGCGGCGAGGGACAGGCAGGCACCCTTCCCCGGGGGCCGCACCCCGCCCCCACCGCCGGTACCGGGAGCGA
>JAVJGI010000037.1:8729976-8799566 GCA_035590275.1 Ibycter americanus
CAGGGGCGCACCCCCCACCCGCCGGGGCAGGCAGCCTGCGGGGTGCCCCTGCCCACCCCCCGCCAGGCTGGGGTGCGGTGAGAGCCGCGGGGGCAGGGGCGGGGGGGGTGTCTCCATCTGCACTTCACTGCGGCGGCGGGTGTGGGCCCGTGCCAGAAGCAGGCTGCGCTTTTCCGAAATTATTTTAATAGAGACCGAAACGTAGCTGGGCCCTAACCGAAGGCATTTCCTTCTGGCTGTTAAATGGGGAAAAAAAATGTGCTTAATTGCCTAATAGTTTAAAACCCAGCACCCACTTTTCATTTACAGACTCTCCCATCTTACACCCACCTGGCTCGCCCGGCCACCGCACGCGGGCTCGAACCCCCGCGGTGCCGCGAGGAGCCGGGAGCCCAGAGATGCCAGCAAAAGGCCGCCAGAGCTCAGGAAGAGCGGGAGCTGCTGATGCTCCCGTCCAATCTAGACTTTAGTGCAGGTAATTGCCATCTAAATTATCGCTGTGTTTTGCCGGGATACTAATTTTTTTTTTTTCTTTTTTTTGGTAAGTTAATGCTATGTAATGGCAATCACAGGCTGCGCTCTGAGGAATCTGTGCCGTTAATGTTAGCGCTATTTGTCGAGCCCGAGCCTGCCCTGAAGGCCATGGAAGCAGAAAACGCTGCTGTTGCCTTGGGTGAATATTGGCAGGTTGCTACGACCACACCGCGGGGGAAATTTGTGCTCTGCAATAGCTATGTGAGAGCAACCAGCCTGAAGGTGACAATTTTCCAAGACAGAACATCTCATCTACCCAGAGACTAGGTCAGGTGTAAACACACTTCTCCTTTGATACACGCAAGCATAATTACAGTTCCTGGAATTGCTCTGGGAAGAGTGCTGGTAGCTTTCCCCTGCAAAGAAAATGAAACTCACCGGAATGCCTTTTTCTTCTCCCTTTCTTCCATTAAATTACGTCCTGGAACTCCCTCAGATATGTATTTTTTCACTCAGCACATGCCACTTCAGATCAGTTGGGCTGGATCCATCCACAGAAATGCTTAGCCCACACAAAATCCCATCCACATCCACAAATAAGGTCCTTCCTCTACTTTTCTCACCTGCAGGGCTTGGTTCAGCTGATATTTTCAGAGCACGCGAAGCCAGAGAAGCAAGCATTCTCCCCAGCACATTTATCCAGTTGCAGTGGTTGGGTGGTCATCCCAGGCAGAGGAGAAATGGGCTTTTCTCCTGGGATACACCATAAAAGTTCAAATTCACACCTGCCTTTCAGAGGACTGCCCCCAAATATCCAGCAATATACGAGCCTGGTATGATTACTCTTTTAGGCACTTTGCTGCTCTGTTGGCTTTATGTGCCAGTAGGAAAGGTCCTACTTGCTTTTAAACTTCTAGCCTATCACGTAACCCTCAAACAAAACTCCCAACCCACTGAAAGATTTTTCAGGGAACCAAGACATGTCTTACAAGTGTGAAGGTCTCAACATCACTGGGGATGCAGTGAGCTCCTCCCAGGCATGTCCCACGCAGCCCTGCCGAGCGCCACAGGCACCCCAGTCCTTCTCCGTAGCCACCTTTTGGGGCAAGAGCAGAGAGCAGAGCAAGGAGTAGCAGTGTTCCAGGAGAAGATTGCATGGCTGGATGGCACGCAGTGGAAACCACTCCTGAAAGCACAAAAAGCAGGATGTTTCTGCCCGATATGTAATCTGACCAGAGCAGTGAGATAAATGAACCTTTACTTTTTTCCCCTCACTGTATGGTGGTTGTGAAATTTTTCATAATCACAAGTAATCAGGGTGGTGTCATGCCTCATGCAACACACTGTGCCCCAAAATACCTCGGCTTGCTCCTCTCACAATAGCCAAAGAAACATCGTGTTCTGCAACTCAGGTTTTAATTTTGCAGCCTTGTATCCCAGTATGAGCCTGGGCTGGTTTTATGAATTCTGATTAGATTGCAGCCTAATGTGGCACTCTGATAGACACAGACCGAAGGGAAGGGGGGGGTTTAACAGCCCTGGCCTGAGCTCTGAGCTGGTAATGAAGAAGGCTTGTTATTAGTCATTTGCATAACATAAAAAGGAGATTCAGATCTAAACTTAATAAATTCTTCCTCATATGAAATAACACAGTTATAGCCATTTCTATAAAAATGTCAAAGCCTTCATGTGAAGTAAGTGTTCCTTCAGAGCATAAAATACAGTCCTACAACTTCATAAAAATCACTTGTGTTACTACATGGACTTCTCTGAAGTGCCACACTGCAAGGGGAGGGGTGCGAACTTCAGCAGCATGCTCGTTCTCAGATGGGGTGTGAGACAGCACGATGACAAGAAGAGCTAAAGTTAACGGTGTAAGAACTAAACTGGAGACACTGAGGAGCAGACGCAGAGAAGCGCTGCTCTGGGTGTGGATCTGCTCAAAAGGCACGCTGCTTTTTTCTGTTTGGTGATGTTTCAGCCCTATTTTCCCTTGGGAAACTCTAGGCATTCACCCAAGATTGAGAGAGAACAGTGAGCTCAGAGGTGGGTCAGACCCCCAGCCGACGGGAGGGGGATGGATCAGGTGGCTGGGCAGCAAACAGCAAACTCAGGACTGTGGGATTAATTTGGGTACCAGGCAACAACTTACGGAAGGCAGGTTCAGGTTCTCAGAGACAGCTGGTGGTGCTGCATGTGGAACAAGTCACTGCAGCAGTGAGGTCGGCACAGCTGTGTGACTGCAGGGAGATGGAGGTGGTGCTGCAGGACCCTCAGCCAGCTGCTCCAGGCAGTTTGCTTTCTGGCATTGCCCCCTCAGGAGGGCTGCAAATGCCCCGTACCTGGGCCAGTGCTTGGCCTGGTTGGTACGCAGTGCTCTGATCCCTCCAAGCCCAGCTCAGCCACAGCTCCTGCAGAGTGCCTGAAGGTTGGTGGAGCCCAGGAGGCCTGGCCATGCGCTCCAGGGAGCCCCAGGGTGGCCATGAGCACTAGCATAAAGGTCCACGACTTTCATGCATCTTCTCCTTGAGCAGCCCAGGAAGCTGAACCCTGTCTGGATCACAAATAGCAACTAGTTTCCCTTGTAGGCAGATACACTTCTCATACTAGGAGATGTTGAGACTCAGGCATCATGGTGACCCTGGAAGAGTCATCACACTACAGCAGGAGTGTGAGTGCTATTTCTCAATATTGAGATAGCTGAGATGCCAGAAGCAGCGTAAGTGCAAATTCAGTGCTCCTGGGTTAAAATAGCCTTTGAAAGGGTATGAACCTCTGCAGAGTTCAGCGGGCAGTTTGAGAAAGCTCCCATTTCTTCCCACAGCACCCCGTCGTGCCATGTCAACATTTCTCTGAAAGGGCAGAGAACAGCAAGCGCCCAGACCCTGCCTGCCCTGCTGCGGGCAGGTACTAGCACAAACTCTTTACAACAGCTATCACTGAGCATAAGAGCTTGTAAAAGATGAACCCTGAAAGAATGTTACCCAAAAAGTATCATAACGAAGAAGTACCCATGGAAACGTACCAGTGGTTTCACCATCCACGCCAGCAAGTCCTGGAGCAGCAGGGAGGAGAGGATCAGAGGACCAAAGCCACAGGTGAAGCCTGCTGGCACTGCCAGCCTGCGTGTCCCTCACTGCCTAAGCCCTGCACAGTCAGCACCTCCAGTTCTGCTCAGTTTTGGTTCAAAAAATCCATGATGTAACAGAATGTGCACACATGCTGCCTGTCTCCTGGTCTTGTACATAAGAGGTGAGAGGCTAGAGCCTGTGTGATACTTCTCTGCTGGGTGACTAAGAGCTCTGTGTTGGCAGCAACAGCCACCTACTCAGCTCGAATTCTACAAGCCAGTACCTCCAGTGGAGCCCCTAAACTGGATTTCTAAAATAAGCCACCTGCACAGCAGCATGCTGGCATTGCACAGGTGACAGTTGAAAGAAGCACCTGTAGCCAGACCCGAGGAACTTGCACTTCACAGGGCTTTTGGGACTTGCTCAGGGGAGCCAGGTATCCCAGGGGACCTTTAGCATCTTATGCCATTCTGCAGGGCTTGCCTGTAGAGGGGCCAATGTCATCAGTTACCTCTTTTTTCACTCTTGCAGCCCCCTTTGGTCCCCAAGATTTCCATAGGGAACAGCTCTCCCACACCTGCTTAATCACATCCTCATCCAACTTTCATCCATTCTGTGGCTGATGGAGGAGAGTAAATTGTACCTTTCCAGCAGACTTTGGTTCACACTAAAAAAAATGAAATTGGAGCTAAGCTTCTCCCAAATTCATCAGCCTTTGGAGCAGCCTGAGCAGAGAGTGCAGGAGCAGAAACAGAACTGTGTCCATCCATTACTGTCAGCATGTCTTTCTAATGAGCAGTCTATTGCAGAGTCAACGCCAGGGTACTCCGTCCCAAAGGAAGGATCTGAAAGGCAGAGAAAATCAGCTTTGAAGTCAAGGCTTACAAAAAAAAAAAATACAAAAAAAATATGCATTTCAGCCATTAGATTCAAACCCAGGAAGTAAAATAATTCTTCTGTTGCAACCAAGGAGCATGCACAAGAGCTGAAAGGCAACGAGTGCTCACCGCTGCAAGCAACAAATCACTAGAATCCAATGTTGATCTGTACTCAGGCTTTAAATACATTTTAATTAACAAAAATGTAGAAATAGTGAGTATTTAGTGTTTCTGCAATGCCAATATGGAACATCATTTATGGATGTGCATGGACGTGCAGTAAAATATATCTGAAGATTAAATTTACTGCTGGTGTATAGTCCTGGGTGCAGAAGCAGCCTTGCATCCTTACTGTGCAGCCACCCCTTAAAGCATTGCTCCTGCCACAGAGCAGTGCCTCAGGGGTGGCTGCTCGTAAGGCTTAAACTTAGACTGCTCTAAGAGAGAGAGGCTTATTGAAAAGGAGTTGGCTAGTAACTCCTGTTTCAGAAAACGTGTGTATTAAATTCATGTTCCAGGCAGCTTAGAGAGCATCTATGCTCACTCAATTTAAAAATCAAATTGCCATTGTAGGAGCGTACATCCTTTCTGGCACAGGTGGAAGGGCTAAATTCCAGCTCTGAACATATTGGTGCTGGCAGAGGGAAATCCCCCTTGGCGGATGAACCTGTTCTTTCCCAAGGAGCCATGCCCTTGCAGCTGGACTCTGAAAGGATGAGGCAGACACCAGCCTGGAACCCCCTGTTTGGAGAGGCTGTTTTCTTACCCCTTCCTACGCAGAGTCCCAGGGCAGAGAGCTGGCTGTGGCCAGTGGCCAGGGTCCCTGCCTCTCACATGCCCAAGGTGCAGTCTGCTCCATCTTTATCAGATACCTGCAGGGCAGCGAAAGAGGAACCGAGCAACGCGAGGCAAACCTCCTCCTCACGGGAGGGACCACAGAGCTGTTGAAGTCTGTTTGGTTGAAAGAAAGCAAGGTCAAGATCAAAGGCAGAAGAGCAGGTTGCCAGAGTGGTAGGGAAGAGGTGGGGATGCTCCTGCCTGCGGAGCAGATTTGCAGCATTAAAGTGTCCGCTGGGACTTCCATCAAACCCAGGGTCCCAACCTTTCTGCGGATAAGCGGATTTTCCTTGCCCCTTCCCACAGACCTGTCTCTGCTTGCTGTTAAGCACCTCTGGGCAAACGGGAAGCAGCTCAGCTGTCACCGAGCTCCTATCCGTGGTCACTGAAGGGATCAGCGCAGGTGAAAACTAATATCAAGCACAGGAGTCTTCCAGGCCTCCTGCCAACCACACTGCATTCCTGCAGCCTGGAAGCACTCTCTGCTTAGCGTGTCTGGAGAGAAACATTTCAGATATGTCAGCTTAGCACCGTCTGCTTTTCTAGTTAGCATTTTCCCCTGAAGACATCTTCTTCTACAGCCCGTGGAGTTCCTGGGCGACACAACAAAAGCATCCATATTCATTAAAGCAATCTTTTATTAACTTTGTTAGAAAAAAACCTTTACCAAGGGGAAAAATAGACCACCTGTAATTTTAAAAGCCATTTTCTCTAGTCCCTTAAGTCACTCTCAGATGTAATAATACTCCAATAACAACAAGATCATCCTGCACTGATACAGAGCCTTTCTTCCCGAGGAGCTGCAAAAGCTACTTCTCCCTTGTCTTCCCACCAGGATTTCGGGGGAATTTCAGGCCGCACAAGGAGAACACGATTATCTCATCCAGCCCACAGCCAAGACCCGTGACTGGGAACTAGCCAGCTGGAAAGCAAGTTGTGACTTTGGTTGGAAACGGGCAGGCTGAGTCCAGCACGCTGCTGTGCTCACAGGCCTGTTACTACGTCCACAAATATCCAGAAGTCATGGGGGATTCAGGCTGTGGTTCTGCAAGAGGTGAGAAATCCCTTTTCGGGCTTGGAGCACTCAATCAAAAACATCACAGCCACACGCCACAAACCAGCAGCCCGGTCCCAGCCCAACCAGCTGACTCGGATCTGCTCAAGACTTTCCAAGGAGCGACTCTGTGGCAGAAGATTTCATGCCAGATCCAATGCCCGCTGTGCTCCCATAGCCAGCGTAAAGCACAAAAGCTAATACACCCTCACAGGGCTATCCTGGCATGCAGACAGCTGACTGCGGGGAAAGTTCATCCAGCCTGGAAATCTGTTATCATGCTGATCTGATAATTAATTAACAGTAATTTCCAAATATTTTAAGTTCTGCTCCCATGCACCACTCGAAGTATCATGCATTTCTGTGTTCTGATTTGGCTGAGTTTGGGCAACCTGAGGAATGACAGTCTGGAATTTGACACAATTTTCCCACGTAATCCCATGCTACAAAATTATGTGAGTCAAAGGAAAGATTTTTCAGGCTGTCTCAGAGCTTGGAAAAGTTTCTTGGGCCATCTGCATGGCCCCAGCAGGACATGTGCTCCAGAGTTGACTGCAGGATGCGCAACCAACAAGTCTCTCTCTCACGTGTATTTTTTTAAAAATATATGTAAAAACACACACACATGTAAGTGTATAATTGGATCTCTGTGATCCCACCACAGTGATTAGCAGCACATCCTGTAAAAAAAAAAAAGAGGAGCATACAGCTGCTGTTACATACACACCAACTTCCACATGCCTATAAGCCATTCTCCTTGAAGGGAGAGTTATGGTGCACGGGGAGAATAAATCATCCTGGGCATATTTGGGGATGTCCCACACTCTCTTTCCACTCCCTCAGGAAAGAGAATGTGGAGAAGCTAAAATAAATTGGAGAGATGAGCAGTAATTTATTTTCCCGTCTGGAAAAGATAATTTAACTACTCAATTAAATATTGCCTAAAGCCATACTATTAGAGTTGCACATCCCATCTGTAATACAGACGGATCTTGCTCTCTTATTACTGGTCTTCATGCTGTCTGGTACTTAAAAATTCTGGTTTAATTAGATGACACCTTCCACAAATGCTGAGCTATTGGCACGTGATAATTCAAGCAGTATCTAGGAATTTTTGCCATCCAAGAAACCTTCTGTAGGAATCATATGTTCTCTTATCTCTGACATATAATAGCAGGTTGCAAGCAATACTGAGTAAACTGATGATACATCATTTCTTACCTTGTGTTATTTTGACGCACAGAGCTGCTTCAGTCTGGGCTCTTTTCTCTCATGTTTTCAATAGTTTTCACCCAAGACCTGCACAAATCAGATGGTTTTACAGTGTATTTTTTTCATTGATTTCTCTGACGTGTTGGTTCAATATTGAAATAGATCATTTTCATACTGAATTAAGCAGCAGATATCCCCATTATGAGGAGATTCAGTTATGACTGCAGTTATTACACCTAATTATAGCTGTCTTGAAACAATTCTGTTACTTGGAAAGATTTGCGAGGGATGCCTGGATGGGCAGTCAACCCTTTGATGTGCTGAAATACTTTCAGTCATTTCCCCATCAAGCGTGGTGTTGAGGAACTCTGCTGGAGCATTAAAGCGGCACGTCAAACATGCCTTAGAGACTTGTTGCAATGCTGCTGCGGAGGAGGTGGGCTCGGCAGCCTGCCTCACCAAGGGCTGGCAGCAGCCACAGAGCAGAAACATGCTTCTGCCCTTGGGTACTACCAGCTCTTCACCTGCTTGTAGGCGGGAGCAAGTAACCCCACCTTCCTACCACTGCTTCACCCTGAGTAGGGACTCATATGTGTGGAGGGGGCATATTTCATAAGGGACTATTTTCAGGAGTGCCCGGCAATGCCTCTGATCTCCTTGCTACCCCCTCACCCTGCCTGAGCCAGCAACACTGCAGGCAATTCCCTGCAGCAAGCACAGACCCCGTGAGTCTAAGAAGTTAAAACCCACAAAGCCCCTCAGTGGTCCCACCTGAGAGCTGAAAGCAGCCAAGATCCCCAGACGTCTGCCTGGGATTCAGAGCATCTCCTCCAGCGCGTACATGCTCCTGGCTGCCCGTGCTGCCCCAGCTGTGCCCGGGGAAGGCCGTGCCGCTGCCTGCCCGGCTCAGCTCCCCACAGCCACCCCGTCCCAGGCCACGCACCCGGAGCAGCAGCAGTCCCACAGGTGCTGGAGAAATGCAAGCCCAGCAGCGGGCTTGTCCATTCTGCTGGCCAGCCCACAGCCAGCACTGCTGCTTGGCAAGCTTTAGCAAGAATATTTTGAAAGAGTATTTTAAAGCAGCTATGCAACGACAGTTGCAAAGAGCTAAAAATGAAAGATTAAGGTTGCAGTTAACAGTAAGGTTCCATCCACCTCAGACGAGCTCTTTTGTGAGGCTGTGACCTCCCTCAGGACTGATGTGCCTAGACCTTCACCTTTACCAAGGTGTGGATAGCACCCTGCTCCTGGTTTGCTCTGGGGTGACTCCCTCCCTCTCTGCCCACACACTTGCACCATGTTCCTGAGATGCTGGGGCATCACCTGGCAAAAAGGCAGGATGAAGTCAGCTCCCGCCTCCTCATTAAGCTGCCTCAGTTAATAAGTCTGTCCTTTTCTCTGCACATCTCCAGCTTATTAAAGCTCAGTCTTGCAAATCATGAGGGAATTGGGTCATAGGGGCTCTGTCAGAGTTTAAGTGAAAGGTACCATTGCAATTCTCAGAGAACTTAGAGGTGTTACAGGCAGTCAAGTGTTGTTCAGACCAAGCCTTTTCTCTCCCTGCCCTTCTCCCCTCCAGGCAGCTGCACACATTAGACTCTCCTGTGGTGCCCGGAGTAGTAAGGTACAAGCTGTAGGACCCACCAGCTGTGCTGCTAGAATATGTCCTGGCTGTGGTCTCAGGGTGCCTGAAATGAAAACAAAATACCGACTTTAAATCTGCAATGGTAATATAAATTATATATTCCAGTAAGGCCTTTACACATGCTATATGAATAGAAAGGTGGGAAAAACCCCAGCTGTGGTCAGAGCACAAGGACATCTCCTGCTCCGATCCGCTAGTTGTGATGCTGCCAGACAGCAGCTCCTCAGCACCTGCAGCCTGAAAGCACCCTGCAAACGCCAACCTTTAGACATTCCCGTTAGACCCACATGCATTATTATCGGCCTTTCTCGCACATGGGAGACAGGAGGATGCAGGTGAAGAATTCTTCCATCAGGGAGCAAGCAACACAAGTCAAACAAACCCAGATGACTCGCTTTCCCCCACCTCCCATCTGCTTTAACCCATCAGTAGTCCACCCTCTGTAGGATGATGAAAAGAGGCACACAGAATGCTGTCGGGAATACATTTATATTTATGGACTAGTTCAATCAGTTCCTCTGTTTGTTTTGTCAGATGATCTTCCATCTCTTCACCCCTTATCCACCCACACCATCTGCCTAAAAAAACCATCTGCTTGAAAGTTTGGGGGAATTTACATGTGATTAAGAATTTTGCACCACAAGTACAACTGAACGGGGTGGATCTTTTTGCATTCGCGTGTGGCTAGGTGAAGCACTTCGTGCTTCAGATCCCACATGACAGGGCTCCTCAGGAGCTCCATCCCCCTAGCTCAGTGGGAAATGAGACAAACATCACTTTATTCGCTGATTTATGGTATTTTCCTTAACAACTTTTGCAAGGATGGGAGATTCCCTTGCACTAGCTGCTGTATGAACATGACACAGATCAGTGTTTTATAAACTCCTTTCTTGATGAAGACACTGTAACTTTGGGGAAAATGGAAGGATTTCCATATATGATGAACAGACCTCCTGTGGCCACTGCTTCTGAATGTCTTACATTAGCCAGGCAGTTGGGTTATCAGTGACCATCTTTAAAAATGAGGAGCAGTATTCTTTATCTTATTTCATCTGAACTGCCATGACTACAGATATTTTTTTTTTGCTGTTCAGCTTATTTTTGTAACCCTATTAAATTCTTTATCTTAACAATGTCACTATTGGATGCACAGGACATTGTGATTTCTTTAAATTGAACTACATTTATGAGTCATAGGAATCAGCCAGGGACAAAAAGGATGATGGAAGATGCAAAAGTATCTGTTTGGATTGTTTGAATAGTTTTAGTTTGAATCTGTTTCACTCTTTTGCTGCTTGCTTGGTAGCAGCAGTTTATGGAAGAACTTTGGACAATTCTTTCAGCCTTCAGACATCCCCAGGAATGGCTGGAGTGTTGGTAGCTCCTGGACAAACAACTGTCAGTACTTTCTACGTGCACTGGTCCCTGCAGGTTTCATGAAATCCCATGAAGGCAAAGCCAGAAGGCTAACTTCCCTCAAAGAGCCGTAGATTAAAAAAAAAAAAGAAAAAAAAAATCTCCAAAAGATAATTCCTTCACTGTTAGATTTGTAACAGAAGCTCATCATATATATCAGATCCCTGGGTACATATGCAGATGTTTCAGCCATATGCAACAACATATGGCGTGCTTCTCACGATAACTAGTCTTTTTTCCTGTGTGAGGCTAGAAAACCACAAAAACATAAACACGGAGCATCCCAGCCTGCTTAGGACAGAGGGGGTGCCTCTGCTGCCTTCGGCTCCCGCTGCCAGACGAACTGCCCACCAGCCAAACACTGGTTCAGCTCCCTGTCTGTCTCCAGTTCGCTTCCCGGTACAATTCAAGCTCTGCAGAAAGCATCTTTCTCCCTGACAAGGGTGCGAGTTGAGGCATGTCCAGCCACCTGGGCAAGCCCCTGAAACCCAAGAGTGCCCCTTACCTCCTTGCCATGTGGCAGTGGTGGTGGGGTTTGCACAATAAGCCTCAAAATGGCCACATTATTAGCAAATGAAATTAGAAGTAGGCACCTTTTATCTTAGTTGAACAGCCAGGTGTTTGATCACGGTGTCTGGTGCCTCTGCTGCAAGATCAATAGCAACAAATTAAGTGCTGCTCAGCCTCTACTGATCAGATCACCTCCCTGCCCCAGCTGTCCCGGTGGTGGAGGAGGCTGGTTGCAAATACCAGCTACTTCCTTCTTTCAGCATCCTTTAGCAGCATCGCATGTGTTGAAAACCACCAGCTTAGCGAGTCTCACCAAATGCCAGACATTTTTCCTGTCTGATTAGCGATCAGTTTTTGCATTTGTAGAAGTTATTTATAGGGCAAAGAGTTTTTTCTGGATGCTGGAGGATAAGTTGCTAGCTCAGATGAAATTCAGTACAAGCACTTGAGATTGAAAAGGTCATGGCTATTAGACTGGGCAAAATTTAATTCTTTTTGGTTAGAACAGCCACAAAGAGGGAAAGAGAAGCTTGGCAGTTCCAGCCTGACTTGCAAGGAAATATGAAAACAGACCCACAGGATGTTTTAAGCTAATAAACCAAAAAGCAGATCAATGCGCTTGATGATGTAGGATCATGGAGAGGTGTTTCAAGTTGTTACAAAATTCCCAAAACAGAGAAAATCAGAATAGTTGCAGGGACTAGGGAAGGTTTCATCCCAAATAATTCACACACCATGTATACTGGAAAGGACAGAAGACCTTAGAGCCAAAAGCCTGTCAGGAGGGCTCCTGCTCACTACAACAAAAAAATGTGTGTTGGCTCCATGCAACTATAATTGAAAGGTCTAGAGCACCAGGCTTACGGGGAGTGGCTGTGGGAGCTGGGGGGGTTCAGCCTGGAGAAAAGGAGGCTCAGGGGAGACCTGATCGCTCCCTACAGCTGCCTGACAGGGGCTGTAGCGAGGTGGGGGTCGGTCTCTTGTGCCAAGTAAGAAGTGACAGGACAAGAGCAAACAGCCTCGCGTTGCACCCAGGGGAGGTTTAGGTTGGATATTAGGAAAAATTTCTTCACCAAAAGGGTGGTCAAGCATTGGAACAGGCTGCCCAGGCAAGTGGTCAAGTCACCATCCCTGAAGGGATTTAAAAGATGTGCATATGCCGTGCTTCTGGACATGGTTTAGCGGTGGGCTTGGCAGTGCTAGGTTAATGGTTGGACTCAATGATCTTAAGGGTCTTTTATAATATAAATGATTCTAAGCATGTAGCTTCAGTCAGGTAAGAGTGGGTGGCTTGGACAGATGTGCCAATCAAAAAGTGGACCCCTTTTAAACAGAAACCTTTCTGGATATTTTTATTTGCAAAACAGTTATGACTCCTTCACACTTTTCCCACTCCACAACATATATTCAAACTTTGCCAGATTCCCTAGGGCTTAGAACTTCATTTCCTACTCGCTTTACACAACTGGCAACATCACTGCTTTGCTTGACACAGATACAGTCCGCCAACTCCTTAAACACAAAATAGTCATTTCCAGTAGAAATATGAATTGGAGCATAAGTGCAGCAATAAAACCCATAAGTTCCTGAGATTTTTGTTCTTCAAAGTACTGCTTTTTTTTTAACTGCAAAACAGGAGGTACTCTGCTCACAGACAACTGTTTCCTAAGTGCCTGTCAGAAGCAGGAATTATTCAAATTATGTGACTTTCCAGAGAGATGCAGCTATTTCAGACCTCTGCTGGAAGTTTATTGAAGGAAATATCACTGTTTACATGTAAAAGAGAATGTTTGTTTGGGAAGGGAAAAAAAACCCCAGAGCTACAAAGATATGAAAGGATAAAACCTGTTTATTTTGGGGGTTCTGCTTCTCAGTTCCTTGTCTAAATAAAAGACTCTGCAGCTCTACAGGAGCATGGCTGTGAAGCCTGAACCTCTGCCCACTTTCTCTCTCTGACCCCAGCAGGAGAAGTAGCTGTGAAGGACACAGAGCTATGAACCAGTACTCTGCTCATTTGAGAGAAAAGGAGGAGCAGGTTTGGTTACAGAAACTGGAGGATATGTCCAGCTGGTCCCCAACCCATCCCACCCCATCCGCTCGCAGAGGTCCAGCCTGGAAGGAGCCTGTCCTGGTCGGCAGAGCCCGCCAGCCCCCAAGTACAGGGCAGAGCAACGAGCCCAGCAAGCACATTTAACAACATTTAGAGCAAGATGTTGGTTCAAATGCTGCTTTGATACCATTTAAGAAGCCTGCCTTAACCTTGTTTTCCCCAACCCTTTTTAAGGGCCAACACCTGCTTTGAGCCCTTGCCAGGAATAACGGAGTTCTGCAAGCGCCTGCTCCAGGGCACATGCTGAGCTCTTGGGGGAAGCAGGGCTGTAATGCTGACTATGCCTGGTTTAAAATGATCATTTTATTATTTAAATTCTTTTTTTGTTTATGACCTAGAGGCTTAGCAGTTTATAGTGCTAGATGAAGAATGCCTCCATCTATCAGAAAACAGGGGAAAAAAACCCCCACACATTTCATTTTTCTCCTGGGTTCCTCTTGGCAGCTCTATAGCTGCTGTCTTACTGAACATATGTACTAGGGGAAGTCAAGTTTATATCCTTTTGCTCCTCAGGAGCAAGACTCGGTCCCTGTCCCAAGGTCCAGCCACTCTGGGTACATGATTCAAGGCAGGCCACCAAACTGCTAGCCTGCTTCAGCCCAGGAGCCGGCACGCCGCAGGGAAGTGGGAGATGTGGAGAGCAAAGGAGGCTGACTGGCGTCCGGGGAAAACCTCCGACCCTCCAGAAGAGGACGATGGCAAACAGAGCAACAGCTGGCAAAAACAGTCCAATAAAAATGTGGCGTTGGGGGAAGAGGGGGGAAAAGATGGATGTAACGATCTGGTTTTTTACAAGTTTGACAGCTGAACCGCATATTCTGGAAAAGATAAAAATATACCCATTCTTAAGATGGCTCCAGGAGGATCTTATACTTGGGGGGGGGGGAAGCAAAGAAGATGGAGCCAGACTCTCCTCCACGGACTCTTCTAGGCACAGTAACAAAATTTAAAGTTTTGTGGTATGTCTGGGTTTTTGCTTTGTTTTGGTTGGGTTTTTTTGGTTGTTTTTTTTTTTTATTTTACTGTGTGGGTCGTCAAACAAGAACAGGTTGCCCAGAGAGACTCTGGACTCTCCATCCTCGGAGATACTCAAAACGCAAGTGGGGACAGCGCTGGGCTGCCTGCTGGAGCTGATTCTGCTCTGAGCAGGCTGTGTTCTGCTGATTCTGCTCTGCACCAGCCCGTCTCCGGAGGCACTTACTCACCTCAACTGTCTGGTGATGCTAAATTAGATGAGGCCCATAACCAGCCTAAAAACAGCCTCTCACCTGGTGTAGATGCCTTGTACCATCTTTTGTCTTGCGAAGCATGGAGGGCACCCTTAACTCCTACTTAGACAAAGAATAAACTTAGTGAAGGACATTATTTGCATATAAAAAAACCCCTCCACATCTTCTGGGCATACTTTGTCCTTCTCGGTGAGAGAGAGAAAGGCTTTAGACTAACCAGTGCAATCAGGGACCTGATTTCTTCAAACAAGACAGCTCAAATGAGTCATCCCATATTCCTGGCACAAACTGCTGCTAGCTTTTGGATGCTAAGTGAGATGGGCAGGCTATACTAGGCAACAGCCTGACCGTACATGAATTGAGAGCTGGATCTGATCATGCCAATTACTTTCAGAGATTAGCCTTTGCAAACACACTTGCTACAACTAAATCAATCGCTGGCCCTGTTCAGGCCCCCCTGCTCACTCACCTCCTCTGGCACCTACTATTCTGCAGCGAAGCAGCCAGCTTCTTCACACACTGAGCTAGCTCAGCTGTTCTCACACCTGGATTTCAGTTTCCACCCGTGTCTCCTTGCACAGCTAGGGCACACCTAGCACAAAGCCCCTGTTTGCTTTTCCTTCTGCCTGGTGTATTTTAACAAACTGAACCCAGAGCACACAAGGGTGAAGTCTTCATTCCAGGCAGGATGGAGACATGACACATTTCTGTGCTTACTGACAACCTTGACGCACCGTCGGTGTCATCATTTATATTTCGTCGTTCTAGAACAAGAATAAAGCAAGTCAATGACCCCTGCTTGACTCCTAATTGTTTTCTACATTGTCAAAACACACAGATTTAGAAAGCTAATTACCCCATTACTTAGGGATGACAATCTCAAATTAAATGACAAGATCTCCATGGTCTGTTTATCTCTTTGCAGCTGCACTCACTACAGATGCACACAAACCAGAAAGGTAGATAACCAGAGAGGCTTCACAGGGCTTGCGCCTCTACCTCTCATGACAGAGAGAAAGGGCCAAGTGGTGCCCCCGTCCCCAGCAGGCAGGGCGGGTGTGAAAGCCCACAGAGCCCGGGTGGGCACTGGGGCAGGTGTAACCTCCCTGGAGCTACAGCCGCCCATCCACAGTAACCAGCCTGGCTGCCCCGGGAAGGAACACAAAGAACAAAGCTGAAAAGCAACCACCTGCCGAGGCCATCTTCCCTGGAAAACCACTGGACAGACACAGGCTTGTACACCCCAAGCACAACAATGAAGGACTGGGCTTTCTATATCACCCCCCACCTTCAGCTACCTGAATTTGCAGGGGAAAATCTTGCCCTCTCTCCATCTCCCTTGGCTCCGGGTGCTGGATGCTGCTGGCTAGGTTGGTCCAGAGGAGCTGTGCTGCTGTCCAAGTGTGACAGCTTGCAAGATCAAAGGCACTCCAGGGCATCCAGAGAGTCCCTAATGTGCCACTAGAAAATAAAGGGCCAGAGTAGCCCAAACAAGAAACATACCCCCAAAAGAGCAACTGCAGCCAAGCAAGCAGAACTCAGCAGCCACAAAACCACAACCCCCCAACTACCCCTGCCTGAATGGTGCTCAATTAACAATGAGCAACTGGGGAATTGGCTGGGTCTGAATTAAGCTAAATTGGGTACTGGTGTGAGTCATGCAGCTAGTGGTGAAGAGGGAGAGGTTAGCAACTTTGATTCATTTGGGGACCTCACAGAGGTTAACCCCAATGTTGCACTTGAGCTTTTGTCTGAAAATCTGTGTCTCTCACAATTTCTCCATCTTTCCCACAGGGATTTGGGCTCCACAGTAAACCCAGCCCTTCCTCTGCAGATACAGCATAACACCTCTTGCCATGCCTCTAGCAATACTCACTTCTTTGATCTTGCGGTTGCTTTCTATCAAGCAATCCCTCTTCCTTGTGGTTTCCACAGCAGGTCCTCACTGAGCACTGTTTGTTCAATCGGTCTTTTATCAGTGAGAGAACATCTCCTGTTTTTGCATACCTTTGTCAAGTGCGCAACCCAACTCACACCCGCTCTCCCACAAGGGGAGGGCAGCCGGGAGCCCTGCACAGCTCCCCGCAAGCCCTGAGTCCGGCTCAATGTGCACGTATCGCGTACAAAACCATGTCCAGACTCCCGCCTGCCTGCTTCACACATGGCCATGCATCTCACCTGCCGTCAGAGCCTCCACCTGACACGATCTCTACAAAAAAGTGCTGTAATAGATGATAACCCACTCACGGAATAACAGCCCCCAAATCTGCACTCAAAACACAGTCGATCACCAGCTGTAACCTTACCTGACTCACAGTACACAGATGTTCAGTGTAATGGCTTTGGTATAGATACACATTTCTCTTCATTTTTTCCATCATAATTACAGAGCAATTAGCAAATAATGCAGGCATGTTTTATTCTAGGTAAAAGCCAGCAGTTCTTACTAAAATAAGCAGGTATGATACGTCTTTCAAGACTAAGCTGGTCTCAGTTCAGGCTTTTTCCCAATCAGAAAATGTATTATTTCACTTCTTCTGGATCCACGTGGAAGCCGGTGTGAGGTAGTCTGCTATATTTATGTTCCTTGATTTAGCTTATACTATTATATATTAATGCAGGCTGCCACTTAGCCAAGGTAAAGATTTAAGATGTTATTGTGCTCTCCTTAGGATGCTAATTCTTGCCTGAGTACCCTTGCTAGTACTGCACAAATCAGGTGGTTAATCACACCCCATGTAACGGCTCTCAGGGCTCCCAGGGATGTAGCCATATTCATGTTTTGTTCCTGTGGTTTTTTTGATGTTTTAAGTTAACGTAGCAGGGTCGGGATGTGGGATACAGTGGAGATAAAGCAGGCAACTCACTGTTGGACATGCAGCTAGAGGGTGAACTATAGAAAACCAATATAATTAACCAGTGGAAATCTCTGCTATAAGATCTGAGACAAAGAGTTGACGTAGGATTTCAGAGGAAGAAGAAATATTTCTCTGACTAATGGGGACAACATTGATCTGGGCTCTGAAAACATTTGAAGCCCTGTAAGCTTTATGTTCCAAAAGAAATACCTGTTTCTGATTTCTGGGGCTGAAGAGGCCACAAGACGAGCCTGTCCCTTCAGTGAGCTGCCCAGGCAGGGACAGGCTGTGGGGCAGGCAGACGGCTCCGGGTGATGCTGGTGGCCAGCAGCTCACTGCTCCTTCACACACTGCACCACATTTTGCAGTTGGATTATCAGGGACATCAGTATTTACCTGCTGTGCTTAGACAGGTAAATAAAACTGTACCCAGCATTAGTTTATTTTTTTTTTCATCCCTTCAGCTAAATTTTTTTTGTTGCTCTACCATGAATTTTTCTGCTTTCTTCCAACTGCCTTAAAAACTTCATTATTTAAAACAGGGAAATGTTTTTACTTCTCTGTTAATCAGCTTTCTTTGAACTGTGAGGAAATGTAGGATTTTCCTGTGGAGAAAACCAAGAGAGGATAGGTCAGATGAATGCTCTTGGGTTTATCTTTGGCATCTTTTCCTGTGACTTGCCCACTGTCCTTAATTAATAAGGGGTGTGGGAAAGACCATAACTCCAGTGTCATGGTGGGGCTGAGGGACCCTAACATCAAGGAGAAATTGGGTCCACTTGCTCCTCTAGTAGTACCTACTGTAAATGCTTTTGTTTTATTATAAGCTCTAATTATCTGCTTTGGGTTCACCAGTTGCATTGCTGGTGAGTGAAACAAATGTGCCATCATCACGTTCCATTATGCTGTCAGCAATTTAGCCCTGATTAAAATACGTCTGTGTTACAAAACCAGGCTAGCACTAAAGCAGTCCCTCCTTTAGCTTTCGGAAACACAAGCAAAAAGTGTCCAAACACAGCTGCCCATAGAGAGCAGCTTACCGATCTAGTAAGGATGAGCATCACTCTCTTGCCCTAAAGCCATCCATTTAAGCAGTTACTTATCTGCAAATAAAATCCATAATGGTTTTTAAAATGTTGCTTAAATTAATGCTTAATTATCTGCCCTCCTTTGGGAGGTCAGATTGTGTGTTTATTCAAATAATTCCTTTTGCAAGGCTTTATGGCCTGGCAATCTGGGACATTGAAATTAGTGGAAATTTTTATTCGGGAAAGAATGAGAGCTGGAGGCATGACGAGGGGTCAGGAGCCCCTGGGAGGGGGTGCTCCTTCAGGACCACCCATCCCCTGGAGGGACTTGGTCTCCTCGCTCAGTGAAGCCCTGGCCAGGTCTGCTGAGTAAGCGGTCCAGCCCCAGCTGCCCCATCCAGGCACTGCGGGAAGAGCTGGGGAGAGTAAAAATGTCCTCTCACCTTCGCATCCTTGGGCTGCCTTTTCTGAGAGCTCCCAGAGGAGCCTCCCCTTCAGCTGGAGTGCTGGCCGTGTCCCCTTCCCGGGGGTGCGGGAAGAAAGTCCTCATGGTTTGCCCTCACCCATTCACTTTCCTCGCGCCTCTGTAATCCTCGGCAGGCTCTTCCCCTCCTGGCTGGACTGGGGCTCCTGCGTTTCACAGCACAAGGGATCAGCTGCATTTGTTAGGGCAACAGCAAAGCAACATGTGCCTGGGGGAGACTCATTCTGAAGAGGAACTTGCTTGAGTTCCCAACAGATGTGAAAGAGCTGAAATGCAGTATTAAGCTGCTTGCCTCTACCATCAATTCACATTAGATGTAGTCAAGCTATTGAAACCTCAATTCCCCTTCTTAAGAAAAGAATGAAGCTGGATTTGGAAGAGGAAAAAGAAATCTGCATTTTCATGAGCCAGCGCCTGTGATTTTTCTGTGCATTGAGAAATTGAGAAGGAATGATGAAAATTGAGAGGAATGCAGTGCAATGAACCAGGAGAGGAAACAGCCCAGTCATGAAGCCATCATCAGTAAAACCCCAGGCAAAGGCTGCGCAGCCTCCGTGTTGTCTTGTCTGTCTTGTGTCACCTCTCCAGAGAGAGGCAGGGAGGTTGAAACCACCCAAGAAAAGACTGCGAGATGATTACATAGAATTAAAAATAAATCTGGAAGACTGAGGTGAGGAAAGAGACCTCAGAGGTTCCTGCACCAGTGCCTGGCCAGCACCCTGCTCTTGACACAGAGGATGCCTGCCCTTGCCTGATTTGGGTCTGTTGGGAGCTATAAAGCTCTGAGATCATGAAGTTTCCATGGATGCCTGTAACTGAATCCTTATTCTTCTTTTCTCCAGCATGCGAGGGGGAAGTTTTCATAGTTGCAACAGCATTTGGGGCATTAATCCTTGGGAAATGATCACCCCATAGCATTTGCAACGTCCACCCGGAGCTACCCATTTACTTGAGTAGATTATTCCTTGAAAAAAAAAGTACAACTTGTATTCCTGTTTTGTGTTACACCTGTATCAATGTATCTAAAATGTCTGTGTAATAACTGCTATGATTATGCTGCATGCCGGTTATAGAGCCTTTACTCTGTATTTATTTAATATAAAACTAAAAAAGGTTCCAAAAAGACCCAGTGGAGATATGTGACTCCTAGCAAAATGAGGTTGTGACTAAGATTTATTTAAATTAAGTACAGAAGTAAAGTCAAGAAAGTAATCAAAAGCATACTTAGTGGACTCTCAGATGATTAACCAACATGTTCATAGAGCCAAACCTCTATATCAGTCTTTTAACTGGTTCATTAGTTTCTCTTGGCATGAAATAATTTACAAACCTCTAGCTGACCTTGACATTTGAGAAAAGTGAATTCTGACAATAGCTTGATTTATATCAGGAAAAACTTATTTGTCAGAGAACAGTTTGAAATCGGGATTCAAATATTGTTGCTCTTTTACCCCCTTGAACTGGAATTACAGAATGAAAGCATTGCTGTCCTCATACTGCACATGCAGTACTATGAAAATGAAATTGCTGTGAATTAAAGGAACATGTAATGCAAAGGATTCATATGGATTTCTTTCCTTTACTTGTAATGACTGCTTAATTCTGAGTGGCTTCATTATGAAACTTCACGGTCAGACACAGGCAGCACTGAGTAAGGTGCTCTGAAGGTGCATGAGTAACTTCTGTACCCTTAGAAGCCGGCTCAGAACTTCTCACACGTATTAATAAAAGTGTCCACTGTGCCCTGTGCTCAGAATTTACAGAAACGGTATAATACTGGTGCTTTTCCTTGTCTGGATGACACCTGCTGGTATTCAAGGTAGTCTGTGGCTGTTACAACTAGAGCCACTACTTGAGCTTTATTTTCACCCGCAATGGCAAAAAGAAATTCCAGAAACTACGAACTTGAATTAAACCAGTTTAATCCAGCCTTGCCCACCACACTCTTCACATGCATCTTCTGCAAACGCTCAGCAGGTAAAGCTTCATGAGAATGAACGCAAGCAAAACTTGTGATTGAATCTACCCCATATTCAATTTTGCCCTAGATCAAACCCCATTTTACAGAATATTAAGCAGTCTTGAGCAATGCTCAAGAATTCCTTCAGACTTAGGTCTTAATGCAGGACAGCCTCCCCGCCCACAAAATTGAGTATTTAACTGTTTTGCAAAATTAGGACCTAAACCCTACAGCTGTTCAGTTTCTGCTCACATCAGTTCATGTCTGACCATCATTCTTTTACTCATCTAGTATTAGTTATATTACTTTGATAATATAAAATGATCTTATATTAGTTTCTCATAAATATAAATTGCATTAAAAAGCCAAACCCTTCATTTCAGTTAAGGTTCCTAAGTGACAGCATTACACTTCTCTATCTCATCATTTACAAAAATCCAGGCACTTATGAGCAAGAAAATGAATAATTAAGAACATAATAAATCATATACTGCCGACTTAATAAACACATTAAAAAGTAGAAAGCGCTTTTCACCTCCGTGTAACAACCCAATTACAATTTCAAGGACAGCTTATGGGCGGAGGTGGCATTATCTCTCCCTCGATGTCAGGACTTCCACATCTGTGCTACCCACTGCCGGGCAGCTGGATTGCCCCCCCACAGCCTGGAGGTAGGGGGGCTTTTTCCCTCCTGCCTCAAGAGGCTGTCGAGAAAATGTAGGTAAAGCATAGGAAGGGAGAGAGGAGAGCAGGGCTGGCTCTCTTTTCCAGCTACAGCATCTCTCCCAGTGACCCGTGGCAGTGTCCTTACATGCCACTGCCCTGACCTGGTTGCAGGAGAGTGGTCTTCGGGCATTTCTGAATGCTTAGGGCCAAGTGAGGACATACAAGAGCAGGCTGGCTTAGGGCACCAAGCTCCTTTCCCCTTTCAGGGAGAACACCCCAGCTTTCCCTCGCAGCATGAGACAAAGGGCAGCCTGTCGAACGTGCAAAGGATCTGGGACATCACGAAAAGGAGGAGGAACGTTTCATTGGAAAGGCTACCAGGAATTGTTCCAAATGCACTGCAGCCCTTCATAAAGCTTGTTGGTCTAAAAAATACATTTCAGACCCTTAGAAGTAAAAGCAGTGGCTAAAGAAGCTTCATTTTTCATTTGAGCCATTCCTGTAATTGAAGATATATAAATTTACCCACACAAAGCTTTAAGAAGTATCATTGACTAATGTGCGTATTAAGTTTAGCTGAGTTATCCTTTAATTAAATCAGATGACTGGTAATTCGCTGAGAGCAGTGAAGCAGGAATATATGAAAGACCTTTCTGTTTTGAACGTGCTGTACCAGTTAAAAGATTGCAACAACACACTCATCCCTACGGGCAAACAAAAACATCACTGTGAACTGTGATACAAACTCTTCTGCAACAGACTGCAAGGGTCACACTAGCCTAGCTGGGAAGAGATGTATGTTTTAACAAGCTACTCAAGGCAGAAAGAGGCTCTCTGGAGGCCAGTTTTGAATTCCCGATGGGATTCACCCTTACTAGTGAGCACTTATGGACACTGCTAGAGCCAGCTGCCATAAATACGGGCAAAAATAAGCTGTTTTTTTTTCTCTCCAAGCCAAAACCATAGCTCCTGTTGATCACTGTGGGAGCCAGGTCTGGAGGGGTACAGCCAGTATCTCTGGGCCAGGCTAATTTCCCGCAAGAAGGAACAGAACAGAAGCTATAGGGAATCTCTCCTGCTTCCAAGAGTTAGGCATATGCAATAGATTTCTTTGACGCTGCCATAATAAATTATAAAGACTACATTCTCATCGCACTGATGAAGAGGATTTCTTTTTTAAGTTATTACTCTTGGACAGTTTCATTTTGCTGTAACAAATCACTCCTAGGCAGACACGGTAAGGACTCTGTGCTGGATAATTTCTGCCTTTCACAGGACTGTTTGGGATAGCTTTGAACAAGAGTTTCCAGTTCAGCATGATGAAGCATTCAGACTGAATTTAAAGATGAATCATTTTTATATCACACTTAAGCCTCTTGAAGAAAGCTTGCTAAAAGGATTGACTGATGTGATCACACCTAGGCAATAGGACCGTGTGCTCACTTAGCAATACAGGTACAGTTCCAGTAGACACAAGATAGAAAATTAAACATATGGGACAAATCTTGCTTTGCTTCCTCGGTTCTCACCCAGACAACCCTCCCAGCCCCCAGCCCAAGCCCCCTTTGGAAAGGAGCCTGGGCCATACACATGTGCCAGGGTGTGCTTCCCATGTCAGCAACATTAGTTTGGAAAACTAGACCAAAAAAACACAGAGAAAGCCAGATGGGAACCCTGATTGCTTGCACAGGGCAGCCATCCTCAACAGAATCGCCTCTTAATCATTCATCTCTTGTACGGCCTTTTCATAAGCAGATGGAAAATGAGAAAGATAGCCAAGTGCGGCTTTGACAGCAAAGAGCTTATTAAAAATCATGGGAAGGTTACAGAGTAGAACACCTTGCTAAAAGTCCTTCTGGGAGCCTGCCACTGCTCCTGATTCATCAGCACATTTCCTTTTCCTAAAGCAAAGCTATCCCAGCACTCCTCAACAGGACACAACGAGCAGCGATGGCAAAGGTTGCTGGATTCATGGCCCAGAGGTGGGAAAGGAGTTCCTCATAGCGTGGCACGGCACGGGCCATGAACTGAATGAATCTCCAAGCAAACTGCAGCCTGGCCTAGCAAACGCCTGCTCAAGGGACCACGACAGCAGCAAGTAGGTGGCAGGAGGGATGGGCAGTCCACCGAGTCCTGTCCTCACTGTGTCTGCTCGGAGCAGCACCAAGTCCAGCCCCTCCACACTGTGCTATGGCCCCAGCAGCAGAAATGGGAACATAAATAAAATCGTGTCAGGCAGCAGGAAAACTGCATAAGCCATTTAATGCTTCTCCACGGGCAGGCTATGAGCAGCTTGGATTACTAACATTATCTCCAAAAAATTTTTTAACTAAGTCAAAGCAACCTTATATGTTTGCTGAGCAGGGTGGGAAAGACAGTGCTTCCTCAGCACCCAAACCCAAACTGTCCATGGCTGGCTGCTGATCCAATGCACCTACCTCACATGATCCCTCCACACCTGGGATGCTGATGGCAATCCTCAGACTTCCCAAAATGAGACCCAGCCGAGCACATTTCTACTGCGTGGCCCAGCAGTGAGGGCTTCCTCTTCAGCCTTCGCTGGGCCAAAATCCAACAATCCTGCCAAGCAATTCCTTGCTTCCCAGAAATTTCAAAGCACATTAGTAATTCTGCAAAAACCCTGCCTGGGAAATCCATTCTGGTACCGTTGAACAGGATTGGTTTTGATAGGCTGCTATTTTATCCCCACATTTGCCTGAATTTCTGCTAGCCTGAGACAGACACCACCATCCCATACTTGCTTCCAGCCAAGGTCACACAGCCCAGCAGTTTAGCAGGGCTGATGATTAGCTGCTACTGTAACATCTCAACCATTTCACCAGCTGCTTTTCAATAACTTTTATTTCATCTTTTTCCCTTAAGTCTACACTGGGTTTTATTATTTCATTTCTTTCTAGTCTCATAAGCTGCTGCAGGTTAAATACCTTCCCCTTAGAATCAGGCTATAGATCACAGGGTAGAAGTTACTAGCAGTTATCAGATAATGAACCTGATCAGCCGAACGCTGCTCTAACATATGCTTTTCAACAGATTAGCCGCTGTAAATTTTAATCACTCAGGATTACAACCATGCTAAGTTGGCCTTGAGCTGTGGCTGCACCATGGGAGCGGGATATTTAAGAGCAGTGTTTGAATGGTGTATGCCTTCAGAAGGGCCTCTGGAAAACAGGTGAATTACAGCCCCTACCTAAATTTAAAGATGAAAGAGGAGGAGAGGGGAGGGGGATTGCCATATAAAATACAGATTAAAACCACATGATGCAAGCAAGCTCAGCAATAAGTCCCGTGGTGCTCAGTGGTACGCAGCAGCAAAGGGATTTAAACAAAGTTTTGTCCCTTCTGCTAGAGAACATCCAGCTACAAGACTCAATCTTGTTCCAAAAATAATTTACAGCTTATATTAAAACGAAACAACTCCATTGCATTCAGTCCTTGCCTCAACTATTGCAGTAAATTAATATGTGGGTGGTTTTATTAAAAAAACCCCAAATCATCAGTTTCAATTAAAGTGCATTTGGAGCTGTTCTAGGGGCTTCTGTTGGGTGTTACTCAGGTGAGAAATCTCTGCCAGCACCAGAGCAGCATCGGTCCTTCCAGCTCCAGAGCCCAGTGGTTGGGTACTCACCCCAGGTGCCAGGAGCTTTCCGTAGGAGCACTGCCAGCAGGATCCCGAGAAGACCCTGAGGTATAGGCTGTGCAGATATTTCGAGCCCATGTGCAGCTGCCAGGAGCAGTATTACTCACCCTCTGGTTAAATCACAGTATTGTTTTACCTTGTGGTATTGTTTCAGAGCTCACAGGAACCTTTGGCAGATGGCCATTTCACATTTCCATGAAATCTGTCTGATTGCCATGGAGTACTCTTGCTTCAGGCATAATCCCAGCAATTCTAATCTCCGTCCTTCTCTCTGGCATTCAGATACACTCCCTTTCAAAAGCACCGGAGTTTCATCTCAGGGTATTACCTTCAGAGCTTTCAACTCAGTAGAAACAACCGTAACTTCAAGAATACAAGGACCAGTAAACCCGTGAGGAGCACATACCGTGTGGTTAACTGCTACAGAAACCCCAGGTTGCCCTCAAGTTAACCCAAAACATCCTAAAACCTGGTGCCCTTTCTGAAGTTTGCTCCGTCTTATTTGAACTGTGCCACAGCCAACTGGATTATTGGGCCTTTCCCAGCCCTCTCCCGGGGCAGCTCCTCCTGGCAAGGGGAAAGGAAAGCAACAGGGATGTTTGGTAGCACAGCAGGAGAGATCCAGAGTCAGTCCTGGGACCGGTGGGCTCTTGTCACACCTCCTGGGACACTTTGAATGCAGCCCTCGGTCTCACACCACCCGTGAGCTGAGACTGGTCTTTCCAAACATCCTTTGAGCTGCAGAGAGGCGAGTTCCCAGCCCGGAGAGTAATCTATAGGTGAGCCATTAGTCAAGCCCTTAAAATGTCAGATTTCCCCAAGTCATCTTCACAAAAAAAGTGCAAAAGTAAGCCCATTTCTAAAAAACAGTTGTAAGTGATTTATATCTTGCTTTTCTCTGCGTGTACGTGGTCCAAGGGAGAAGGTTCACTATGCGGTACTTCTACACATGCTAGTTCTTGCTTTAGGGTCTATAACAAATTTCCAGTGCAGATGGGGCTTAAACTATAATAAGGAAGATTCAAAGACTCTTGAGAAAAACATGCTCACAAGGCAGGGAAGGGCTGACAGAGGAGCAGACTCCGATGGAAGGCTGTGCTCAGTGTCCTGGGAGACCTGGGTGAGACCTGGTGCTGTGACTCTGCCCACAGTTGTGCCCATTTGGGCAGCGGCAGCACTGCCGCCGTGTTGGGGTGATCCTGGACCAAGCACTGTGCAGCTCCCTAAAGGAGTTTTTATACCAGTTTGTGTCACCTCTTGCTGGGGTGGAAGCTTATTTAGGGATTTGTTTAAGCACTTATTGCGATGTAGCAGAGATGCACATCTCCTGCTAGCACACTGCAGCTACTGTATAACCACCTGAGTAGTGACTGCTTATAAAGACACCCTGTCGGTCACAGACCTATGGACCTGCATGCATCACGGGGTAAGAGGGTGCTGTGACAGGGGAACGACAGGCTGCTTGTGTTTTGCAGGGTTTCTGTTCAGTCCTGACAAGTACCAGGCACCAAACTGAGGTGCCTCCAGCCCTGCAGCCATGCTGGGACCAGCTTCCCAGCCACACGGGTGACTTTACAGTACATACAAAAATGTGGCCCCATATGGATGGCTTGCTACTTGCCATATTTAACTTTTACTATGAAAGCACAAGGAGAGGAAACAAGGGCTTGTGCAATGTAAACCTGTGGATTTCCTCATCCTGGCTCGTTCTTTTGTTTCTTGCCCTGTCCCTGCCTCGGTCTGTTCCTGGCACGGCTCATTCTCAGCCTCTCCCTTTCCCCACAGCTTCCCCACACCCTGCCCATCACTCACCTGATGTCAACCTCCTTCCCACAAGGCTTAAATCATTACTAAAGTTAACTTCTCCTGAGAGCCCACCTGCATGCGATGAACGGAGGGCCTGGGAAGTGGCTTTCAGGAGCTGCCGGTAATTCACATGGAACAGATCTGAAACAGAAGACTGAAATTCAGATCTGAGCTCCAGAGGCAGCACAGGGCTACCAGCTAGGTAGGTAGTGGGACAGGGTCACTGTGCCTCCTGTGCTTCCCCTCACCCTCTCCGCTATTTGGTTTTGGGGAAAAACGCATTTTCCAGCAGAAAGAGTAAAGCGATGCTGGTTTAGCCCAGCTCCTCTGCTCCAGCAGGGAGCCTGCATCTGCTCCCCCTTCTCGGGAAGCTTTACCCCGCTCATGCACTGTTCATCATGAGGCACAGCCTCAGCTTTCCCCCCTCGTGCTGCACCTCCTGCGACTCAGGGGAGCCACTCTGGGATTGCCCAGGTCCCCGTGGCTCCCACTCGCTGCTGTACTTCTCAGGGAGGAGGGATGCAACAGCCGCACCGGTCGCATCCCTGTGGTCACTGGGGCCTGGGTACCAGCCCAGCAAAACACCGCGGCTCTCCGGCAGGCCAGGGGAATCTCCCAGGGGCGGTTTTCAGGCTCAGGCTCACCATCTGCCAACAAACGTTGCTGCACCAGTGCACAGATGTGCTAACACCATTCTAAAATAAATAAAAATAAAATCCCATTTGTTTTCTAACTGCCAAACTATCTCATTTTCAGAATTGGCTCTTGGTTTTCCATAAAATCCAACCTGTGTAGGGGCCAATGATGGAAAAAAATCAGCTGAAACCATCTCCGTGCTTATCACCAGGCTGAGAAGTCACTGCCCTCAGCTAAAGCACCACCTGGCCCTTATAACCGCCCCCACAGTTCTGCCAAAGACAGTCCATTAAAGCACCAGGGCCGAATGGGAAAAGGTTTTCCGATCATATTGCGTTTGAGACTTTGAAGGTTTTCCATATTCCAGGAAGACAGGCAGTCAAAAACTTCTGTGAACTGAAAATGTCAAAAAGCCTCTCACAACCTGGGACTGATTCATTCAAACTGAAGCCCTGAAAAATTATTGAACATTTTGATTTTGCCTTTGAAAGTATTCTACTACACAGAAATACTGGCAGGGAAACATTTTTTTCTTACTTTAGAAGTCAAAACATGATTATTTCCATTATTTCACAACAATTCTTTTTAATTTAAAAAGCTGTCATTTTTCCCTGTGCAGTGTCTTGGCATTTCCTAAATTTCTTTATCATTCAAATGTTAATAATCTAAATAGCTCACAAGCTTTATTTTTAGTTTGCAGAGATTAAACATCCTTCACACTGATGGATCTTCTAATGTTTTACTTCAGTTCATTCATTTTCCTCCCTTAGTGAATAGCAGACTACTCAAATCAACACAGCTTGTTAGAAAGAAGACAAAATGCCTATTAAATTATCAAATGCATTTCTCATCAGAGTGCAGCTATCATTCTCTGCAAAGAAAAACTATAGCTTAATTGACTTCCTAGCAAAAGCAATGTTTAGACAGATGGTACTGAGAATCATCTGACTGTTAGTCTTTAAATTGCCATGTTTAAGTGACAGGGACATTTGGGAAGCACGAGTAGGCAAGAGTGGGTGCTGGCTCCGTTGAGACCGGCTGCAGCAGGGGACAGCCATCCCCCTCTGGTCGCTGCCTGCCCCGGGGGGCAGCTGGCATCACCCCGCCAGCCCCGGCAAAACCCTTTCAAAGCGGAGACTCCTGTGAGCTTCACGGAGGCTTTGTGCCTGGTGTGGCAGGGCTCAGTGCCCCACAGTGCAGTGCACAGCTGGGCAAAGAGCGGGGACTGCTGGCTGGGATGCGGGTACAGCCAGGTCTTTGCTAAAAAATGGTTAATTAACTTTTTCTGGGGGGGTGGGGTGGGGGGGGTGGGGCAGAAATCCTGAAAAGTATGAGTCTTCCACCCACCTGTATGAAAAAAGGTTTCTGAGGGTGTGAGGTGGTACGGAGCTGGCAGGCTGTAACCAAGCCAGCTGAGCATCCCTGAGCACCTGCATGCCCAGTTCGGAGCAGGGCGCTCAGTGGTTTGGCTACCAGCGCAGGGACCCCAAAGCCTTCCTTCGAGGAGCCTGCATCCCCCTCTGCCACCGTGCAGAAATAGCCTGAAGAATTTCCCAATAAAGGATGACTGCTTTACTGCTTGTTCATCTGAAAACTAAAGATGTTGCAGAGGTAAATTAAGCTTTAAGGCAGGGGAGTTAAAAAAGAAATTCTATTTCTAAGCTTTCCAAGTTAAAAAGGCCCATTCATAAAGTGAAGATCAATACTCTGCTCATTAACAAGCTTCTGTGGAAACCAAGTCCATTTGCTTCAATTCTTTTAAATGTCATTTTCATTATTTTGGTATTTGAGCTTTATATATAAACAAGGATTTGGTTGTGCATTCAAATTATATAAAAACCAGAAATAAAAATAAATTCTGAACAATTTCAGGCCTGTGACTTTTGGGAAAGTGCTGGTGTTGGTGATCATCTCCAGAACTTTTTTCTATGATAAAAAAATGGAAGATCTTCCTTCTAGTTACAGTTCTCTTAAGAAGCTTTTCAGAGCAGGAAAGATTCCTGCCTGTAAATCATTTAGGCTTAGTCTTGCTGGGAAATTGAGTGGCAGAATCAATGGCAAGCACAGAGGAACAAGAACATTTTAGGATCGCATGCCATCCTGCCCTTCTCCTGCCGTGTTTCACTGCAGAAGCTGCCAGAAGAGTCTGTTGAACAGCTAAGCACATTGCTTAGGACTGTCTCCCTGCAAAGCAGAAAGGAAATCTTGTAAATGGGATTTTAAGAACAGTTGGAGTCAGACTGCGGCTGCTGAAACATTTGTTTGGTGACGTGATTGCTTCAGTGAGCATCAGGACACGTACTCAGCCAGCAAAGGAGCTTAAGCTAGGAGCTGGTAATAGGAGGCAGGGTTATAGGACAAAAGAACTGGTTGCTCACCTGGTTGCCAAACCGCCAAGGGCTCTTATGATGTGCCAAGACAAAGCTTTTGGAGTGGCCCAGGGAGCAAGGTGGAAAGGACCCTGGAAATTACTCCAAAAATCTTTCTGCCCAACACACTTCACAGCAGCTTTGGCTACTCTAATAAAAGTCTGGTCTGATAAAAGCCATGTGTGGTTTTGTCAGTACAAAAGCTTAGCTTACCTGGGTTTGCAAGATAAGAGCCCAGGCATAGATTTTTCTTCCGGGTGGATGTGCCTTAGATGTTAATATCAGAGCAAACACAGGGCGCTGCAGCCAGGTCTCATGGGTGGGAGGATGCTGAGCGCAGCTGGATGTGGGTTGAGGAACAGTGGGGGCAATGTGAGGCTGCCCTGGCTGGAGCAGCTGTCACCTGGGTCCCACTGGACTCTGCTCTGATGGAGCGAACCAGAGTGGTGCCACGTGCTCTGCCCCATGGTGTGGAGTGGGCTCCAGGGTAGGAAGGCAATGCAGAAGCTGTTGCCCTTTAAGAAACCTCCCTCCCTCTGTAAATCTGCCCGGGCTGTAGTGAAATATCAGAAAAGGCTAAAAGACTTGCTCAGAAGGCTTGTGACACCCTTTTCTTTTCCTGGCTTTGCTCTGTCTATCAGTGATGCTGATCAGCGGGCCCATCCACACCAGTAGGCATGGGCTCTTGGCTAGAGATGGCAGGGACCTGACATCCAGGCTGCTTTCCTCATCCCAAGTCCCAGCAAATAACACTTGCCAAACAGGGCTTTCCTTAAACAGGAACTCTCCCCATCTGTGACAGCAATAACAAAACACAGGAGAAGCACCATCTGTTCATCTAGACAGGTACCAGTGGTACCAATTGTCACTACAGCAGTTGTAGCCTTTAATAAATACATACTACTCAGTTTTTCTAAATATTGGGAATGGGCCTAACCATAGAATTGCGATTCCGGTGGGATTTATTGTTATTTTTGTTGCACCAACAGCCTGCCTTCAGTAATGAGCATCACAGGCTGATACAACAGCTTGTACAGCAGCTCAGAGTCCTGTAATGGAATCCTTCGTGCTCAGCTTCCCACTCCTTGCTCTGCACTCAGAGCTAGTGGCAGGGTGAGATCTCATGGAGGTGCTCCTGCTTGGAGCATCACCAGCAGCACCCCAGAGAGGAGAAACTCCTCTCCAGCAGCTTTCCCCTATGGCTTTACAGGCACAGGCCAGGTCCCTCAAAGGCACCTCGCGTACCCTCAGTCCTGTGTGCGCATCCTTCTGCAGCACCACCTCCTTTCTTTGACCCCAGCGCTCCCATTGCAGTGAAGTTGGATTGTTTCCTAGTTTTACAAATGTCATTAAATGCCACTTGGGGTGTAGCTATTTTGGAGTAGAGGAAAATCAAGGTCCATCCTCAACTGGCAGGGATGCCCTCTGCACTCAGCCTCACCGGCCAGCCGGCAAGCAGAGCTCCCACCCTGGGGCTTCTGCTCACTGCTTTTGGACTCCCTGGAGTTGGCTGTAGGACAGGAGCTGTCTTAATGGGGCTTTTCCTGGCAACAGCAGTTTACCCTGAATAGGGATGTGGGATTAATAACCTTGCTAAAGCCTTGGCTCTTTTCCCGAATCTTGTCTGGAAACCGCGTGCTGGAGCTGGACTCCAGTGGCATGGAGAACATCAGGTAGGTTGAGGGTGTCACCCCCAACCACTTTATAGTTTGAGGCAAGCGTGCAGCATTACTGAAAGAAAATTTGGGTCCCAGCACCCAAAGCCAGGAGCGGTGGGGCCAGCCGTGCTCTCAGACACTGCTATTTTCTTTGCTTTGTTAACAGATGGTACCTTGATGGTACCTCAGGCTCTTGAAATAGATAACATTTTGTTGCCTAAGCTGAGAATGCTGCCATGAGCTCTTCAGATAGGAAGAAAATACCCACGTATGGGGCTGTGTTATGTGTATGTTTTTAAAGATGGTGCAGATCACCAGGGAAAGAGAGGGCTTTAAGTGAAACCATTTCATTGAAGGTAGCAGGGATTGCTGAATGGGGCTTGCTTTCACCTGGCAGCTGCTGAGCAGGGATGGTCATAGGAGCGTGCGGCAGCTGAGGGGGTGTGTATCCACCCAGCCTGCTCCCTAACGCCAGACCCACAGATCAGCGTGTGGGCACTGCCTCATTGCTGGTTTAGTCAATAAACCCCACTGGGTGAAACTACCAGGTTGTTTATTACAAATAATATTTGACAGAATGAAATTAGCACATAGATGCTCTTATGTTGGTTAATGAGGTCTGAAATATAATCCTATAAATCATCAACAACAGCCATCTGGTGACAGACACACGAAAAGAGGAGCAGGTGATTATAACACATCCACATCATTGTGGTGACAAGGGTTTAAAATAGCAGCATACCTTTACTGAGGACACAACTGGGGTAGGTTAGGAAACAATCAGTTATGTGTCCTGGTTGCACCATTTCCCTTGCAAGCAGACATCGTGCTGGAAAGCTGGAATGCAACCCAGGGCTGCTGAAGCCATCAAGCTTTGCACCACGTCCAGATGTGTGGAAGAGTCCAGAGTGATGGTTCCTTGAATCACGCTGTTGAATAAGAAAGATCTGGTTATGCTGTCCCTTCCTTCAACAAAGGGGAAGAAAGTTGCCTCTGCTACGTTGGAATGGTCTAGCTCTGGGCTTACAGAATCAAATAGAAAGGGAACCCCCGGGTGCTTCCCAACCCTGACTGGGCAAGCATCGAGGTTCTATAGAAGTGCCCTATTTTGGTACCAGTGAAAATAAAGGAAAATGATAACCAGACTGGAATTGTTGAACAATTAGAAGAAATGCTGCATTAATTTGGAATATTTATTGTCCAATAGAATTTCTCATTCTCACAATTTAGGAGGCAGTCAGGCTTTCCAAATGTACATCTATTTTTATCCAAGGTCTATAGCAAAACACAGCAGGAGTGAGTAAATTACTTTATTACAGCAATTTACATTTACTGTCCGTTATTTTTTATTTAGGAAGTAAATCTACTTGGAAGACGACCACAGGTAGCAGGAGAGCAGGAGGTAAGAGTGTGGGGGAAGCATCACAAAATCCCTCCGTGTACAGCGGGATCACGGCTGCAAGCACATCTCTGCAAACAGTTCTTAGTAGCTGGACTTGTTTTATGGGCACACAGATCTCCTGTTTTACTACCCAATTCACAGCCCATATAAGTGTTGGGAACAAGTGCCAGGACTCTACTTATTTATTGATTTTACCTATTTACAACCCCCAGTCATCACCTGGGGTTGTACCTGACTGCTCTAGACACCCCCCTCCCACCCGCCCCTCCTAGGAAGCATCATGATCTTTTGATAGAGGGTGAATAAGCATCTCCTGACCTGTTTTCTCACCTACACCAGTACTTGCCAGAGGAGCCGAATAGTCTTCCCTGTAGGCTGGATTCTGGGAAAGAAGTATACTGCAAACACTTAATATATGACTAAATGCTGTGTACAAATGATAGCCCTAAGTCTTTTCTCATTGCTGCTTGGGCTGTGCTTTAAATAATCCTGTGATGGAGTTTTAGAATATACATACATATTTAGGCTTTCTCCTATTTTGTATCCCACTACAATCTGCTGTACAATTGTGGGTTTGACTTCAATTTTAACAGTGCTTATTTGGTTTTCCCACCTATGCGAACGCGCTGCTAACACTTCACCTCGCCTCTATCATTTCAGTGTTCAAGATCATCCTATGACACAGTTTAAGATTTGCTGTGCTGATATTTTTCACAACAGTTATATTTGCCTATTTCTTATATTCTCCTCGGTCCTTTGATATTTTAAGTCATGTCAGCCTCCCATTTGGGACCAAACTCTCTAGGTTGGGTGCTGCAAGGATTCCCCTCTGAGCCAGTCAGGAAACTTAGCAGAATGTGCGCCAGTTACTCATATTCACCAAGGAAACAACTGTGGTACAGAAATCTGGGATGGGGGAATACCTCATCTAATAAACAATGCTCATTTCTGCAGCAAAGAATAGCCTGCTGATGCATTGCTTGATTTTAGCGTAAGGTTATATTTTGCTGTTCCCACATTATGAGAATGAAATAACATTCCAGGTCTCTAAGAACCAGCACGTTACAGCACCACCTGTGAATATGCCTCCTGCTCAGTGAACTGGGAGTTAGTTCAGAAGGAAATCAAACACAACCAGGAGCATAAGAGGCTTTGTCTGTACTCTGAGTATTTTTTGAAGCATGCTTTCTTGCACATTGTTCATTGAAATGATTTGTGGATGACTATTATATTGACCGTGACAAAATTAAGTTCACAAAAAGCCAGTATGAGAACATGGAAATAGCCGATGGGGACACGAGAAGCAAAGCAGGAAGCCCCCTTGCTTAGCACTAATAGGTAAAAAAAAAAAAACAACTTATAAGCAACGCGGGCAGTTACGGTAATCCTCAGACACTGTCTCTGGAGTTGATCTTAAGTGCACAACTACTTACCGTGTACCCACAAGCAAGGGAAGGCTGATCAGATTTCTCATACGAGCTGGCACAGAAGAACAGGAAACCCAAGAAGAAAACAAAAATTCGTGACGTGTAAAGGCGCTGCTGGAAAGCAGAACTTCAGGTGGGGGCAGAGCTGCAGCAGAGCAGGTACATCGGTTTCGGCTGACACAGTTCTGCTTTCAGTAACCCCCTGGATGCAACAAGGGAAGGAATCAGCATGGGAAATGTCTGACAGGTGACAGCACGGGATCAGTTTGACAGTTCCAATGAGTTCATTTTGAGAAGACATGGCACTGAGACTTTTGGGATATAGAAAGGATCTAACTTACAACACCAGGACCTGTTTGGATTCCTTTTGGTAAATGCGCCATCAGCAACGGCAGGAAACATCTTTGAAAAACCTGGGCACTAATTCTAAGCATGAGGCACAGAGTGAAGAACATGATCTGAACTTACATTTCTTTTATGTCTAGATATCAAACTGCCTTCCAACCCACAAATAATAATAGATTTTGCTCAGTCGCTTGCTCTGCTGATACAATCTCATCACTTCCAACATATAAAGTGCAGTGATGACTTTGCTGCTGTACTCACTATCCTTTATAGCCGTAGTAATATGCCATAAGATCAACCTGCAAGCATTCATTGCAAGTTTCTTAATACCTTGTAGTCATCCCATGGAAACGATTACATTTGCAAAAGATGCAGGGTTTTAAAACATTGCCACATCTCTCAGTTTATGAATGCAAGGTATTCCCAAGTCAGCTTTGTCATGGAAAGCAGACATACCATTCAAAGAAACAGCAGCCCGCCTCATTTATTTTTAGAGGTAACTAAAAAAGGAAGACTTTCCTTGATGTAAGGCTGGGGAGGAGAAGGATTCTGCTCAAATCACTGATACGATGCATGCGGTCAGGCTGCTGAATGACAACAGCACTTTTAACAAAATTGTACCCTGACCTACACTGTGGCAATGACCCAGCTGGACACGGAGACAACCCTTGCCTGGCACGTGGGACCTGGGAGAGCGCCCACTCCCCACGCTGCAGAGCCAGCCCTGGGGCACAGGAAGGCACAGCACCCCAGGGGTCTCACGCCTGGGATGCCACTACTGCAACAGGCGTCACGTCTGCCAGCGATCCCCTGTCGACAGGGGGTTGGGATGTGCTCTGACATCCCTGGTACTTACAGAAGTCTGTGATTCAATTCTACTTCTGGCCTTTGTAGGATTTTCTGTGGGCTCCATCTTCCAGAACCAACTAATGCTGTTTTGCAAAAACCATATCTTTAAGTATTTGCTCACCTAACATTAAAAGGGCCTCAAGTCCACAGCAGCTCTCAAAGCAGCATTGACTGCATCTGCTAGAGGTAAAAAGGCAATTACTCAAAGCACACTGATGGCAGAATATTTAAGCTGAATATTTAAGGAGGTTTAGAAGCTTATCAGGGATCTCAATTTTGTGACTTGTTTTCATATTTCCTCCGTAAGTCATGTGTCAAAAAAAAAATATGCAAATAAACAATGAAAAAGATATTGAAAATATTATTTCAGTCCAGCAGTAAGATGAAACAATACAGTGGAAGATTAATTTCACCTCAGAGCATGCTGAGTGATGACACAAATACTCATTTCAAAAGATGCAAAAGGCATTGTGCCCCAAAAGATGGAGTGTGATTATGAGCTTTAATGGGTTGTTTAACTTGATAAAGTGCCAGTTTCTAAATAGAAACCGTGCTTTAAATATTTATTGAAATTTTGAACAATCTCCCGTTTTTCCCTTGGCAAAAAACAGACACCAAAAAATTGCATTTTTCTTTAAGCATCCAAAAATGTTGATAAAGAAATTAAGCAGGAGGTGTAAAATTTAGTTGAATTTGAACCTGTTTGGGTGCCTTCTAGTCAAAGCAGTGAAGTTTCAGTGCAGATCCCAGCACCTTGTAAAACACATGCCAACCAACAGTGAGACTAGCCTTTTGCCTTTAGACTTTCCAATGGCTTATGCACTTACGAGTGGAAACAGGTGAGGGGATGCCTTTTCCATGCATCCCCATCGCTACAGCGCCTTGCACCAAGCACCAGTGGTACCACTGCCACAGCCCAGTGTCCCCTCACCAGCTTCTGCCCTTGCCCAGAGAACAGGTGCTGGCCCAAGTGCAAGGCTGGCAACAGGACACGCCAGATGCACCGCATCCCACCGTCTGTGCACTAACCCCACTGGGCAGGGACCCTTTGCGTCCTGTCACACCTTCCACATTGCTGCCCTCTCCCATCTGCTTTAGTCTCCATCGCTATTTCACTCCCTTCTCATCTCCAGCCACTGGGCGGTTCAGAACATCCCCTGGCTTGGTGGCTTCCCTTCTGCCCACAGGCACATGGAAAAACCTACAGATTTCCATCAAAAGGTGTTGCAAACACTTGGAAGAACTAGAAGGGAGATGGCAAACAGTGCTGTTGGAACCCAGGCCAAGGCCATTGGGTGCTATTTTGCCACCTTGGAAAGGACAAGGTAAAAAGAGGGGTGGCAAGAAGGTCTGAGGGCCCCACGGCAGGGCCCTGGTATGACAGGGTCACCCCCACCCCGAGGGCTCCCCGACCTGCCTCTGAAGCACCTGGCACCCAGGCGCTGTGGGAGCAGCACGCTGATGGCACAGGAACATTCCTGCTGGCTTTAGCTTTGATCTCACGAGGGCTGGGTCACCCATGTTGATCATCTCACACTCACGATGCCGCTCTGCTATCCCCTGGCAGGCTTCATCCAAGGACCAGGGTGCTTCGTAGTAGCCCCGCTCCAAAAACCCAAGAGAATTTTTCCTTCCCAAATAGCCCCCGTGCCCTCTTCAGCTGTCACCTCCCACAGGAGGGAAAAGACGCTGTTCTTTTTTTTGCCCAGGCCACAGCATTGCACTTGGAAAGAAGGAAATGCCTGTGTGGCTGGATGTTTTATATCCCCGTGACAGATTGCTCCCTGCCTGCAGCAAGCCAGCATCCCGCGGAGCCGGGATGGGAGCAGCCCCTCCGGCAGGCACGGGGCTTGGCTGTGTTCAGCTTTTTGCAGAGTTGGGTCCTTGGCAGCCAGGAACAAATTAACATTCAAGTGAGTCTGTTTGGATAGCAGAAAATGCAAAAAACTCTGCATGGCAAGTGATCCCTTTTAAAGCAGCATTACAAGCCTGGCAGCCATCCAACTGGCACAGTAGCTCTGAGCAGCAAATACACACCACTTAGCTGGTGATGTGTAAAGGGCACTCCTTTACAATTTCCGCCTTGAAAACTCTGTTATGAAATCTTCCAACTTGGGTTGTATTCATACATCACCCAAATCAGCTACATATCATTCAGCGTAGCTGTTAGTCCCAGGCTTTAAATAAATCTAGCATCTGTGTCACCCACCAGCAGTAACAGTGACACCTTTTTTTCAGTTTGCCTGTTTTCCCTTCCTTTTGGCACAGACGGTTGGTTGATGAAAAGTCACGGATACTTCCTAGAATGACTGTTTTTGCACCCTTCATTGTTTTAGTCGTCAGAAGCTCCCTGTGTTTGGAGTTAAAAATCTCACTGCATTCTCATCTATAGATTAAACTTCCCTAAAAGCTTCTTTTTCCAATCCCATTTTCACCAATGCCCTCACTGGATCAAACTCCGCAGTCGACTAGCAGAGGTGTGCTGCTTCTCTGTTTTAACACAGAATATTTGAGCCGAGAGACAGGTGCCTCATAGCCCAGTCTGACTTCTCTTGAAGGGACCTGGTGGGACCATGCCTGTCCTCCACTGAGCTTCATGGGAACAAAGGAAAGAATCCAGATGGAAAATCCTTCCCAAAGCGGCTGCCTCAGAGCCCACATCTCCTTTCTCAGGTGCCAGAGCACTGGCCATCCCTCCTTATGGAGAGAGTAAACAATCACACTTGGAGTCCTGTGCAGATTTGATTTGCCCCTTACTAAATGCTACCACTTTTAATTTCAGGCTTAGACCTTCTGGCAGTTCTGCAGAGCAATACACACACACACAGAGCATAGAAAATGCAGCTTTTCCTACAGGGAAATGCAGCGGGAAAGCATCAAGCACAGCACGGCTCCTTCTCTGCCTCCCCCTGGTGATGCCAGCCTCAGCTCTCCCTCTAACACCCTTCAAACACACAGACATTGCAGCCTGCCCTGGACAGTAACACATTTGAACTATTTTGTTGTTGCTGTTGCAGGACCAAAGGTGGTGGGAGATGGGTTGGGTGGGACACCCAGCACCAGGGCATCGCGGCAAGACAGCCCCAAGGTGCGGGGGGACAGTCTGCGGCAGCCTGCAGCAACGTGCCCGCGGGGAGCAGCACCACTGGAACAGAGCGGTGCAGTTTCGGACCGACATGTTACACAGCCCATCTCCTTTCCTACCAGCTGAGGGTTGCTCTTTCCCAGTAGGGTTTGGTTTTGCTTTGCACTCCCACTGCTTTTTAGGCTTCTTGGGAATTTCACAGATCAAACACCATCAAAAACCAAGCAACCAACCCAACCTCCAGCAATAGTTTATTTTCTCTGCGAAGAGGTGGTGAAAGGGATTTGGACAAACCCAAGATTCGTTGCTGTCAGCGGGGTGTGAAACCTCACAAGGCACGCTGCCATTTACAGAGGAGGAGTGAGAAAGACCCAACGTGCACAGGCGGAGATGTCACTCACCTGCACAGGCATAAGTACAATGCAGTCACAGGGTGTATCTGCAGAGACCTCCAGCTCCCTGGAGCATGCTGACAGAGGGTACCAGCACTGTTCAGAAAGCCTGTTAGGAGCCAAGCAAGTCGAAACAATAACACTTGTAGGTCAGGTTGCACTCACCATACTCACCCCATTGATACCAGCAAAGTTTCTGGTAGATTAAATTCCTGATTGGCTTGAACTAGAGAGATAAAATCTGCCCCTCATGGTTTTTTGCCACTGTTTGTCTCGCTGGGACCTTTTTTACTTCTGATCTCATTATTTCTCTTCTGAAACCCATTATTTTCTCTTGGCTTGCAGCTATCCTGACAACAGCCAATTTACAAGATTAAAAATTAAATGTAAATGAAAAATCTCAAAACTGACAACTAGCAAGCTGAACAAAAGCAAAAGTGTAATGAAGTAAATATATGCAAATAAGCAGCTTGCACAGGTAGCAGAAATGGAGAGAGAATAATAAGAAGCAGTAAGAGGAAAAGATACTTTGGTAATGTAGGTAGGAAAACGGAAAACATTTTGCCTGACAAATATTTAGAGGCCAGTTGAACAAAACAGGTTTTGAAATGTGAGAGCCTTGCTCCTAGCATGAGTGAGGCCCATAGAAAAACACACTTCAAGATGTGACATCATGAACACAATCTCTACAGCAAATCCTCAGTGTTTCATGCCTGTTCTAAGTCGCCAAAGCCCGGGTGATGAGAGGGGTGAGGCTACCCCAGGCGCTGTGTGTAAGAGCATCCGACCAGCCCAGAACACCCCCCGCCCCTCTGGCCTCGCAGTACATCAGGAGGTGTTTGATACTTGCTCCTGCCCAAAGCAGTTTTGAAGCGTTTGATGCTTGCTCCTGCCCAGAGCCACCCACAGGGACAGGCTAAGCACAGCTTAGCTCAAGACTGACTTACAGATAGTTTTCCTTCATGACCTGAACAAATCTATGATGTTTGAATTCCGGCAAAAGCATGCAGTTCTGCACGGTCCTTTGTGGGATCAATCCCCTTAAGCCTTTCTGGCTATCTTAGACACCAGGGTTGTGGCTTTTCACACCGTATCATCACTGCATGTCACACTCCCCTCATAAGCAGTTGGCTTTGCAGAACTCGGACCCCCACCGGACACCGATTCAGCTAATGTCGCAGCTTCTGCATGCCGCACACAGACCGCATCCACCAGACAGACTGACAGCAGCTAATGAGCTCCGTGCGGAGCAGCGGGACCCTGCTAACCTTTTACTTCTTCCTTCTGCAAACCCATCTGCAGCAGTCTCCATCCAAGAGGCTTCCTTCCCGGCTCAGAATGAACGAAGCATATGCCAACGCTACCCGTGTGTGGGTATTTCACTTGCAGGATTCCATTTGCTTTGCTTAAAAGACAAACAAGATAAAATACCAAACTCCCTTATTGTGCTGGCCTGATCTAGTCTAATGAGAACGTGTTGAGAACAGCCGGAGTCACTTGGTTTTGCAGACATTCAAGCTCTGGAAGCAGGTTTATTGCAAGAGCTCTTTTAGGGATGGATTTAGAGCACTGGGGAGAAGGGACACACAGGGTGGTGGCACTGAGGGGACACCCAGATCTGCTGGCACACACAACCAATGCAGAAGCCACTCTGCTGGGCTCCTGGAGACTGGGCTCCTGGGGAGGGCTGCCTGCACAGTTGGTCCCAAGATGCACCACCTCCCGGAGCTGGATTTTCTCCTGGGACCATATTTGAGCTTGTTTAGCTAAGTGCATCAAAAGTAAAAAAAAAAAATAGACAAAAGCATCAAGAAATGGAAGACAAAATTAGCTAGGATAAAACCTGCCTGATGGGTGGCATATAAATGCCTAAGAATAATCATAGTCTGCCCAAATACTATTTTCAAAGGAAAGTAGCTCAGCTTTGATGCCTTTGGAGTCCAAGGACTTTGGCTTTTTGCTTAAACTCCTTCCATTGTGTTTCATGTTTTCTCAGGAGAAAACACAGGCATCAGAAAAACACCCTTTTTGTTAAGTAGGCTGCAGCTAAAGAGATGGCTTCATCTCCCGCATAGAGATAAGAAGTGCTTTTCTTTTCAAGAGGTTGAAGTAAACAAAAATCAGCAACCAAGGGAATCAAAATGCCCAAAGGCTCTTTTCTAAGTACTTGTCAATGCTGAACAAGTTCTATTAAACCCCAAAACCCAAACCAAGCCGCAACCCCCGGATCACAACAGATGTTCAAGCATTCACATTGCCCTATCTGGGCAAGAGGAAGAAGAGACACAGCAAGAAGAGATGTTGAAGTGTACTTTTCTCCAGGAAAACAACAATAAAAGTTGTGTGAGATGCCTGTGAAGCCTGCACCCTGTGGAGCACAGCAGGAACATTGCCTGCGCTCACCACCGCATTTCTGCTACCCGCAGTCCTGTGTGACAATGCATCAGGAGCTCCAGGGCTTTGCTTCCTCCTGGGAGGACTGATGTTTACCTCCATCCCGATGCAGCCCTGCTCTGGCCACATCTTTCAGCCCCCTTGTGAGCTGTGACCATTGCTCACCCCTTCTGTCCCACACGGTGGTGGAGGTCTGCTCCTGGCCCTCTGGCTTCACTACCTTCTCCCACAAGCCCTGGCCACTCCCATTCCCGCAGCCCAGCCAGGAGAGTGGCAGAGCCGACACCAAACCCCCAGGGCTGTAGGTGCCACCCTGCCCATACAGCCTCCAGCCTCCCAGCCCCACGCAGTGCTCTGTGCTGGTACGGGCAATGCCCCACAGCCCTTCTGTCAAGCGCCTGCGTTAGGCTAGAGGCCATGTGGGTGAGATTGCAGGGTGACGGCACCCGAGGGCTGACAGGCAGCACTCAAACAGTCAAGCAAGGAGCAGACAGTATCTCGGGAAGCACTGCATGTACGTGGCTGGAGGCCAGAACCACGCTGGCTACAGCACTAACTTATCAGCAGCAGACAACTTTGCAAACAGCCTGCAAAGCAAGCTCCTACATAAATCAAAGGGCCTCAGGCGGGGTCAGAAACGCCATCCACAAAGTTCACGGCAGTGAGATGCCATTCATAAACAAGGCAGGGATGTGGAGAGCAGCAGGAGGCGGTGGGGTGCAGCACAGTCCCTGGAGCAGCACGCTGGGAGGAGGGCACCTTGGAGACCTGCCTGCCACCCCTCGGCTCCCGGCAGGGACAGGCTCCGGCTGCTCAAGTCCAGCATTCATGTTTTAGCTTTGTATTTTCCTTAGGTTGACCATATTCTTATATCCCTCATGGGAACACAACTCCCAGGTTTGTCCCATCTCCACGCAGTGCTTCTGTGTCCCTAATAACTTCAGATCCCACTGGCAAACATCAGCCACTGCTGAAGTCTACAAGGTGCTGTGTCTGGCCACTCCTGGGAAGGCAGCAGATCGGTGCAGTCATCTCAGTGCTGGAGCAGAAAGGCTACAAAATAAGCCCAGCCCCGCTTTATCATACACCACAAGATCTACCTCTACATCTTCAGGCAACTCAACTTCCATGTTTCTGCAACAGTCAGACAGGCTTTGATATTTTTTATGATCAAATGGTCCTTTAAAAGGATGTGTCATGCAGGGCCTTTTTAGATAAAGGGGCTTTCAATAAAAAAACTGTTTCTAGTCCCGTAAACGATATTATTTGGAGTAACTCAGCAAAGTTGTGAGTGAACCGTTCTCAATCAGCATTTAATGAACAAGAACACAAGAAATCTACTACCATAATTATCTGCTGTGGTAATTTCACATTTTCTTTCACTAAGTGAATGAAAAAATAAAGTGACCACAATTATCTGAGATTTCAAGTGGAGTCTTGCAGCCCTCTCACAATTACTCAACAGGATGATGCTGTAGTTTCCTCTGGCTGCCCAAATGACAAGAGGTGGCGGCCCTGGGGTGCAGCATCATGTGCGTTTTACAGGCAGACAGAAAAGAGAGGCAGTTTTACCTACCGCAGGATGTGGATACAGCTATTTTGGAGGCAGGCTACAAGACCAGATCTTGTCTTCACCAGTGTCAATGAACTCCAGCGAAGTGCTGTCACGTCAAACCTGGTATCAGCCAGATCAAAAATCGGTATTTACGCTGCAGCTAAAAGACCAGCTTCATCAGTACCATGTGGTCAGTGCCAGTGCCCTGGGCAGCAGGAGGGCTTGTGCTAGCCTGGGAACACTGAAAAGCTCCCCAAAATGCCCACAGGGACAAGGTCATCCCCTTCCAGCAGTGTGTGACACTGTTAAGCTGGGAAGGGGTCAGGTGAAATCTCTGTACAACAAATATGTTTTCAGTGATGTGATCCCGGTCCTGATCCCTGGCCAAGCCTGGTGCAGAGCTTTCCTTCAGCTGGAGCTGCCTCAACAGCAATGTCTCTCTGTGGGGCCCTGTCTGAGAATGTACCACCCAGAGAAAAACGTCTCTGTCTTGTTTTAGTCTGCAGGGTATCACTCAGATTTATAGGCTGTCCCCAAACAGCCCCCTGCATGTTTTAACCTGTGGTTTTTCAGAGAGCAATCCACGCCTGGACCCTTGTTTCTATATTCTGTCCTAGCTCTTCTTTCACCATTCCCATAAGACTCAAACAAAACTCCAACCACCACCATCTTCTGCAAATCACCAGAAAGACGTACTTATGCCAACTAGCAAAGTGCACACAGCACCCTGGCGTCAGGTCCGGGCTTGGTGAGTGCCTGCCTCCGTTGCCATTAAATGTGACCACGCTGACCCGCTCCCAGGAGTGTCCCCGTGATGATCAAGGTTGTGCTGCTGCAGCAAGGAGGGCATCAAAACACTCCAGACTTCTGCTCTGCAGTGAAGTCTATAAACCCACTGACCTGGCGCTGTTTGACAGACAGAAGAGTAGACACACAGCATATTGAGGCTATTAGCAAGAGCCAGGCAACAACAAACAGCATCGTGCTATGAAATTAAATTAAAAGGCAATAAAAATCCCAAATGGGAAAATATGCAGATCAACCTGAACTTTGTCACTTTGCTCAATTACAGCACGTTTAGTGACACGGATTGCTTTTCAACTGGAAAGTAACAGATTTTTCTGATGTTGCTGAGATCTGGACATAAAAAGTAGTTTTCTTGGGAAGTAACAGTGGAAATGCAATAGATCTTCTAGAGGAGGTTGCTTCCTTTCATTCAAAGGGTTATCTTTTTTTAAGGAGAATTGAAGTTTTAATCAAAGTCCTTTCTTACGTTTGTCAAAAGCGAGGAAAGTGGCAACTGCTTGTTGGTTGTTGGCTCGTGCTGAGCCAACCGTTTGAATATTATTCCAGTTGATTAAATTTGCATTGCTAATAGGGGAGAAGCCATATGCCTCGCACACCTGTAGAATACAGCTCCGGGTTTTGAAAGGTTATTAGCACACTATTATGTTCTGGCGAGGAAGGATTTTTTCGGAGTGGGATGAAGAGCTCCTGGGGGTGCAGGGGAATGCAGCGAGTCCTGTGCCGCCACTCTCCGTCCCACACTGTGCAGGTCCTCTCCCACAGCTCACCCCACAGCTGGCTGCGCAAACAGCAGCAGCAGGGGAAGGGAGAAACCTGCCTCTTCCTGGGCAAACACCCTTCGGCTTTAGCAGGGAAGTGTCTATCTGGGCAGAACGAAATCTCATTTATAACAACAAAAAAAAAAAAAAAAAAAGCATGCAAGAGATTTAAATCTTATGGAATGGCTTCTAAAGATAATGGAATTGCCGGTGTTTGTCTGGCTTCAGCTGAATTTTAGATGGCTTGGGTAAAAATGAGGGGTTTGTTTTTCCTGTTGTCCAGTTAAGAACCTTGTCATCACTAGAGATTGCTGAAATCATTGCTTTCTCCTTCAGGTTATACTAAAAAAATTAAACAGACTTCTACTCCACTTAAGACTTTGTAGAGGGATTTTATCCTGATTAAAGCGTTAAAAATTAATGCCACTCAGACAGGTCCCTTTGGATTCTACAGACTGCAGCTACTGCCTGTCTCCTCCAGGTATTTCAGTCGACATTATCTGTAATTAACATTACGTGTCTTAGCCACTGGCCTTTTCTCAGAGAATTTTCAGCAGTGCCAAATGGGAACCAGCCCTGCCTGCTGTGTAAACCAGATTTGAATGCCAGGCAGATCTAGTCCTGTCCTCTTTCCGTCACGCAGCTTTATTAGCAGTGAAACAAACACTATATTGAGAAAATTCAGTGTGCATTTAACTTCCCAGGCTAAGGATCCTGCTTAGAGATCACCTCTCAATGCTCACTCCCACCCTTGTGATATCCAGGCTCAGAGATACCATCTGCTTTTTTTGTTTAAAAGCTGTTGCCTGGTAAGAGGGCAAAGCATTTCAGGAAGCTCAGTGAAGCTAACACTGTACGTGATACAGGTGGGAATGTGTTTGGTCTCAGGATGGAAAATCTCTGCGAGGAATTCCCATAAAAGCCGAGATGCACCATCAGAAGAGCCCTGGGCAATCACTACTCTCACCAGCTACCAACCCCACCAACCCAGCCTCAGCATTTGAGTATTACAAGTTTCACTCTCTCCTGAATTTCCAAAACTTTACTGGGCTAACTGGTAACTGTTTCAGGACAGCCAGACAGAGAAGCTGTTCACAGCAATGCTGTAGAAATCACAATAGAGAGACAGAAACATGAGCTCAGGAGTATGTGTTCACAGGCACATACGTGCATCCTCTTTACTCCATGGGTACTTACAGACAGACAGAAGGACAGATAAGCCTGAGCACATTTTTTCCCAAAGCATGTTGATAATCCCAACCCAGCAAAGAGGATCCAGCAGGATGAACACTGCTTTTTGCCCAAAAACATAAAGGAAATACCTGATGCAATGAGCTCAGGGATGAATCCAGGCAGCAGCATCCAGAGGAGAGCCAAGCAGTGCTGGCAAGAGAGAGCCAGCCTGGCTGTCACCGCGGGCACCAGGAAGGAGCCCTGGGAGGCAAAGGAACATGGGGAGCGGGGTGCCAGGGCTGCAGCTGGCACCTCTGGCCCAGCATTTGTGAAAATCAATGCTTCACTGCAAATACCTAAGGAAAAACTTGGGACCTTTAAGAACTCAGAAGGAGACCTGCCCCATTTCATACTTACATTGATGTATATATTAAACTTGCACTGCTTTAGTACCCCTTGCGCTGGCTGGAGAGAGGCAGCATTGGCTGCATCCTCTTCTGATGCACTATGCCAGTCCCTTTCCACCTGCATCTCTCTCGGTTTTAAAAATACACCTTCATCAAGACAGTTACCTTCCTGTCATGATGTCTGCAATCACAGGTTGTCTTAAATAATGGACATTTTTCAGAGCTGGCAAGAACACTGTTACTGTGGTCAGTTTGTCAGAAAGTTTTGTTGGGATTCAATAGCAATTGCCTTTTTTAATTGCAAAGTCATTTAGATTTTGATAAAGCTTGCTGTCAGTTTCCCAGAAGTGTCTGAGGTGATAATTACCATTTAAATAATACTCTTCAGGGAAAGTTTTATTTCAATTAATTTGTCAAATTATGAGGTGTTTTTAAAACTGACAAAATATTTTGTTAGGGCATTTCCAAAACAAAAATATCTGGGATAACAGACAGGATGGGGGAGGCAGTGTTGGGATGAGATCACTTTAAAAATTCCAAGTTTTTGACCTAACACGTAACAGAAATGTCAAACCCTTAAAAATACTGGTAGGCCAAGGTACTAAATCACCCAAAGGAACCTTGTGTTAATGCCTTGGTGCCCATGTAGGGCTCACTATAGTATCAGCCACGGTCAATATGATGTTGTTAGCTACCTGCTTTTCCCAGATTTCAAATTACTTGGCTCCCAAGCACTGGTGAGCTGCCTCCTCCCATGGCCGCTCACCCCAGCAGCCGGTGTGGCTCAGGAGTCTGACAGGGATGCTCAGGTTATTCCTGTTGTCTCTCCCAGAGCTGTAAAGGCAGCTGTGTGGTTGTGTTACAGGAAAGGGCAGCTCTGCTCAGTGCAAGGCAGGCACAGAGCACAGGTGCCTACGGCAGGCTTTTTGTAAGCTTCCCCCGCATTTACTCCTTCCCAGCCAAGAAAACAACCACCAAGGAAAGCAAAAATTGTCACGTAACTGCAATATTCTGAAAATAATAAACTTCCTTTGGTAAAGGAGCATGTTACTAACATAAACGTACAGGGCTAAGATTGAAATAAGGCTCCAAGATAATGAAAAATGTGCATGGATTCTAAAATAACTCCCTGCAGAACAACAGAGCCTCTCCCAGGCTCAGCACTGGCATCCCACATCTGGGATAGCTCATTAAGAACCACCCACAGTACTGAGCAATGCCTAAGGAGCAATGCCTAAGGAGCAATGCCTAAGGAGCAATGCCTAAGCCTGGGACAGGAGCAAAAAGCTCAGTGGAAAAGAAGGGCTCAGAGCACTCTTCAAGGTGAACCAAGACAATTCAAGTGGCATGAGATGGAGAAGCCATCGGCATGGCCGACCTTGAGAGACAGCTATCAAGGCACAAACACATCCCTTTAGGAAAACAAGGCAACCCCTCCTCAGCTATACCATACAGTAGGTTCAAGGGCATGTAATGTTTCAGCACGCATATCACTGCTCTCTGCTCTCTAAATTGGGAAGGACCTTGAATGCTCTGTTTAAATTTAATTTATAGACAAGAAACCTAAAGTTTCTTGAAAGAGCACATCAATAAATTAGCATCAAATTTTGCTGCCTTGTCAAAGATTAGCAGTTTTAATCCATTTCAAGCATGAATTGGGAATTAGAAAATAGTGCTGAGATATTAATAACAAGTAGTTCAGTGTGTGCCTTTAATTTGCTTAAATTTAAAGGGCTAGTAGGATTTTTTCATGCAGAGTGGCAAAGAAGCTGAGCAGATAGAATAAAAATGGTTTAACGTACCTAGAGCTTCCAGGCTAAAGCTCTGTTTTCCGATTGGTTTCTGCATCAGACATTTGCTGGCTGAACCTGTTAGTAGCTGAGGTGTATATCAAGAGTAATTAATTTACAATCATCTGAGTGAGCACGACTAACTGCTGTGGACAGAAGTACACACTGGGCTTCAGCAGTGGACTGTACCTTTGGCTTTTACCTTTAAACCAAAGCATCCTACCTTGCTCCACTGAATTTACCAGTGGACTTCTCAGCTTTACTACAAGGACCATCCTTTTATGACTACATCCTTTACCCCCAAAGGCTACAAAGCCCAGTTTTCCATAAGAGGCTGGATATGGTCTCTCTCTAGCATGACTACTAAAACGGGATCTATGTTTTCAGTTGGAGGGTGGATCTGAAATAGACATCCTCATATGACATGAAAATAATTGTTTGCATCCATGCAATGCACCTTGTTTTATGGAAATGTTCATTTAAACCTGGATTGTAAGCATCCATATGTTCTGCATGTTAATGCTGTTAATGCAGAATGTGTCTGCATGACTTACGGTATACACTATGATGAAGTGAAATAAATCATCATACACATAAATCAACTTAAAGGCAGGGAGACTGTCCCAGGGTTAAGGGACTAGCCTTGGTTTTGAACACCAAGGCTCACGTCTCCTCTGTAGCTGAACATGCTCACAGATGAGCCCTGCAGGCTCCCCCATGGTAAAATGGGGTTATAGAAATGCTGTAGCCCAGTCCAGGGGTTGTTGCAAGGGCAAGCCTTGCACAGAGTGGGGAAAATTCAGTTATGAGTATTGAATAAAGTGATGAAAAAGTCTTCATTTCATATGTAAATTATTTTAATGGAAACATTGCCTTGGGGCAATATATACCCAAATTCAGAAGATTAGTTTTCTCCTAACTTCAGCAGACTTTAGCCTCAGCAGCTCCATCGTTGTGTCTACAGCTCACAGATTAGACAGTGATACTCCCCATTTTGCATCTCCACACCAGCCTTTGTGGAAATTCGTAAGATATGGTTTTCTCCTGGACACGTCAAATGAGTCACTTTTCCTATCCCTTTAAAATCCACATACAATTTCCAATCGAATTTCTATCAAGTTCTGAAAATAAAGCAGTGGGAAAGAAGAACTGTGCAAGTAACAAAGCTACTAGGAGACTCTCTAAACATACTTCTCCCATGAGCTGCAGTGAGCCAGCCCGGCATGCCCAGCAGCGCTATCCTCCATCCTCCTCCTGCTCCTCCCTGCCTGGCTGGTTCCTGCCCTCCCACCCCCAGGTGCTACAGCACTCCATGCTGAGATCTACGTACCAAATGCAGCATGTGGGTCCTCTGAATAAATAAATAAATAAAAGAAACCCCCAACGTTTTCATCCTGAAGGGCCACACAAGGATGAAATGTATGCTTACACATTGCTCCCAAATATTTTACAAGCCTGGAATCATTTGCAAAATCACTTTCCTGGTGCAATATCATACCATGCTCCTCATAAACCACCTTAAATGTACCTATCTACACACACACTGGCTGGAGACAAGCTTTTGAGCCTGTATTAATTCATATTTGGTCTGTGGATGAACAGCAAACAACACAAGGCCAAGACCCAGGGGTCTGTCTGGGGTCTTCTGTTAAATCCCTCTGTCACTGATAGTGGCTGTCTCCAAGAGTTCACTTCATCTTTCCATCAGCAACTGGGAAGGCAACTGAAGATGTGCTTCAATAATCAGAAGTTGCCTATTAGACCCCATGAAACAGAGTCTTAGGGTCATCCCACCTAGAGGGTGCTCATACACCCCTTTACGTGTTCGCACCCCCTCTTGGGACAGGGGACCTGTGCACGTAGGAGCCCCCAGCCAAGTTGCTGTGCTCCCAAGAGCAGAACAGGTGGGGAATAAAGGAGGTAAGTTAGACCAAAGGGCTTTTAAACTGGTTGTCAGCACTTCAGGGAGAAAATTAACATACCTCAAGTTGTCTGGAGAACACCCACAAAGCCTGCTCCCTAGCACGGTCCCATATATCATCCATTTAATGGGTGTTAATGGGCTGGTGCCTTCAAAGCTTTTCAGTCAGCACAGATGTCTGCCCTTTGACAAGCCACTTTGATCATTTACGCTACTAGTTATTTCTAATTCAGAAAACATCATATGAATTGTTTGAAATGTGCTGTACAATAGGGCGTGGTATTATTGATTGCTTCCCCTAAACTTCTGCAAAAACTAGCAAAAGTTTGATCCAGGGAGGTAAAAAGGAAATGCAATTAATATAAATTGAGCTGTAAGTTAAGGTTCCCTTTCTCCTCCCAGATAACAGTAGATGGTAGGATAAAGTTGTGCAAGGAAGTTGAGACATGACTGCAATATTATCGTCATAAATCACAGTGCCTTGACATAATCTTATTTATAACCTGCGCCTCATTCCCATGGCCCTTGCCATTACAGAGGAAAATGCAGATGCTCCAAACCCAAGAACAGATTGCAGAACCAAAGTGAAGAGAGAAGAGACCATGTTCATCAATAGTTTCTTTCCAGTAACAGTCCTCTTTTTTTTTCTAGGCAAAATGACCACAGTAGAAATCTCATCATGTCACACAGTCACTATACATTACATCTATAATTCAGCCTGTCCACAGATTTTCAACAGCTCAGTACATTTTCCTGTTTGAAAAGAACTGCTGTAGTTTATCTGGAGCAAAACAAGTAGGGTGACAAAAACCAAAGCTAAACCCAACAGTTTAATTAATTAAACTAAAGCTAAACCCAACAGCTCAAAAACTACAGGGACTGGTACTAGGAGCACTTAATTTGATGCAAAGTTAATTTTTGAGTGTTTTCATTTCAGCAAGAACAGAAAAAATGTCAGTGTTTGTAACTCTGGGCAGTTCAGCCACCCAGCAGCAAAAATAATAACAAATTATTTACACAACTCTACCAATAACCTTTGTCACAGAATGAGGCAGGGCAGAGTGCCTCTGGACAGCCCCTTGCTTGTGACTTCTCCTGACCTGCATTTACCGCCCAGCGGAGTGTTTTACTTCACAGCTGGAAGCATGAGCAACACACAGGACAAGCTCTCAAGTGATGACATTTTACCTGGAGCTCCTGAAGACGTGCCTCTCAGAGCACAGCACATGTAGGTCATGCTGGGTTTGCTAGAGCCACCACGAAGAGATGCAGCTATTCAGAGAAGCAGGTAAGAAGGGATGGCTTAATGTTCTCTCCAAGAAGCAACAGCTTGTTCTAGACATGCATTCCCATGGGAAAGAAATTCTGGACAAAGTCCATGACACCACAGAGCTGGAAAGCAGAGTGGGAACAGTGTCTTGTCTCATGTCTTAGGGCAGACAGAATCATCTAGCACAGCACGGAGAAGCTGCCCCTTACCAGGCTCGTAGGAAGGCTCCTGTGACACACCATCTCCATGCAAAGTGAGACAGATGACTGTGTCAGGCGCTCCATCAGTCACTCTGGATGTTGGTTAGGAGATGAGCCCCCACCATGGGATGTGCAGGACTGCTGACTGGTCCCAAAGACCACCAAACACTTAGGAAAGTGTTTTTAAAAGGAAGAGGAGATATTTTCTTCCCCGGTAGGATCAGGTTCCAAACCTTTTTCCAGATAAAAAAATTGTTCTTCAGTAAAACCTTCCTGATAATTTAAGATTTTTTTTCTGCTAAAATTAAAGCTATTTAGAAGTATTTCCTATCCACCACTCCATACCAGTTTTGCTAAGATATCTTAGGATAAGACAAAGGAAATAATAAAAGCAGTAGGAAATATGGGAAAAAAAAATTATTAATATTATATTTCTCCCCAGTTTGACCTTATTTCTGAATAGGCCATAACAAAGTGAAAATAAATCTTTTAAAATAGAGATACGGGTTTTAATCCCTCCTAATTAAAAAATAGCATTAACTGATCTATTTAAATGGAACAGTTTGAACGAATGAGGGGAGGAGGTGCATCCCACCTTCCCCCTTCCTTCGTTACAGGCCAGATCAACTTACAGCACTTCCAAGTTGTTGACATTATCCCAGAAGTAATCGTGTTGCTGTCTCGCCAGGGAAGATTGATGCCTATCTGTGCTGACAGACATGCTGATGCCTCTTTTCCTTAGGTTTCCAAGGTTATGGTTTGACAGTCAATTAAAAAGTTCTCTCTTCCCTGACAAACTGTTGGGCTCCACTGACTTTTTTCCTGCCTCTCTTCCCTTCTCATAAAACTCCTTCGCGTTCTCACTCCCTGATCACAGGGATTTTGTTAGCACCCTGGTACAGCAACCTTTTTTGGATGACTTTCTTCGTGCTCTTCTGTACGACAGAGGGGCATCCACAACCGGGCACCCCCTGCATGTCCTGCGGAGGTGACAGAGGAACACAAACTTCACAGCTGCTCTCATTTACGCAGTCGCAGCCATATACCACAAACTCGCTGGTTCCCTGCTGCCTACACCAGCCCTGCTAGAGATGGATTGGTGGGGGCCCGTATCCCAAGCGCTGCTCTCACCCCTTCCTGACGGTCGGTTGCTGCTGCGCACGGCGGAGCCGATGGCCACCTGTAGCAGGATCCAAGAGAGCAAACGTGGACAGCATGGGAGATGTCAAAGCTGCACTTTCCCAGCTTCATTCTTCTACCTGTAGATGGCATGGATATACCTTGCTATCTCCGTAGCACTCTAGAGATCAGCACTTTTAAATACGAAGTACTATCTAGTGGGTGAAATTAACTCCCATCAAATGATACAAAACACCTACATAAAATACCTACTTGAAACATCAATGCTTTTAAGGGCATTGAAAGGAATAATCAAGTGAGAAACAACTGTAGGAGCTATTGCACTTTGCTTTGCAATAAAGTCTTCATGCAGTGAGGATTTCCCATGGTAAATGGGGTGGAAAACAAAACCCAAAAAACCTCCAAAGAGCCAAACAATCAGGAGAAAGCCATCTGAGTGACATTCAAGCTATACAACATGCAGGACTATGCCTGTGAACTCTACCCATTGAGACATATTTCAGCAACCACTGCCACTGAGACAAGATGTAGGAGGCTGTTCTTAGGAGAAGCAGTGCATCTAGCTATATTTGCAACCATGCCTGTGTATCTTTGGGCTGGTTATGCAAAAACTATGTAATTGCCTCAAGATTCAGAGCAGCAGTTAGTGAGAATGATGGGAAAAGACAAAAACCCTAGCAAGAGTGACTGCACGGAGAATGAGGTACCTTCACGTTTCTGTAACTCCTCGTAATGATCTCACCATGATTTTACAAATACCTCTGTAAATCAGACCCACAGCATCTTTGTTCAGGCACTCCTGAAAAGTTTATCCTTAACCTTAACTAACAAACACTCAAATTTTTGCAAAACTCTGCATTTGATCGAAATGAGAGATTTACTCCATGCAGAAAGCAAATCTCAACAGAGAACTACTTAAATACCTTCAGATGAGAACCCTTGAAAAAGCGACTGTGTCTGCAGGAAGCTGGAGGTTATCTGTGAAACTCTGCTTGCTGCAATGCCTCCTCTCTACAGAAAAATAATAATTAAATTAATTTTGGGTACTCCATTAAGCTGCAGTGTTCAGAAGCCATTCCTGCAAAGACTTCTCACATGGTATCATTAGTACCTACTTTCAATGCACCAAATTAAGTGTGTAGGCAGGACTGTGGAGAATTAAAGTCAAAATAATTCATATGTGCAGCTACCTAGGACGCTACTTAAAAGATACAACAGAACTTCTGAACATGCCTTAATACTTCTCACAGCCATTTCAGTAAGACGCCAAAATTTTCCACTATAGTTAGAGCAGCAAGCAGCTTCAGGTCCCCTCAACTCCTTACTTGGACAAGTAACCTCACCTTAGAGCAATGGGTATTTGCTGAGAGTGTATCCTTATTTTACCACTCCCCTTCTAGCTGAGGGCAGCACTGCTACTCGGTGCAGAACATATAAATCATACACCCTTTTGGAAACAAAAAAGAATTTTAAATCTGGGCAGACTTCATACTGTGGACATGCCAAAAGTGAGAAGAATTAAGCTGGAGAAGAAAGAATAAGCATGAGGTCATTGTTGCGGTTTAACCCCAGCCAACAACTAAGTACCATGCAGCCGCTCAGTCACTCTGAGGATCAGAAAAAGGTAAAACCCGTGGGTTGAGATAAGAACAGTTTAATAGCTGAAGTAATAATAATAATAACAACAACAACAACAACAAAAATTGTAATGAAGAGGAGAGGGAGAGAGAGGAATAAAACCCAAGGGAAAAAAACCTCGAGTGATGCAGAATACAATCGCTCACCACCCACTGACTGATGCCCAGCCAGTCCCTGAGCAGCAAACCGTGGCTCCCAGCCAACTGCCCCCAGCTTATATACTGAACATGATGTTTTATGGTATGGAATATCCCTTTGGCTAGTTTGGGTCAGCTGTCCTGGCTCTGCTTCCTCCCACCTGGCAGAACTTGAGAAACTGAAAAGTCCTTGACTTAGGGTAAGCACTACTTAGCAACAACTAAAACATCAGTGTGTTATCAACATTATTCTCATACTAAATCCAAAACACAGCACTGTACCAGCTAGTAAGAAGAAAACGAACTATATCCCAGCCCAAACCAGGACAGTCCTTCATACAGAAGGGACAAGGGTTTACCGTGAAAGAATAACTGGTTTTTTTTTATTTTATTCTCTGCTTCTTTTTATAGTTGAGGAAGGGGGCAAAAATGACAGATTAAAAAAAATGACACAAAGGATGATATTTTAATAGTTCCTTCTGTATTTTGAGCTTTGAAAACATACCCATACTCTTCAATGACTTTGAGAGTCACTAACCTCCACTCTTAAGTGACTGAGAGGATATCTTGTTCACATTCATAAAAATCTTGATTTACTCTGGGGCATGAACCATAATGAACTGTGTTTATCCTTTAAGAAAGATGAAATTAAGCAACTGGAAATGCAATTAACTTCCTCCTGATACATAAGAAAATATATAGACAATTTCCCTAATCATGCAGAGATACTACAGGTGTTTATTACCCTGCACCAAAATTCAGCCCTGTTTAAGATAGAAAGCCATGGGAGGAAATGGGACTGGGAGCACAACACCCTTTTACAGAACTGTGAAACACTCAGGGTTGTGTTTCAGTCAAATAAGATGTTTCACCTGAAATCAGAACATAACAGGACAGTGCCAGAAGAGTGAGTTGGTTCCCTTTGGTCTTGTGTACCTGAACTTCATCTCTATTTAATCAAGATAAATTGGCACTGCCTTATAATCTATTATGTTTGAGGGTTCCATAAACACCTCTAGTTTGTGCTATGCTATGCAAATTATTATATGAATATAGAAGTGGAGAAAAGCCTCTCCAAGATGTTCTAAGTACTGAAAAGAACAATTAAATTTGATCTTAGCTCTGCATTTTGGTGCTTGATTTCTCAACTTTTAATACCAAAATAATCCCCCCCACCCCGATTTATAAATCATTCTCTGATACTGTCCCTCATTAAGAGAAATAATTGCACAAGCTGTTATCCTCTGCATTCATTTAGCTGAGAACTGGTTTCTGGCTTTATTTTTAATCCCAGTTTATCAGTGTTTCCACATCTCCTCCCTTTCTGCATCAAAATATCTATCCTAATCTGTCTGTCCAAAGGGGTCATCTTTTTGCTCCATTGCCTTTAGCTTCATAGAACCATCCAAGTTCCATCAGATTGGGTTTTGTAAAGTAAATCGGCTTTTCTAGAGGAGACACTGTGATTTAGCTGAAAACTTCCAGTAAAAATAGATGCAGGTTTACTTGGGAGACTGGAGCCAAAGTCCTTCAGGTACCTTCACTGGGAATATTGTCAATGGCTTCTGGGTCCCCTTCTCAGCACTGCTGCCAGATTTCACGCACATCTTGCATCACACTGGCAAGGTGCTATTATAAGAACGACAACAATCAGTGTTAATTAGTCTGAAGGCTGAACATGCACATGGGATGCAGAGGCATCTCACATTACTTACACCTAGTGTTCATTTTGATAATGGATCTACTACAGCTGGAAACAGTATCTCTTCTATCCTTCCAGTGCCATCCCAAAGCATGGGATTTTTAAAGCAAATTTTAAATACATTTGGCCAAATTGTCCTATCATTCCCCTAGCAGAACTGCAACAGTTGTTTGGTTTTTTTTTTTAAATGACACTATTTTTAGTAAGGTACAGAGAGTCCTTCGGATTCAGCCATTCCCCATTACTGCACATTCTCCACCCTCAATGCAGTTATATCAAAACAACACAAGTGCTAAGGGCATAGGAGGTCTTGACTACTCAGGGTAAGCCAAGCTACAGCTCATTTGCCTCTTAAGCACATCCAGTTCTTGCAATTTGTGATGTTTATAGCTGTATATGCAGCATTGGACTGGGGTATTTGAGGAGCTTGACCAGCATGGCCAAGCACCTATTTACTAGGGACCTACACAAGGGAGGTAGTTCGCTCCTGGTGTCTCTTCCACTATGCCCTGGGGTCTTAGCATCACAGAGATGCCCCTCATTACAAGTCAAATCTTATGCTAGTATCTCAGCCTGAGTAAAGTTGTGGGCAGCCAAACAGCAGTAACTGTCTCCTCAACCATCAGCTGAGTCAAAGTCTTCCCTGAAATTAATGGTCTACAAATCTAAACTCAGCTACAGGCTGCTGGGAAGAAAGAAAATTGATCTTCAGGGATTCTTTCATGGAAAATAAGTGTCAAACCTGGAACACAAACACCCTTATAAAGTTGTTAAGTTAGAGTTGCCAGAAACGTAAAAGCTTAGAAAAACTGCCTAGAAAAAGCTGATATTGGCACTGATCACCAATGCCCCAAATCAATGGACAGCTGTGAAGTCCGTGAGCCTCAGAGGATCTCTCTTGCACAAGGGTCTGTACAATGAGACTTTGCTAAAAGTGCTTTTCACTGTGCCTGATCATTTCTGGGTCTCACAGCAGAATAATTTGGCTGAAGAGAGATATCTGCAGGCGTCAGTTATTCCATTTCCCCTGACACCAATTAACAGCCGTTAACATTAACTTCTGACAAAACTTGGAATGCTATGGGTGTTCCAGAGGGCTGGAAAGAAATAAATGAATGGTCAGAAAAAGCAGATGGCCAAGAAGCCATTATCTTGCATGAGCCCCAAGCAAAATCACAGAAAGGCTAATACGGTATACAAATATGAAAGAATTAGAAGAAGATAGCATAACTGAATGCCCCATCAAGGTAACTCTTTCTTTGTTGTGAATTTATCAGCTCTGGCTGATAAAGACCACTGTGTTGGTTCAACATGCTTCAGTAAGGTTTTTCACTTAAGTGAGTGACTTCATGACTTCTCGTGTTGCAGGATGTTATGCTCTAAAGTCAGCACTATAGATAAATCAGCGTAGATCAAAGTTAATTGAAAGACCATTAGCTGCTAAATCACAACATCCATCACACACCCTCTCACACTGCAAGCTGAGTTCAGGCAAGCCACTCTTGATTTCCCATGGAGATAAGGAGACTCACACAGGAATGGGTACCACCAGTCAGCTGGCAGGTAGCAGGAGCCTCATTAGGTCTGTGAGCTCCAGGCCAAAGCTGCAATTTCACATTAGATCTGAAACGAAGATACCACGTCTACATAGCTTGGTACTTGAGCCAATGCTTCTGCAAAGCAATGGACACTCATCTGTCTCCCGGTTGTGCTGCCAATGGAGGAACTTTTATAGAGCATTACCTGACTGTTTTTTCTTCCTAGAGACATGTTGGACAAAGCGGCTTTTAGCCTCTCTCCTTGCCAAGCCTGCTTAGATACCTCCTTTCCTTTAATCAGAATATATAAAAGCCCATTGGAACCACCATCCCTCTAACTGGTCACAGTCTGTCATTTTATGCTCTTCCTGGGTCCTCATAGTCAAAACTGTGCCTGAATCCTGCAAACTCTTTCAGCATAATCTCACTTAATGCACAGGCTCTATCTCCACCTAACCAAAACTGCCATCCAGGTTGTTGTTTCATGTCTGGATCACTGACACACTGGCATTGACTTCCTCACAGCTTGGAAAACATGATCTTGCCCTACACGGTTCTGCAGAATATGACTCCACGGCAATAATCTGCTCTAATGATTGCAGCTGCCCCTTCTCCTTTACTCCTCCTTGTGTTTGGGAGAAGCTGCTCCTACACTTCCACAAAACAAAGACATTGCCCTCCTTCGGATCCTTTCTTGAAAAAAACCTTTTCTACAGGACCACCAAACTTACAAATCACAATACTCACCATTATCACCTTCTCCTTCCGTATTTCCTGTTCTACCCCACCTGAGTTCACTTCTTTCACTTGGACTGGAACGTTTTGAGGGCTGGAGGCCATCTCTTATCTGTGCATTACTGCACTCAGTACAGTAAAGTCCCAGTCCTGGGGCACCAAGCCCTACACATATTCCTACTAGAGTCTCATTTCCACATTTATAAACCAGAAAAACTGGTAAGCAATTTCCCAGACATACCCAGATGTCTGAACTGTTACTTTCACAGTAATTTCTTGATCCGCTATGATCGTATTTGTTACTCACATGAGTGTCAACACAGCCAGAATAACAAGCCTGTCCTAAACAGCCCTGCTGTTTCTCATTTGCACGAGGGCTGATGGACAGAACTGAACATGCCTCCAGACCGCTGGAGCTGCATGACACACTGTCCTTCCAGCCTTTAGAAAAACCCTCACTAAGGATTTATTCATCTAGTAGAAGTTGTGACAAATCAGAATTGCCCAACGCTGGAGCATCATCGCCAGGTGTTTTACTGACACGTTCCAGCTAACCGCATCCCTCCTGAAGCAACCGGCATTCTTCCTTCTTGTATCCCAGGACATGCAGACACAAACTACTAGGCAAAAAAGCATGACTCGATGGTGCTCAAAGCCTGTCACCTGTTGGGAGACTCCTCTGCTAGTCAGTGAAATGCTGTATTGATTTCTTCCTGTGGCTGCTTTGTGTGTAACCAACCAGGAGCAATTCCAGGGTTTAGACTATGCACAATGTAAGAGCTCATCTGTCCGGGAGGTTTTAGAGCACAAGTCAGACCTGCTTCTCACTACACAAGCATGCCCACACACCAAACGTGACAGGCAGGACAAGGCAGGGTGGTTGCCTGCAGAGCTGACTGCTACCCTCAGGAAGAAACACTGTGCAGATTGCAGGACCAGACCTGTCAAAAATAGATTCAAGATTTAGAGGCACACAGTTTTACTGAGGGAAAACATCTGAGGCCAGTAAAGGTTCTGATGATATCTCACTGCTGTCTTCCTTTCCTAGTGTAAGTGTTGTCCACATTAAAATCACTGGAAGCGGAGAGTAAATTCAAGCAGCCCTCGAGGATGAACCAGTTTTACCAAAAGAACAAGGTCACCTGTTAAGCCTCGTTCAAATTTTTGAAAAGTAGCATTTTTACTCCTGACCTAGAGGCTCACATCCTTAATCACGGCAGGACAGCCCAACAGTAGTTTTTTGAAAGCACAGGGAAACATGTAATCATGCCTCAGCAGGGAACAACGATGAGGCATGTAAATACAATCCCTTGGACACTGACTGTGGATCCACACCACACACCTGTCCGGATGCAGCCTGGTACCTCCCTTATGGCAGCATCCTTCTGTCCCTACCTTCTTCAGGCTACTGGACTTTTCCAAGAGGTCCAGAGTGGGCGTGGTGTCTCTGCAGCTGCAGACTTGCACTGCCTTCAGATCTGGAAGACAAGTATTTATTTTCCTGCACAGTCCTGGTAGAAACAAAAGTCATTTACCAAGAACAACCAAACAGGCAGGATTCAGAGCTACTACTGTGGAAGATAACAAAGTCAACACACAATTTCAATTACTTGGGTTAAACAACTGATTTCCATTTCTGCTAATGGGATTTATGCATCCATTCTGCTGAGCACATTACTGAAAATCTGCGCCTCATTCTGACAGTAGAAGTTCTTCTTCCCCTGTATAGTTTTAAAAAAATAGAATAAAATGCAAATAAAATGAATGCTGCATTACATTCTGCTTTAGATTTGGGCCATTTGCAATGCCTCTGCCTCTCTGGAATTATGTATTTTATTTTCAATAGATATCTCTCCCCACTCCAGTGGTGAAGCAGTTGTCTAAGGTAGTGTCCGCTCCGGGTTTATATGTTGTCTATACTAGCAAGTTCCCCTTTCATACCTCTTCCTGGATAACTGGTTTGAATTCCTTGGCTTTGCCAGGTGTCTTCAGGATCTTGATCTTTCATTCCTGTTCTTGAATTGGTACTGCATGGGCAACGTCTTCCTCCAGCTGCTCCCCACGCAGAAGGCACAGGTCTGGAGGGCTCACCCATGAGAGGCGCTGGGAAAGAAAGTCTGCTTAGTAACACTGCGCTCTCACCGATGTTCAAAAAGCTCATGATCGTATTTTACACTGAGAAGAAAGAGTTAAAACTTTAAATGCAACAATGAAAATGAGAATGTCAACACCTCTTTGTCTCTTGGATGATTTCCAGACTAGCTCAGTTTATTAAATAAGAAACCATGAAATGGCCACCTGTTTAGCAAAGTCTCTGCAAGCCTCTTGCTAACCTTTGCATTTCATTTTTCTTAAACTGTTTATATACACAGGAGGGCTCAATCCTAACTGAAGCCTCAGGGCTTCCTGGTAATTTTAATAAAAAGGTCAAACTGAGAAAGGAGTGATTGTGTGTTGAAGCAGGCATCAAAGCTCACAAGAACAGTGCTCCTGCATGGGCTGCAGCACGGAGGGATGCCGTCAAGGAAATTCTAGAAATCTTGTTCTTGTTGCTCAGTTTGGTCATGTTTTAACACCAAGGAATCTGTGAAGCAGATATCCAGTAATAGAATACGATGGGATGTTTGGATTTGAAAGTTGGATTAAAAGCTTACAGGTGAAATCGCATGGAACAACAGATCTCTGCAACAACCTCCCATGAGGCTGGGCTTCCACGTCGCAGCTGCTGAAGGGAAAATGGCTTTGAAAAAAACCCGTCCTTCCTCTCTACTTTGACCTGTGCTTCTCACACACAGCCCTTTCCCCCTTTCTAGCCAGTTTTGCCACTCTAAGAGTATTCTGACACCTCTTAAAAGCACTTAACTGTTTTCATATAAATGTTACTTAAATGTTATCTGGATTAAATTTGTATTTGCAAGACAGAAGTATCACTCCACACTTTACTAAGTCTGCTACTGATGGAAGCTGCCCCTAATAACACAGTTATGTAGATGGTCCTGCTGACCCCATTGAGCTGGGACATCTCAGCAGCCTTGTCAGTCCTATAATCTATTCCTGGGATCTGTCACAGGCCACAGAGAAACTTTTCCAGTTTCCACCAAATATTAAGCTACCATAACCTGGCCTTAGTGTAACAACTACAGCAGATCAATGCTTACCTTGATACTTTAAGGTAGCTGAAAGTCACACCCCAAATCTAGTGAAGAACCTGGAACAGCTATAGGCAAAGATGCAACAGCTTAAAAACCAGTTTAACAAGCGTGGAGAAACACAGTAGTTTCTGCTCAAGCTTGTACCCCAGGTAAAATTCCATTTCCATAGCTGCCAGAAAAGCAGAAACCACATCTTTGGCCATGGCGTTAAGAAGGGAGGCTTCTTACCCATATGCTATGTGTAAATGTGGTCTGGGCTCCTTGGAGAATCAATTCAGCAGCAAACATTGCAGGGCTTGAAGGAACCCCTTAGCATGCAGGCTGAGCAGTTGAGTGAAATATAGGGAATAGTTAAACCCAAAGCTGACAAGGAGTCATCATAGGTGGCTGAAGCAAAGGCTAAGAAGGGCCAGTCTCAAATCCTGCTCCCCTTTGGAAGATTCCAGCCTAGCAGTTTTGCCATAGCAGTGCAGACCCCTCCACCCAACCAGGGTAGGACAGCTGACATAAGACTTGCTTTGCTCAGTTACCTTACACTGACCCTTCAGAACGAGTCTATGGCTCCTGGTAGATCTGTGACTGAGCAGGGGGTAAGGAGAAAAGAAAAAAAAAAAAAAAAAAAAAAGAAGAGCTGGAAGGCTGAAGCAGGTGACTGAAACCAGGCTGGGGAACCAGCTAACAGAGAGTTTGGTTTGGAAATGGCAGAGGTGACTGTGAGAGCAAGGTGTAATAGACAGAGGACAGCAAAAGAGAAGGGAAGTGCATGCAGAGGGACCAGAAGACCCAGTTCTCTTCCTGGCTTTCCCCGTACCTGCTGTATGACCTCGAGTGTGTTGTTTTACCTCTGCACTTCCATTTCCTGTGTGCTTAGACATGAACTACCCTAAGGAAGAATTTCTTCCTGTAGCTCTATACAGACCTTAGCACAGTGACCATAACTGAGACCTATGGCCTCTGATGTAATACAGTTGCTAATGTGCTAATGAGGAACAGGATGTACTCAAATTATGTGCTCAAGTACAGGACTAATGCTGCCTTAATGGCTAGCATAAAAACAGGCAAGGTTAGGAAAGTGTGGCTGGGGAGAGTAAGAGAAAATAAAGCCACCTTTCTCTGGGGTCTGCCTGAGGCTGGTACACAGCCTGTGCTGCCCACAGACATGCCCAAGGCCCTGGACAGAGCATCCCCTATGCATGCCACTGCAGGGAGACTGTGTAGGGAACAGCCGGACAAAAGGAAGGAGAGGGCAGGAGCCTGGCCCCTGAGGTCATCCACACTGTCATGACGTGGGAGGAAGAACCAAGCGCTGGCATCCTGGATCCACAACTGAGCCCACAAAATTGACAGTGAAAAGGACAGGAATAGGATCTTTGTACTTGTAGCATGAACATTTCAATGGTAAAATACTGAGAAATACCTACTCCTCTTTTTAAAAAGAAAGGAAAAGCTTACCAGTAGTCTGGTCATGTCTAAGAAGAGAACCACTTTCAGACACGTCAGTCACAGCTATTCCCAGTTTCCTGCCACCAGCTACCAGTCTACCTGAATGGGCTACAGACAAGGTGAACCCCACAGTCAGACATGATGGTCTGCAGGATGCCCTGCTTCCTTTGCAAGCTTCACTGAAAGAGAAACACTGCTGCATCGCAACCTTGTGTGGAGTTTGGTTCTAAGTTATAGTTTGTGCCTCGTTCAGAAAATTTTAGTGATGTTATAAAGGCAGAAGTGTAACCAAGGTCTCTTCATTTGCTGTTCCCTGTGAGGAAGCATTGCAAATTCAGAAGCGAGATTTCAACAGGCAGTCTGTCATTCTAGACCAGGAAAGAGCAAACGCTACTGATCCCTTAAGGACAGAGGATAATCAGCATTCGTCTGCCGCCCTCCCTCCAAGACATGAGGTGCCTGGGAAGAACACTGTGGGATCGCTGATGGCCCTCTCCAGGACAGGGAAGGAAACCACGAAGACTCTGGCTATCATGCAACCAGTTGCTAAGTTTCTTTTGGTGAGCTGTGGAAATTAAAGGAATCAACAGCATCTCCATTTCTCATCCAGTGCCCATTCATGGCAGTTTAGCACCTTCAGAAAGCTAGAGCTGTGTCTGCAGAAGGGGCTCAGGACCCCTGGCATGACTCTGCAAACTGCCAGGCCCTCTGCTGAGAGCATTGCCTTCAGGTCCAGGGCTTTTGTCTGGAGACTTGGTCTCAGGTGGTTCACATGCCATACCAAACCCCAGGTCCTCCACACATTCCTGCAGCCCTTCTGAGAACATAGCAAATGCAGGGCTCTATTGTAATTTAGAATTCCTTTGTGGGGCACGAAGGACTGTTGTTATTAGCTTCATGCAGGTGTTAGAGATTTCTTCTGCACTCCAAAACAGATGCTGTGCAGATCAGCTTCAAAAGCCCTTAGTCCTCCTCACGCTCATGTCCTTTAGATCATAGAAATCACTTTAAAGTCAGCAAGGGAAAAAACTCTGCTGTCTTCCGACAACTAAATGGGGCATACCCTAGCGCTGACAGCAAGATTGAACGTAGCCTCTGTGCACTGCGAGACGATAAATCCCTTTACTGGCGCAGATTACCAACCGGATTGCTTGCATACAGATTAATGCAACAGCATGAGTCCTCTGGGTGACTGCAGAGCATGGAAAGTGGGAGGGGTGAATTTATTTGCTCAGATGCTTGTGATATATATCTATAAATCACCGAGGAAAAAAAACAGTTAATAAGCTTAATTCTAAAAATATCTTTGTATACACAGAACAGAGAGCTGTGAAAATTACCCAAATTAAAAAAAGGAAACAAGAAGGCCCAAGGTTCATACATGAAAGCCCAAAGCTGGTGCCACCTGCCCAGGGTCAGTGCACCCTGACACCACACCTGAGGTCTCCCCTTCCAGCCACAGGATTTCCTAACCTACCTCGCTCGAGCAGCATGTAGCAATAACGCAAACAGCATGACTGGAAGAGGAAAAGTAACACGTGAAACAAATAATTCATCTTTGAGAGCCTCAGAAAATGCTTTCCATTTCAATTTTTAATTTACCACCGAATACAGTGAATCAAAGAGAGGCTGTGAAATCTTCCTTGTGGTGGGGAAGATGAAGGAAGAGCCCCTTCACATTTGTAATTAAGTCTGCATTGACTGACGATGATTGATAGTTTATCACCCCTATTTCATGCTCCTTATCCAGTCCCTGCCTTGCTGGCTGTCCTCAGCCATAGGTGGCACAGTGTGAGTTGCAGTCCCTCACCGCAGGGAGGGGTCCATCCTCCCTAGCCCACTGCCCACCAAACCCCAGTGGTACTGCTGCCATTAATGATGGACCACTTGTGCCTCTAGCCATTGTACTGCTGAGGGGAACCAGGTCCTGGCCCCACGACATGCTGCACCCATAACAAAGGGCGGCCACTGAAAAGGCTCTGGCTATCGCCAGGAACCCCACAAGGAACCAGCTTAGGAGCCTGGGAAGTTTCTTCTCTTCCAAGAGGCTGCCAGGAACCACGGACCTATTGCTCAACCAGCCAACCCAATTTAAAGACCTGTTGAATTAGTGACATGTTACTCTGATGCTCGAGACCAGGTAGGTGCCTGGCTAGCACACAAGTAATTTTGGGGTACTAGGCCTGGCCTGCCTGATGCCAACATGTTTGGCAGCTGGATGTACTAGCTTGGCACCCCTGGGAAACCCAAGCCCCACGTTTGAAAACTGGCCTCAGAAATGAAAATGTGACTTAGAAATTAGACACGCACTGTGCTAAACCAAGACAGCAGCCCCTTTTTTTTTTTTTTTTTTAAGAATTTCCTAAGCTTGGCTATCCCTGAAATCTTTTACTAATGAAATTACTTGAACAAATTTCTCAGGAGACAATAAACATCACAGCCTCATTTAGCATAAGGGAGTTATTCTAAGCTGAATCGACTCTCCTACATTAAAACTGAGATCGGCTGCTAAATACTTTGTCTCCCCCGAAAAGCAGACTATAAATCCAATAATAAACACAATGATATATTTATCAAGGAACCAGAGGGCAAAAATAATTGAAATTATCTGTTCCTAAATATATTCCAGTGTTGGGAAAACAGAGTCTGCTTCCATTTCTGATGTAAATACTTTTCACAGTCCTAGTATCCTTTAGGGACCACTTCAGCATGTGATGGGAAAAACGAGTACCACCCTGCAAGTGCCAACCTACGCGTGCTCCCCATCAGCTCTCCACGGGCTCAGGGAGAGGTGGCTCCTGACCATAATACCCACAGCCAGCAGGAAAGCTGGCACTGGGCAGGCTCAGCCCAGGGTCCGGAATGCCTTACATGCAGGTGCTGGAGTGCTCTGCACCATTTCCCAGCTGCCTCCCCACTTCTCCCCTGCTTGCATTTGCTGTATACTGGCCTAACCGCTCTGATCTTTGTTATCCTTCCATGCTTGGAGACCAGCAAATTAAGTGAATGAAACTGGATGTTCATCATTTCTTGCGGGGCCAGTGGGCACCTCCGAGGCTCCGTGAGGCTAGAGTTACGCAGCTGCTTGCACAGCCTGCACTCAGTTCAATGGGGATAACTCATTGCTTCCATTTTCTGAACACAATGAGAGCAATAACAATTAAAAAATCACAGCGATCAGCACAAAAACATTCCAGCTGTCCACTTGATTAATTTTTGTTAATTATGCATGGGACTACAGACAGTATTTGTTTTCTGTCTTGCTACAGATACTTTGTGTGGGTCATAAAAGTGACTTTTCTTGAAGGAAAAGAAAATATTATCTATTGAAAGCCTTGCTGCCAGAAGCAAAAAACAAAAATCTTCAGAAGTAACTTCAAAAGATTTGGGTTCAGGCAACAGGGCAGCATTTTTAAGTAATTTAATTTGAAAAGAAAAGTAGCAACACCGTAACAGCACTATCTGAACACAATCCAGTCAAGCGGATTTCATTCAGGACTCAAACATAAAACTGGGTGGAAAATCAGTATTGACTTGCAGTATTTGCAGTTGTCTTACTGGTTAATTTTTTAATTTTTTTTAAAGTTACACACCAATGATTGGTTAGCACAACCTAATGGGGCTGCACCAATGCCCCCACACTGATTTGCAGCAAAAGCTGGGGGTTCACATCCTTCTAAGAGCATCTAACCATTCACACTGATCCCTACCAGGGAAACAGGTCAGGAGATTGGTACCAAATGAAAACAGGAGGAGAGAAAGTAGGAGCAGGAGCAGTACCTGAGCATTGGGGCAAGATAAATGGACTGGCCCCTTCCTTATTTCCCCTTGTCTCCCAGGAGCACAGGGGAAGTAATAGCATGTCTGAGGGTGGCATCGCAGCTCCTCTGGTCCTGCTTAGCTGCAGGAGACAGCAAGGGAGCTGCCAAGGGCAAGGTCAAGAAGGCAAAGCAGAGCTTCATCTGGAAGCCAAGTGCAGAGCCCTGTGCAGTCAGTTAGTCTTTTCTCATCGCCTGCACAGCCCTCAGGACACCCTTTCCTGCCTGTTGCCCCCGGACAGCCAACTCTTGGTAGTGGTGTAGGTCTTGGTCTGGGCAGAGCCAGACCTCTGCTAAGGTGAGCTCAGGGAGGGCAGAAGGAAGACAGTGAAAGCTGCAGGCACACAGCATGTCTCTTCTAACCCAAGGACAAAACTGCAGCCAACTTGAGTCTGAGAGATAAGACTTAAAGGAAATTTTAAAAGTGTGTTAAAGGAAGAAAAGTAGAGTGTGATGCCGCTTCTGTGCCGCAGCCCATGCTGGATGCAGTGATCTTGCACAGGGGGGATAGGGCTATGCTACTGGGATGCTGCACCGACCTTTGCTAGAGCCAGAGCACACAAGACCAGGATCATAAAAGGGGAGAATCTGTTTGAAAGGACTCACACAGACCTGCCACGCTTCTGAGCACTGCCCCCTGCTTCTACACACAGGCAAGTCGTGTGCTTTCAGGACAGCAGAAAAGTTCTTTGATTTCCCAGAAAGTAACAAATTATTCCATGCTAAGAGCAAACTGGTGCCTAACACAGCATTTGTGTAACACAGCAAAGCACACGGAGGGTGGGAAGAGAATCCTCTCATGGAAGGATGATAACCCTGTGACCTATGCATTTATGATCTGTGCTCTAATCATATTCTCCAAACAAAACATAAAAATACCTAAACAAAAGTCAGGATGTGTTAAAAGCAAACCAGGTCCCCAGCAGCTTTCTTGAATTCAGGGTATTTAACCTTTTCTTTCTCTTGCTCTAATTTTTCCTTAAAATAAAAACATGATCCTTACAAGTATGTGTACTCAGTTTAACATGCAACTGTGTCATTAAAAGCTGTGTTCATTTTTGTAGACAACAAACTGACATAATCAGATATATGCCTTTCCTCTTAATTTTTGTGTTTCCAGCCATAAACACTGAATGTCACTGTAGCTTTCCCTGGTCCCTCTGCAGTTCCAGGCAGAGATCAGCCCTCTGAGTTCTCCAGCAACCACATGCTGCTGTTTGCCAGTGTCATGAACAAGTGGGGCACTTGGAGACTTCACAAGCAGCAGCGAATCCATTAATGCTGGATCAAAGGTTGCATTTTCAGCCCTTGCACGCACTGGAGCAATAGAAGCACACCCACGAAGGCTGCCACAAGCCTTTCTAATCCTCTCAAAGATGACATTTCTTGCAAATTTACTGGGTCCACATCCTGCACTGGCAGCAGACAGGGCAGCTCCCACACAGCCGCATTTATTTGGTTACACTGTGATTTCATGAGTGGCTTAAGCTGACATAAAGCATCACTTAAGGGAAAGAGCTGGTTGCTCTCTGCTTCCATCCTCCCCTCCTGCACTCCAAGAAAAGCAGTATCAAAGGACTTAGATCAAAGCTGTTTTTTTTACTGCAGCCTGATTTTCACGTAGACCGTTAGCCCAGTTCTGCACAGCCTCACTAACACCCCTGACAGCGCTGAGGGGAGACCAGGGGGTCACAGAGCAGGAATGAGCAATGCAGGTGATGGAGGAAGGACTCCACTTGGGTTTTGACCTTGGTTTCAGCTGACCTTGGCTGCCCTTGCTGTTGGAACAAGTACCCCAGTGGTTTGCCCCCACATCCCAGCCCACATTTCCATCGCTGTCTTTGTGCCAGCACTAGACTGGCTGAAAAATAAACTTATGAACAAAACACTTTTCTCTCTTTTTATCTTTTTTCCAACCAAAAGACAGGTGTTTAGTGTTTACCCCCCAACTAAAGTGGTAATTAAAACACAAGATTAGGCTTAAAAATCAAACACATTATTTCAGCTGAGATGCTGCAAGTCTAAAGACTCAAAGCACCCCAGGATACAGGTCCAACACCAAGTTTGTCTCCTGGCACTAATTTGAGTGAGCGTAATACACCATCAGGGTGAAGCGTTCCTCAGGTCCCTCGTGTTCACTGCTTGCTGGGCTCTCCCATTTGAGCTGCTTTAGTTCACCTTAGCATATAATGCATTAATGAATCCTTAATTTCATTTGCTCTTCTTTCTCACACAAAGCCTTGGCCACCAGTGCCCTGCAAGCAGAGCCTGGGCTCAGGCTTTGGGGCTGAAGCAAGCTGGCAGCCCAGGGTGTCGCGAGAGCTGAGTGTTATTCTTTACCAGAGCTCACACGGTTCAGAGCCTTTCAGCATTGCGTGAGTCTTATCTGTGCTCTCAGAGAAAACAGGGAAAAAAATGTGCTAGCCTTAGCCAGCAACTTCACCAAAGAGCATTAATACAATCTTACAAAAAAAGCCTTCTAATTCATGCTAGTTTGATGGACACCACAATGTTATCAGCAGAGAGCCACCCTCCAGGCATGCTGCCAGCAGATGTACTTGTGCGGCGTGGAAGTGCCCTGGTAGCACACCCTGCACCCTGAATGGATGGGGACAACCATCACACCCTTGTCACGACACAAGAGCCCAGAGACCTTGTAACAGCAAACAAAGACCAGCCTGAAGATAATCTCTTTGGAAGAACACTGAGGCAGACATGGTTAATTAGCCAGATGGAAAGCAAATTGGTTGAGAAGTCCGAAATAAGAAGTAACAAAGCTGTGACAGCTCACACATACAGCTAACAACAAGGGGGGGGAGGGGGGGGGAACAGTGTAAAAAGCACAGTTTAGCTTTGTCCCCCAAGTCATGTACTTCAGTAAGTAGTTCAAGACAGCCTCCTCCAGTTTCTGCATAGCAAAAAAAAAACCCCACAAAAACAAAACAAAAAAAAC
>JAVJGI010000037.1:8801894-8834018 GCA_035590275.1 Ibycter americanus
AATGGATATACCTTTAAATTGTCGTAAGCCACGATTGCAGTTGCATGTTATAGGGATTACTGTAGCAGGAACCACTGTAGCCTTACAAGAAGCAGTGCAAGTGCAGCAGTGACCCACCTGCGGTGGCTTTGGTGCCCAGTAACTCCACACAACCACCTCTCCTGTCCTGAATGACCACCGTAACAGGTGGAGCCCAAAGTCACTCAGTGGACATTTTGTGGGCATATTACAGGGGTGGTCGATAGACTAAGGGAATGATACCTGTGTATTGTATCAAAGGATGGGAAGGGGAGTGGTGGGTAATGAGAATGCATTGGGTAGTGTGGGATCCGAGCATGGTGCAAATGGTATGGAATAAGGTGTGAGGAATGTGCTGGTTCTGGCTGGGGTAGTGTTGATTTTCTTCACGGTAGTATGGGACTGTGGTTTGGTGCTGAAAACAGTGCTAATAATTCAGAGGTGTTTTCATTATTGCTGAGCAGGGCTGGAACAGAGCCAAGGCCTTTCCTGCTCCTCACCTCACTCCTCCAGCAAGTGGGCTGGGGGGGCACAAGGAGTTGGGATGGGGCACAGCCAGGACAGCTGACGCCAGATGACCCAAGGGATGTCCCATACCATATGATGTCATGCCCAGCATATAAAGCTGGGGGAGAAGAAGAAGGAATGTGGGGACGTTTGCCCCATGGATCTTCTTGGTTCATCACGCGTCAGGTCTTAGTCTTCCTCCTTACTACATTTGCGTCTACCTCAGGGCAGGAACAAAGGTGGGTTGAAACTAACTCCACTTCCCCTCCCAACCATGCTCTCACCTGATGACAGATCTCATCCCTAGAGTACTTTGTTGCTCCATTAATTGGTCCCAAGATATAGCCTGAATTACAAGTATCCATTCACTCTATCTCTCTCTCTTCATCAAAATCCCAGGCTTAAGCAGTTGGATGTAAATCCTGATCATGAGGTTGGAAGAGAACATGTGCCTTAAAATGCAAGCTCAGACTGGCTTGTTTTCACATAATCTTCTTTTTACTCATTAGTCATTGTCTGATTACTTGCCTTAGAGTGACTTTGTCTTTCTTGACTTCAAATTTCTTGGCCTTTGCCAGTTAAGTGTGAATGAGGGGGGGCACAAGTCTGCTCCATGAACAAATATGATATCAAATTAATCTTTTCTGTGGCTCAGCTCAAGTGCTTGTTATTTTTAAGTATTCAACGCTTTCCCAGAGCCCCCATTGTTTCTGTAGTCCTAAACCTTAATCCTGGTTGACAAAGTTAGGAGAGCAGTTGTAGTTGTTTTCCTCTTGCCTAAATGGATGTAGAAGTCATGGAAATAAGTGCCATGGTTGAACCCCAGGAGGTAACTAAGCCCCACAACAGCAGCTCCCTCCCTCCCTCCCTCCCCTCACAGTGGGACAGGGGAGAGAATCAGAAGAGTAAAAATGAGAAAACTCATGGGTCAAGATAAAAATGGTTTAACAGCGAAAACAAGAGCCGCACACGCAGGTGAAGCAAAGCAAGGCATTCATTCAGCACCTCCCATGGGCAGGCGGGTGCTCAGCCATCCCCAGGGCAGCGGGCTCCAGCACGCATGAAGGTGCCTTGGGGAGACAAACGCCATTGCTCCAAACGTCCCCACATTCCTTCTTCTCCCCCAGCTTTATACACTGAGCATGACGCCATACGGTATGGGATATCCCCTGGGTCAGTTGGGGCCAGCTGTCCCGGCTGTGCCCCCTCCCAGCTCCTTGTGCCCCCCCAGCCCACTGGCTGGCTCTGTGCCAGCCCTGCCCAGCAATAGCGCAGCCAGCCCTGTGTTAGCAGCGCTGTTCCCAGCACGGATCCAACCCACAGCCCCGTACCAGCTACTGTGAAGGAAATTCACTCTGTCCCAGCCAAAACCAGCACAACAAGATAAGGAGTATTGACTCACTAAGTAATGAATGAAGGTCATCTTGCTGGTTCCATGAGTCTCACAATAATCCTTCACAATTTCAGGAAAAAAAGTCAGAAAAATATCTTCATAGGAAGTTTGAAACTTAGAGCTTAGAAGTGTGAATGTCACCGAGAAAGGCACATAAATCTCACAGGGCATAAAAGTACTGAAAACTGGGAAATTACTTGACAGTAAGTCATTACTCCCTATTTTTTAAACCATCCACAAAATATGTCACAAGTTTATGGATCTACTTCGCACACAGTCTCACAGAAACCAAGATGACCTCATTGTTTAAACACTGTGCCTAAATACTTCCCTGAGGTGAGATTACCAGCTGGCTCACAGTAAAAAATGTTTGTGTCTTTTGCTAAATCTGAGGTCTGAGAGCTGTGTTCTAGTTCATCAGGTTCAGTTACTGTCCACACTGTCCCTGTTACAGCACCAGTCCCTGGTGCTTCACAGAAACACAGATGCACACCCCTCTGCAAGATGCTGCCTCTGCTTCGTGATTAGCAGATATCCAAGTTCACCAGGGCTAACTGCAAGCTCAAGCTAAAAAGTCCCATGGAAGATGGAGATATAATGGGAAACAAAAAGTCCAGATTATCCCAGTGCTGGATCTAGGGGTCAAACCACTGGAAGCCCAGACTTCCCCTGAACGCCCCAACACGCACAAGCAATACTCTGCAGAGTAAATGTATAGGTAGAGATCTACCAAATGGCTTTTTTAGAGTTTAGCAGAGCTACCCAAGTCACAGCAAAACCCATTCATTATAAAGGCTTGGCTGACCTGTCCCCTTCATTTCTGCACTTCACTCTAACTCCACAAAGCCTAAAAGAGCATTTCACTGATCTTAACAGAAATACTAGTCATCTTAATGCTCCAATACCCTCTGGCCACACCTCACTGAAGACATTTTCAGTTGAGTTCTGACTGGCTATTGTTCAAAACAAAGAGTTTAATCTGCGGGAAAGCAAAGACGTAAAAAGTGAACTTAAAGTAAATGTCATCTCAACTATGCAGTTCAGCCTCTTTGTAATCTGTGCTGCATAAATCCTATTAGGCATCAGAGAATCTGCAACCACACTTATCATTGGGACTTCAGTCAACATAAAAACATGTTTCATGTCCCCCAAACACAGTGAATAAAATTATATTTGTTGTTTAACACTGACTTTATGACATTTAGAGTTACAATCTCCAGCAAACAGAAGAGACAGAAACGTACCCTTAATACACAACATGGAAACATAGTCAGTCTTTTACCTGGACTTCACACAAGGCCTGAATGCAGCTGGATTGATCTCACTCAGATGCATACACAGTGTCTTCAGGTCAAGCTGCTCTTGCCTACAGTGTAGCAGCCTGCTTACAAGTGCAGATCACTGCTTGAGAACCAACGGGACTTTTTATCTCACACAACGTTGCAAGATGCTCAGTTACAGAAGTCAAGGATGTAATGAAGCCAGGCACATTTTGTTATCAATACTGACTTAGGATACAGCCCAGAGAGCCACATGTACTTACGTTAGGCTGTAAGCTCTCAGTCCCAAAGATATCACCTGAAGCCACAGATTACTTCAGCACTTGCAATTAAGCGTGAGTTTCTGGAGCACCTCCTGTGGCTCCGCACTCAACAGGCTGAAGCTCTGGGGGAGACAGAGTACACATGGGCTTTGGCTCCCACAGCCTATGATCAAGACCCCCATGGCTCCTACAAGCTAAGCACTCATGGCACTTAAATAACTGTATGGGAGCCCTTTGATAAAGCCCTGGAAGCCCTGCTAGGCATACAGCTACAAGAAATCTGAGGATGCTGCAAGCTTGTTTTAAGCCTACTGAGATGTAGGACATCACAAGGAATCATCGCAGCCTGAACTTGACCCCAAAATCCTCTAGCAAACACTGTGCAGAAGTCAGTTAAATACCAGACTGCTCTGGTGACATTAAAGCTTCTCCCAAAGACGCTCCCATCCCCTACACAAGGTCTGGGCACTGCGGAAAACAGACAGAAGAGAGCAATACTACTCGTTTTTTTTTTTAAAAAAAGAGAGAGAGACAAAGAAAATATGATCTTGGAAAAAATCCTCTCTCTTTGGAAGGCAATAGCTGAGTCACCAGTAGGTGATAGACTGGATAAAACTACCTATTGCTGTCACCAAGGAGACCCAGAGAACAGCTACCTATACAGTGTGTAATCGCTTCTGCTTGATAATCTCCCTTAGAAGAGACCCAAGTCCTCACCAGACCTTGTCCTTCCAATCAACTTGTGGAGCGGTACTCTCCATCAGGACAAAGCTTGTTCGTGTAGCTGATGACACTGATTGATTTGACACAGCTAGTATTTTTTCTGAATTTCTTCCATTTTTCTCTTTCTTCTGGGATTTATTGGTACAGCATGCACTTGTAAGTGATAAACAATTTTCCATTAAGCACAGAGAGGAGGCTGCTAGTGGCTTGTTTTCTACACAGTTTGAGAGTTTTTCTCCTTTTTAAAGAAAATTGGATAGCTGATGATACTCATTTCAGATTCAGTTCCTATTTCACACAAGCCTGCTTTTCTCCCTCTGATAACATCAAGCATAATACATACCGCATATTAAGTCCCAGGAGACTTAATTCATCTATCACCTAGGTCCTGCAGTGTTCCCATGCCCTTCATCTGAGATTTGGTCACGTTTCAGGCTGAGTTCAGAATTCTAAGGTGTGAAACACCTCAGCTTAAATGGGACTGAGGTACGTGAAGTCTCCTCACCCAGGATCAGGGGAGGGAGCCCGTTGTGGGGAAGCAGATGGCCTAGGAGGACATTTCACACTATTCAAATGTGAGAGTAAGATCTTCAAAGCTGTTCATTTCAGACATTGCCTCTCCATCGCAATCATGCAGAACTGTACATTGCAAGGGGTCTTACCTACCAAATCTTGACATTCGTGAAATAGACATTTTCTTAGGTAATTCAAGATCATTCCTCAAGCCACCTGATAAGTTCCACTTTTACAGTGTTTAAATGTCACAAGCATCTTTGGAAGCACATCAAATGAACAGCTTCACTATGCTACACATGCTGTTACAGCTCTTGTCTCAAAATACAGTGTGTTTTAGTAGCAGTGCAATATGTTTTATTACCATATAAATCTCTCTGATAAGTTTTCTCTTTAACAAAGCAGCTTCAACCTTCTGTTCCAGAGCCAGTTCATGCAGCATTAATTCATCACATGGTGCAAACAGGGGTGCTGGCTGCAGGACAGATAAAACAGAGCCTCCCTCCACCCTTCAGCTCTTCCCTGTGTTTTACAGGAGTATGAAATAGGGTGAACTGCATTTGAGGTAAACCACAGTCATCCTCCTACTGCTGCAGAAAGGTGAGAAAGCTGTCAGTCAAGATGAGGTCCACCAGCAGACACTCCATCCCCAGAAACTTGCCTCATTGCAGGTGGCAGAAATCTGCTTTGAAAAGGATTAATATAAGAGCCAAGGAAGATGGAGGAAAAGCCAGCTTATGCTATTTTGCGTTACAAAACTCACTTAAAAATCTTTCCACATTCCAACTAAAAATCCTTTTCCACACTCCTGAATCAAGGTAAAAACCTTGCGAGATTCACATCCATGGCATGAGTGTAGTGTCCCAAGGTATTGGGCACCAGTCTAACTGGAGGCAGAGCAGGTATAGATAAAGTCTGGGCATGCAGTAAGCCCTTCTGCCTGAAATACTGCTGATTTCCTGGAGATAAACATGGTCTTTATGCTGTTCTCAGATCTCCACTCCCTTCTTTATTGGCCACTCCGTTTGTGGTCTGTGCTGGATTTAGCTTCTCGTGAGCTGCATGAAGTGCTTCCGTGTTAACTTCAGCGGATGCAGAAGCAGCTGCTAGGCTGGCCAAAGACTCTATCTTTGAGTTAAGGAGTAGCCTCTAGTCCTAATAAAATTGCCGGTGCTCTAGAACTTGCAGTCTCAAAATCTAACAATCCCGTTGATGTTGCAGCACTTACTGTAGTTACAGACTCCCTCCAGCTTCTGGATTTTAACTTAAAATTTAAATATAATCAGTGGTGTAGATTCAAACATCTGAGTTTTCCAAACCCAGAGCCCACAAAGGTTGACTTCATTTCTAACTAGCATGCTTGCATTTTCATGCATCTTTTCAGCATCAATCCTGCACACCAAAACTTTAAAGATCTCAACTTTAAGTAAATGTTATTCTGCATAACTGAAACCATTTCAGTAACCCACTTTGTTTATTCCTCCCAAAACATCCATTTTCTAGTATGTTTCAATAAAATGGAGCTGCAAACCTGATGGGGGAAGATAAAGATATACCCAGCTCTGCCAGGAAAATCTGTAATGTTTTATGCCTTGGCAAGATATATCTGTGTCTAGTGCACCCACTACACACCCACAGTATGTCTTTTAATTGTTACAGGGCACTTCAAGCTGGTATCTAAAGAGTCTTTAAACGTTCTGGATTAAAAGAGAACTAAATGTTTTCTGAAGACCTAAAGTGCCATAGAATATTTTAGTTCTAATAAAACCAGATTGTGATGGTTCACTCCAATGTGTCAAAACTACTTATGGTTTTACCTCCCTATTAGATGGTGGAATTCATGAATATTCAATGTTATTAGCTATTATGTTCTCAGGGCAGACATAGCCAGTCCTTTATAAATTATACAGGCACTCTTTGTAGACAGATGAGAAAGCCAATTAGCCAAGTGGAATTTGCATATCAATTGAGGAAAGCGTCCCATGTTCAGCCGCCATATAAGAAGCATCGTAGATTCACATTCTACGTCTGTAGTTTGATTTGGAGTTTTGCAAACCTTCCCCCACAGTTAATTGCTTTAACTAGCGCTTTAACTAGTAGCATGTTTGGGAGGCAACAGAGATGCCCAGGGAGGCAGCCAGGCACCCACCCAAGCAGCACGAAGCCCAGGCCACAGGCACAGGCTGCTTTCATAGCGCAGGAACTTGGCTGCAGCAGGAAGGTTTTGGGGCTGCCCTGCCTGAAGCTCCCAGCTGCCTGATCGCACACCCCTGCCAGAAGCACTGCAGGCACACAGGGGTTCCCTGGACCCAGTGGTCCAGGCAGACTCTGCAAGGTGAGCCCACAGAGGAGGCACAGAGGGACCCAGCAACTCCCAAGCCCCATGTAAGGGGTGACCTCCCACTCACAGCAAAGATAGAAGAGCATCTACAGAAACCACAACAGCATGAAAGCCAGGTCAGGAGGTTTAGCGGTCAGGAAAAGGAGCCATAAAAACACTTGGAACATCCCAATGGGTCAGCAGAGCTGAATCAGTGGTCTCTCCGAGACCAGCCTAGCACTGCCACAGCTGCTTCACAAAAGCAGCGTGAAGCAGCACCCTTCTCTGTCTATTTCTTCCCATAGTCCTTACTCTCTTTTTCAGCCCACATTCACCTGTACTTGTGCACCATGTTGTGATCCCAGGTCTTGTGATCTCAGCCTACACGTGCCAACTCTTTTCCTGCTCTGTAACTCCCTGTTTCCTTCACTGCGAACCCCATCAGTCAGGAGGAGCTGGGACCAGCTCTGAGTTGTATTTACTATCTCAGCAACCAGCTCCTGCGGTTGCTCCATGTGGGCTGACATGAAGCTATATTTAAGGCATGAAATCCCTGTCTTACCTCTATAAATGTTTTCAATGACTCATCACAGGGAAATTAGCAGTGCTACACAACCATGAAAACAAGAAGAAGGACACTTCTGGGAAAACTGTCTTTCTCTCCAATGGGAGTTTTAATTGGCACCAGCACTTGTGTTCATATTGATCCACACTCTTCTACAGTCAGCACCAGTATTTAAGCATGAGAAGGCGCGGAAACAGTACAGATGAGGCCTGTGACTGTGAAAGCATATGGGAAAGTGCTGATCCCTTCTCTCTCTAGTATCAGCCTGTATTTATTACAGTGTCTCTACAACTCAGGATTTATACAAACTCAGCAAAGGGGGTATTTGCAGTCAGCTAGGAGCACACATAGTCAGCTGCTACATCTCAGCCGATGGGCAGTAACACCTGCTCATGCTCGGATGCTGTAATTTGGGATATGGCTGGACAAGGTCCTGTTCAAAATGCCGTACCCAGGACTGCAGGCAGATGTCTACCTAGGCACTGATGCCAGCAGGAGACATCAATTCTCTGCAAGAGACCAAAAAAGTCTGGTCCTTGCCCCATCACTAGGCATGGATGGATCTGGCGGAGAGCATCACCCACAGTCTCAGGATCTGTCAGCCACACCAGGAGATGCCATTTGCTGGAACACGCAAACCCTTTCTCTGCAGCTCTTAACTGAGCAGAAGACGTAGGCACCATCAACCTCTGCTAATTCAAAGTTTTGTAAGCTTGTTTTTCTCAAAGAAGAGAATGTGTAAAAATACGGAAATACAAAAACCCAAGCTTGTCAATAGTGGTGGGTGATTGCATTCACGATTGGAATCAGTTTTGATAGCAAAAAGACATTTTGCAAGCAAATATCCCATCTTGCAGTCCAGCACATTTCATAGTTTTCCAAAAGAACAAAATGCACTGAAACATAAAGCTGCAGTGTAAGAGCTGTCTGTCCTGCTCACCCAATAAACAATAATGATGAAACTTTACATGCAGTTCAATTAAATGCATGTTTAAGGATTACAGCTATTACAATCTGCTGGATATATTAAAAGCAAGGTTTTTTGGTTTTAAGTGCACTTGTGCTCTACCTCTGCGTTCCCCTGCCTTGTCAGGCTGGGTGCAAGGAGAGGACACCAAGAGCTGGTTCTCTCACCTGCTCTGTAAGCTTGGTTGTGCCTCCTTGAGGCTGTATTTGCCATCCTCCCTGCCCTCTCCTAGTAATGGTATGTGTCCTCCGAGAAGAGCTGCCAGCCTGGTGCCCTGGCCGGGACATGTCCTGCCTGTGAATCCTATGGGGTCACCACGTAGCCTGGCCTGGCAGTCCCAGCCATAAGGTTCTCCCTCAAAGTCCCACATTGACTGGGCTCAGGCCCTACAAAGAAAAGACGAAAGACTAATTGCATTGAGTAGTTTCTCCTCCACATCTTAGAAAGACAAGACCGGACTTAGCTGAGCACACCCAGAAAAGGGTTGTTAAGATCAACCAACCCTTCTGAGGCCCTTGAGATCCCCCAGAAAGCTGAAGACACAACCACCTTGTCACAGAGCAAGGGCACAACAGTCCCACCACAGCTGGTGGGACAGATGACTGGTGCCCCAGGGACTCCCTCTCTTCTGCAGCTCTGGGAAGGTTTCAGCTTTCCCCTAGGAGCACAAGCAGGAGATTTACCTTCCTCCAGACGTCTTTCACACAAGCAGTTTCTCTCCTCCACAGCCTCCTAAGAGTCTGAGAACTATGGCAGCTCAAGCAGGGGCTGACACAGCTTCTCATGTTTCAGTATTGCTAATAACAGCTTTAAAAAAATCTTGGGGGGGGGGGGGAGGGGAATAGAGTTTTGTGGAAACTACAGATTGGTGCCATTCAGTTTTTGTAAGGTGGGAATTTAATTAGCATCTCAGCGGGAAACTTGGGTTTGTCATGATTAACTTTTCTTTTTTAAAAAAGCCAACTTAAACCAATGTCATTAGTTATTCTAATGGCTGATCAATTAAAACAAGAATCAGGACTCTAAAAAGGCAAAAGTAAATTCAGTAATATTTATCTTTTTGTATAAAAAAAATCTTATTAAGATAATTTTGTTGGAATGGATGCTTCTGCATTTTCTGTTGATTTTCCCCCAGGTAGCTTGCTGTGAGTATCAGGGCTCTCCAAACCTGCCATGGTAGGTAACACCATCCAGTTTAATGCTGTGATCATTAGGAGCTTAGTACAGAAGGTACCCAAAGTCACCTGTATTTCTAACTAGCAGGGCTGAAAGAGAAGAGAAAGCTGGTTGGCCATGGTTAACTTGCATGCAAAGAGCAAGGGCACCAAGCACAAGACACCGACATTGCAATTATAGCTTCCAGCAGCCCGCCGTGCCCCACTGCTGAGCCAAGGCAGCTCCCTACCACCAAAATCCCACCAGTGCCCATGTGAGCCAAGGCAAGAGCAGGAGCTGCAGCTACTCCAGCATTGCAGAGCTGTCCTGCAAGTACCAGACTGGTCAAAGCAAGCATAGTGTTTCCTCCAAAACAGGAGCCCCCAGACAGGCTGACTTCAGGGGGATAAGGCAGCAGCCCGAGCTGCAGGTCCCAAACACGACCACATGCTCCTGACCAGCTCCTGAGGCAAATGGGGCTGGATGTGATCAGTGCATGGCATAAACTCCTGACTCTGCAGAACAGCAACCCCGGACCATGCCAGGAGCACTGTGCAGAGGCTACAGCACCTTCAGACACCCCCAGCCTTGGTGGCCTCAAGGGCAGTCCTGAGCTGGTGGTTAGTGAAGGCCCTGCCAGACAGAGGCAGAAAGACAGATGATGCTGCCCACTGAAAGGGGAGGCTGTTTGCACCTCTGCAGGCGGAGCAGACCCTTGATTAGGCCTGAATACAGGCTTGCACTAAACTTGTGTCATCAACAAGGATAATTTGTTGCAGAAAGCGTGCAAAGTAGGTATTCAGGGGTTCAAGATGAAAGTCTAGCAAGATCTATTATACTTTCCACCACAGACTTAGCAAGGATTTGTTTCCATCAAAGAGCACCTCATTTACCTGGGGATGGCTAGCCAAGCTCTCCTACCCCAGTGCAGCAGGGCACAGGCTGCCCCAGCAGGTCTGCAGACAAGCTGCTGTGGCTGGTACTGTGCAGGGCGCGGGACTGCTGGCAGCAGCTTGGTCACACCAGCGTGTGAGCAGCACAGCTTGTACCACATGCAGCTCCCCTTCCTGCCCCAGCAATGGGAGATGATTACACTCCGCACACCCCTGTACACCATTAATCTTGTTAATGTATTTTGCAAAATTGGAATCTAATTCAGCAGTTTTACTGCAAGACTGATGCCACACCGGGAATGCCCCCACTACAGGGAGCGTTAGGAGGAAGCTGTGTTACCTCTAGCAGATCTATGCACAGCCCCAGATGGGTCAACACTGAACAAAATAATAAAGCAGCCCTGCACCTTGAAAGCTGGTGCTCTGCTGAGCCAGAGGTGCATGGCTGCTGTGGTCCATGGGAACCACCAGCAGGGGACACACTGGCTGACATGGGGCAAGTAGGCAGCATTGATAAAAAGGAAAGAAAGTGTTTCTTCCCAAAATCTTATTTTCCTCCCTCAGGTGCTCATATCTAACTGCAAGGGACTGGCTAGGTCCCATACAACCACACTAAAACCTCAGCGATAAAAACTTTAGTATCCTTGAACATCTAAACACTCCAGAGATACCAGAGCTGGGAGCATGCTTTGGTCTCCCAACACCTTTCCAGCTACTCTGCCCTGCACTACCAGCTGCAATAATACATAGTAGGGCAGCCACTCCTGTGGGTTATGATTCACACCAGAAACCTGAGCTGAGGCTCTGGAAAGCAGCAGCTCAGGAGACAGGGACTGAATCAGCCCCCAACAATTACCTCACTAATATCTCTGATAATAACAACTGTACACAGAAAATTAGCAGCTGGGGAAAAGCTCTGTGGTTTCATTCAGTCCTCATGAAGTAAGAACCCTACAGTGGGAAAGCCTCTCAAAAACAGCTGAGGCAATTTGTGTTTGGGTTTTGTTTCCCAGTGTGCAGAAATTACGAATGAAATACTGCTGTAAATCAGGCTGTTACAAGAGCTCCCACAGCCCTTTGGTCATGTCAATCATCTGATTGCCTTCAGTGAGTGTTTCCATGAGTGAGGACTTTTGGCAGGAGTAAAGTTTGAAAGATGAAGCACTTGCATATAATGACAGATTCACGGAATAATATGAATATTTATACACACTGGCATGGGAGCACTAGGCTTCCCATACAATTATTTATGGGCTGTGTTCAGGCATGCCATTCATCTTGGCTACTTTCAAGTGAGCAGCTTTGTGGCTCACAGAAGCAGTCAACACACACTCAACCACGCTTTGCTCCATTTTGTACCAGCGCTGATTCAATGCCACAGCTTCTGCAGAACAATGCCGAGGCAGCCAAGGCAGATTTCACCCCAGCGTTATTGCAAGGACCACAGCTACATGCTGCCCTCGCTGCGAGCTTTACCGGCTGAGTCTTTCATACACACAGCTCTGCTTCCCCTTTGCTGATGCATAAAGCCAGAGGGGACTCCCTGACTCCCACCACTGACATCCCTAAAGGACCCACCAAGGTTGAGGCCCCAGAGACAAAGATTGGGAGCACTGTACTCTCTCTACAGGTTTGTTCATGTGGCAAACACACCATTATTTGATGCCAAAGCAATTTTTCCAAGAGAATGGGGTCAGCTGTAGAGGGGCAAGCAGTTAAGCACAGACAGTACAGACCTGGTATGCCCACTTGCTACAGTGTGCTGCAGGAAAAGAAAATATTTTGCTGTTGTTACCTCTCTTAATCAACACTGGCAGCAGGAGTGAATCCACAAAATCCAGCATGAGACAGTGGAATACAAACGTTGCAGGGAAAAATACGAGACATCTCACGGGGTAAGGGATGTGAACAGGCACAACATGGAAAAGGTGTGTATCTCCTTGCCAAGAAAACCAGCCTGGGACAGGCATCCACAACTGTGAGGTGAGAAACCTAACAGATGTACTTATGGTATTTACGGAGTATTTTTCTTTGTAGAAGAGAAATCAATAGAGAAATACTCCTCCTAAGGCTGTGGTGTGGGTGGTAGCCCAGAGACTCACACCCTGCCAGAGCTGAACTGTGAACTCCTAAGCCCAGAGTGCTAGGGAAAGGTATTCCCAGGGAAAACTGCTTTCTAGAAGCATTCACCCATTTTTGCTTGCTTTTTTTTTTTTTTTTTTTTTTTTTTTTTTTAACATAAACACAAATAGTACTGCACCCACAGGCCAGCAGCAGCAATAGTGCAAGGGACTTGGGCAGGGAATTCACAGCCTGCCCCGCTCATGTAACACCTTCCCGATTACTCCTGCCATCTTGCACAATCAATACTAATTATAGTCACTCTGTTAGCAAGGAGTAAAATGGTGATGATAATGATGATGGGGTAGTAGAAACGTTCGTCCTCTGCACATTGGTAATCTGAACTCACTCATGTGCTCCGAATGCATTAGGATAGATGTGTTCTGAATCCAGAGAGATCCAGATCAGGCTATGGAATAGCTGCGCAAACCATTCCAACCATAAGCCCTAAAAGTTAACTAAAACATCAAAGGCTTCCAAACCAGTGCCCCGTAAAAAACATTTTTCACAGGCACTCTCATTCATGAAAATTTGCAAGACAGGCTGCATCAGTAACAAGCAGACATCTGTACAGGGCAATACAGATATGTTAAACAAGGCAATGCTATAATCTGCCTTGGACTGGGGGATTTCAAACGAGATTTTCTGGACATTTCCCAGTCCCTCTTCTGGCTGGGCTCAGTGTGACAGCTCAGGAGCTGACCAATTTGCCGTTCCTTGAGGGGAAACAAGCCCAGGCTCAGCTTCCTGCAGTGCCAAGTGCTAAATAGTCATTTGGGAGTGCCAGATCCAACACTAGCAGCTTTGTGGTGGGACTTACTACTACAAGCTCCTTCTGTGTAACCTTGCACTCAGCATCATCCAAGAAGCCAGCTGCAGTGGGCAGAGCAGGTTTTCCTGCCAGAGGGTGATCTGAACACTGCCACCATGGGCAGGCCATGCCTGGGGGGTCACTGATGTCCTGAGAGCACAGTTTATCACTGGCTGCCACAATACCTTCATGGCCATGATACAGCATGATGCCCTGAGCCCTGCAAATCACATGCATGGAGCTGTCCGTCTCTAAATCACGCGTGCCCCTAAACAAAACACAAGCTTCACGAGCATTTAAGTATCAGACTTCACTGTGCAAAGTTCGTTTGTCACACAACTCAGACACACCAGGATTGCTTTTTTTTTTCCTCAGTGCTACACATACCACACTCAGATGCTAAGCCAGAAGCAATTAGCAGTGTGCTCAGCAGTATCCTCTGCCGACAGATCAAATGTGTCATCACAAATGTACCTATGGACACTGCATGAAATACACAGTGAAAGCTGGTCTGTGTGGTCAGCTAGGTCTGGCTTTCAAAACATGGCATTTAACCAAGAAAAGCAAATAGATAAAGACTGAAAGCAGGCTGAAAAGCCACCAACAAAATTTGTGCTGTGTGGTAGTCTGGAATGGGGTCCCAATATCCCCAGAGCCATTGCTTTCTGCTCCATACCAAAACTCCATTTAGTGCCTTTCCTTTCTCACCAGGGGAGAAGATTTATGCAAGACCCAAGCAAGCCTGTGTCAAATCCAAAGGCATTAAACATACGGAAGGGTGCTTTACCTATCACAATGCAAATTACATCAGCCGTAAGCCATAAAAAAGCTCATTTCAAACAACAGTAATCTAACAGAGTTATTCCAAGGAGAACTAGTGGCTATATTTGTTTTCTTTCTTATATTGCAACAGCAAACCATGCATGAAGTTTATTAAGCCATGCTAATTGTCTTTCTGTTCTAGTACATTTTAGCCATATGGAGAATCTGGCTGGTGCTCAAAAGACAAAATTGTTATTTGGGGAAAAATACCCTGAAAAGCTATGACTGCTTCACATGTTAATTTCTTCAACCATGTGAATAATACGTAATCAAAATGTCAGCTTGGATGTGGTACAACATGTTGGAATCCATCAGAGAAAGGTAATTTGCAGACCCTGAGGAGATACACATATGAAAACAGCTGAGTTCACAAAAACCATTTGCCATTAACCTGAAGAGTTCGTGTTCACTGGGGAGAGCTGATGATTGTACTGGGTACAGTGCCCATCCAGAAGCATGTGCTAGTACTGTGTCATGGAAAAAATCCCTACCAGGGCAGTCAGGTCTCCAAGTCAAAGGCTGCAGATATGAAATCCATGGGAAGAAACGGGGGGTCATGCTGAGATCCTCAAGTCTACTTTTCACCATGACCATGGGAGAAGCCCCAGAAAGCACACAGCCCACTCCAGGAGACAACCCCTGCCCAGAGCATTGGGCACTGAATGGGAGAGAGAAATTCAAAGGCAAGATGGATGATGCTGGAGTTACTGACACCATATCTGTGAATCATCCATTCAAAAAATTTACATGCAGAAACAAAGGCCTGGAAGAAGCCTTCTCAGCATAGACAACCCCCTAAATGTTACATGCAAGTTATTTTTTCAGGTGGAAAATCTATTTCAGGTGGTAAATTCTCATTCAGCTACTATTCACAAGGGGAATCTTGGCAAAGGCTGAGACTTTAATAAAGTTCATCACTATAAACTATCTTTGTTAAACTTTCAGACCCTTTTGGCTGTATAACAAAAGAGTGTCAATAAACAAGATTAAGATTTCACGATCACTTGCATGCCTTGCTTAATTATTTTTTATTTAGACATCAAATTTTTAGTTCATTGCAAGATGACACAAAGTCAATAAATTAATTCCAAGAAGCATTTTATATGCCATGACTTTTTTTCATCCTCAGCACACTTTGTTCTTGTGCTGCTGTAATTCATGCCACCATTTGAAACAGTGACTTTCAGTAAGGTTAGCCATAAAACAAGTCACTGCTGATAGTCTTATGATACAATCCAGTTATTTATGAAAAAGGATATTTTATTTTATTATTCCCTTCTATCCTAAATGATAAAAAGTAATGACTTGCTGCTGAGAAGGAAGATACAGGAGCACCAAATCATGACATATAGGGTACAGTTAATATGAATAATACGGTAAATTTTTATTTTTAAATATTTTAAATAATACTGATTGTGGATTAACAGAATTTATGGTTCTGTGATTCTCAGTTTTTTCATTATGTGGTTCTGAATACCCATAACAGCAGAATAATCGCTGTATTATGTGTTTCTTCATAACTCATGGATTACATAAGGTGACTATTAAGAACAAGTTAATATGTATAAAATACCCTACAGCAAACTGTCATCTAGGGGCGCTTGAGGAAAACCTATGTGCAGGCATAGTGCCATTACCAACTGTTTTAACCGTTACTTTAGAAAGAGAATAGAACAGCTCAAAACCAGAGGGTAGGCTGTATCGAGGTCTTCATCCAGACTACCCAAGGGATGCTTTTGGACAAGCATCACAGTGTTACCTGGAAGCCCAGCCACCCTCCACCAATGCTCATCAGAGCCTGGAGGAAAAGCAGATGCTTGCCTACAAACACAACACATTGCAAACCAGGAAGGATGGGCAGGCAAGGCCGGGCTGCCATGCCTCCACGCAGACAGCTTGTGCCAGCTCCACCTCAAGCTTATCCCACTCTGCAGCCTCTGTCCTCCTGCCCAGGTGCTGGAAACTCACTGCCCTGAAAGATGGGGCTGGAAGGCCTTGAAAAGTGGCTTGCTGCACTTTACACCAAGACTCTACCACAAGTTCTACCACAAATTGTGTTAAACTACTTAAAGAATACAAATGGACTAGGGTGACTGGGGATTACACAGTACCCTGGCATTGGTAGTTGCAAACAGTCATCTCCCAAAAGGAGAAACCAAGATCAAATCTTTTGTTGTTTCTCATTGTTCACATGCCATGTTGTACAACAGAATAAGGGACTCAGCTGACTTTTAACACAAAAATTCACACGCTGCTACTGGACTAAGCACAGTTGGTCCTGAATATAATTACACTCCAAAGAAGTTCAGAAACCCATGTTTCTCCTGCCTGATCAAGATTTCTTCCAAATGGAAACGGCTCAAGGCAATTCTTCTATGGAGCTTGAGTGATTCTCACGAAAAACCAGATGGCATGAACCCTCTCCCAGGAAAAGATGGCATTTGCTATGCAGTGAGAAATGTTAAAGGACAAACAAGCCCCCCCACCTGCGCTTGACATCTTCCCCACATCAAAACAAACGCTTCATTTTGCCTGCTGAAAAACAGCAGGAGAAAAGAGTTTTTTAAAAGAAACATCATATGTCATCATGTAGGCTCTCCTGCTTAAGCTACAAGGAAAGCTCCTGTGACTCACTTCAGTCATGTAGCAGAGGAATGCGTGAAGCTGCAGTAAGGAAGAGTAACTTTCATGACAACTTTTTATTCCAGTAAAGTTCCATCTTCAGCATTAAAAGGAGACTGTTCTTTTTACAGTACTGGTACACAGGCAGACAGGCACTGCAACCCAGGTGGAGACAAGCTCCATGCTGTTTCAACACCTTTATAAATGCATGGGAGCGATTTACTCATCCAGGACCTTGACAGAGGCTTAGTAAACAGGGGGAACAGCCTCACATGGTTCTCATCCCCATCCAGCAGTTTTGGAAAGCCAGACACAAAGGCCAAGTTTTGCAAGGCTTCAGGAAGAGCTACCTTCAGAGCTGACCTTGATGGAGATTTCCAGGAGTTAGCCCTCCCTCCACTGAGCTAATCCATCAGTGAAGCATCCCAACACTTACAAGGGGAAAGGACTTCCAGCCCAAATCACCAACCACATATAGGAGGTGCCTGTACAGCCTCCTGCTATCTTGCCTAATTCCAGCTGATTGCGGCAATTTTGCTGCTTTTCCTCATTTTTGCCATTCCCTGAGCCCACCTGCACCCTAAGGGTGCCGCTGAAGCACCCCAAGCACCACACTCCACTTGTGCCTGCATATGCCTGCCAAGATGAGGGGCTGCCCTGGCCCTCTCCTCTCCCCTTTCATTTATTCCATAAATGACATGTTCAAGTGAGAGCTGGGTTTACAGCCCTGGGTTTGCAAATGGGAGAGGTAAGCTCTAATGAGGGAAAAGCAGGAATATTTTCGCATCAAACAGCAATTACTGAACACACTGCCTTCTGAAGATTAAAAGGGTTTTTAAAAAATAATGAATACACCTGGGCTTATGCATTCAGTTGAGTCTTAAAACTCAAAGAATCTGAATTAGCCTCATTTCCTCAGGGAAGATAATTTTTTTATAAGTGTAGTTTATACATTCTAGAGACTTAATCTGTCACCTGCAGTGCTGTGAAACAAGTCCAGGGACTTCCACAAGAAAGGCTGGGGAAAAAAAAAACATTAAAAAAAAAAAAAATCTAAGTGTAACATCTTTTTAATACCTCATTTCTGGTTGATTGCCCTTGGAAATACAGAAAGTAAAGAAGAGCAAAGAAGAAAGAAAAGGAAGAAAATCTTCGTGTGTCCACTCTTACTAGTGGCACACATCAGCATTTCCTCACCTGTACACCCTTAATTGCTATTTGCATTTTAATTAGTTTTGCATGGTCAGTGCACAGTCAGTGAGGTACAGAACTCCATGGCATCCTGATCGTCAGAGAGGTTAACCTTAGGTTTATCTGAGAATATAGGTACTGAAATTAAATTTGCTCCCTAGCACTGCAATAAAACCTGAAGAGAGGCTTTATCTGATGCAGAATCAGGTGCAAAAGAACAAATTCCCCTTACAACTAGAGGGCCACCTTGTGCTGCGCATATGGAGTGGTTCCAGGCATCTTATCCCTTGGCCTTGAATGGTTATTTCTTCTTGAAGAGATGTGTATATTGCAAGTCACCCTCTGCACCACCAACCCCCCAGCCTCCCTGCCTGTCCTCTGCTCCTGTGCCAGCTCAGTGCCACAAATTCTGAAGCAAGGACGTTGCTATTTGCTGTCAACATGTTTTCTGCACTTCAGTTCCCCTTTTTCAAACTGCATACCCGCTGACATGGTGGCCCTGGGCCACCCACACACACCAAAGGGGTTCCCTTCCTTGCTGCAGCACACACTGGGCTTCCCCATGCTCCACCCGTGGGACTTGGCTCTGCCTCTGCCCCATCCCTGTGAGCAGCACATTTTTTGAAAGATCAGGTTTTCCTCCAGGACACTTTCCTGTGTCAGAAGTACGTAGCTGTCACTGTCATCTGCATTTTGAGCTTCAAGTAGTCTTAAGTATGGTGGGATCAGGCAAAAAGTGTCTAGAATATAAAAGCCACAGACCCTAGGAAGTTCCCTCAACCCATGCAAAAAAGGTCCAGTCCTACACCCAAGCCTACTTGTAAGCTTCCTATCAGGACACTGTTTATTAGCTAATTCTTGAAAACTTGTAGAGAGAAATAAGTCATTGCTTTTCTGTCCAATCTCTCCCCAAAACCTCCAGACCCCACCACAACTAAGCTTTCTCAAATTTTCCTCAAGTTACCAGTTCACTTCCCAAAGCAGGTCCCATAACCGAGGGTTAAGGCAGCACCAGCTTGCTCAGGGACAGCCCAACACCTCAGCTCAAGCTTGCTGTTGCAGGGCAAGCTGGTGGAGAGAGCAGAGCACACTCACAATAGCCCGTACTCCTGACAAAGCCCGTGGCATTGCATCAGGGTACGCTGCTGTGACCTTGCAGGCAGCAGAGAACAGCACGAAGAGCAGAGCCAAGACACTGCTTGCCAAGATGAGTGTGGGTCTGGCAGGAGGCACTGCTGGGGAGCAGCTCTTGGCTTGATTTGATGCTGCTACAGGTCACATATAACGAAACTCCCCAAACGCCTAACTCAAGAGAAAACCAGATGGGACAGAAAAGACACCTAAACCATTCAATGGCCACAGCTTACAGTGCATTTTCCTTTGAGGGGTTTAATAAAACTCTACCATTTGGTTGTTTCAGTGACTGAAAAAGCATCAGAAACAGAAGCATCACCTGGCCTGTCAAAATACACAGCTCTTGTAATTACTGTGAGGTAAGTAGACAGAGGACTTCAGGTTCAAAAGAAGCCTTGAAAGCACTGCAAAACACCACCACGACCAGATTCACAAAACCTGCTTGCAGTCAGTACCCTGGTGCAGCCATTTCCCTGAGGTGCAGGCACCTATAAAGGCGGAGACATGTTCACTTCTCCTATGACACAGAGACATGCGAGTTCGTGCTCCTAGCACAGCTTTCCCCTGTGAAACAGTGTTTTAATTTAAGGATCTTGTTTCTTCATCCCACAAGCCCATCCTTATATTATACTGCAGGCAATTAATGTTGGGAACCTCAGCTAGTAAGGGGACACACCTCTAGGTTACAGGACAGGAATGCTGTGCAGCCACCACAGCTGTGTCCATGCATACACGTTCCTTGCTCTTCCTTATTGCTACATACAACTTAGCAAGGAAGCCCTCTTCTGAGGGGGGTCCACCAGCTGCTTTGTGGTTACGCTACATCAGCTCTGTGCTGACTCTCAGAGCAGAGTTACTCCACACAAGCTGACCTGTGGTAACTATGTGCACTCCTCTTACTCCAAAAGAAGTGTGAAAAGAATAGCCTTTTAAATCACTGTGTTGGGGAAAATTCCTCATAGAGCCATGGCAAGATGAGATAGATAAGCTGTAGCAAAGCTCCAAGCTAATGCCAGATCTCCTTCCTCCCACTCTGATACTTTCAGCTGTAAGGCCATCTGGTAAGAGAGATGTAAAGTGAATTTTAACTTGCACTCACAACACAAGGCATGGTTGAAAACTAGATTAACTATAGTCCATTTGAGTTCACTAGAGATGTACCAACCACTAAATTAGATTGATCACCACTAATCTCCATCTCCATCACTGCTGGTCTCTGGTTGACCCCAGGGAAAGAACCAGTACAGCCAAATGGGAGAAAATTGAATCAAGTTTTGATTGTATTTCTTCAGTAATTTCTAAGGAGCAGACTGAGAGACCAGGCCACTCTCCAATCTCTTGCAGTAGGGAAGCTGCAGAGAATTAATTTGCAAGAAGTTTGTCCAAAATTTTGAACCATGATTAAAACAAAGCGATGATAACCTCATTAACCCTGACAACCAGCTCCTACCAAATCTGACCCTTAACTGCATTTCAGTAGAACACAAGCATCTTTTATTTAGTTGGTCTCAAAACAAGACAGCCTGTACATTTCAGAAAACAACCCTTACATTCACCAGGTGTCAGGCCCAGAGGATTGCCTTTACACTCTTCCATCTGCATGCTTTTCTTTGTTCCCACTGTGAGCAAGGTGGTTGTTGAGATTCCAGGTCTTCAAAACAGCAACAGGATCTTACCTGAGACTGAGGTAGGATTTGCTGGGGTTGTGAATGCTGTTGGCCAGCAACAGTCTCAACTGTACCAGTGCCATTAGCTACAATGAGCAGTTAAAAGCCTTCAGTAGGGGTCCATTTCTGCTCCTGTGCTTGTTCTTGGCTAGTTTGGGCTGACATCAGGGAAAACTCCATGCAGAAGTTGCTCAGGAGAAAATGAGCACAATGTCTGCTCCTCCTTCCATGTACACAGCTGCTCTTCTCTGAGCTCTCAGCTGGGTGCCTCTACCACTATGAAGCCAGGTTCACACCCGGGAGCAAAGGCATTCACTAGCCTCAGAGCACCCAGAAAAGGATCTCCTCAAGGTTTCCCTGAGGATTAAACCTTGCAAATCAAAAGCGTAATTATCACTGAAGGAAAGAAAGGGGGAAAAGAAAAGAATTCTCTCACTCATGGATGAAGCCATGCTCCTGACCGCGCCAAAAACTGCTCAGGGACATCTCAAGCCAAGAAGCACACACCTTGTTCAGAAGTGTCTGAGGAAAAAACTGTGCAGATTTCCTGAGCCACACTTAATTAGTGCAGACACCTGATAGGCAATCCCATGGTATGGGTCAGGTCAGAGCTCTCAACAGTTTGTGGGTGATTTTGTGCAAGTTGTTCAGCCTCAGACCTTCATGGTCCCAGAGAAAAGAGAAGAATTTTTACACTATTTTCCTCAGATTAACTAATTCAAGCCTCTGTCTGACATGGGGTGCCAGGATACAAACATGCAATGAAGGTACCCTACAAGGCATTCACATTACAAGTTCTGCTCCTGTTACTGTTATAACAGAGTTGTTTAGTCTATACACACCCTCTCTACCACACAGATCATGTGTACTCTGCAGAAAGAGATCCTGCAAAATTCCAGGCAATGGAGAAAGGTGTTACATGTGACACTCAAATGCAGAACTGGCTGAAATAACATTTACCTCCCTTGCAACAGAAATGTCTGTCTGTGCTGAAAACCTGGCCGCTTCCTGATGTTTAAATTCCTTGTAGAAGAACCAAGGGAAAAAAAATAAAAATAATAGAACAACAAAAAGCATCACTGTTGATTTACACTGACCTCATTTTTGAATCACTAGGGCATGATCCTTCCTTGCTGAGCCCAACTTGAGCACAAGGCAGCCTTTAAACCACCACTTCTAAATCAAATATCCATGAACTTGCTGTGCGGCATGCAAGTGAACATGAAGTGTCCTCCTCTACTGAGTGATTCAGGGGTCAAGTATGATGGGTCAATGTAGCTTTCATTTAGACACAGTTTTCTAGCATTAATAGCATTTCTCAAAAATATTACTTTGACTATTTCTACATCGCACTGACCCTCAGCCATATCTTTATTTTTCAACTGCCTTCCCCCTTGCTACTGCTCCATTTCCTTCCTAAGTTTTCAGCTAAATCCAAGCCATTGACGTAATTCAGGCACTCAGAGGGCAAAACAAACCCCACCCTTGATCTTAATCCAGAAGTTTTTAAAAACCAGACTGAGGTCAAGCTGTTAGGATTGCTCAACTGGCCAGAGGACCATGTGGAAGGAGCACCGAGGTGCTGAACTGCTTGGGAGACAAGTACTCTTTCTTCGACTACAGCTTCTGCTGTAATACTAAGGGCCTCAGCAGCTGCCAACACCAGTTGCTAAAGAAGCTTTCTCAGGTTAACACAGCAAGGTGGAATTTCACTTGCGTAGCACTCGTAGAGATGAGCAAAAATAAGATCTTAAATGCCTCTCACTTCAAAAACCTATGAACTGGCCTTAAAGGTTTAAGCTCTCAGTTTCCAGAGAGTTCTGTCCCTTCCTTCATATAAAGCAAAAGAAAAACTACCCTCCAGGACTCCCCATGTGACGTTTGTGAGATATTACCAGCGCTAAAGCCATAATCTGATCTGATGCCAGAGCCTGGGTTCAAATATTGCTGGTCTCTGCTTGTGTCTTCCAGTTTTGAACTTCCAATATCTGCCTTCAGAAAGACAGATCCCTGGTGTTATTATTATTAACAATACTCTACTTTGAACGTGACTTGAACTTTGAACTGTTACAGAATGAAAGCCTGAGATATCTGCCAGGAAAAACAGAGCAAGAAAAGCAGTAGCTAGTGTTAGGAGAAAATCAGAAAATTTGTAATTGAACAGCGGTTAGAACATAACAGCATCCAACCCACATAACTACAGTCTCCCACCTCTAGAAGACATCACCATACAAAATTTTTAGTATCTTGGCTATTAGCAGGGTTAGATGTGCAAAGCTGTTTATAAAACAACGATATAAAACAATTATATAAACCAGCAGCATTTCAGTAGTCTCAGATCTCCAGTATTACTTGCAAATTATCTAAACCTGCAACATTTTCTGTTTGAATGATCTGTCAGTCTTTGCCTCAGTACTTTTAGTAGTCAAATGCAACACCAGCAGAAATACTAACCTTGAAAATTGCATGAAGTGCAAAACTGGGCATGTATTTTGGCAATTTAACTGCACTTTAGTCAATGAAGTTAAATAAGCTATGTGATTTCCATCTGCTTTGTGTGACTAGCATGCTGGACAGATCTTTTCTGCATCTGGTAGATGGATACTCTGCTTCACGCAGACATTAACCAAGGTCTTAACCAAGATGCCAGTACTGCTTTGGCAAAAGGAGAGCTGAGCTTCTCTCAGCAGAAGGTGGATCTGAAGAATTGTACGCAGTTTTCAGGAATTGCAATAATTCAGAATTTCATCAGTTAGGGAATTGAGCCAAGGAATAATGCTATCATATGCAATTCCATGGAAAAAGGACAGTTTCTCCTATGTATGTCTTATGAGCATCTTCTGGTTACTTTTACTGAGGCTACTTAAACTAGCAAGCTAAGATACACATTGAGCGTGCTGTTAGCTGGCCATGTTACAGCCCATGGGATGCTTGCCAGTACTCATTCAGAATGAAGCAGAGCAAATGCAGCTTCAGACATATCTGTCTGCATCTTAGAGTGACTTGTCAACTGGATTGCACTACCATGATGGGGTAAGAGACAGGGAAAAAAATGTCTCAAGACAGAACAGTGGTTCCACCAAGCCCAGTCATTAGCTCCAGCACTTGGGGCCTAAAAGCATCTGTGCCCTTTGGCAGCCTACAGCTGCCCTCAGCTATAAAGCCCTCTTTGCATTAAAGCTGTCCTCCCTCTGCTGAGCGATGTTATCCAGTTATGCTCCAGAAATGCACTGCAACCCTAGGAAGAGCTGCACGCTCACAGCAACTTGCAGCTGACAAGCCGTTACTGTGATTAATGTCCAGATTTTACATTACTGTGTTTTTGGTGCAGAAGTGCTCATCTCCCCGCAGGTCAGTGGTTGGGCTGGAAGCAGTCAGCACGGACAAGCAGCTTGTGGGAGAACCAGCCAGACCCTGCAGCAGCCTGACTCCAGCCTGCTCTGCCTCTGGCACCACAGCATCTCCCTCCATCAACCCCACCGACTGTCCTTGCCAACACCTCCACTGATTATTCGCTTGCTCAGGCCAGAGAGAGCCCAGCCTTGTGTCATTTGTGAGAAACCAGTCCCTCCTGTATCCCTTACCCAAGTATCCAACCCAGAGGATACTGAAAGGACAGAATTCTTGTCACGATATCTTTCGCTTGAGATTTCACTCTTACTAAAACAGATTTCTTGCCAGCTGGTTTTAATGGGATAGTAATTATCGTTATAGTATATATATATTGTTGTATATATAACAGCAGGCTCCCATTGCCCTTTTAACTGCTGCCAAACAGGGGAAAGCTTTTATTTCCCATTGCTGAAACTGGGAAAATATGGATGGAAAGTTGGAACTGCCCAGATAACTTCCTCAGCTCTGCGCTCACCTCTTTCAAAAATGTAAAGCAGCAAGGCTGCACTGTCACTACAAAAAGTTTTCCACTATGTAAGGATCAGGTCTTTTACCAGTGATTACAGACTGCTATCACCAACCTCTTGATGATTAGCAGCACAAAGTCTAGTATATTTGTTTTACTACTGTGATTCCCTGGAAAATGGGTCCAAGTCACAGGTGACTTCACTTAGGACTGAATCAGCTCCCGAAGGGTTACAAAGGCTACATTTTCAGCTGGATTTTTTCTCCTCAGCTCTGTATTCAACAGTCAAATCTCCTACGGCTGCTGGACCAGTTTGTCTGGTATAAACATAGGCCATAGGGAAAGTCCTTACAGAGCCATTGATCTGCTAATATATGTTCCAGAGCTTAGAGCCATTTGCTTTTCCTCCAGCTCCCCAGTGCTTCTGACCAAAATATCTTACCGCATGAGGCTCCGTTGTAGCATCATGGTTATGCTCTAAGGGATGGGTTATTAAGCACCTAGTCACCTCATTCTGAATTTCACTGCTGCATCTCAAGAGGCAAGACGTGGATTCATGCTGACTGACTTCAGACACTTCAGTTCTGTTTTTCACAGCCCTGACAGTGTCCCACACAGGTAGCTTAGGTGGTGGCAACAGCGATGACCTACCAGCACAGTCTGCTGCACAACTAGACAGGCCTCATGTCCTGGGCAGAGGGCTCCTCCTGCAACTCAGAGCGAAGAGCTGACTTCCACAGAATGATGACAGCAGATTGCAGTGTCCTCAATGCCTCCCACAGACTCACTTCAGTCAGCTTCCTGATCACCACTTTGCGTTTCGAGATGTCTTATTTTCCACACGCCTCATTGCAACACATTTCGCTGTTCCAGACCTAAACCTTAGGAACTGCAACTGGCACCAGCCCAGCCCTGCACCTGGCCTTCATTCCTGATTTGTGAAACACAGGTATTCTGTTCACACCACAGAAGGCCAAACACCAAAAGAACAGGAGCTATTTTTTGCCTTCAGCAGATTGCCACAGTAATGCCCTCCAAGTCTCATCCATCAGAATGTATTATACCAGCCTGATTCCCTGGAGTGTCATGGAGCCTCTCTCAGGTGTTTTGTGCTCTGAAAGGCTTGTTTACAAGTGCTTTACTTTTAGCCAATGAGTATGTATTCTGTGAAAAAATGTACTCAGTTATTTGTCTAAAGTTCATTCTCCAGCTATAGCCAGCCAACCCATTTCAGCCACCACAATAAGCTGCAACAGTTCAGGAACAAAGAGGAGTTTTTTTAAAATATTTTTTTTTTTAAAGACATAAAAAACCAAAGGCCAAAGAGCAGCAATGAGTTTTTCCTAAGTAATACTCCATCATGCCAATAAGACAACAAGGTTTGATTTGGAGGAATTAAAAGGCAATGGCTTTCTTTCCTAGAAGCCTTTACTTCCAAGATGAACAGGGCAGGGAGTAGAGTAAGAAAAAAAAACCGTAACACTGACCTAGGGACCATTCCAGCACTCAGCAACTTGCTGAGAACTGAAGCTGACACAGTGGCGGGTCCCAGGGGTGGCTTAAAGAGTGACGGCCATGAGAAAGAACCAGGCTTTTGGAGAGCAGTGGAAGAGTCTTCCCAGGACATGGGGGAAAAAAAGGAATATATAAATAGTAGCTATCATTAGCAGGGCATACAGACTGAAAGGGAATACAAGGCACTGATAATCATACCGCAGATGTTCTTTTAAGACATGATCAGAGTATATCTAATATATCCTCATATTTATAAAGATAGATGCCTGCTAAGGTTGCACTGAACAAAGGATGTCTATCCACATAGAAAATAATTTTCTTCTTAGCATCTACACGTCTCACCACCAAGTAAATGCACCTCACCAAATAAGTCTAGGCATTTACTTCTTACTGGGCCATTCAGCAGGAGTACACCATCAGCACAATACCAGGATGCACTGGAAATGATGCTGTGCTCTGTGATGGAAGAAAAACAGATCCAAAGTGAAAAACTCCTTAGATTTTTATGATAATTAGGTGCCTGCTCCACCTTCTGCCTCTTGAGGAGGGAAGAAAAGGAGTAATTATCAGCCTTCCAAACTCCCTGCTACACAAAGAGGGCTCCCACACTCCTGTCAGCTATGACAACAGCCAGTACTCTGTGGGCAGCGCCTGTTTTATTCCCCTGCCAAACAGCAACTGAAGGAAGCTGGTTTCAACAGTCTGCCTGTACTGGCATGGGCAACGCTCACATAGATTACAAACTGTGAGGCTCAAACCAAAGAGTCCCTTCTGAGCAATCCCTAGAGCACTTTGGAGAGACAGAGCTGATGACTACCATTCTCGACACTTACATGTGCAACCTGTAGAGATCAACTTGTGGAATCACATCTGGCCAAAGATGGTCCGCCAGCAAGGTCTGCTGGACCTCCAAGCCATCTCTTGCCAAGTGCATCATAGCAACTTTGAAAACAAGCTAGAAAGACGATATTGCTCTATTTCCCCCATAGGCAACAGCTCTGCTCTCTGAAGTTATGCAATGGCTGCCTCCTGCCTCAAGAAACAGCAAAAGCAGAACAGAGGTCTTCACTCTGTGCCCATAGATTTCAGTAATCATGTTTCAGTCAACTTCAACAAGGGTAGAATAGACTTTTTCTTGGTCAGTTTTTTTTCTTCTGGTTGAAACAGGTGACATCACTTTGGCTTGTCAGTTTTAATTAGTGTTTGCACTATGTTCTGCTCTGAAGAAGTTCTGTTTTCACAAACAAAGGTAAAAAATTGTAATACATAACTCAAGCCTAGAATTTAGGATGTCAACATGAAAGGCAAAACTAATTAAGATGCTTCACAAGAGATCCCAGCACTTCCCACAAACACCAGTGACATGATGCTTTAGACAAGCGTTCTGTACTTTTGTATATATAAACATATATCCAAAGAGTAAGGGATTCACAAAATGAAAACTGACATCAATTAGAAGTAGCAATGAAACAGAGCCCAGGACTTGCAGCTAAGTCCAAGCATAATAATACTGGGTATTGTTGCAAGAACACAGCAAGAATCAATCTCTCTTTCAAATAACAAACGTAGTGACTCAATATAAACGTGAAGAAAATGTTAGCCGCAGCAGCTAATGAATAGAAAACTGATCCAAAAGTACAGATTTTTCAGAGCGTATTTGGTTCATATCTCCTGCTGTAGTCAGTCAGCATTACATACAGATATACCTCCAGGGACACCAATAGAAATACAAGCATCATTTTTGTAAAGGTTATTGGACTTATTAGACATTTACATTGATGCTGAAGCAAGCTGCCATCAGCTTTTTCCTTTTTTTGAAGCATCTAACTTGACCAAACTTACAGGCAAAGTGTACGGCCAGGGCAAATCCATATGCAAGGGCCAATTATTTTGTTTAAAGCTTAGTGCTGTTTCTGACACTGCAGAGCATTGAGGAACATCACTGGAAGAGTCACTGTCGAAGCACACTTGGAGGTTCTTCACAGGACTCCTCCAACCCTTTGAGAAGCCTCACAGCTCTTACAGCAGGAAAAGACGCAAAAGATAGGAGTCATCTTCAGTCCTAGAGCAACAGTCAAGGTTGCAGTTGGGTCTTGATTGTTTTTCCACTGACCATAATTTGTTTAGATGTCACTCATGCTTTTAAAACTGGATGAAATGCACACAGGGCAGCTCTGCACAACAGAAACAGACCACATTCCCAGCAGGGCGTGCTCCCCTCTGCTCCCTCATCTGTTACAAAGGCAGCAAGGCTGCCTACAGCCACAGGAAGGCAAAGCTCCACACAGCAAAAGAGCTTCATTTCTCCTGTTTTATACTCCTGCATTACCTGGCCTAGAAACAGAACCTGACAGCATTAACCAAGGCACAACTAAGGATAGACACAGCAATTTTATTGAAATACAGCAGTCAGATAAACACATTGAAGATGGGAAAAAGCTGTCTAAGATGAAGAACAGTGCAACAAAAACATTGACATATGCAGGCATGCTTCCATTGTGACTGGAAACCGAGAGGTACTAGAACAGCCTTCTAGGAGCTGGAAAGGCAGCAACATCCTTTCTGGATTTAAGATAAGAGTTTGTTCTGCTTATGATAGTTTGTGTGACATATCTGGCTGCAATTATGAGTGACAGGGCCACAGACAGGATCCTCCATGAACAGAGTACATAGAGGTACAGTCTTGTACATTCCTCCTGCCAACTTCAACTGTTTGCTTGCTTGCAGTATGCATAAATTCTGGAAGGACTGTTGGGGGATGGCTTGGGGGAAGGGAGAGGAAGAGGGAGGAGAAGGCATGAGTATTTTTAAGACAATCCCTCAGTTTAACAGTGCAACAGCTATTTACTTGTTTTACACGCAAGTTACAAGACTGCTGGGAATCAAAGTTTGTATTGAAGTACCAATTGGGCTTTGATTACAGCAGTGTGAACACTGCTGCTCTAATAAATCACCAAAATTAAAGCTGAACCATGCTGCAAAGAGAAGATTTCAGAAAGGGAATTTGTTTTGTTTGGGTTTTGTTTTTTGAATAGCAGTGACCTGAAGAGAATCAGGTTAGCCAAAAAGCAGGTTTTTATTCTTTTTTTTTCCTTATAACACCACAGAGGAGGAGAGTGCAGACAAGAAAGTTAACTCACAAAAAATAGAAACATTTGAATTAATAGAAAGGCTGGAGCATTTCAGTGGAAGAGACAAAGTGTTCTGGTGCACCTTTGTCTTCTGCCACAACCTCTCCCTTCAGCATCCCACTGTGTTAGTACCAGGGCACGGCTGACAGAAGCCATACTCAATGACATTGCAGGGCTAAGACACCACAGTTCCTTCAATGAAAGCTCTCTGCCTACCTCAGTGGACCTTGCCTCTTTAGAAATCACCAGGTTTTGTGCCTCCTGCCTTTTCTGAAATGCTAGTTCTGTTTATCTAGATTTGCTTATGATGTTCAGCAACAGAGCAATTCAATTCAGGCTGCTCCGGGGATTTAAATCTTTCTACCCCAGACCTAGAATAAACCACTCAAATTCAAATATAGGCTTATAGGTTTGAACACAGTAGAACCAAGATGGGGACTATTAAGGATGTTTTGCATGCAGCCAGAGCAACCACATCCATCGCATTTGTCAGATGGGATCACGCGACCCTCCAAGATTAGACACCAAAGATTAACAAGGCAAGACCTCTGAATAACACTGCTGGGCTCTGTGACCCGTATTGCAGTGAAGCTTCCCTCTGGGCACCTATATTATTTGTAATTGTGTGCACAAATACCTCAAAACTGAGGTGCCGACTTGAACATCATGCAGGATGGGATCTGCTCCATCTTCCTGCTAAGTTAATAGCAAGACTTCCTATCATGTCTCAAGAGCTCCATGTCCCATGTCATATTTACAAGAGGAATGTGCACCACGATGAGGATCAAGCACAGTATGGTCCCATCATCTTGTTTTAAAGCTCTAACTGTTCAGAACAACTTCACATGAACCAAGTCCATGCTATCAGTCTATAGGTCTGTTTCCAGAGTTACATTCTTTCCCTACATCAACACAAAATAAAGGCAGCTTAAAAATCTCACCAGGCTCACATAAACACTACTTCACCATGAAATATTGATACAATATCGAGCATGAATAACTGAGCTTCTGACCTCTTTGAAGAGTCTAGCCTCACTGAATGTTACAGGACAATTTATATTTGGGTAGTAGAAGAAATAACAAATGGTTTCACCTCCTAATCCTGTCTAATAGGCAGCCTTAAGAACACTAGAGTACAGTAATTGCTATAATGGCAGTTTGCCCACGTTAGGTCTTAATAATGTTATAATAAAAAGAGTCTTTTTGGCTCTTCTTTTTAAGATTGATTCACCCTAAAAAGTAATCAATAAATGCAATTTTTCATCTCCTCACTGCAAATACCTGCTTGGTATTTCTTAACTTTTCTTGCTCTCAGCTATGCTGGAGTGCCACCTGGTCACTGGTGCTCCAGGTACCCCCTCAATCTGGAACTGGCCAGATACAGCCAGTGGGACAGAAGTGGAGACAAGAGAAGACTGGAGCAGTAATCCTGGCACATTTGAGTCTTTCCTCCAGGCCCCTTAGTCCCCATTTCCTATCATTAGACTCCCAAGCATATTTTTCCTTGACAAGAAAAGACCTAAAAAATAAACATCGGATGAGCCCTGACCAGGGTTTGGCTGGCTACCAAAGCCTCTCCCACAGACTTTCCCAAGCAGTGCTGTGCACTGTGAAGGACTCTGTGGCAGAAGTGCATCCCACAGGACAAGCCATCAGCCCCAAGTCACGGTGATGATGTTCCTGGCATAAGTGACTGCAGAGCTCTGGACTGACTGAGCAAATGGATTCTATGACCAGGGAGCCCTCAGAGCAATCACTGTTCATCTTCAGCTTTGCAGACTTCATTGGTGTTACTTTCCCCTTTTGACTTATACCCTACAATGTTAACAGAGTAGAGAGCATAAAATGGAATACCTTCATTTCAACTGATTTAATAGCTCATTTAATCAGCTTATTAGAAATAAGTCAAATGAAAAAGTGATTGCACTTTCCTTTACAGAAAGAAATATCATCATGTTAATTATTCTTTACTGGCATAACAATAATATTCTGATATCTCAGCTAGAGCCAAAGGCAGTCCAGTGGGAGCCATGCGGGTGCTCAAAGATCCCCATGCCCAGCTTAGCCCAGTGCTAAGGTAGTCTCTTAACTTGGGCCCATGTTTCTCAGGATTCTTGCCTAACTTCATTGGAACATATCCTTTTAGGGCCATATTTGAGCACTGAAATCACCCATGTCCCAGTGATAGGGTAATGGAGAGAAGCAGGTATCTAAAGCACATGGCAAGGAGCCACTGCACAAGCTGCTTGCCTGAACCTGGCACTGATAAAGACCAGGCACAGGGATTTAGGTGGAATTTCACACAGCTGACTATGGTCCTAAAAGCAGTTAAATTGTGTAAGAAAGAATGGTTACAAATGCTCTAGGTATCTTTCTGAATAATGAAACCCAGCAGGTAATATAATTGAATATTTAATTTCACAGCAGCTGTGAACTTGCCTGCAAAACATTTATCCCTCATGTGTCCTGTCCCATCTACACAAAATCCATCCCAAGTGAACCACAAGCAGTAGGGACTTGGCCTAACTGATGGACTGAAGCAACGGATGTGATTTTACAAATAATTGAGACAAGTTTTGCTGGGGCCAGTCCTGTTTAGTATCTTTACCAACGATCTGGACGAGGGGATCGAGTGCCCCTCAGTCGGTTTGCAG
>JAVJGI010000037.1:8839344-8850726 GCA_035590275.1 Ibycter americanus
AGGCCAGGCTGGATGGGGCTTTGAGCAACCTGGTCTAGTGGAAGGTGTTCCTGCCCATGGCAGGGGGCTGGAACTAGATGATCTTTAAGGTCCCTTCCAACCCAAACCATTCTATGATAAAAGATATTTTTCTTTGTTCTTTGTAGCTTATTGATTCTCAGTTGTTCAAGCATAAGTAAATCTGTAAGACTTCACCTCTAACTGCCCCGCATGTGCTTTTATGTTACAGAGCAGTTTCAGGCAGTAAAATGTCAAAATAAACAAGATAAACAGGTAACAGTGACAAGCTTTCCCAAGGGCAGAAAAACATTACCAGCACCTGCTGCATTTTCCATCTGCTCTGAAGTACCCAGGAGAAAAATCAGAACTTTTATACAGTCAATACTTCGTAAGTTATGATTGGTATTGATTCCTTTAGGTAAAACCAGGCTGTGTATACGTATGTTTCTATACAGTGCAGAGAGGAGTATACATAAGGTCTATTCTGGAATCCAAAGGGCTTGAGGCCAAGGTGCAGCTCTTTTTCCTTCACCTGTCTGCTCCTCTCTTTCAGCACTGGCCTGCAGGCAAGGGCTGCTGAGCAACGTTCCTATAGATGAGTCCTCAGTGTCGGTGGGAAGACAGAGAAGTGGCAGAGGAGGAGGAAGAAGTCAATTTCTGGTCTAGGACAGCAACAGGGACAGTTTTTACCAGTGAAAAAAAGCTCCTTGTTGTAGCCTTAACTCCTGCATCACCACCAGCAGGGCAGGGAAAGCCATAAACTACCAGAAGACAGCAGCTCTGTTTTTCCACCAGACATCTGCTTTCCAAAACATATTTTGACTTTCCAGCAAAAAGAGCATGGTACCAAGAAAGCAAACCTCACCTCCCTCAGCACCCTCTGCTCCCAGGGCAGGACAGTCCCCTCCTACCTCAGCCAGCACCTCTCATGGTTTAGCCTCAGCAGTCCGCATTGCAACTGGACATGGCCTCCGAGAGCCGAAGCCCAGCAGTGCCCCTCTGGCAGCTGGGGAGGAGGTGGTGGGCACGGCACAGCACAGCACCTTCCTCGTCTTCCAGCCATACCCCGGAGGGCAGGGCAGGGCAGGCAGAGCCTCTCCCTGGGGATGTGACACTGCCCTGCCCAGGGGCAGCTCGTCAGCTCATCAGCCCCATCCCGGCCCTGCCCGGCCCAGCTGTGCCCAGGCACCACCCCTGCAGCTCGGGGCCCTCCAAACCCACCACCAAACAAACCCAACCCATCCTGCAGGAGCCAGTTTGTTTTATTTACAACTGCATCACAGCTTGCGGGGGCAAGAGGGAAAATATTTTCTTCAAGATCTGGCTGTGAATTACCGGCAGAGCCCCCGCCTCCTTGAAGCACCGGCTCCTCAGGAGGTCCCGCCAAGGGGCTCCCATGATGGCGGCCGCCTTGCCTGTGGGAAGGGCCAGGCCCAGAGCCCCAGCATGGCGCGGGCCCGGCCTCCAGCACAAGCTGATGTGGTGCTGCGCGCGCCCTGCCCTCCTGAAATGCTTCTTTTGACCCATTTCCTCTTGCAGGAGAAGCTTGGAAGAAATTAGTTGTCCCCAGCCATGGCAGGCTTGACGTTGCGGGGAGCCGGGGTGCTGCTGTGGTGGCAGCGCAAATGCATGTAACAAAATAAAAGCGTTCCAGTTGACTGACAGTGTTTTATAACATTTCAAACATGTTAGAAAGGGGAATGTTGGGCTTTCATTAAAAACACCAAACAACAAAACCCAAAATCTTACCAAACTTTTATATTAAGTACCAATACATTTGTGCATTTAATATTCTCAGAAGTACGCTCTGGTTTTCTCTGTTTCTTTAGTTTTATCTACCGTATTGGCTTTTTCTCCACTCATGCCGCGGGGGCTCCGGCAGCCAGACACCCGGCTCCATGCCGGCTGTGTGCCCCAGCATCATAAAAATCCCAAAGTCATTTTTTATATTGATGGGTTCCTTAACTTCATTGTCCTGGCCAGGTCCCAGGTCCCACTTTGAGTAAGCAAAATGCCTCCAAATATTCCTCTCATTTCAACCATAAATGTTTTTTTTCAATTTCTTTCCAGGAAATTTGCACTTTTTTCCATGTGTGGTTTTTTTTTTTTTTTTCTTCCCCAAAACGGCTGTCACTTTTCACCCAGGAGATGCGATGCCACAGTAGTACCTCTATCCGACACACTTGCCAAAGCCACTGGAAGCCAACCTTGAGGCTAAGCAACCTGCTTACAGTTGAGGAAATAATTTTGCATCCTGCTTTCAGGGAAATTCAGAAATTTTGCTCACAGGAGGAACACAGTACAGAAGGAAAGACATCACAATTTATTAAATGTGTTACCTATAAAATATTCTACATACAAAATAAATTATGTGCTTCAACTGGACAGATTTATAAAATGGTTTGATGGCTTCAGTCTATTTAAAAGGTAATTGAAGCAAACTGTGACTGCACAGCCAGCCGTTGCCAGTAATGTAAAATACATTAAAGTTTTCCTGGCTTCTTAGAAGCTATTGAGTTAAAAACCTTATTGGGAGACCATGCTTGGGAGAAAACATAGAAACATAATTCAGTTCATAGTTCAGACCCACCTTGTTTGCTCTGGAAACTGACCTCATACTGTAAATTCTATCTCTGTTGTACAGTGCATTACTTATAGCATATGAATAATGGATATTATAAACAAGCATTGCAAAATGAAAATTCAGTTAAGAGTATTATAGAGCTTCCATTTACAAATGTAGTTCATGAGTGATACAAATTTTATGGTTCTTATCACAAATGAAAAAATTTGCATATCCCATCATGGAGTTCTTGCAAGAACCCATTCTGCATTTCTTATCTCAGGGCTTTTATGGTAAGAAATATTGCATTAGGCCCAGTAATTTACATTTTTCCAATAAAATTCTAAATACATATGCAGCAGCTCTTTACTGACTGGCTTCATGTTATAAATTATAAGCTCGGAAGTAAATACATTAGGACAAATACTGATCTCTAAATAGTCACCATGAGTGAGATTTTATCCTGGTGTTGAATTATTGCACCTCTTGTCTTTTATAGCTGTATCTTATCTCCCAGCTACTATACTTTGTGGCAAGTAAGTAAATAAATAACACTGCCTCACTTCTGACAGTTCAATTTGTTCAGTTCCTTGTGGCAGAAATAGCAGGTATGAGTGTGTGCAAGGGTTTTCTAGCAGCTCTACTTGGACATACATTTTGGGATCTGCACCTATCATAAACACTGCTTTCACCGTGTCACGTCACCGAGCATTCCAGGCTTTACTGTGGAAGCAGCAGACGAAGTCCAGTGCCTGTTGGAAAAGATTAGCAAAAAAATGTAGCAGTACTACTCTGGGTTGTCATTGAATTGTGCTTGTTCATTCAACACATCTGCTCCATGGTTGTTCAGCAATTTTTTGTTTTAATGGATAATCTCAGTCTTTACTACCTTAACACCATGATTACATACGGCATCTGGTTAGGAAACAGGAACAAGGCACTCGGTCTGTGTAAAAAGTCAAATACAGAGCTCAAGTTGCAGTTACAATTGGACCACCCTCCACACTCCCATCATCCCCGCTTCAGAAGTGGCACCAAGACTCCTCAACAAACAGCTCCAGCCAAGCCAGCATGGAAATAGGACAGAACCTCTTGTCTGAAGAACTGTATGAATACAGCAAAATCTGCTCCAAAACAGAGGTGGGGAAAGAAAAACCAAAAAGAAAACCATCTTGGATACATCAGTCCTCATCCTCACAAAGCTCCTCAATGGAGACCAAGTGTGTGGCAGCCCTCACTGTGCTCCAGCACAAGGGTTCTCTCTCTGTCCCCAACTGTCCCCTACAATCCAAATGCCACCTCATGCCCTGACTTGTGACCACTTCAGCTCCCACACCATCCCAATCACAGCTTGGCTGTGCTTTCCTTCCCAGCTGCACTGCACTTTGCAGGGCAAGGAAACGGATGTGGCACAGTCTTTGCATCCATAGTAGCCAATGGATAGACATAGACAAAAGAAAGGCAAAGAGCTTGGATGGACACACAGTGATGAGACCAATGGCAGTATGGAGGAAGTTTCTTCCCCGTGAGGAAGGCCATAGTGCCCCTGGCAGCTGGCTCACAGGCAGGTGGAAGAAAAACACATGAACCCAAGGAGATGTCCCAAACGCACTGGGTCATTCTCCTCCAGGTCTGAGCTGGTCAGCTGAGGTACGCCTGAACTCAGTTATATTTGTCAATTCAATCTGCTTTCCAGGAGTCAACAAAACTCAAGCTGTTGTTCCAAATATTTATTAAAAAATAACTGCAAGTGAAAAAAATAATCAATAAGCAGTCCAATGGCAGATTTATTACAGTGTTAACATGTAAAGGGAATGAGTAAACTTTACGAACAAAAACAGCAATAGGAAAATATACTGAAGGATTCTTAATCAATTGATAAAATGGAAACAGCATATATATTTATGTATAAATATATAGGTTACATTCTTCTTAAATAGATTAAACAACATACAATACCAACATCCAAAAGTATTTCTTTGCTGCAAGAGATCCATCTTCCTTCACGGCAATACTGCCTCTCCGGAAGTTTTTGTCCACTACAACCACTGTAGAGTTGGGGCTAGAATAGCCAGGTCAAATCCAGAGCAAGTGATTTAAAACTAGTTTATAAGAGATCTCAATGTTATTAAGAATTAAGGCCAGGTATGCAACAGGTGGAATTGGCAGAGCATGATTTAAGCTGTGAGATCTCCTTGAAAGCTAAAATTTGGATTAAAGCTATATTCCCACAGGGAAACTCTGACATTGCTCAGGATTCCCAGTTTAAGATACACTTCTCTTTTTCTGTAAACAAATGTTAACAAAAACTCTCCGTACCCTGTTAACCATATCTTAACATAAAAATAAGGAGCTGCTTGGGTAGTTTTAAAGTCAATATAAAAATCTATCCTATCCTAAGCATTGTCTCTGTATCAAAGTGCTAGCAAATGGCTCAGTGCTTTCTGTCTGAAACCATGTTCCCTGGTTTTCATCTTTCATATTGCAAACCTCAGCTCCAGCAGGACTGAGCTCAGGACTCCAATCACGGTGGCTGAATCAGCCCAGCTCCAGGCTCACTCCTGGGCAGCCCTTGTTATACTGGAACACCCAATGCACTTTTGAACAGGTTGTGCTAGGGCAAGCTCTCTGTGCTGTTAGATGGACGCATCCATTGCAGACCCATCTCCACCCTGCTGGGTGCTGGTAGGGTCTGCACATGCAGGGAGCTGCTCAGGACCCACCCCAGCGCAGCAGGTACTTAGCCTGTCCCCTGCAAAGACCTGGGCAGGAGTCAGGCTCAGACCCTACAGCAGAAGATGAGCAGATCCCCCTATCATTTTGCATAGTTTGGTTCAGCAGTGACTCTTGCGAGTCCTGGGGAGTTGCCCTATCGTGCTCCTGCTGCTCCCCTTCCTACCAGGCACTAACAGAGCCTCCCACAGCTTGCCTGTTCAGGATCTCTTTGGCTTACTTGGTTTGGTTCAAATGCTCGCTGGCTGTTACTTTGGAGCCTGGATAAGAAATAGTGCAAATACAAACTTAAAGAAAAAAAACCCAAAACAACATATTGTCTTCACTGAACATTCAGTTAAAAAGACAAGGATCCTTAAGATGAAACCCCACTTGCGGGGTATTTGAGCTATCTGGCAAACCTGCACAAGATTCTTCATGATTGTCTTAAAGGAGTATATTTGGTTTGGTGCTAAACGCTTAAAATTGTTTGCTAATGTGATTCTAACAAACACTGCTATGGCTAATTGCAGATGACTTTGAAGACTAGTCACAGAACATGGAACATCTCGGTGTGATGGGACAAACACTCCCTGCAGTTATGGATTCCTCAGTGCTTTTCTTGTCCAAGTTTGACTCAAAATGATTTTGTTTGCATGGAATGGTGTGAATTCATCCAGACTGGTTTTGCTGGAAGGCAAACAGACACATTATTTCTGAGGGTCAAGATACCTTTATTTGGCCATGTGCAGGCAGATTAAGAGGCCAAAACAGAACTCAGTTTGATTCCTATTATGGGAGGCTGGCTGCAGTGCATTTTAAAACAATAATCATCTGAAGTGGCTGAGATGTTCACGTTTGAAATGAAGTGCCAGGGTGCCCTATAAATGCAGACACCCCTTGCATTACAGCAACCTTCACCACACGGTAGCATGCACACTGCAGTCCTCACTGAAGCAATGTGCCATGCAACGCTTCTCGGCCCACTTCCTAAAGGGACTTTATTTCTCTCAACTCCCCTTCCCCCCAAAAATCAGCAAAAGGGACATTCAGCAACAAATTGCTTTCAGCAAGCAATGCACAAATGGCTTGTTAACTTCACAAGGATTAGGCACTTAGCGTGCTCAGGGCTTTTGTAAATCCTGTATAACCTCCATCTCTAGGCACCTACATGCTACTGCAAAGTTTCAAGGTTCAGCCCTGGGAACTAGTCCTGCTTTGACTACAATCCAAGAGAGAAGACTGCACTCTTTGATCAGGAGTAGGACTGACTGCTGTCCTTATTAGACCCACAGGGACCAGGCCTGCTCCTCTCCATCACACAGCTCCCACTGTGCCTCTCAGTACACCAACATCAAGCCAGGTTTGCTAGCTTGAAGGTAGAGTCGCACCAGGGGAGTTTTACCTGTTGATTTTATGGGACTGTCTCAAAGCAGGATCCACACGTTTAAAACCATAAGGAGATGAATTCACAGTGAAGCTAAGGAAAAAAAGAAGTCTTATTTACAGACAGCTGCCATCACACCCACCCACCCACCCCATTAAAGAAAGAGCTTTACCTTTGCCCATGTGCTTGTTTCTAATGTGATAGTGTCCTTTCCAGCACTTCAGGACATTGTTTCCAATGACACAGATAACAGAATTCAGGCTTTAACTGAGAATTGATGCATGAATATGTTTAAGTAGCTTTCCTCTCCCAGCCCAATGAATTAATTACAGCTTTTGTACAGGAGTAAAATGGAAAAAAAAATTCTCCAGGTTTTTTTTTCCACCAAATCAAATTCATGTTATGTAGTGGGGAAAAGGAGACAAGTTTGAAACAAACACTTCCTTCCTCTTCTCCCTTTGTCTGCAAGTGTAAATATTACTGGAACTTAAAAGCCGGCATCTGCATTAAACAGATGGGACTTTGCTATCTTCATCTTTTTTATGATGGTCATGTAGCAGAGACTTCTGAAACACATTTGGAATGAATGCTGGCCATGACAGGATACTGCCTAAATTAGAATCAGGCTCCAAGAATCTTCCTGCAATTAGATTATGTCATATGTTATATTCTAACTCACAGCCTGGGAAGGAGAGTGCAAGGGTACTTAATATCTGTAGATATTCAATTAAAATGAATGCACCAGACACTCACTAGGTCTGGCTTTTGCCAGGCTAGCTTCTAAACCTTAGGAGAAAAGAAAAAGGAAAATGGACGCACATGCAGTGGAAGTCATTGTGCTCATATGTATGCTTATTGGCTAATACTATTAATACCTAACTGAAAAGGTAAAAAGTCATGCAGTTTACACTTTGTTTGGTATAGTTGGGTTATGTTAATGCTAAAAAAATACAATTGAGAGGGCGGGGAGAAAGATTTGTTTGTAATACATGGTGAATTTGCTGGCTCTTGAAGGTTGTATTTCAAGCATAACTGCATTTCTCCACGCACGCTGGAAGCTTCCCTTTTCGAGGGTATTGGCGTGCTTGTGGCAAGAGCAACCAAACCTATTTAATTAGGCACATGGTTAAAGATGGCATATGAAAAAAAATAAAGATAAATATCAGTCATTTCCATTCTGAAAATCCTTACTCAAAGCCTTGATGTCACAGCAAAAAGCTAAGCATGAAAGGTAGCAGGCTCCTTCTTTGCGTGAGGGGCCCAGCAATACCAGCTGTGAAATGCACACACAGAAAGACTCTTATATATTCTATATACCACTGTAATCCAGCATAAATAGTACTGTTCTGACTCATAAGTGTATTTCAGCTTGGTTGTTGTTTGTTACAGCTGGAGATGGTTTGCTTTTCATTCCTTCTGTCCCACCCTTGGACACATCAATGAACAGCAACCTGGGAGTTCGGAGTGTCAGCAGTATCCTTTTGTACTCCTTCCGGAAATTCTGGTTGAGAAGCCCATAGATCACAGCATTGAGGCAACTGTTAAAATAGGCCATAAAATAGCTCAGGACGAAAAGCCATTCTGGAATGTGTGGCTGCACTTTTGAAGGATTAATTGAAACAGCAAGGCCAATAAAGTTTAATGGACCCCAGCACACAGCAAAAAGGACAAAAACCACAAACATAGTCAAGAAATTCCGGATGTCAGCTGCTCTGAGCTTCTGCTTGCAGTCTTGTCTCACCCGGTGTTTGACTTGAATCACCAAAACCCAGATCCGTAGGTAGCAAAACGTCACGATAGACAGTGGGACAACGAAGTGAACCACCACCACTGTGATGGTGTATGATGTACTCACCGTCTGGGAAAAGGTACAGGAGTAAATCCGGGGATCATACTGCAAGGAGCCAACGAAGAAGTTTGGCACGATTGCCACCACCGTGAGTATCCAGGTCAGACAGAGATAGCAGCAAGTGTTCTTCAGGTTGAAGAGCTTATCGTACTGAAGGCTGTGGCAGATGTAGCAGTAGCGGTTGATTGCGATTGCTGTGATGTTGAAAATGGACCCGATGACACTTAAGCCCATCAGGAACCCGCTTATCTGGCAGTGAACATTTCCCATGGTCCATCCATTATGGAAAATGGCACTCAAGATCAGAGGGTATGGATAAACTGCAACTACAAGGTCTGCGACAGACAAACTGACGACAAAGATGTTGCCTACAAAAAAGGAGAAGAGACCGTGAGAGGTGAGCGTAGGTCCAGATAGACAACTTGCAACTCAGAATTCCTCTTTAGGCCTAACTCTTCTCATGGGCTTCACTCTACCCTGCATTTGGAATTTGAAGCCCTAGAAAATCAGACTTTGTTCTACTAGTGATGGAAACAGAGAGTAACTAGCATGATTAACCTGCATATTCCACCTTAAGAAAATGCTAAACTGGAAGTGTTACCCTTAGCTATAGCTGCGGGTCAGGTTCCTACGTTCCTCTAAGTTGTGTAGGAGAATTTCACTCTCCTTGTTAATCAGCCAGCACGACTGTAGTCAGCAGGCAGCCACCTAACATTCACTGTCCTGCAGAGAACTTCATTCCTTTAAATACTATATAGGACACAATACTTTCTCTAACATCACATAGTGACACTTCACATAAGCTCTGTCCATCATTGGGGCAGGCAGGTTAAGTTTTCAGTGGTTTATTCACTGCACTGAGAGCAGTTGCATGGGAAAGGTCTTTTTTGGTCTTTTGCATGCGAACAGGTACATTTTCACCAGAATTTCTGCAGTGTTCATGCTAAGGAGCGTGTGTTCTTCCCGAAGCCATGGTGCAGCCAGCCTTTATGTGCTTATCTTATTTGGTATATTTTCCTGTTCTGTTAATATTAAAGTTGTCCAATGCAATATGGGAGGTCAGTCACTCCTACACTGTCTGGACCTGGACAGGGAATATGATTAATAAGCTGCTGTCAGCCATCTCTGCAGAGTATATGCTGCAGGTTGTTCATATGGGATCTAAAACAAAGAGAGTGGAGAGTCTGTGCAAACAGAAAATAATTTAAGCCTTTCTGAACTGAAAATGGCACATTGCATGGGACAACACACTTCAGCTCCACTGTGTGGAGCAGCCTCCAATGACCTGGGCAACCAGTGACTTTCTAACAGCAGTTGCTGCTCATTTTATGAGTCTGGTGTATTTTTAGGTAGGCAAAAAGCCTTTCTGTTCCGCTTGCCAGTCAGAGTAGAGGAATGCATTAAGAAAGGAACCTTGAGGTCTTTTGGGAACTGGTGTAGCTACACGACCAGCTATAACATTGAAAAGAACATCTATCAATATTCAGCTTTTTGACGATCGAGACAAACTGTCATTTCAGGAGGAGCTCAACATTGCAGTTAGAGGACAGCACACCAGAAAAAGTAGTTGTTTTTCCTAACTCTACTATCTTCAGAACTGTCTGCAGTGGCAGGAAGGAATATATTACTAGAGTACCAGTAGAAGCTATGTTTAACATGTTTAAGGTGTTAACACCTATGCCCCTGTGTGTTACAGGCAACATCCCAGCTGACTGATCACACCTGCACCTTCTGTTCAAACTCTCATATCCTGCTGTCTACCAGATGATATGAAAAAACCACTAAAATTAGGTCTTTTTCTATAGTATTGATGAAATGACTCTCTGAGATCTCAGTTCAGCTAGATCACTGGCTTCAGCATTTGGAACATACACCCAAGGACTGGCAGAAATGACAACTGCATTGCCATTACAGTTGACTTGTTGCTAGGTTTGTTGCCAATGAAACCTATCAGGACAAGTCAACAGTTCCTGTCAGGCAGCAGAGTCCACTTAAGACTGACTGGAAAACAGTTCAGACTTGAGAATAGCCCATGGCAGTGTGGCATTGAGACAGCTGACACAAAGCATCACTTAAAAATAAGTATCAGCAGAGGACATGTGAAGTGCTGAAATCTTTTGAGAGAAAGAATTCACGTACACAAGTTTACAACAGCACACAACTTCTGTGGCTGCTGTGCCTCAATGCTGCTTTTTTGCTGATTTAATATCTTATTTGGGGCTTTTTAAAATGCAGTCACTGAACCTGCTCCTCATATAATTACCTCTATTTATGCCCACTGTGAAGGGCACAACCACCTGTGGCCAGGCTTAGTGCTCATGCAGGCACCCTGGAGAGGAAATGCTCTTCAGCAAAATTTTTATTCATTCCATCCAAAATATGCACAACAAAAAGCAAAATGTGTCCCCAGCACCAGAATTTCCTTTTGGAAAGGTTTTCAAAAACAATTTTCAAGACAGCAAAACAGAGACAGAGAGGTATCAGTAACTCAATTTAGGAGACTTCCAGAGGATGCTGGAGACAGACTCCACTGATGGGACCACAGCTGTCCCTCTTCACTGGTATCTGTCCCACTGGGATACACATTTACATATACAGGTGGCTGGTGAGCAAGCCTCTGCATTTGCTGGGGATGAAAGACAGTCACATTCAACACCCAGTTCTGAATAAGGCAAAGCAGAACAAAGCTGGATATTCCCTACTTAAGACAGCACATCAGTGGATTTAATCCAACGCTTAGCAAAATCATAGGGACAATTAGCCTCACATCACTGCCAGCTGCTGGGAGAAATGAGCAGTCTCTGTCAGTCTTTCTTTACTAACTTGAATAGTTGGGAGGAAGTAAAAATAGGGGGGGGGGGGGGGGGGGGG
>JAVJGI010000037.1:8850826-8889986 GCA_035590275.1 Ibycter americanus
GGGGGGGAGTGGAATCTATAAAAGTAATATTCACAGGATGGATTTAGTAGTTTAGATTCAATCCAAGAGCACAGTATTGTGTGTATTATTTTGACAGCACTTCATTGCATGTTGCTCCAGCAGGGAGATAATGAAACGATTTTATCAAGACAAGAATAATCTCCTCCTCTACTTGGAGAGCAAACTTGCCATCCTCTGTTCTGTGCTTTCACCTTGCAATCTTGGCTCTCCTATCAGCTAGAAGGCCTATCTCCCTGACAGGGTGTCAGGTGCCTGAAAACAAGGTCAGAAAGGTTCACTCAGTACTATTTCACAGAACCAAGCCCATCTTCCATTTTACTTGGCGATGTGGTCAACTTCATATTTTTCTTCTGGTGAGAGGAACATGAAGGTCAGACCCATATAACAGCTACTTGCCAGTCAGTCCTGAAAATCAGTGCTTTTTTAACAACTGAGTACTGAAAAGAGGGGGTACATTGCACGCCTCCAAAGCTGCACACGCCCTTCAAAGTATGGGAACTGGCTGTTGGTTAATTATTAAAATAAGAGTACCATGAGTTAAACATTGCTTCGGCCTCACCATCCCTGGTTTGCTATGCGACCATCGTGTGCTGGGCCCTGTGGACATCCTTGTCCTCTGTAGGATGAGATCCGACCCTCACTCCCAGAAACACTGCAGAATGGGAAGCCATCTAATGAGTGGCTTTTAGGGAAGGTAAAGAGCAGTGTACTGCCAATGATCTTCACTACTGTATTTTTTTTATATTTTTCCACTATAAAACAAAGGAGTCCTGCCCATAAATAATACCAGCAGGACTTCATGTCAAATTTTAAATTATCTGCTTCTGTGACACTATTTTCAGATGTATCTTTTTCTCTTTGTTGGCACGTGACTATATTTCCTTATTAGCTTTCACATTTTCCGTCCTGTTTTTAACTTCTACTTAGTATAAATTGGTTCATGTGCCACTGTGTTCTGTGCCACTGTGTTCTGTTCCCCTGCTGTGGTGGAGAAAGGCAAGTCTGTCACAAGTATATTGGCAATCCAGACTTGGCCACCTTTTCAGAGAAGATATAAATCTTTTTACATTATAGAGGTCCAACACAAAGCTATATAGATGTATGATACACTGTTCACAGTGTAATCCACAAAGTGTTTGGAAAAAAAACCCACAAAACAACCTGGAGCCCAGCAGCAGAGATTATAAGCATGTGCAAGTAATACAAAGGGGAGTTTATCCCACAACATCTTCTGCCCTAGTACTCCTGCCTTTGAGCTCCCCTCCTGCATCCCATACTCCTATAATCCTATTTCTGCTCACTGCAACAGCCTGCTCCTCTATTCCAGCAGTTCCCTGGCCCTGTCTCTCATTTTGCCTGGATTATCCAACAACACAGGTTATCTGAGGACTTACTGTCAAGTCCTGGCGCTAGGAAATACCGCAATGAGTTCTGCAGATCAATAAAGTACATTCATAAAGGTCTTCAGTGGCAGGTTGCCCGAACAGCACCTGACTTTCATACAAAAGGACATCATTCTTTTACAGAGATTAACTGAGCATCGCTGTACAAATACAAGGGTCATTGGCCCTGCCTGCCTCAAGAGGCTGTTGGAAATCCCTTGGTGCAGAAGCTCCAGTTGCAGAGATCTAGCCTCTCCCTGCTGTTCCCACACAGCAGCTGTGGGCTGTCCTTTAGCACACACAGGCTGTGTTTTCGGTATCATGAACCTAGAAGCAGGGTTAAAAGGCGGGCTTGGAGGGAAAGGAGGTAAAATATTTTTTCTGAAAACTGACTGTTCTTCTACATCTCAGAATGTCCATAGCAAGGACTCAAAACTCTTGTTCTGTTATCCATATAAAACTCTCTCTTGCTCACATTCCTTGCTGAAATATTACAGAACTGTTTGCTTCAGGTTAACAAGATGCAGACGCTCAATGCAGCCTGAGGCTAACACTGTTATCTGTAAACTCAATGCTCAAATTGAAAAGTCCTGAGTGACAGGAGTTGCACCAAAGCAGAGACAGTTTGGTGGATCAACTTCTGCTCGCCCGGCAGAGTGCAGCTCCAGCTGAGGAGGAAAGAGGGCTTTGCTGCCCGGGTTGCCCCTTCCTGCCAGCCACCTTGCAGGCATCCAAGTTGCTCCCAAATAGCTGGTGCCCAGCACAGCATTTTAAGGCAAACAAAATCACATACAACAGCGTGAAGGCCAGCAGGTGAGAAGCTGACCCATGATGGACATGAGTGCCATGGGGGCTCACTGCATGAGCGGTCCCCCCACTGTCCCAACCTCTCCCCAGCAGTGAGGCCAGATCCTGGTGCCTGTCTGGCTGTAGCCAGAATAACTGACAGTTGTAGAACAGCAGGTATAGAGACCTGTGTGGAGAAAAATGTGCTAAGATACACAATGACGTAACACTAAAAGTTTCTTGGGGCGGTTGGTATGTTTAGGGTCACACCTTACTATTTGTGATTTATATAAAAAACATCTTAAACTTTACATTTGTCCTTTCAAGTTTTATGAAACAACTCAACACTCATGTCTACAAGGAGATACACTGGAATTAAGACTCACATCAATCTCAGAGAGATATATATAAAATAAGGTTCAGTAAACAATTTAACAGGCCATGACTGTAAAGCAAGCCTCTGATGACCACTTACCGTAACCTAATACTCTGTGTTTAACCTTCCAAAGCTTATGTTCACTGCAAAACAGAAACAAAATGTACTGTTTGCCCCAAGCAAAAAGATAAAGTCATAAAAGCTTTATTCAGCATGCAACAAGACCCTTTATTAGCTTTGATAGCCTCCTTTTCTTGTTTATTTTTACCTGCCACTCACTGTGCATTTCCTTATATTTCACTAACCTCCAGTCTGCAGACATGAAGTGTATACTCGGTTCTGCAAACTAAGTGCAGTTCATAGAAAACACTTTCAGACCAATTTTGTTCTTTTTATAATATAAAGATACCATTGAGTGTGTGCAATCATACTGATCATATACTGCTGTAATTTAAACAGATAATAATACTGGGGTGTTGGGGAATCCTGATCCTGCAGCCCTCACTGCCAAGCATTTCTTATCTCACAAGACGTATCACTGTGGGGAAGACAGTGTTCACCCCAGCAAAGACCATTAAGAACCATCCTTCTACAGGGGACTCCAACCCATGTCACTGCTCCATGCAAACTCTTGGCTTCCAGGGCACTCTGAACACTGCACACACAGCAACAAAATGGCACATGAGAAATCCCAGACTGCTAATTGCTGCCTCTTTTCAGCATTCTGATAAGCACTGATGCATCTGACGTGCTCGTACAACAGCCCAGCATGTACTTACCCATTTTGACAACTGAAAATGTTTGACAGGGGAGCGCAAGTGAAAATCAGAGAAACCCTCCCCGAGATCCAGGCAACAGGAAAAAAAAAGATATGTTGTTCAATTCATTAATCCACAAATTCCAATTGAGGATTTGATTTGTGTATTTAGGGAGTCTGTTCAACAAGAGAAATAAACAAAAGAAAGGAAAAAGCATTCAATCAATTATCTGTTATCACTGCTCCATCAGGATTCAGAGGGGGATAAAGCGTGGTTTCCTGCAGTTAAACAGACAATGCAGTTGGGCTGCCAGCTGGTCTCAGTTTCTGACTGTGCTGCATAAAATGATACAGAGGGTAATGAACAGACAGGACCGGAGGTATTGCCAGCCCACAGCATCCTTGGGATGTAAGGCTAGAGTACATGGAGATATCCAATTTAAGGACACCACGAACGTCCTAGACAAAAGCAGAAAACTCCAGAATAATTTAACTTTTTCCTGGCAAAAGTCCTTTGAGATCTCTCAGCACAATCGCGAATTCAGAGAACAGCAGTATGCCCTGGGCTACTGACCATTACCTGGTTTACTGGCATCGTTCCCTATGGGAAAACTGTGGGCGCTTAGTGCTGCTCCCTGCCTTGTGCCGGCCCCGCGTCTGCACAGGAGCAAGGCCAGGGCAGAGCAGGAGGCACTCTGCAAAGCGAAGTCTCAGCCTCCTCCTGCGCTCTTCCATGACCAGACGTTTCGGCATCACTTTGGCATCACGACTGCAAGCTTCATTAGCCATCTCATCAGTATATCACCACAGTTGCATGAAAGCTGCCTTTCCCTCTGGACCTGTGAGAAAGACTTGCTTCCAGGAGGAGGAGAAAAACCTCACAGTATTTACTGAAGTAGAAAGGACCAGGTCCCCAGCACTTCAATTACATTTATTTTGTTATGCGCTATACATTACTTTGGCTGATGGTTTAAGAAAGGAATTGCTTACACTGCCAGGTAGAGGATTGGATTACTGGATTTAAGACTTACTTTTAGGTCATGACCTTTTAATTGTATTGCTGTCAAAAACATATTTGAGCCATGCCTTCAGCTGCTCTGATTGAATGCAGTGAAGGGCAATCATTTGCAGTGTTTACACCCCAGAGATTCATAACTTTCATTTGACTAAGGCCAGCCAGCTTCAAAGTAATTTCTGGGCTCAGAAGTCTGTGGAAATGGGCTTGAAATTAGAGACCAGCCCTGCTCACATGGTTTCTTATCTTTCCTTATATCACTTACCATTACACTGGAAACAATGTAAAGGAGGTGATTTTTCCCTCGGTGTGACGCAGAAGGTAGCTGGACATTCACTCTCGACTGAATAAAAATTATTTCAATTATGTCTTCTTCTGGACCTTTAAAAAGAGGTCGGCCCTCTTTTGGTACCAGTGCAGAGTGACTTCCCCATATCCAGAGTTTCAGATATTATAAAAACCAGAAGAAGTTTTTAGACCATCCCAGAGAAACACTGTTCTGCAAGCTTCCCCCTGTTATTCCACATTAATCCTAACATGTCCTGCCCAACTTAGGCACACCTTCCTGAAACGATGATCTGAAGATAGTATAAAGAAAGGGGAAACAATGTAAAGTTGACATTTTACCTACCCCTAACAATGTTCAACTTTTTAAAAATAGCATTTTGTGTTCATTTATGTGCCTTTTAATGACTCCTTCCTGTGTATTCCTGGAAGTTCTGACCCTTCATATGAGGGAAATCTTCTGGATTTCTAAACTTAGCTCTTGTTAGGGTGTTTTTCCTGGATGCAATTATGGCAACTAGATCTGCTAGTAATGGAGGAGGTAAGTGGTGGTCATCATCTGGCTCTCAATATATACCCAAAAAAGTGCTAAAATATACCCCATCTGGTTACATGCCCCTGACTCCTGTCATTTAACTGTTATCTCCATCAAACTCATAGCCTGTGGTCAGGTTAGAGGTAGCAAGCCAACCAACTTAAAAACTCGGTTCCTCCCTGTATCGCTTCCAAATGCTTGGGGTTCAGACGGGCTCGGAAACACCGGCTGCCTCCACAGCACATCCCAGCAAGGCAGACGGAGAGCAAGCGTTGGAGGCAGGAGGCCCTTGGGGCCACCCTCCAACTTGCACCTAGCGAGAGGGAGCCCCAGCACCCCCGTCAGTGCCAGCTGAGCCCGCGCAGCACTGCCTGCAGTGTCTGACTCCTCAAGGACAGCATGGCTGATGGCTACCTATTCCCTATGGCAGCTTCCTATGGGAGATGACAGGTCTTTGGGAAGAGCCTAAACAAATCCTCCTGCAGCGGTAGAAGAGCGAGACTAACTACCCAAACTCCCACTTGACACGCTGGCTACCAGTGCCACCCTCTGAATTCCAGCTGTTTACCCTCCTTTTCTGCCTGAAATCCCTGCTGAGTGGTACTATGTGATTTTAAGCAGCTGCCTAATTCCCATCCAGGCTATGTAGGAAGTGCAGGCTGATGCCCTTACGTTTACCCTCACACACTGGCCACACTAGCGCAGAGATGAGCTCTACAGCCCATATTAACTCCAAGCCCATTATTTATCACCTGGTTTGTAAAGTGCTCTGAAACAGGAAAGGCCCTGTATAAACATAAATGTGAGTTACTGCCAGCATCCATTGAAATGACAAACCAGCATCCATCCTCTCCTGGTCCCAGCAGCTGTACCACCACCATTTGCCATCTGTTACAATTCTAAAATAAAATCTGTGAACTCAGGCTTAATAGACTTAATAATGCTCTTTTGCTATTGGTGCTGGTCAAAGCGTGTTTCTGGCCTGGAAAGAAGCTATGTGCAAGCAACCAATTCCTAGGCAGTTGTCAGGCAGAGCGTATAGCCAGATCTGAACACAGCTGATTTCAGTGATAAAAATCATGTCTGACTGCCCTGGTGAGCCCTGCCGAACCGACTCAGCTGAGCCTAGGAACTGGCTCCTGCTCCCCTTCCTGCTTCACCAGCACAGTTTGTTGACTAAACTTTAGTGACAGCACCAGTCACTACACCCATGGACCTCCGCTGCAAGGAGCAGGTGTCACCCTGCCACCACTAACAGCTTGTTTTGGCCTCCCAGCCTTGCAATCGCATGGATGAGTCTCTCTCCAGTCCCAGCTCTTTCTGTTTATTTGGTGGAGATGAAAGGCTTGCTTTTTTTTTTTTTAACTTGTAACTCTTATGAATTGTAGATGGAAATTATCAAGCTATTAAAAAAAATAATTCACCACACAAAAACATTTCTACCGGTGAAGGACATTTAGCCTTTAACTCATTCTGGACCAAATCTTGTCCAAGTCTGCCACAGGCAACACCTTTTCAGACTGTGGCTGGTCTGTAGGTTAAGCCCCTAGGATGGACCAAAGAAGTTGTGTGAGGTGAGAACTGTCCAAGGCAAAGAGGTAAAGACTCCAAGCAGCCAGCTTTCCCCTATGAAACCTTAAAGGAGCTTTTTATAAGGGTTGTTTGTCATACACATAGAGTCACTTTTGGGCTGCATTACATGCTGTAATACCAAATTCAGATGCCCTTTTCAAGACACACCTTAATACCCTTTTGAAAGATTCAGACTTCAAACGAAGTAGTCTTGTGCAGTACCCAACTTCAGGAGAGAGCAAGCTGAGCTTAGAACAGAGAGAGAAAGCTCAGTCTGGACACAGACCAGCACAACACAAAATGCTGCCCCGAACCCAGCCTCACCTTCTAATGGAGGCTCGGGACAGACCTCTAACCCATTCTGATCCTGGCAGCAGTATCTCCTCTCGCACTGTCCAACAAGAACAAGAGACTAACATAAAAATACGTTACTTGCCATACAAAGAGAGAGGTCATTTTAAGACATAGAAGTAATCAACACACGAAATAACTAAGCCTAAATCAATGATTAGAGGGATAGTAATAGAAGAACTTGAGCTGACAGACCAGAGTTACGCTGGGTACGCACGCTAAGACAGAGCACCTGTGCTCTGAGCATCCTCAGCTCAGGGATGCTGAGAAGGGCTCGTGTGTCCAGAGGAAGCTTATCCCCTTTTCCCACTCTGGGTTGGTCGAAGGAGGGCTGTTTCCCTTGCCACCTCAGGAACTTCATGAATTCCTGTTCTCCACTGCCAAGAGAGATTAGTCTGTGCCATAGAGACTATTTAGCCAAAATCCCTTTCTCATCTGTTTTGAAGAGGGTAAACAAATGCCATTTCTTGAACCAGAAAATCTGATCTCACATAGGTAGGGCAAATTTGAAACAAACCCAGTGCAAGTGGGCTTGTCAATCTGCTACCTCTGCAAGCTGTCTTGAAAAGCATTAAATGGAAGTTGTACTGGCCTGCACTTTTCTTACAGTATTACAGGGCAAATCTTGGGTTTATTAATTAAGAAAAACTGTCCTGCAAGCGTCAAAGCCCAGAGAGAGGTGAATGCAAGGATGTAAGAACAGCCATCGTGCAGAGAGCTGCAGGATGCAGAACTTCCAGGGGGAAGGCAGACTTGCTTACTGGCAAATGAACACTGCAGAGGTGCATTTAATTTGCCTTAGCTGTTAAATCTGTCCTCACTGTAATTACGCAGCAGCATCCTCCTCGTGCTATAAACAACACATTGAACAAACATGCTGAAAACATGGCTGGCAGGAGGTGGAGGGAAAGCAGGTCTGTTTGCCTCCGTCTTTACTCTCCCCCTGGTGCTCTCAGATATTCTCCAGACTCAACCTACTTGGGTCTTCCTGTCTGACACACCCAGTTTTCATCCTGACACCCCATGATCTGATCAGTCAAAGAATGGATGCCTTCCTAAACCAAAGATGGCCTTCTAAAGTCCCTCCTTGATTTGGGCTTGGGGTGAGGAATTCACTGGCCAAGCAAAGACCTCGCTGACATGATTGGTGAGCAGGGGCCAGCACACCCTGGTGTGGACGGAGATGTACTGAGCACATACCAGATTTCTCATAAATGGCCTTTTCACCAACCACTGTAACAAACCATCTCCTTTCTGCTCACCTTTTCAGCACTGAAAACAGAGGGTCTGCTAGTTAAGTACAGAACTGAATAGACGTTACCTAAATGAAGGCTCAGGTGTTAGAGCAGTAGCAGGGTGATAATCAGGGAAAGATATTTCTGCACAGCAGTTCCCACTAGAGTTAGGAAAAAGGAACATAGATGGGATCCCCTTTATCTCCAAGGTGATAGCCTTGTTGTAGGCTGCAGCATGGTCCTGGTGTGCCTTACAGTGCTGCACTGCAGTTGATTGGCTTTTCTTCTAATGACCTTAATATATTTTTTCAAACATTTGGTAGCCAATGTTATAAAAGTAAGTTATGAAAAAAGAAACATGGGGTAGATTTAGTGCACAGAATTCCTCCCAGCCCACAGTTTTTTCTCCTGTGGCCTCACACTGGACCTGGCAATGAAGCAGGTGCTGCCACAGTATGCATGTGCAGCAAGGATGAGGCTGGAAGAGAAATGGTACCCACGAGGGACAGGAAAGCAGCATATCTGGGGGGAGCTACTTACATTCCTGTGCATAGCCAGTCCTCCAAACTCAGCATCCAGCCCCATGGCAAGGAAAAACATTGAGCTACCCAAATAACTGTTCATCCAGCCTTCACAATCTGCTAGGAAGAGGACTAATATTCCTTACATTACAGACAGGGAAAGAAAGAGACCCAAGGTTTGATGGCTTTGTCAAGACTATGTGAACTGTGAGAGAGGTAGTGCATGGAAGTTGGAGACTAGAAAGTACAAGAAAATCTATTCAGGACGTCCTGGTTCATTCACAACTATTTACTAATCCCATTGGAAATGGAGAGCTACTTTCACCTGGGAACACTTTAGGGGCTCTATACAATTGCATGGGCAAAAGTCCAATGCAAACAGTTAAAGCTGATTCAATCAGAATAATGATGATACTGGAAAAAATTACCTAAAAAACCCAATGCATGCCCTAAAGGACCTTTTCCATTTTCCCAGAAATGAGTCCAAAATACAGTGTTTCCCAGAACATCCGCAGAAACTTCACTCCAGATATTCCACAGGGTTTACAGGACTCATGTCAGGGCTGGGTACAGGACGGGCAACAAGAAACAATCACTGATGTGAGAAACTTGGACTAGGGAGTCCCAAATGTATTGCTGGAAGGCATCTGCTTCTGGGTTTTTTCCTAATGACTTATGAAACAATCATCTTTGAGGTGCAATGGGTGGGTATATTCAAACAAGAGATGGTTTTGCAGTAAAATCCACAACCAACATGTTCTGACACAAGCCCATGTCAACAAATTGTTCAAATGGGTGTGCTCTAACACTGATCTCAACGGGGACTCTAACAGTAGCTAATATCCAGCTGGCTTGAAGGAGAATAAGATTTCATGGGACCATGACATGTAAATTACTGGAGAAATCTCTTGAAGTAAGTAGCCATACTTGTAGGCAGCAATACGCACATCAAAAGGGAGATCTTGCACTTGTGGGTCATAACTGACGAGGCTGGCAGACACCTCTGCCATCAACAGCTTCCAGTACAAGAGCATCGCTGGATTCTGCTCTTATACAAACAACATTTTGCCCTCAGCAAAAAACACCAGAAAGAATAAAAGACATGGAAAAAAAGGCCATGCATGTCAGCCAAAGAAACTCTGAGGTACTTAGCTCAATTTCCTGATCCTGAAATACCCCCAAGTCCTACTTTCTCATCCGTAGTGATAAGGGCAGGCCTACTTTTAGAGTTGTATAATCAACACCAAGTGACAGTGCTTTTTGTGTCCCCTTAAACTGCCCCCGCCCCCACCCCGCTTTCCCTTTTTATCTCTACTGAACTTTTCTCAGCACAAAATAAATCACAGATATTTCCTCTCTCTGAAACTACTTAACATCCATATCAGGATACTTCAAAGTGGTAAGGGGTAACTTGAGCCTTATGACTCCGGTTATGAGCCAGGGAGGCTCAGAGGGGGCTGCAAGCACGCCTTTAAGTGCTAACCCTGCACGGACCTCTCTTTTAAGCCAGTTGGTGGTTGGTAAGGGCGACTCTGCTCCCCCTTCCGTGTTTGTATGGCCAAGGGTATCACTGTGAAACCCATCAGTGACAACAGAGCTGGAAGGCACCCTGGGAGGTTGGTTGACCATCCGCCTCAGGCACAGGGTCTCCTCCTAAAAGTTACTGACACAAAGAAGCATTTCTAGATCGACATTGCCCTTACTCAAATCCAAGCTGTCTTCCACCCCTCTTGCTATAAAAAGGCATTTAGACACCTGCTGGTTGAGCAAACTCAGAAACAAAGGAATAATTCAACAGCATCTTAAGTCAGCGTGAGACCTCGCCCCAGGCAGGGGCAAAATAGAGGAAGAGCTATGGCTTTTCGCACTGCCTTTTGCTCCTGAAGTGCTGGAATTTCTATCAGTTTTAGAGGACACACTTTCATGTGTCATCTTCTCCAAAGACAAGGGAAATGGTCAAGCCTCCTAAATTTCTAAAAGAAAAATCTCACCCACTCCATGCAATTTCTGAAAAGCCCTCTTCTCTACTCCTAGACTTCCTTTATCTAACGAGCATTTTTTAAAGAGCTCTCATTCATTAAGCATAAGATATTACTTCCTGCCTCCCTGTCTCTTCTGAGCCATTTGTGACCCTCCATTTCCTCTCCTTAGTAGGATTCACTGATATTTTCCATCTAATTGCTGAAATCCCGTGTTGTTATCTGTCCTCAGTGAAGTATTTTTGTTTATCAACAAACTCCAAAGTAACAAAAGATTTAAGGATGAACTGAAGCATGGGCTTAATACAGAGTCTTCTAGTGAGACGTCGTCATGTCCAAACGCAAACACTGATGTCATATATTCATCATGAAATCTTACAGGTATCTGCAATATCATGTATCATTAAAAGTACCTTCCTGAGAGGTGGTTGATTTGACAGAGTTAGAAAGGATAAGAATTTCTAGTGCTCAGCAGGAGTGTAACACAGGCATATATCAAGGTAGGCAACAAAAACTCGCAGCATGTTGCCCACCTCCTTCTTCACAGGGAGCCCCAAAAGCAAGCTGTTAGATACACAGACAGGACAGGGAGATCTAAGGCAAGCTTAGCGTGCACTACAAAGAGCTTTGCAGAAATTCTGTCAAAAAATTTGCTTGGCACATTGCCGGAAACAGATGAGAGCTTTGCACATTAATGAGAAACTGAGTGGAGTCCAGCAAATGCTCTCTGCTTTCTGAGCAAAGCTGGCAGCAGGGCGTGATATGGTGTGCATTTCCCTGAAAGGCATGTGAATGCACCGACATTGGTTGCACATTCATTTAGGCACCTCAGGAAACGCCTCTGAGAGCAAGGAGGTCATCTTCAGTCCGGCAGGACCACCCTTGCACAACCACATGAAGTTTTTTAACAGATTTAACTAACTCAGTCAAGTATCTGTATATATTCTAAGGGATCCAGGGAGTTATTTGTAACATCAGAGCTAGAAGGAACCAGGATTTGCAGCTTTGATAACAGATTTACAAAAAATAACATAGGCCAGCTCGTGCAGCGAACTCTCCAGTCTGAACCACCCAAGAACCTCTCCAGCTCCAGGCTGGGGAAGATGCACCAAGGCGCATGGGCACGTCTGCTAACTCAGCAGATGCAACAGCCTTCATTTGGGAGCACAGCGGAGAAACACATGGTGTTGACTGCACCACAATGAAAAACAAACCCGAAGCGATGGCCAGAAGCCAGCATCTCGGCACCAGGAGTGCAAGGCATGGAGTTTAACTGCTAATTAGGACAAGGCAATAGCAAAGGGCAGAACAGGGGAAGGGGCCGGGTTTTGTTCCCTCAGGAGTTCAAAGTCTTTCCCAAATTCAGCTACAATAACACATCCTTTAAAAGGAGAGCAATGGCTTCTTCTACGTCAGCAACAAAGGAGAAACTCTCATGCCAGCACTGCCTTCTGACACTAACGGTCCTTTTACCATTTATTCAGGAATAAAACTCTTAACAAGGCAGATTTATATAAAATGGCAAATAACAGCTGTGGGGAAAAGAAAAAAGTGCTGCACTTCATTGCAACTCTGTAAGATTCTGATAGCCAAAACCACGCTGCCAAAGTGGCAAACACAGCTGAAAAGCGAAGACAGAACTCACAGCAACCGTTAAACCAAATGGGAGCTTTTAAAAGTAAGGGCCATTTTCCCTCTTTCATATTTAGTCTCAAAATACCACACAAAGAAATTCAACCTCTTATAAAGACAGGCTGAGTGATAAGGGCAGAAGCGACATGAGACCCTTGCAAAGATTTCAGGTTAAAAGGTAACTGTTAATACCCAAGCAGTTCTTAAAACCCTATGAATATGTTAATCTGGTATAAGCTGGAACCCTCCAATATTAAAGTAATAAATCTTACCAGATTGGATCTTACTGTTATTCACTTGGTGTTACAATATTTCTTAAAAATATGCAAGCATTCAACATGGAGGATGCTGATGGGTCTGTAGCATCAATACCAATGTAGTCCTGGAACAGACCACGTGTTTCCTTCTTCCTAGATAGCTCAAGGCCATACCTATCCCCAAGTATCAGTACTCCCAAATTTTCTACGCCACCAGGCACTGGTTTCACCCATGCAGGCTGCTGGGATTGGCAGCAGGGCACAGGAGCGCACAAGGCTTACACAAGTCACATCTGAAGTTGATTTTGTAGAGGTACCACAGCAGCCACTGAGAAATTCTTGGGACTCATAAGTACCCTGCAAGGCAAGCTATACGTTTTGCCTGAAGGATGCTGATTTTCAGAGGGGACAGGATGATTCTGCTTCAGTCGCCCAAAATGAACACTGAAAAACCAAACCAGTACATAACCGGCCAGACAGCCCAGATTATCCTACAGCGTGAGGATGCAGTGCTGACAGGTTTTGTTCTGTATTTCTTTAGAGGGCAGGAGGTGATCGTACTGCTTAATTCTGCATTTAATTAGTCAGAGCTAGTCTTATATTGGAGCACTGACTGTAAGGACAAACAAGAGACCCATTCTTGTTTCAGGCAAGGACATTCCCAGTTAATTGACATGTAGCCTTGAGCAAACCACTACCTCTGCATGTTTTGGCTTCCTGCTCTGCCAGCAGAAGATCTGCCTTCCTTGCATTCATAGATGTTTAAAAGTACAAGGACGTTGTTCAGTGGATGGCAGAATAAAAACAGAAATTAAAGTATTTCTGATGCACTCACCTTTTGGCTCTCAGACAGTTCTCCCAAACTGAACACTTTGTTTTGAACTGCCTTGTGCAGAGCACACTCAGGAGCCTGCAATATGCAAGAACAACTGAAAGAAGTGGGATAAAGCCAGCAGAAGCACAGCCCTATTTACCTGTCCTGGCATTCTCCTCAATCCTCCAAACTGGGGAGGGGTTTAGATGAGAAAAGCTGAATTGCAGCACATGCAACTGTAAATTCAGTAGGCAACACTCTTCCCATGCAACTAGATGGAGCCGTTACCCCACCATGGTATCAGAAGCACATTTTGCTGCTAGAGGTGCTGGGACTGGAGTTGCTGGTCCAGGAAAAGGACAGAGCTAGCTGGGTTACCAAACATCACTGGGAATTCATAACAATAGTGATCTGAAACAGAAGAGCCCTTGACTAACTCCTAACTTGGACTGCTGCATCCAGCAGTTATCCTGCAGCTTCCACTTGACTTGGAAATCTTCCATGGTCTAAGCTGGATGCAATTGAAAATGGTCATGCTCCATTCCTAGACTGTCAACGCTTCCGTGCTTGCAGCCTGTGTCGGTTTGCAAAGTGCCCAAAGATCTCTTCCAAAGAAACCTCACCAGCTGATTTCTAGGGGTTAATTGGAAAGGTCCATTGTAAATCACACGGCATGAAAACAAACACACTGTTGTCCTCCTGGCTCAGGGCAGAAGCTGCCTACGGCCTCACAGGTCAGCATCTGAGAAGGCAGTGATGCAGCTCATGGGTAAACTATGAGTGTTGATTGTTTAACTTATGCCTGTTTTGGAACAGAGGTGGTCACACACAGCTTGCAGACAATTCCCTCTTTGTAACTGCAGCCCAAAGCTAATTCCTTATTCCCAGAGACCATGACCTCAGGAACTGAGGTCCAGCCTTGGTTTCCCCTTCAGGCTCCTGCTGCTTGCACATTTCCCAGTGGGTCTCACTTAACAAAAAGCTCACACATACCTCTTGGCTTCCCAAAACTGAACACTTGCTCACGAGCCAGGAAAAAGAGCTTTGCTGTCTATGTACAACAGCATAGCTTTGTAACCCTGGCCGTAACAATAGCACTATGTAATAGCCAAGAAGACCGAAGCAGCTAAAACTACCAGCAACTGTACAATACATTGCTATATGACAGCGACATCCACTCAGGAAAGGAACACATGAAGGACATTGAAGTACTAAGAGCAAAAGCAATGACATTTTCGTCAAAAGAACAAAATGTCCCCCATGCCTCCCGATACGCATTCACAGCACGACACGCTGCAGGACCCTGCTCCCACAGCCCAGTGTGGGAACATTCAAACACACGTGGCAGAGACTCAAAAGTGATTTGACTCCGTGGAAGGGATACCTACAGAAGTTTCTGTGAAGAAGCCTTGCACCAGAAGCAGCTACAGCTGCACTATGGACCTCGGAGTGCTCTTTGACAGGAACCGACCTATTCTCTTTACTCCATTTTATTATTTGGATTTCTTTACCAGCATTTTTTATACAATCCTCAGATGGTCTGGTCATTATGGAAGACAGGGCACTGTGAATCATTGTTATGGTAAATGCTACAAGTTTCTCAGACTCCCTGAAAGATGGGCATGGGCTGAAGCACATGCAGAGGCTGCTTTGGGATACTGGCAGCAATTACAACAACGTCAGCTTTCAGCAAGTCAATTCCAGTAATCACAGAATCACATAAAACAGGGCTGTTGCCTTCCTCCTTGGGAGACAGGGAAATATCAAGAACAAAGATGCATGCCTTGGAGACTCCAGACACCAACAAGCTGTTCTCACGGGCTCAAGGAGCTAAAGCATCCTGAACGTCCATACAACCACCCTGACTGCCCCCCAAAAGGCCCCATGCTGAGGTAGACATGAAGTTGCTCCTACATATTTGCTATATAAACCATAAATTACAAATATTTCAACACACGAAGATGGCTTTTCACAGTAAAAGAACCTGCCAACAACAGCTGGACATGAACACACTCTTCCCTCGTAGGTATAAACCTCAGAGTATCAGTGCTGCTCATCTCCGTTTTTCATCCCAGTTTCCTGGAGAAATCAAGTGTGTGTGGTCACACTGCCAGCTTTCTCCAGTAATTTTTGTTCCTGAGGGCCAACTTCATTCACATTTTAGAGAAGACTGGATGACTTATTTGGAAAAAAAAATAAAAATCTGTACAATGGAAACTGGTCCCCAGCTGAGCAGGGGTATTGTTAGTGACTGCACTCATTAAAAAACGTGTAGGGTGACCAAGTTTTCCAGAAAATTGGGTAATTTAGTTGTTACAAAACCACAAACTGGGACGAGTTTCAGTGGAGTTCATACTCACACAACGCAGAACCAGCCTATGGGAAAACTGGCTTCATTTTGATGCTCAATATTTAACTCATCTTGTGTACAAATGATGCCAAAGACCAGGAAAATCAGATGTAACATCACAATACTATTGAAAGGGTGCTGCTGGCTTCAAGTCAAATTAACTCATTTTCCATGTCAGCCTGGAAAAGGAAAACGGAATGTCTCATTTTGAGCAAGGAGTTATTAGCAGAAACCTCTTCTAAACCAAGACTTTTCCCTGAACTCCTGACTGCTTCAGCAAGACTAACAAAGGCAGGGATAGCAGTTGGCATACATGTTTCTTGGTAGAACTTGCAAAATCCAAGACCAGGAAATCAGCAAAGTATCCACAAAAGACAGACATGTTATAAATAACCCAAAGGTGGAAAAAGTCTCCATCAGAGGTTAGACTTCAACTGATACCAGAACCTCTGTCCATCAGGCTCCAATCCTCTGATCAGTAGAAAACTAAAAAGAGGAAAACAAAGACTGCTGAGACAACAACCAGTAGGCCCACCATGGAGACCAGGAACAGGTCTCCTGAAAGGAAGCTCCAAGCTGACACTGAATAATAATGGACACATATCTGTGTGCAATTAATAGAGGCAACTTCTTCGTTGCAGGCATGTTCTGCAGTAGCCTCCAACGACCAGGATTGCATATACCCAGAAATGAAGTCCCATGAGTTTTCAAAGAAACGGTACCTTCGCAGAAGAAAAAGTTGCTATGAAAAAACTTAAAACTAAACTAAATCTGCTTAAAAAAATGTTAAGAGGGCAGTAAACCTAGTTTTAAGCAGAGAAACCACCATGTAATGCTGCAATACAGCAGCGAGATTGTGGGTTACCTAAATTGCCACCCAAGAAAAGGAAAAAAAAACCCAAGACAAAGAGGCTGAAATGGTGTTTGCCAACATAGATAAATCAGTTCACTAATGGATTTGATGCTGACTTAATCTTCTTACTTGGCAGTGCCCTGAAAAGCTTGCTCTTTTTGCCTTCCCTTACCTAAATGAAATTAACCTATTCCAGAAATTTAAGGATACTTTATCAGGCCACTGAAGGCAGACTGCTTATTGGATCCAGATCTGTGTTATTCCATCCAAGAAGCAAGAGAAACTTTGTAGTTTAAAAGACCTGAAAATGGGAGGATTGGCAAAGTGTTGCATCTAGAGCTGCATCACTGCTCTCTTCTCGTGCGCTTCTGGCTGCTCGGCACGCTCCAGCACATGGGTTGTACAACCAACCTTTTGTTTGGAACTAGAGCACTTGGCTCCTGCTACAACACAACTTGTTCTTCAGTACTTCAGAAAACGTAACTTCCAGTGCATCAACCAAGAAGACATTTCTGAATGAACAAAATGGGAGCAGAATACTTCACTGTGATTTCAAGCTCTTTTACTTTCTTGATAAAACTGAAGTGGGTTTTTTTCCAAGAAAGTATTACATGGAAACCTTCTTCTCTGAAGATGTCAAAACCACTATTTTATTCTTTGTCATAACACAATTTTTTTCTTTTTTTTTTTTCTTTTTTTTTTTTTTTCAAAATTTATCTAGGAAATGGACGACTTCCTGCCATTGCCCACTCCCTGGAAGGAAACACATAAACACTCACAACTCAACATTTCAGAACTCTCATAGGTTTGAAAGCCAACAGGGGAAAGCCTAAAAGTAAGAACTGAAGGCCATATTTCCTTCCAATAAAAACTACCCAGTATTAACTGGTCACATTCTGAAATGAAGGCTGGGAAAGAAAATTTGGCTAAAGAATTGGCTGGAGCCAGAATGTTCCATCAAGAAGGAAGCCCTCTCAGGCAGAACTGCAGTTTAGTGCATCATTCCTCTCAACCTTTGAGCTCTGCCTGCAGGAAATAGTAAAAATAAGCAGTTATCTGTAAAACCCTTAATGCTGATTTTTAACTTTTTCATTCTCAAGACATGAAGTAGGGCAGGAGGAAACATGTTCAAGAATGACACAAAGACGACGTAAGGGTTTTAAGTGAGAAAAAGCCTGAGGAAAACACTACTGCTAGGATGCACTATGCACCTACAGCAACACAACTGTCTGAGTGGATTTCCTACTCTCTCGCGGTACTCGCAGATGTGACTGCAAAGGCTGGCATCACAGATGAAAGCGCTGGGAGCTGATGAATAAAGTGTCCCCTCCTCCTGTACTGCCTTCCTGCTGCAGAGCCAGCAGGACAATTCCCTCTCTAACATGAGGCTGCATTCAATGAATAGAGAAAAATCAGCAGCAAGTCTTCAAGGTCTTTTCCAACCTAAAAGATTCTATGATTCTAAGAGCAGGACGATGCTTAGAACTGCTGCTAGTTCATTTTAAATTCATAAGCCACCCTCAGATTCATTCTATGATGGACATCACAGCAGGAGCACAGTGCTCCTGCCCTCCTGGGACAGCTCCAGCCTGTAGAACTGAAAGAAGAAAAGTATATCCCCTCCCATTTCTCTCCCTGTTGTGTGCATATAGGATTGGGCTGAAGGAAGAGCAAAACCAGGAGACAGGCTGTGAGCGAGCAGGGGAAGAAAACCAGAGGGAACACTGGGGAAGTCAGTGGGTCAGGGCATTGCACACCCCCTCTAGGGACCCAAAAAGCACAGCTTGCTCTCCACGTCTGACACTTTCACGGAACAATGCAAGACCCATGTCAGCAGCAGCAGCAGACTCAGCCCTGCCCCTGAGGACATCAGGGCAAGGCAGAATGACACATCTGCATTTCAAATTATCCAGTTAAGCCAGGATTCACAGATGTTTTTCCCCTCAGACTGTCGTGTCATAGGAAGCCAAAGCCAGTTCTCACTGAATCAGTGTGACCTCTGCAAGAAGAAGTAGCAAGTCTTAAAACATGCTACTTCATTTCCCCACAGGCAAAGCTGGAAAATAAAATGCTCTGTTCACAACGTGCAGCCCTGAGCCAGGGTAGCATGCTAGAGACTGCGTGGGAACAAGCCCTCTGAAAACAAAACCAAGTTTGCTGTTTCTTGGAAGTGTCAGGTCCAGCACCTTTGGGCACACGATGAGAAGGATGTTTTGTGCCTTACCTCACCACGGTACATCCTACGACACGTTCATAGGTGATGTGTCTGTATCACACACCCACTAGCTTCAGGCTATGACAGTACCTTTTTACCTTTTTCTTCTCTAAATATTTACCCTCCCTCACTTATACATTCTCCTGCAATGTGCAAATGGTTTAAAAACATGATATTGGGATCTAGTGGGAGTATTATCCATGTACAGGGTTTTGTCGTAAAGGAAGGCAAAGCTGGCTCTCCTCCGTATTACAAAGAAAAGTGAAAATGCGTTGGGAAGGTAACAGTTCTGCTGACACTATTTAAAGCCCAGGGAAGGAAAGCCCTTCTTCAGTGCTCATCAAGGTCTTCTGATCATTTACAGATTTCTTTCCATGGATGTGGTCTTGTGTTTACATCAGTATTTGCAGCTGCTGCAACAGTCACACAAACATTGAGGGGACACAAATTCAAAAGCTCAAAAAATGACATGTCTATAATTATGATAATATTCACTACAAATCATTCAAGAACTCTTCCAATCCCTAATACAGGGCAAAATAGATTTCAGAATTTACCAGTACTCTGGAGATGTATTTTAGAAACTTCAATGACATAATGTGAATTACCCACATAATATCCAAGACAAAACTAGATATTATATAAAGCCCAGGTTAGAAGCCACAACTTCTGCTCTATAGCTCACAGGGGTATGCAGTCGTTTAGATAATTACACAGATTTTGACTCTGGCACACAATATCATGTGATATACCTAGCTAAACTAATTTCCCAGAGATACACAGTCACAGAGGCCTTAATGGAGGACACCATACAACCTCACCTGAAAATAAAAAAGAAAAAACCAAAACAACGCACTTTATCTTCACAAGAGATTATTGAGGCACTGAAAGAATGTGGAAAATTGGAAATAGCATCCATGCTGAGAACATAAATGATCTTTCTCTTTAAGAGTACAGAATTGGATTACTGCTTCTCACTAGGAAAAGCAGAAAAACATTTGCAAACATAAGTCCTACTATGAGACCCATAAATGTACATCCCACAGCCTAGGGAATCCTTCATGTCCTTACCATTCCTCTCTTCTCATTTCTATCACACTCCCTTGGTGCGTTCTTCTGGTTTTCAGCAAAGGACAAGGAAGAGCAAGTGTGGTGGCACACCTCATGCTGCTGTAGGCAAACCCACCCACTTGGTACTTCCCTTCTCAGTACTGACAAGTCTCAAGGGTAAATCCCCTCCTTCACCTTTTTTTGCTACTTGGGACATTCCCGACAGGGCTGATCCTGGCATAGTGAAGCGAGCGTGAATGCTCTCACTGCTTCTGTGGCAACAACTCTAAAAAATGGTTTTGAAGGATGTATTTAACGGGGGGTTGTAGGCAACGTTGCAAGTTAAGAAGTTGTTTCTGCTGCTTTTCTATTCTTCAAACTCCACCTCATCCCAAGGCATGAAATGGGTTTTTTCCAAGTCTTAGGAAGATAAAGAACATCAAGCACCACAAAAAAAATGAAAACTGCAGGAAGTACTTGCTCATAAAGTAACTTTAAATTCTCCCTCTTGAGTGGGAACATACTTGTATGCATCTACAATGGATGAATTCAAACAGTTACCTCCAATATAATAAATAACAGGCTTCCACAGAAATGACGTAGAGCACTAAGGCAAGGGGTCACAATATACGGTTCCTTGGACAAGCTGCAGAAAGCTTACATTTTGATTGTTTTTCTTTTGCTTCAGCACCCTGTGTCTTCAGCTCTCAATATAAATAATGTCTTGGACTTTCTGAGTGCCACTAGAAGCAAAAAGTGTTCAGAAAACCAGGTAAATAAGATCAATATTTACCACATTGAATTACTCCACAGAGGTCTGTTAAGGTAACGCTTTCTATACTTCATGGAGACCAAGGAGCTGATGAACGCTCTCAGCATGAGAACAGCTACATCAAAGCAGACCTGAGGGTCATCTGGTCCCGTGCCCCATTGCCAGCAGCTGCCAGACAGAGCTGCCTCACAGAAAAGTTCAAGGAAACACGTACTGGGCAACAGGGAGATAATGTTCCTTAAGGGAGCGCTCCTCCCTGACACACAGCTAAGCACACCAGAGCCATATACAATAAGAAAGTTCATTTTTAAACACCACTACAGTGAAATTGTACAAAAATCTTATAAGACAGTTGACGCACAAAGCCTGCACTTAACAAGTTACCCAACTGGAGAAGAAAATATGCCAGAAAGCAGTGGCTGAGGCTAGGCAGGGAGCGAAGATGCTGTGCCTGGCACGAGCTGATTCTGTAGGAGCCCACACTTGAACAGTGGCCAGAAAAGATTTAGGATGTATTCACAGAAAATGCATCCTTGCTAATCTGACGGATCTTTACAAGTCTCCTCCAAGATCAAGCTGCACCATTCAAGCCTAACCATTCCTGGTTAGCTCAGTGATCTCCAGGAAAGCCATAACCACACTGCCGGGGTGAGAGCTGCACCGGGCACGAGGCTCCCACCGGTGACAAACAGCACAGCTGGTGGAAGAAGCCACCTGTGCTTGAAGCCAACCCGGTTACCCAGACGAGATGTACTTCTTATGTAAAGTAAAGCCTCCACCATTTAGGGAACGAGTCATTGTACAAGACATTATCCAAGAGAAAAAGGTCACCTCTGTGTTTCCTGCCCAGTCCCCACCAGCCACTGCTCCCAGGGGTGAGCTTTGTGTCCCCGAGGCTGCCTGCGGGCTGATGGAGCTGCGACCCCGCGGGCAGAGCGGGGGGCTCAGGACCCAGGGGCCCAGGCCCCCCTCCCAGCTGCGTGGAGCTGCTAGCAACACGTGGTTTCAAAGACAGTGTTCTCTGTCAAGCAAAGAAAATGTTCCTGCGCCAAAATCCAAAATCTGCATGGGAAACATGCTGATGTTTGGACAGAGTTTTCCTTAAGAAATGACTAAATGAATTAGCTTGATAAGTAAGCGTGCTTCAGCTTACTTCATCTCAATTTATCTGTAGGCAAATATTCAATTTTACCTTATACACACATTTACGTGTTTCCATGTTTGAGCAGTAACAAAGTGTTTTGACAACCTGGAATCTACTTTCTTCAGTCTGCAGGGAATTCTGGCTTTTTTTTTCTAATTCCAAACACCAAAACCCAAATCTGGACATGGCAGTTTTCCATAGAAGAGAAATTAACAGTCAAAGCCATTCTCTTCCTAAAACAGTATACGAGGCCAAATTTGTAACCTTACTTTGACTCTCCCCATTCAGCAGTGGGGAATAATCCCATACAATGGCACACATCCGATATGATTGCTATGGAGAAATTAAAGCCTTACATCTAGAGAAGTATAAATCCTGCATTACTAAGGTTTCCTCAGCTGCAAGGGAAAGAAACATTGCCTCCTGGTGATTAAGAATGTAATTATTATTATTAATTCTGAAACAGTTTGAATTACATGGTACATTTTCTTTAAATGGGCACTATCATTCGTGCAACTTGATTTGAACCAATGATTTATTCATGGCTTAATAACCCTGTTTGTTTCATATGCTCAGCATATTTTGCTCAGTATATTGTATTACTGGCTGGTTGCTATAAACAGTCCATTTAAATTTAGGCAGACGCTTTTGGAAAAGTTCTATTTAGAAGAGAGATGTGAATTAAAATGCTAACTACACCGATCAGTAACTACTGGTTTCTTCTAAATTCTTAATATTTATATGTGTGTGCATAAGGATCTCAAGAGAGTTCACAGGTAACCTCTAGCTGACGTTCACATTCAAACAAAGCTTTCTAGTCAGACCAATTGTAATAACCACTCATTTGAAAATCAAGAGGAAATCTGCCAGACAGCACTGCCACATTGTGAAATCTCTGCAAATAAATCAGAATCAGGCTTCCCCCATGGTGGCATTAATAAAATACCTCCAGCCTTGCTGATTAATCTGCAGTACCTTCCTCCACTTTCTGAAGTAAAAAAGCCTGGCTCTACCGGCTTTGTTGCAAAGCAGGTCTTAAACCAAATTAGCCACAGAAGAAGAGAAAAAAGCCTTTACAGTTTGGCCAAATACACTCCTGACAAGAAAGGATACCTTTTTAGCTGCTGTGTAATTACAATGTACTTCTCTTACCGAAATTCGCCCTAAGTTTTGGCTTGAAGGTGTCGGATGCTGGGCAAAACCCGATGACACCATTGATGGTGTACACAGCCGTACAACCAGCTCCTCTTGGGTTACTTCACATTTGAACTTTTAAAGATATCCCTAGGAACTAAGTCCAGTTCTTTGCTCTCCATAGTTGCTACGGACCTTTATAAGGGTAACATACTGTTCCCTCTCCTAATATTTCCATGCTGCATTTTCTTAATCGGTCATCATTTTCAAGATGACAGTTCTTATTTGGCTCTCCGGAGAAGGAAACATTCCTGAAAGGACTATCATAGCTCCTTTGTATATGTAATGTCGTATGTGTAAAGTTGGCATGAGTAATACCTTCTCCCTATCATACTCTTTTTATCTACTCAGAGCAGGAGATGAAGCCACGTGTAAGTTAAGAGGCATTGCCTGATTTACAACCTGCTCTGCACAACCCTGCATGTCAGTGGGTTGCACCTACAAGTTTATACAAAATACTACCCCCTAGTTATCTTGCTTGCTAATTAGATGAGGAATAAGATCGTAGAGGACTGGGCTGCTAGAGTCGACAATGCTCAGCTTCCTATAGTTTTTCCTGCTCCTTGTTCAGGGAGGTTTTCTGAACGGCGTGATAAGTGAGAATCTAAATCAAAAGTTGAGTTAGATAAAGCCATGAGCTAGGATGATGTATTGGTATCCTACAGATGCAACCATTTTTTTTCTTTAACCAGCACATTTCAAGAAAACATCTGGATACCAATTAGCATGCAAAACGTCTGCTGTTTAGCTCAAACATCTTGGCTGGCTGTGTCTGCCAGCACAAGGCAGCTTTGAAGGCTTATCTCCATTCTCTCAGAACTACAGTGTAAAACATGCATCCCTGTTCAGTCCCTTTAGCCTTTAAGGAAGCTGTTCATACAAATCCCTAGGCTGCCAGAGTGACTGATAAAATTACTTCTTTTTTTCTAATAGAAGTTGCAACTTTTGGTAAGATGGCAAAGCATACGAGTCACTCGTGTTGGTGTATAAGTGCCCAGGCAAAGCAAGAGAGGCGCGCAGCGTGCCGGCTCTGCTCTGGCGGGCGGCACAGCCCCTGCCTGCAGCCCGAGCACACGGGACGAGCAAAGGGGCAGGGGAAGGATGCACTGCAAAGTCACAAAGTCACTCGTGTTACACCTTTCCAGTCACTTAAACCTCCCGGGTGCAGCTTTGCAAAACAGACACCCCAGAGCTCAGCTGCAAATTGGACACACGCCCCAGATCTTTCCTTTCCATAGCTACCTAACGAGGTTGTGCAGTTCCCAGCTAAAACTCCCCAAGTTTAACTCCTTAAAGACAATTACTACTTTTGCTTAAATACTTGGGAAGTCTTGAACATGGGTTGTGGCTGGGATTTTTTTTCCCCCCAAACAGAAAAAGGTTTGGCTTTGTGTGTGTTTTTTAAATACACCCTACATTCCTGACTTCAAACGATGGCAAATAAAAATCCATTTTTTTAACATAACTGAAAGAGAATGATAGCCATATGAACAAATAAGTATTAATTAATAAAGCAGTTACTAGGTACCACACTCTTGGTTCCAATGTGGTTATAATTACAGGCCAGATTATGCATGGAGATGTTCAGAGATTAAGGAAAAGGAAGGCGAAGACTGGCAGATGAGAGCAAATATTTTCCATACTGTGAAACCCCGCTCATTGGCTTTACATTGCTTCCGAGTGTGAAACTGTCTTGGCCCACTTCCAAGGAAGCATCCCAGGAAAGGGGGGACTGAGATGATGGCAAGAGAGGTGACCCCAGAAGACAGTACCCTCATCACAAGGCAAACCCAAGCACCCAAGCACCAGACGTCATGTCACCCTTTCCTTTTAAAGTCTATTTGCATCCATTCACATGGACAAAGGGGGGTTTTTGGGGGACAACAATTCAGAACACAGATCTTAAGTTAGAAGGCTCCGAGCTGCTTCACAAAATCATTTTGGACTCACCTTGCTGTATTGCTGTCTTTTTGCTGCTGATGTATAGATGTGTTTTGTTGCTCACCTAAACTGTTTTAATGCAGGTCATTTACCAGTCAGAGGGAAGGGAAAAGGACAGAGCAGCTTTAGAAACAGAGGTGCTTCATCTCTTTTACGTATAATTTTGCAGCACTTTCAAGTTCCATATCAAGATTGCCTTGTCCTGCTTCGACTTTTAGCTGGCTTCTTGCTTCTCAAGATACTCCCAACATGATTGTAGGCACACACTGTTAATCACTGAAGGAATCATCCAGCATGATCATGAGGAAGACAGGGAAATACAAGAGGCATGAGGAACAGATCTGATGCATTAGCAGACACATTCTGCAGTCATAAAGTTAATATATTTAAACAACCCATAAATGTTTGAAAACTTAGGTGTTGCTGGAATAATGAATTATAAAACACCTGTTGGTAGTGAATGCAGAAGAACTGTGTTCTCTGTGGTGGAGGTTGAGAGTTTCTGAATGTCAGCAGCTTTCCACAGCTTGTAAAAGCACTTAAAAGCAAAAATAATTTTAAACGGGGGGAGAAGGAAAAAGGCAGAGAGACTGATGCAATGTGAGGTGAAACTGTAACTCCACAGGCAGCTGATCTATAGGTCTCACATCCTACCACCAGCAGCATTCAAGAGGAAGAAGTGTTATCCCTGATGCACCTGTTAAAATGCAAACTGGGCATTTCTGACAGAAATAAAGTAAACCTGATGATGGCGTGGACACAAACTCATCTTAGCTTCTTCCAGGTACCACACCTCTAGATCTCCTTGTCTCAGACAGAGAAAGCAGCACATAGTGGGTCTGAAATGTACTCATCCAGCAGCAATCCCCTGGAAAGGATGCTCCTGTTGCAGTCCACAGCTCATCACCACGCTAAAGAAGTCACATCTTCTGCCTTACTTTCCCAAGTGTGAAGGATAAGAGTAAAAGTTGCCAGGCCCACTTTTGTGGCAGAGATATCAATTGCATTGGGTTTAATTCCCAACTACCCAGAAAGCCAGCACAAGAGCTTTCTAACTACTCACACTCTCCACAACAGAAAATTGAAAACCCTTTTTGACAAATACATAGCTGCAAAGATCACAGGCGGAAGTATAAGAAAGGGGCTGTATTCAAGCAAAAGCTACTTTCATCTCTTTTGCAGCTGAGTGACATTTCAACTTCAGGCTGTCCTTTTACCAACTTTGCAGAGAACTTCCACTCCAGTTTCCCCTGTTGCTATTCCTGTGCCACTTCAAGGCCACTCCAGCAGATACCTCACCTGCTTTAAAGTCAACACCAGTCAGAAGGACAAAAGGTGCCAAATCAAAAGTCTTTTATACAGTATTTTTCAGCATGATTGCAAAGTATCTATCTTCCCATTACAGCAGAGACGCTCAAATGTTTTGAGCTCTAGGATGCCCCAGAGGGAGGAAGTCATTCTCTCTCCTGAACCCACCCTGGTTTCCCCCTACCCTTCTCCCTCCCAGAACACATAACGCAGCAGGAGAGCAGGATGAGCACTCAATGCATGGACATCACGCATGTTGCATGCATCGCTTTTTGTTCCTGACAGCGACGTGCCAGGCTCTGCAGTCCCCATTGGTGTGGCAGCTCATACATCAGTGCTCCAGCACAGTGGCACTCCAGCCTTCAGCGTGGGCTGTAGGGTGGCTGGGCCCCCCCACGCAGCACCGGCACAGCAGCTTCCAGCTGCGCACATGGCCAGGATCATCCCCTCTCTGCAAGACCAGTGCAAGCGACATAGCAGGGACAGACACATCCTGGGACCAGCACCCAACTCTAATGGCACTACTATTAGAATCATTAGAATTAAAATGCCAATGCTTACGCTCAAGACCCCCAGGAAACCCTCTGTTCTTCTGATGCAAAGGGGAACACATTTATGCTCTGCTAACGGCATTGCAGCCAGGATGCCACAACAAATGCAGCTGTGCCACCAGTCACTCATGGTGTTTAGTGGGCTGCCACTTCAAATCCCACCCAATTTCTTCGAAAGAATCCAGCATACACTGGGAACCCTGCTTTGAGGAAAGTCCAAGAGTTAAAACAGACCCACCCGAACAAAAAGGGCCACTGCGTTTCCAAAGACAGAAGTGCAACGCACTGCCAGGCGCCCATCCATGCTGGCAGCCTCGTCCTGCAGTCGGCAACCGAACGCATTTAGATGCCCCAGACACAGCACCTTCCTGCTCCCTTCCTGATTTCCCCAGTGAAAGAGCTATCTCAGCAGAATTAGAGAAGCAAGGGTATGTCAAAGGACATGCACAAAATTATGCTTTGCAGGAATTGGCTCCTCCATCTCTTCTTCTTTAAAAAACCGAAGTGCTTTTCTTGGGTGACATGGTACAGAATAACCAGTCACCTTCCTATTTCAAAATGAACTTGTCTTAGATCTCCATGGCAGAAAGCTAAACCAAAGGGCTGCTCAGCAATTCCTCTTCATTGATGTGCTGTATCATTCTGCCCCAGTCTGGGAGGGGTTTTACCACTGCTAAGGACAGCTTGTGGCTAAGGGCTTGGCCCAACAACTCACCAGCTTTGCAGTAAGGACCCTTACAACACAGGCGTATCACCCAAGTCCTACAGCCATACGGCAACAAGCACAGGAGCGCAGTGCATGATGACTTTGCAGCACAGCCCCCCTTCCCCTGACACCAGAACTACCCTCATGCCAGCCACCTCTCTGCCACCCTTTATCTTCTGTGAGTACAAACCACTAACACCTCACAAGCAAACCTCACCAGTGAGATCTATACACTGACATACACACATCAACTGAGTACCCCACGTGCATATTAAGCCATAGGGTAAAATCTACTTGGTGGCAGGGGAGCATTAATAAGTAGCATCTACCATAAACTAGTGAGAGCAGAGGCCTGACACACTCATGCCACCTCTGCAGAAGCCACGGCAGTGGCGGCATGCCTTTCATCAGCATCCTCATGGGAGAAGCTTCTGCTCACACATTATGTTACGGGAGCTGGAAAAGGGGGAATCACAATTCGCCATCTGAGTCACCTCTTCATAGCAGTTTTGTTGATTGCTAGGAATTCAAACATTTAAGAACAGGGGAGGGGAAAATAGAAATAGAACAGAAAATAGAAGGGTTGATTACAAACTAGGATCACATTTCAGGAAAAGAGAGTCAAGAGTCTGATCATTTGTCTTCATTCCATATGGGAGGAAAAGTGGGTAACCTTCCACGTTTGTTGCAAATGGGCAAAAGAATCACTTTCAAAAGTAAGGAAAAACTGTGAAAGACTGATTCATCAAAGCAATGGGAACAGTCCAGGAGCAGCAACCAGTTTTGTAAAGCTAACAAACCATCAGAAGAAATCCAGCCTCTCCTGGGATAAATTTGTCTCAAGAAATAACAAATAAGAGAATTGCAGTTGAAATACCAGTAAGGAAGAACAGACACTGTCACGGGAAGGCTGAAACAGTCTAGCTCCTTGTAAGCCCTATTTGATGCTTGTCCACTGCTCTGTTTCCCTATGTGTGTAACTTATTCCAAAGCAAATGTATTATTTTAAAGACTCCATGGAGAAGGCAGAGAAGGCCGTGTGCCTGCTAAGGAACACAATGCTGGTGTTCACCCAGTGGTTATTTCTTGCTCCCACACTAATCTTAAAGGCTTTGTCCAGCTTGGAATTTAGCAAGACTTTTAATTAATGGCTTCCGACGGTACATCCACACTGGGAAGGCTTCTCTCATTAGCTAATTAGTCTATGGTCCTAATCAGGCAGGGCAAGCCAGTTTTACTCCCCCATTGCCTTGCATGGGAAACCCCAGTTTTCCCACCTAGGTCTTCCCTCAAGTCAGTTCCCAGATCCCCTACGCTGACTTGCCTTGGCTGGGTGGTGGCAGACAGCATTGCCTCACCTTTCAATGCCAATCTAGACCAGGCTGGAAATGTTTTGCCCACTGCAGTTCTCCTCCTGAAAGCAAAGCCCTCTGAAGTGCCCTGTGAGGTCTTGGGTCACTAAGAATTGGCTGGTCAGCAGCTGTTAGGAACAACATGAGTACATTGCCTAACAAGTTCTCTGTTTTCCCATGAGGATAAGGCTGGTGTATCTCTGAAGGACCAGAAGACCACTGCATATGCCCAGATGCTCGGTCCACTCCCAACCTGGGTGAGAAGTGCCCTGAAAGAGGGTATCTGGCAAGAGGCTGGGTTTGCTGAACGCTTAAAACACAGGGTGCTGTGCCCTTGCACAGCTGGCACGTGCAGAACGGCAGCGCTCTGTGCCCTGGGCACCCAGATGCATCGCAGCAAGGCAAGCAAGCAGATCACCTGCAGGAGCTGCGAGCTTGTGCCTCGTCTAGAACAGCACAGAGCTGTGACTCCTGCTGCTCCTCTTCGCTCTGACTGCTGGGCATGACAGCTTTTGGCAGGAAGGATTGCCTGTCTGAGGGCAGAGATCAACTTGACAGCCTCCCACTAAACAAGTCCTTTCTTCTCCCATTGCACGCACCTTTTTCTGCAAGCCCTCGCACCACACTTCTGCCTTCCCTACAGAAACATCCGTGGATGAGCATGGTATGCAACCCATACTGCAATACCGGATCATTTCAGTGCCTGTCAACCACACCTACTCTTAAAGGGTTTTGTCAGCAAGCTTTGAACTTAGTCCAATTAGTTTTGCCTAATTAGTTTTGATTAGTAGAAAGACTGTGTAAGACATAAAAGCTTGCCACTGACTTAACACTCACGTCTTAGGTATGGTAGAAAAGGTTTCTTTCATTTCTAGTCTTCCCTTGGAAAAGCCAAGATACAATCTCTGACTTGACAACACCTACTTCTGCATTAAAGGGAACAGTATACCTTATTCTAGCTTAATTTCTCCCTGCAAAGCAGAGCACTGAAAAGTCCAGAGATGGTGCCAATACTTTTGGAAAGGCCAGAAGGAAAACAGGCAGAACCAGTGATGGGAAGCAGAGGACAGCTACCCTTTTAACTCATCTTTATCTTTGCTGCTGCTGTTTATTGAGATGCTGAGATCATACTGGCCATTTGTAAATAAGCTAATGGTGCAAACCTCAGAAGAGACAGATATATTTTCAGTCAGATATTAACAGGTACTGTTCGTGTGAGCATGATCTGCCCTCCACCAGCAGTCAGAAGAGTGGAGGTGGGAGGGGTGTGTGAGAGAAGACAATGGAGAGTGTGAGAGAAAAGCAGGAATATGAATTTTGTCAACTCCAGGCTACTCTAAATGCTACTGGAAACCTCTTCCAGGGATATATTTATGTTGTCGTGCCTTGTTTTTAGTTTCTGTACCAGGAACTGGAAAGGGTGCTCACTATGCTTGCGATAAAGTTAACGCACCTTATGCCAATGTCCTCATGGGTCCATTGGCCAGACACTACCTTAATTTCAGCTCTGACCTCCTCGCCGACCACACAGAAAAGCCACAGGCTTGGCCTGCAGGTGCTGTAAGGGCTGCTTCACTTGGCTGGGGAACCAATCACAGGGGCTGAGGTTTGCTTTTATTTGGACTGGCTTACATCAGCTCTGCAGAGAAGACACCAAGCCAGTGTCAAGAGACCTCCAGCACCTTCCTAGCTCTCCCACAACTGAGGCAACTTCTAAAAAGTTCTAGAGCATCTCAAAGTGGAGGATGAGAATGGAGGACCTTGACGTGTAGAGACTGAAGAACAGTCTCTATAGGTATAGAGACTGAAGAACAAATTAACCTGGAAAAGCTATAGTCGTAGAGGAAGGCTACCCAGCTGCTCAGCCCCTGCTCATCTCCCCAAGGCACCTCTCTGTCGCCCTCAGGCAGCACGGGGCCAAAGCTACCAACACAGGCTATTGTTCTCCCCTTCTATTTAGAAGGGCAATGACTTGCATTGACGTTTGCTTTGGAGGACATGCTTGGCAACCCCAGCAGATAAACAGACAGCATTTCCACAGAATACCATAAGGTTCTGAAAGAAATACATTTATGTTATTTTTGCAATATTATTAAATCCAGGAGTGAATATTTTGAATATGGTATAATCCATTTTCCTAGGAACCAGCCAAGAACAACACTAGGTTTTGCTTGCAAACTGACAGCAGCGCAGGGGAAGTGCCACCGCACTGTCATCCCTGCCTCACTGCTCCCTCGGGGACACAAGCGGGAGCCACACATGCTTCTCCCGACACCCCCAACCTTTCCCTCCTCCATCCGCAAGCCCCAAAACATAGCTCCCATCAGCTCTCCCTCGCCCACCACACGGATGAACTCTAACCCCTCCTGCCGATGCTGGTGTGACTCTGCTCTCCTCCAAGCCAGGGACCCTCCACCGGCCCAAGGAAGCCCCAAAGCCGAGTGCTGACAGATAACTTGGGAGGGCAAATGCAAAACACTGAAAAGGACAGGCAGGAGTATTTCAGCAGCCTGCAGGTGGGACTTGGGGCCAAAGAATAAGTGGGAGAACAGTGTGCTCTGGATGGCTCCTGCCATTGAAACTAGCCAGCAGATGCCAGCAGGAGAATAAGTAGGTGGACTGGGTATCAGAATCATAGAACGATAGAATGGTTTGGGTTGGAAGGGACCTTAAATGTTATCTAGTTCCAACCACCCTGCCATGGTCAGGGACACCTTCCACTAGACCAGGTTGCTCAAAGCCCCTTCCAGCCTGGCCTTGGACACTGCCAGGGATGGGGAACCCACAGCTGCTCTGGGCAACCTGTGCCAGTGCCTCACCACCCTCACAGTGAAGAATTTCTTCCCAATAGCTCATCTAAATCTACCCTCTTTCAGCTCTAAAGCCATTGCTCCTTGCCCTGTCACTGCATGCCCTTGTAAAAAGCCCCTCTCCAGCTTTCTTGTTGCCCCCTTCATGTACTGGCAGATTGCTATAAGGTCTCCCTGGAGCCTTCTCTTCTCCAGGCTGAACAACCCCAACTCTCTCAGGCAGCCCTGAGCACAGATCATTTCCTCCTGGTCTCCAGCAGTTACGCCCTAAAAGCAGAGCCCAAACCCACTCCCATGCACCAGGACCCCAGTCTTTTACACTCTTTTATCTCCCCTGCCTGCTGCCCATTCCCCAAACCCTCCTGTGCCATGTTTGTATCCAAGTCTTAGGGCTGGCTTAAGCTGCTGTGCTCACCTAAATCAATAGGCTCTTCCTCACCCTGCAGCACACAGGAAGGCAAGTTATTTGCACAAGTAATTGGAAAATCCTGGACCACCTGGAGAACATCTCCTTCTCCTAAATCCCTCCTTAAGAATCTCCCCACAAGTAGGACAGAGTTAAAGCCCCAGGAGAGCCCCGTGCCCCCGATCTGGGCTCGTGTGGGCAGCCCATGCCTTGCAGGAGCCGTGCTGTGGGCACACCAGGGGGGCTGCTCCCTCCTGCCCGGCTGGCAGGCAGCGTTTCCCCCTGGCAGCACAGGCCAGGGCTCCAGTTCCTAATGCATCCAAACGTGACTGCTGTGGATTTCACCCACCACATTAAGATTCGATTTGCTCTACTTTCTACTGCAATATTTGCAGAAATAAAACTCACAGCTGAGATTTGAAGGCCAGACACAGGACCAGGAGCAAGATGAAATATGTTAGACTTCATTTAACTTATGGCTTGTAGAGCCCATGGGAATGGCAGGCAGTGTGCCTGCTCGGCACCCATGGGACCAGCTACATTCCCTCCCAGAAGAGGGTCTCTTGAGCCCACCATCAAACAGGAATGTTTGCAACAGGCAGAGCTGCCAGTTCCCCCCACCTTTCCCCTTGGGATGGGGGAGAGGCACAGCTTGGTTCGTCTGAGCATCCTACCGCCCGCTCTTGTTCACTTTGGCTGTGGTTGACACATCCCACCAACACTCTTCCTGCTGTGGCCAGATTCTCACCACTCCATCAGCATCCCCACTTATCTCCCTCCTCCCTCACCTTCTGCGCATCGTCCAGCCCCACACCTCGCTGAACCAGTCTCTACCTTGATCCTTTTATGCTGGCCCAGGAATCACAGCTGTGACACAGTCATTTCCCAGCATCTCTGGTGTCCAGCTCAGTTGTGCCTGAAATTCACCCAGGACCAAGCCCCGGCCCACAAGTGTTACACCTAAGTCAAAGGACAAGCAGGGATGCTGGGCAGGTTGGACCCTGGGCTGCTGGCCTTCAGTCCCCCGCTGCCATCACAGCGTTTGGCAACATCACATCTGAAGGTGACGCTGGGCATTGTTCAATAAAGCAAGATCTGAAGTGTCTCAACAGAAGATGTCAAGCGGACAGTCTCAGAAGACAGGGACTCACTGGTCCTCACTCCAGCTTTCAGGAATGAGAATAGTTAAACACAAGAAAGCTACGCCATACATTTCCTTCTACATCTTCCACAAAGCGCAGTCGCATCAGACTGGGGCTGTCAGGGACAGGAGTGTCCTGGGACTGTGGCACAGCCTTCTCCTTGCCAACCAGCCAAAAGGACCGTCCTGTTCTCCTCCACCCCTGCCTTCTGCTGTGGGACAGATTTGGAAGGGATTAAAACTCCTGCATAGAGAAAGAAAAGCAAACAAAACACAACGAAAATGCAAACAGAAAAAAAAAAAGAAAAGCATACAAAAACCATCTCTGAATTAATTTCCATTCTATGTATAGGCCATCATGTGATAGTTGTCTTTTTAAGCCTTTTAATTAATCACTCCACAAGTCACACAGGGAACAGCTACGCTGAGCACGTATGCCCACCTTCCCTCTTCCCAAAACACATTCCAGCTTCTGTTGAAGGACTGTCTGCAAGGTAATTAATTATTTGCTATTACCTAAGCCAGTACCTTGGCTCTCCAAATCCTTCAGGAACATCAAGTCCTGGGGCAGTAATGCTCTTTGGGGCTGAAAAGAAAAAAAGAAAAGCCTTTGCTAGAGGCAAGGAAGGGCAAGAGGGTGGAAAGGATTCAGAGAGGGAGAAAGGGAGCTCAGCACGGGGCTGAACCTGGCTTGCTAGCTCTTGTCTCTTGTTGCGAGGTCCATGGGGTGGCCCTCCCGGGGAGGCAGGGCGCTATCTGGCATGACACAGGACATAGATCTTCCTAATCGGAGGATTTTTGTTTCAACTGCTTTGAGGGTAAATGCACAGAGACCTGCCCCAACACCTAACAAAATTTTTATCAAACACTTTGCGAAGACAAATATTGCTCAGTTCAGAAATGCCAGAATTACCGTTTCTAGTGGAAACCTGATTCATTTCTCTTGAATCATATATTTGTCATATAATCACTCACTTGACCACATACCATCTGGCTACCAAACCACTGGTACACCTGAAGCACATGCTGAGCGCTGCTGACTTACTGAGTGACTAACAGCATTTTAACTCTGCTCCCCAACCACACATCCACAACTCACAGTGCTGTGCTCCAGTTCTGCTCCAAACGGGATGTCCTGAAAGCCAGAGTGGGGGGGCAGGGGGAGTAGAGATTTCTCCTGGAAGTTCTGCAAAGTTTTGCCAAGGGGCTCCTGAGATCCGGCACTCCTAAAAATACTCCCATCTACATGAATTCTAAGGATGGGGTTTTTTCCTAAGTAAAATAGGAAAAAGAAAAAAAACAAAAGAAAAAAAAAAAGACAAAGCCAAAAATTGATGACTTTGACCTCACACAGTTGATGGGATGGAATTCCCTTGGGATCCCCTATGGAGCTGTATGAAGGAACAATTTAGAAATATTTCTAAAGCTACTGCACTCCAAAAAAACTTCTACCTGCCACTTCCTGCGGAGTTCCTGGCGCACAGCATGGGAGCCGCACAGCACGGGGCCGCAAACACCGCTCCGAGCAGGATGGCAGCTCCGAGCCTCCTCCTCGGCACCCTGGGCACTTCGCTGCTCCCGCAGCACTGGAGGAGCCCAGCACAGTGCTCCTGGGAGGAAAGATGTGCAAGGGTCTGCGTGGGAACTGACCTGAACCCCCCCAAAGCTGGAGTACACGAAGGTGGTGCTGTCAGAGACCTCCCCAAACCAGCATGGCCATGGGGCTGTGCCCTGCGGCTGTGACACGGACCCAGCAAAGCACCGTTCCTCCGTGTCTCACCGTGCAAATCACCTTCTAGGAAAAAACAAGTTAAGACTGTTCATCACTTCGCACTGCTATTCCACTTAAAACTCACACTTTACCTTAATCCACATTAATTTTCTCCGAGGTTTTATCCCACTGCCACTCCTGCTGCTCCCCCTTCCTGCAGCCAGTGGCCCCGCTCCAGCACTCGCCCGCAGAGCCACAGGAGCAGGGTGCTGGAGCAGAGGGATGCAGGGAGGGACTGACACATCCCCACCAGCACGCCTGCTCCACCGCTCCCGGAGCCCAGCGGGTGCACTTGGGTACACCCCCCCCTGCTCACACGAGGGACCACTTCCAACACCTCCTGTGCACCAAGCACACAGCCCACACAACCACCGCGCAAGCCCCAGCCAGGCTTCTCTGGAGCAGCCCTAGCGCTGCCGTTACCATTCCCATGGTCGGTGGCACAGGGAGCATCACTGGCAGTCATGGCAAACTCATCACCGTCCAGTTGAGTGAGTCAATAGCAAAGCTAAAAGCAAACACTGTCATGGATTATCCCCCCCCAACTGCAGAAAAGCAGCAGTGAGACCGTTTGCCAGCAGCTCACACATTTGGTGTCGCAGGCACCCATCCCCGTTGAAAAGCAAGGGGGTGCCGGGTGTCACCCTTCCGCATTAGAGGACCCAGGGAGCGGGGAAGGGGGTGCAGCTCCAGAGTCCCCTAGAGTCCCAGCAACCTTCTAACTGTTTCATCGGCAAACAGCATGTTTCCCTCACCAGAGCCCACCAGAAAACCAAGGCACCTGCTGCAGAGTCCCTGACATTTCAGAGGGTCAGAGGCAGAAGCACTGGTGGGAGTTTGCTATAGACAAATGAATCAGCAGAACAGATGAGCAGCTCCCGAAGCATCTACCCGCAATGTACAGAAAGAAAAGATGTAATTTCAGGCTTGTGGCAGATGCTGGAGGGCTTGTGATGCTAAAAAAAAAATTTTAAAATAATTAAAAAAAAAAAAAAATCTTAACACACCTACATATACTAGATAGCTTTCTAGGACAAGGATATCCTACAGTAGCTGGCAGAAAACCAATCACAGCTCTCAACTGCATCTGAGATATGGAAACAGAACATGGTCCAACACAACATCTCTGAACAGTCAGTTTCCCAAAACTAGAAATAAACAGACACAAAAATAACTGAGAGAAAACACCTAAATGTAAGCAAATGTGACAATGCTTATTGGGAGGTGTTTAAGGATGCTTTAGAAGCACCCTCCTTTCCTCCCCAAAAAGCAACGCTATACTAAAAAAAGTGTATCAGTTTTAAAATAAGAATTTTTTTAAGACAAGAGCCAAATTAAAAAATCAATAAAATGTGTAAGAAATAGAAAATCCACCATAAAATCAGTAGCTGGAAATCAACACATTTTCTAAAGAAAACTACAAGATATCAAAGAAACTAATGGCTATAGGTATATCGGGAAAAAAGCAACAATCTATTAATACAATAGGCTTGATCCTAAAAAAGTACAGTGAAATGATTCTGATACAGAAGATGTAGGAAGTATAAGCATTACTGTTTATCTTTGCTGGTAAGGATGACTAATACCTCAGCTACAACAAAATTCTCTGAGAAGAAAGTTGGTTAGATACCCAGCACCATCTGCTAATCATTTCTCCTGCCTGTAACTAGAAAACCTGCATGTCAGAGTGTATGAGGGAGCTCACCAAACCCCTAACACTGACTTTAAAAAAAAAAAAAACCACCACACAGAAACATGTCCCAGGCCAGCCAGGAAGTTCCAGAGGTCTTGGAACAATAAATAGAAAAACGCCACTCAAGCAAACAAGAATTTAGCATTGTGCCAATATTTTCAGAGGGCAAATGGCCTGACCTGGGAAACCCAGGCTGGTTATCCTGCCTGTGGTCCCCAGCGGAGGCAGGGAACGGCCAGTATTCGGAGACGGAAAACACAGTAAGTGCTAGTCAACAGTTTTCTGGTCGGAGGGCTTGTCAAACCGATCTAGTATTTCTTCTACGAGTACTCATTTGGCTGACAAAGGTAACTGCATTGACATAATACATACAGACTTGTGTGTGACGCTTGACTTTGGCCGGTGTGACAGTCTAAGAACAAAATCCCCAGCGCTATGCAAACATCAGTGTATACTGCATACCCAGGGGATTAAAAGCCGGTTGAGCCTGGTGACCTCATTAGAGTTATACCTGTGCCGCCTGCCCCCACGGTGGTTTTGGCTCCCCGGAGAGACGTTTGCACGAGGGAAAAGGGCCCACGAGGCCGCAGAAATCGCTCTCTGCATGCAAAACTGCAGGCAGCACTGGTGGGAGATGTGGGTTTTCAGGGAATGCACATTTTGGTTGTGTGCCTAAGTTTGCAGCAAGTCCAGGAGAGCTGGAGAAGGGTATTTCCAGAGCCTCTGCCCAGAAAGCGGGCTAACTCATTGAAAAGCATCGGCTGGTTTTGGTGCAGATTTTCACACATGTAAAGCTCGCAGGACCCACAAATGAAAAGCGGTAGACTCAGCCGTGTCAGCAGCCTTCGGCTGGTCACAATCCTGCACGTGCCACGTAACACTCGTGTTATTTCTTACATGGCTCCTAATCCGTGCTCAGCGCTCTGAGCACCTCCCAGTAACAACACAGGATGCACCAGCACCCACCCCACCTACGTTACACCTTCCCAGAGGGAAAGAGGAGTGCAGTGATTTCTCTTGGAAAGTTTTAAAGGTCAGGGCTTTCACTTTTAAACTCCACCAGTGCAGGGACAGCAGGGTGACCAGCTTTGTGAAGGCTTTCAGCTTCCAAAAAAAGTTCACCCCTTCTCACCTGCCTCCCATAAAGACATACAGACATCTCTCCTGCCGGAGGAGCAGAGTTATTCTCCACGCCCTTCCCCCTCAGTCATCTAAATGTCCTGCATTGTGGACATACGGACCAAAGCCTGGAGCTTCGTTTGAAGGTCTCAGACCATACAAGCAGCTCCAAGTGCCTGGGTAGCTGGATGTTACTGTAGGAAAGCTTAATGCCAGCAGTTCTCCAGCATGACTGACCGAACAACTAACTGTGGACGTGAACTATCCACCACGGAGGAAGCCTGGGGATTCCAGGGAATTTGGATTTCCTCTGCCCACAGGCATCACTCACCTCCTCCTGCTCGTTCAGCTCCAAGCAACTGCTGATGTTCTCCAGGCAGCTGACCACACCGACCTGCCCAACAGCCACACTTGCACTCTCCGCCCACTGTAGCTACAGGCTGCACAGAGGTGCCAAAGAAGCGTGCCAAGTACAGCAGAGATGTCCAGGGGGGTGGACCAAAACCCCCATCCCCACAAGAGTGATCACCCACCACAGCTACTGAAGCAGTGCCAGTTTCACATCCCAGATGGAATCCAGCTCATCCTGGCATTACAGTTTTAGCTCCAGCTGAACAACCTTGTAGCTGGGCTTTTGCCAGCTTCCTCCAGAAATGAAGGGCTTGGCATTTCCAGGATTTGGCAACAGTTCACACATCCCTAACGGGTATCCTTTTCATTTATCAGACTGGCTTAGGGTACCTTTGAACATGAGTAGAGAAACTCTTTGTCCAAAGGACTTCAACCTGGCTGCTGTGCTCCAGCTCACCCCTCTCATTCCAGGTGTTGCTTATGTGTCAGGAGGAGCAAGCTGAGACCCCCTGACTTCTCACTCACTGTTCAGGGAGGCAGGCAGATCCTCGCTTCCCAAATAGGAAAGACACAGGATATTAACTGAACATCCTAAAACACCCACGATCTTTTCATTCTGATGACAACAGTTAGGTGCTGGTTACACATTTTTACTTTACTGAACTTCAGACTATCACCATCAGTCTGACCACCTCGTTCCTTTCCTGCTGCTGAACCCATCCAACAACTCAGCAAAAGGCACTCCCAGTTTAGGCTGCTGAATGAAGGAGGAAGGATGCTCACGTCAGCAAGGCAGGACAGTTCTCTCGACACCTACAACTTCCAAGTGTTTGTGCTCGTTTTGGCTGGGACAGAGTGAATTTCCTTCACAGTAGCTGGTACGGGGCTGTGGGTTGGATCCGTGCTGGGAACAGC
>JAVJGI010000037.1:8896330-8924977 GCA_035590275.1 Ibycter americanus
CTGCCCATCGCTGCTCAGGGACTGGCTGGGCATGGGTCAGCAAGTGGTGAGCAACAGTATTGTGCATCACTTGTTTTTCCTGGGTTTTATTCATCTCTCTCCCTCCTTGTTATCTCTCTCTCCATTACAACTATTATTATATTTTACTTTATTTCAATTATTAAACTGTCCTTATTTCAACCCATAGGTTTTACCCGTTTCTGATTCCTCCCCTTCACACTGGAGGCAAGGAGCAAGTGACTGGCCACGTGGTACTTAGTTGCCAGCTGGCATTAAACCACAACAACTTTATATGCAGGTGTCTTGGATTTGCTAGTAGAAAAATGGTTTGAAACTAATGAATACAGTATTGGAAGTCGAGGAAAAAGCTGCCGTTCTGAAGGCTTTGCTTAAAGAGGTGTGCGATGTTATTGCCTCTCCTCCAGCTCCAGAGGCTTTCAAGAGCCCCAGCAAACCTGCACCCAGAATGATTATCTCCTGCTAGCACCAAACCTGCTGGGGCTGTCTTCCAGCCCTTGCCATCACAGAGGCTGCCAGGCTGGGATGTCCCGCAAGGAACTGGTTTTACCTGGTGATAGCAAATGGTAGTTGATTGCTGAAGAATTGGAAGAGTATAAATGCAAACTCTGCTGAACCCCACTGACCTTCACTGGCTGCAGGGCAGGATGGTAGCACTGGTGCTGTCCTGCACAAAAGCACCAGTGGGAGCACCAAAGCTGCCCGATGAAGATTTTGGCCTCACTTATATTTAAAATAAACTTCCTAGGCCAGCACTGCGAGGTAGAGGGGGTGTCACACTTTATGGAACTGCTGCAACTGGAAAACCACAAAAATGGCTCTTCATCCGGTAACTTCTTTTGGTGCATAATTTATAGCAGCAAAAAGCAGTCTTTTTCCACAGCTTGGTTCAACTGCCCTAGGTGGGAAGGTCCGCATAGCTCTACCAGGCATGTGTGCATCTGCGTAGTTATAGCAGCTAATCTCTCATAAGACACTTAGAAGAAATTATGATAGATGTAGTGAGCAACTGTTTTCATCGGTGGAGTGACTTAGATGAATGATATTCAGGCTGTTTCCTCCCACCTTCCTGCTAAATGGGCTCTTCACTGCTTCAATTAAGAAAAGGCTAGCACTCTAGGAAGCGGTGGCAAGGGAAAAAAAAATAATGAAGGTATCAGTAAGACCTTTTTAATTACGCTTTACCGGAACCTCTAATGTAAATCATACTGAAATAAAAATATCCCCAGTGTGTTAGAAGAATTTAGGCTCATTTGGCTGTGCAAAGACCATAAGCGTGATCACAAGAGAAGGCAACTGAATTAGGGTCAGAAACCAGAGCCCTTCAGTATCCAAACTACGCTGGGGAGGGTAGGTTCATGTATACGAAAAGGAAGATGAAGCAGAATGCAATCAGTGCAAAATATTCAAGCACCATAAATGCTTTTCAACACTCCTTTTGCAATAATGTAATAGCGTTGCTAACAGTAAAGCTTAGAGGAGCAGCTCCTGACACCCTCCTGCCATGCCGCTCACACCCATCGCAGCAGCCATGTGCAGAGAATCGCTCATCCCTCGCTGAGCGTGGGACTCGTCCAGTGGCATGGAACACCCCCCTTCCCGACCCTGCCTACCAAAACACGCAGCTTGGTAAGAGTTAATCCAGGTATACTATAATAAATGAAAGCTTGCATAATTGAAAAATAGCTGAGGCATTAATCTTCCTCTCCGTACCTTGAGTCCTCTTTAAAAAGATTATTTTGTCTTCAGAGACAGCTTTAATGCTACTTAATGAATCACTTATAAATGAAGGATTTCCCCCCCCTCATACAGGGACAGGCTGACTACTACACTGATTTTGTCAAAGAGACAATTAACTTTTGTCAAATATACAAAGACAATGGCTGTTCTCCACAAATACTACTATACTGCATTCAGCATATTTAAAGCCAATTTGTCCTGTTGTTTTGACTGAGCCTGCTTAATGACGGTGACATACCCATTCCCTTTAGCCAGACCTGGGGAACTCCTCGTGCTTACCAAAATAATTCCTGGCTCCCTGAGCAACCCCAGGAACAAGCAGGTTAATGCTGGGTAAGGAAGACCAGGCTGGGAAATTCAGAACCCCAACAAGAGCTCATTCAAAGGTGTTTTGGTGTCTAGCTTCAAAGGAGGGAAGAGAATGAGAAGGAAGAAGAAATATAGAAAACCAGGGCACCAGGAACCCTTCCACTGAACTCCTACGCTGAATGTCCCAGTTGCAGACAGGGTGCAGGCAAGTTTTCTCTGAGCTGTAGCTCTCTCCCTGCAGAAGCAGACACCAGGCAGGACCATGGGGCAGGTTACCGGTCTCCCCACTGCAAGTAACTCCCAGTAAGCCACAAAGGCAATTTAGTAGCGTGAAGTTGTTCTCAACACGGAGGTCCCAAGCAGAAACACTCAGCTGTCTCCCTTGCCTGTGTCCCACCAAGCACCTGCTCCGTTCCCCAGATCCACACGTGCAGTGCAGGGATGTTGAGTGAAGCCGAACCCCTCCCCTCTCACCACACCAGCCTGGCTGGGTGCTCGTATTCACTTCCAGCAAGAACAACCAGCAATAGAAGTTGTAAATTCTCAACACGTGGGTCTTTTGACTCAAGCAATGGCCTTTGGGAGACACGCATAAGCAGATGCAGAAGTGGGGCTAATAAATCCTTTGCCACGTGGGCTACCCCCATGCTGTGTAGCCCCAGATGGGACACAGAGGAGCCCTGCAGGGCTGCTCCCAGCGATGGGCAGAGCAGGCTTCCTCCATCCCTGAGCAGACCAGACGAGGATCTAGAGGTCCCTCCTGCCTCCCATATCGGTACCAGCAGCTGCTGGTGGTGTAACGCCAGCAGGATGCAGTGCTCAGCTGCTGGGCAGCTTCAGCACGTGCCTTTCCAGCACGGTCTGTTTTTCTTGTTCAAGATTCTGGTCTAGACCCAGACGGCAGAGGTTCATTCCTTGGCACAGTCTAAGACTCCTTGAGCTGACAAAACCAGCTAAAATAAGTTATTTAGTCCTGCCATGCATTGTGGCTGTTACCTTCAAATAAGGACCAACACCTTTTTTCCCCCTTCATGGTCTCAATTCCGCCCTTAAATCCAGCACATGGCCAGGACACAGAGTTATTTCCAAACCATTACCAAAGGGGAAATCACCATTATCCATCCACAACTCTCTAGCCAAACACATATGTCTCTCCTGAACTTTTTTCTTGTTCGTTTGGACTGCGCAGCTATTTACTGTGGAGGCAACAGCTGTACTGTGCACAGCGTCAGGGAGCCCCAGTCTTGGGGGAAAGAAGAGCACTAGTTGTTTCAGCAACAAATAGATGAATCCAGCAGCTTGCCCTGAGCTGCCATTGCAGAAGCGATCAACAAACAAGCAGCTCTATTTATGCCACCGTGCTTGCACAGAAACTCCAGACAAACTGATAACCTCGTGTTCAGCCACTTCCCCTCTTTGTCCGAAGCAGCAGCCTCACGCAGAGCGCACAGCTCACTCGCCCAGAACAGGCTTTTTTGTTAAATCGCTCAAAAAGCCGCGCACCCAGGCCTGTTCATTCAGCTCAACTGCTTAACACTGCAATCTAAATAAAAAGGGGAAGAATGAAAACTTTGTATTCCTTTCACACCCTGAACATTAAATGACACTGTCAATGGTGCCCTGGGATGCAACATCAAACCCTTTCCTTTGCTCCAAGATGGGATTTCAGAAGAATGACTCTGAGGCTGACTTGCCGTTTCAAATCTCCCATTTTTCCCCCCATCTCAAACTCGAGGACTCAACATGAATGAAATCAGAATTAGCCTCGTTACCAACAAGCCAGGGGGGTGACCTAGATTCACTTTGCCTCTCAGAAGGAAGTGACGGCAAAAGTTTAAAACCTGCCATACGGGGCTGTCGGCTGTAGCACATTTAGGTCAAAGTTTGTTGCAATCAAATTGTGCTTTCTGAAAAGGCTTTTACCAGCGGGATGATTTGTATGGCAGTGGCTGAATTATGCATGGGATTTGAACAGCCTCTGCTAACAAATAACTCCAGCCCTTCCGACATGAAGCTCCAGCTCTTCACTGCAGCATCTCCAGTGACTTGAACCCAGCTCAGTGACACAAGGTGGGGTACCACATCAGGTAGCAACCTGTGCTGGGCCGGGCTGGAGCCAGTCTTGCTGCAGGTCTCAAGGTATTAGGATGAAATCTGGGTTTTTTTCAATGATCTTCTTGAATTCTGCCCAAAAAAACCCCAAATCAGAGGGCCTGCTCCCAGCAAAGGCAGCCTGGTTGCTGCGTGGGCTATGGGGGATGCTCGGATGGCAGCTGAGTGGTAGCACAGGACTCTGCCTAAGTGATGGTCACGCTGAAAGAAATACATGGGAATGATCAGGCAGGTGGGGTTTGCTGCAGTGAACTGGGAAGAAAAAAAAATCAGGGAAGGCCACAACTGTTTACCCCATTATGCCAGGAAGATTCAGTTGATATATGTCATGGCTAATAAATCCTAAAGAACTTTAAGTGCTCCGGTATCTGAGTAAGAAACTCCTACATTGCCCAACAGCAGGCAAGTTACTCAAGGTGCTGCTAGCTCAGTGCTTGTCAGCAAGGCAGTGAATCTGGAGAGGAAAAAAAAAAGCAAAGCAAAGCAAGGAAAGCTGGTTCATGACACACCGGTCTTCCCAGACAGTGGCCCTATTTGTCTTCAAGATTTGCCTTTAACTCAAGCAAAAGAAGAACCTCTCACGCTCCTCACATCATCCCCACAAAGCATGTGCTCAAGCAAGGGTGGGCAAGGCTTCTGCCCTTACACGGAGACCTCTGGGGTGGCAGGAAGGACAGAAAATAAAGCGTGCCTCATTTTTCCCATTGAGATTCCTCATCCAGTTCTTTTTCTACCAATGAAAACCAATGTAGTGGATTTGCATGGCAAGGTGCTGGTAGTGGGGGGGCTGCAGGGGTGGCTCTGTGAGAAGCTGCCAGAAGCTTCCCCCATATTGGACAGAGCCAGCGCCAGCCGGCTCTGAGAGGGACCCGCCGCTGGCCAAGGCTGAGCCCAGCAGCGACAGCGGTGGCGCCTCTGGGATAACGTATTAAGAAGGGAAAAGAAGAAACAAACCTGCACCAGCAGAAGAGAGGAGTGAGGCTGTGTGAGAGCAGCAGCCCTGCAGCCCCCCAGGCCAGGGCAGGAGGAGGCAGGGGGGCTCCGGGTGCAGAAGCAGAGGTCCCCTGAAGTCTGTGGTGACACCCACGGCGAGGCAGGCTGTGTCCCCAGGAGGGATCCACGCTGGGGCAGTTCTTGAGGAACTGCAGCCCATGGGCAGGACCTACTCTGGAGAAGTTCATGGAGAGCTGTCTCCCATGGGAGGGACACCACGCTGGAGCAGGGCAGAGTGTGAGGAGGAAGGAGCAGCAGAGACTATGTGTGATGAACCGACCGTAACCCCCATTCCCCGTCCCCCTGCGCCACTCAGGGGGAGGGCATAGAGAAATTGGGAATTAAGTTAAACCGGGGATGAGGAAAGTGTTTTTTCTGATTTGAACGGTAAAAAATTAAATTTCCCCAAGTCGAGTCTGTTTCCTTGTGATGGTAATTGCTGACTGATTTCCCTGTTCTTATCTCAATCCATGAGCCTTTCATTATATTTTCTCCCCCCTGTCCAGTTGAGGAGGGGAGCAACAGAACAGCTTTGGTGGGCACTTGGCATCCAGCCAGGGTCAACCCACCACAACCAGCTGCAAACCCACTCCTGCTCCTTACACGTCCCCTTTTGCCGGTCTCTTTCCAGTCCACCCCTTCTGCCCTGACACACCGTGCACACAGGAATCCCGCTGCTCCAGTGCCCTCCCATATTGGTGCCTGCAGGGATGCTAGCTGGGTTGCTCTTTGCTTTCCCGGTGCAGCTCTCCCAGCCTCTCACCTTCCTTTCTCTTCCCTTTCTTTCTTCCTCCTCCCTAAGGCCGGGGTCCATCCCAGTTCGGGGCCAGCTGGGGGTCAGGCCAATCTTTTGGACACACCAGGGTATTACCCAGTTCACCACCACCTGTACGTGAAGAAAGGACCTAAGCTTATCCTCTGGCTGTGCTCCAATCCCAATAAAAAGGGCTAGTTAGCGCTTTACAAGGAGGTAAAACTGGCTGCCCCTCTGAGAGCCTGGAGGGAGAACTCTGCTCCACAGATAGTGCTCAAGCAGAGGTGGTTGCTTTTTTCTCTGTCACTCCCAAAAGTTTGTGCAGCACCTTCGACGTTCAGCACCACTTGCCAGGTGCCCAGCCTGGCCACGCTGAGAATAGTGTGAGACAAACTGCCAAGATGCTCTGGGGACTCTCCCCTCCACGTTCCCCCCGTCCACATTCCCAATTTGCACTGCAGTTCACCTGGATGCACACCCACCTGCGAGCACTTTGCCTGCACCCACTCTGCTGCCCAGCACTAAGTCCAAGATGCTTTTCCAGCTAGGGTTGGCACAAGCCATCGTTATTGGCAGCTGCTTTCCAACGCTAAGGCTGAAATTGCCATGGTCATCCTCTGCAAGGAGAGGAACAATTGTCTTCAAGAAAATAAGGAGACCTCCCTTCCCTGAGCAGCCCCCTCCTGCAGCCTGACTTGCTGGAGCTACGACTCAGACTTCAGGAGTGCTTGGCACCAACAGCCTCGCCATGAGCCCATGGCTCAGGAAGGACAGCGCGACACGCTGCACTCCAAATATCGAGCTCTTAATTGCGTCCCAAGCAGCACCTCTGTGCCTGCAGTAATGAGGGCTCAGCTACATCCGCGGCTGTTAGCAAGATCCTGTTTTGCTTCATCCTCATTATGGGAAATAGCTTGCTTGGATCCAGCAGCCGGTGGAGATGTTTCCTCTCATGAAGCGGATTGCTTTCTCCTGTCAATTACAAGCAGAGAGCTCAACAGCCCTGTGCAAATTGCTGGGTGAAAGCATAGATAGGAGAACATGGGAACCGATTGCAGTCTTGGTGGCAGGCTTGCTTAAAAACGGCTGATGGAAACACAGAGGTCAAGAGAAATAAAAAGCGTAGAGGTGATGGTGATGATGGCTGGTATGGCAGTGCTGCGGCGCAGAGAGGGATGCATAGCCCCCGCCAGCCCCTGCAGAAGTCTGCAGCAGCAGTGTGGCAGGGGTTAACAGAGGGTTAACTCCAAAGCCACAATTCTTTTTCCCCAGCAAAAAGAGTTTCCCTTTTCTGAGGATATTGATTTGGTACATATCAGCAGGGTGCATCCCACAGCTGGGAAATCTGGCACCCCTTGGGGAAAGGGAAAGGATTCCCCATCCTTGCCACACTCCCACCAAAACCCCCAATTTCACCGGACCCTCCAGCACACCTGCAAACCCCCGCGGGGTTTCTAAGCGGTGAGCAACCAGGTCTCTGGGCTGAGGCTGCACACCAAACCTTTACCCAGCACACGGCACCGGTGCTCACACTGCCCGCAGCAGCTGCCCTTACCAGGGCAGGGTCAGGGCAGTTAAATTTCAGCTGAGTATCGTAAACAGACCCGTCCTGGGGCGGTCTCATTTGAGAGAAAAGGATGAGAAAGTGTGTGTGCATTTTAACCAACGGTCTCCAAGGTGATTTCTTCAGCCCTACAGCCCTTGCTGGCTCCTCCTGGGCCAGGTTCACAGCCCCTGCCACCCTGCCTGACCCCGGAGCCTGCCTTTACTCCTTCCTTTGGGGAAGGAGGTAGCGATGCCTCTTCTGCCTGTAGGTCAGCCCGGGTTTGGGGTCAGCTTGGCAAAGGAGCAGCGTTCCTGCCTGTTGCTGGCAGCAAGGAAGCCGAGCGCCCATCTTACACCGTTCACTTGGTGCTGTCCTCCAATAATATGTGGTTGCTCATGAACTTCCACTGCTTTTCAGCCTGCTCCCCATTGCCTGGCCTGATCTTTAGCTGTCCCCAGACCTTCAGCCTGTCACCATAAGGTGCAACACCAACACCCAGCGCGCATGTGAAGCATCATTCGCGCTTGCTCCCACCCCGCCCATCTCCACAATAGCTCCATCCAGAAATCTCCTACTTGGCATCAGCTCTGCGCACTCATGCCCGTCAGCATTTTTGCAGGCTCTGCGGAAGGGGATCGATTCCTGCTCACAGAGCAGTTCTGCCTGAAGAAAAGCCATTGCATTTGCCTGGCTGGGCTTTGAAAGGCGGCCGCTCTATGCTGTGCGGATCCTTCCTTGCCTTTCCACCTCTGCCTTCCCCACAGACCCACGGGGAAGTGGGGTTTGCTCACCCACCTCACCCTGGCCCCCTTGCTTTCCTTCTAGACCCCGCAGGCAGAGCTGTCTATGATTTATTTCCTTGTATTTAATACAGCTAAGTTAGAGGCACCAGAAATCCGCAGCTGGCAACTTCAGGCTGCTTTCCAGCTCCTCCATCCAGACCTGCCAGCAGACGTTTTCAGTTTTGGTTCTCAGATCTCCATTACAGTCTGGTCTCAAAACAGCAAATCCACCAGCCCTCCAACTGTGCACGTTCAGCTCCACAGCCTCAAAGCTGTTACAAATGAGCCGCAAGTTCCTCCTGCTTCTCACGAGACACGGGTACCCCTCCAACGTGTCTCTGGCTCTGGCAGAGCAATACCCTTCAGATCTCTTCAGCACAGTTTGGTGCCCGGTTTTCCCCTCCTACCCGATTGTAGGCTGGTAAGCAAAGACAGCTCCTCAGACGTGGCGATGTTAAAACTCTTTATCAGTAACCTCACTTACCTCTGCGACAAGATAAAAATTGTGCTTGAATTTCTGCCGCTTTGCTGGAGAATTTAAGTGACACTGAAGCGTAGGCGCATCCATCCTCCTCCTGCCTTTCTCTCCACTCCCCGCTCCTGGGCGTGCTCTGCCCTTCCCGCAGGCATTTCTGGGCCCAGGTTTTATTCAGTCATGGAAGAGAAATGAGAGCTGTGGTTCATAACTCATATGAAATTTCACTTAAAGTTGACGAATAACTTGAGAGAAGAGAGATAGGAAAAGAGGGATTTGCATGTTTCAGGTTCATAGGATCACTCAGGTTAGAAAAGACCTTTAAGATCATTGAGTCCAACCGTTAACCCAGCACTGCCAAGTCCACTGCTAAACCATGTCCCTAAGCACCGCATCTACACTTTCTTAAACACCTCCAGGGATGGTGACACAACCACCTCCCCGGGCAGCCTGTGCCCATGTTTGCTCACCCCACACTCCCGAAATCTGACTGAAGAAAGCAAATTTGGAGATGTTAAGTCAGTTATGAAGTTGAACAGGGTTATACCCATTTAAAACGAAACCCCCAACAGATGGAATGAAACCCCCAGTCAGGGTTTGTCCTGCCTCTGGCCAGGGGCTGAGCACTCCCCAGGCAGAGGGGGCTCGAGCCTGGCACGCAGCATGCACAGAAAAGCCCAAAGGAGAAGGCAAGGCTTGCGGAAGGAAAGCTGGATGCAAATCTTAAGGAGCAATGCAGACTGGAGATACAGAGAGGTTGAAATTAAATATAAATTCAACAACAGAAAAAGTTGCCAGAGATATTTAGGGTTTGTATGTGTACATTACGTACATATACACACACATATATATAAAGACCAACAAACCCTATCTATATGCAATGTGAGCAAGATGTTGCTATAGTAATCTTAATTTTATACTCCTTACATTGAGAAGAAGATCGCAAGTTGTTTGGCACCCAGACTGTCTTTTTGTTACAGCATGTGCTACATTTAACCCAGTGGGGCTCTGTTCTCTGCCTCTTGGAGCTATGCAAATAGAAATAACTACTAACAACGTCATCGCTATACGGCAGCTTTGGATTCAATTTCCTTCAAAAAAAAAAAAGAAAAAGAAAGAAAGAGGCAGACAGAAAAAAGAAACCGCCTGTGCACATTAGCATGGAGTTTAGACTTGGACACAGACGTGTCCTCGAGGATGGGCAGGGATGCAGGGAGCAGCGTTGGGAGCTGCCAGGGAAGCAGGAAAGTCCCGGGTGGGGGTGGGCGAGCAAGGGGCATGAGGAGCGGCACCTGCTCTGGATTTCATGTGACCCCAGCTGTAAATCAGAAGAGACTCCACCAAAGCCAGGAAAGGCACAGGGGTACCAAAAAGGACAGAAAGCAAAGCAAGGCACTCATGCTGCAAACCTGCTGCCCGTGCCGCGGTGGGAGGCTTCTTCAAGACCTGATGTGCCAGCATGGGATGGGGGCTTTCTGCCCACACTGAGGGTCTCTGCCTACCAGATGGGGAAACTAAAGGTAAAATTCAAACACTTCTCTCAAAACAGCCTCCCTCTCTGGTAGGAGCCCTGCTCACTGCAGGGTGGCAAGGGGGCACCCAGCACAAATGCTGGCTGCACCCCTGTCAGGTCCACACAGGGAGGCTTTCAGCACACATCCCCCCATCGCTCTCACACAAGACATCTCTAAGCAGCAATGAGGCCATGCTCAGGGTTCTCCGTCCCTCTGGCAGGAGCTGAACAACTTCATGGTAACAGTGAAAGTCTCCAGCAGAAAGCACCCAGCAGCCGCACCTACCACCGCAACAGGAGCATCCTTTCATCCCCCTCAAAGAGCAAAAGCAGCCGGTGCATTGAGGCCACCCCTGCGTGCCTCTGCCCCACAGCAGCTAACCCCTGCCGGGGTCCTCCCTCCTGAGAGGGGCTGGGGGCTGCTGGTCTTCAAAAGCCAGGGACCTGAGCCCTCCCGGGGGAGAGCAGAGGCAGCGCTTTGCCTCGCTGGGTCTGCTGGGGCTTCGGGAGCTGGGTCTGCTGACAGACCCGGGGGAGGTCCGAGGCTGGGGACCCGCGTGGTCCGGGGGCACATCCCACGCTCTGCAGAGGCAAGTGCTGCCTTTGAACATCCTCACCCGACAGCAGCTCCCAGGTGGGTTTGTTTTCTCCAGATTGATGGTGTTTACAACTCCAGGCATCTTCTCAGTCATCTATGATCTCTGGCCGTGAGCAGGTCTCTTTGGGACATTGAGTGACAAGTATTGTTACAGTGCCAAGGAGATGGGACTCTCAACTGCCTGTGGCAGGCAGATCGCTGTGAAATCATGATTTATCTGGACTTAAATTAAGTTATGTCTCTCCTGCCTGCCTGCCCTGGCAGAGGCTGCATACAGGTGCGCTGTATTTCTTCCTCTAAACAGGAAAACACAGGGCCATTTACCAACGGCTGGAGATCAGAAGGTGCCCGAATGTAAACTCCAGGACAAAGCTCATCTGAGCGTATTTGAGGGAGGCAGCCGACAAGTGACAAACAGCCGGAGCTGAGTTCGCTCTATTTTGGCTTACGCCACTGCTTGGGGAATCACGGGAAGGGGAAGCAGGTGAGTTATTGTCACCTCCAGACTTAAACAAATGGAGGTTTCAAACAAAATTGCATTGCTTAGACATTCAGAGGGGGAAACATTTACCTCGCATGCAGAAATAAATGTTAGAGTTTATGAGTCATATAAAGACTTTTATGCTGAAAAATCCCCCTCTGGATGAGGATGGGGATATTTCTCATTGTGGCCTTGATCCACCTAATTTATTTGCAGAGCAAAAGGATCAGCGAGGGCCTTATTCTCCAGAAGATCTGGCAGTGGGAAAAGTTCTTCCACTGGGGGCTGGATGCCCATCTGTGCCTCCCCATCCTGGCTCCTGCTGGTCCCTTGGCCCCCCCAGGCAGCCCCCACCACCCCTGGCAGGACAGGCGCCGGCTACCTCTTTGCACTAAGGGTTTTGGAGTCACGGCAAGCCTGGCTGCAGTAACAGGGCTGCTCCTCAGAGCAGGGGGATGGAGGGGGGATGCAGTGCCTGGGGCTCCTCCAAAACCCCCTGTTCACAGGCAAAACCAGGCTTCGGCATGCATGAGGAGCAGAGCAAGTTGGAGCACAGGGACAGGCAGGAGGAGGGTGCTCTCTCTGCAGTCCTGGGTGCCCCACCTCGCCAGGACATGGGATGCCAAACGCTGGTGCCCACTCCTCTCCCCTCAGCACATAGGAGATGTGTGCGTGCACAGAGGCGTGCGTTAATGGACGAGCCAAAGAAGGGTGACCCCAGCCCTTGGGGTGCCCTGCGCCCTCGCTGCTGGCACCACATCCTGAGGCGAAAGCTGGCAGCTGATCCTGGCAGTGGCAAAGGCAGGAAAGACTCATTTGTGTGCAAAGGGGTTTGGGCGACTGGTAGGGAGTTCAGGCAGCGCAGAACAGGCCTACCCAGATTCCTCTGCCTTTTGGGAAAGACATTACTACAGCCGGAGCCTCACGCCCTCCGGAAAAGCGCAATTCCCTCCATTGCTGATGATTTATTTGGGAAGAAGCCTCATTTTTCACTGATCATATTAGAAGCACAGAATGGATTACAGCATGCAGTAACCTTGATAGCTGAGAAATTCAGTGTATGCAAATGTGAGCATTAAATGGCTCTTTCTGTGAAAGATTGCCTGTAGCAGGGATGCCTTTGAGATACGGCACCAATGAATAGACTGGTATTTAAAAGCAGAGACTTTGCCACAAGCTACAATACAAAGTCTACTGACATCTACAAACAGCAGCTTTCTCCTTGTGAGCACAACTTGCATCTCTGCTCCGCAAACCTGCTTATTTTGCTCCAGAGCCCTGTGCCCTTTGGGATGCCTGGTATACCCACACACATGCACCAAAAGATGCCAGGCTGCTAAAAGCAAACCACTGAGTCACCTGCAGCACCCACGAGCTCCCAGGCCCACCCATACCATTCCTTCACACCTAAATTTCAGCCCAAGGGTGGCCAGGAGGGAGCACCAAGGGCCTGAGGCTGTTTCATCTTCTCCCACCTTCTCCAGCCCCTTGGAGCTCAGGCATTAGAGGGGAGCAAGCACAGGTATGAAGAGGGATGAGCTGGAACTCGTGTTTTCCCTGGACTGATGCTACCCATTGCCTGGGTCACCTGGTGCCAGGCTGCAGCAAGCATCCTCCCTTGGGCATCCCTTGTGGCACCCAGGCTGGACTCGCCACCCCAAACCAGCACAGGGATGGGCAGGGATGCACAGGGATGCTGTGCAGTGCATGGCAGCTGCCTGAAGATGGCAAGCCAACACTGCAGTTTATAATACATGCAAATAACCCCGCTGGAGGAAGAAGGGGGCTCCCTACAAATAAGGCGGCTATATTTTCTTCACAGCCCATGTAATGCCAGAGCAGAATTTAAATTGTGGTGTTTATCAAACAGGTCTGAGCCTTTTTCTTTCCTCTTCTTTGTTAAATGCTTCACAGAATTGCGAGCGGTACTCCTGGTACTGCACCAGTCCTCAAGCCCAAATGCAAAGTCTGAGGAAGAAATTGCAATGCATCCTTTGGCACCAGGGAGCCATAGAGCTAGTGTGTGCATGCAATAATTTATCCTAAGCCTTCTAGTGGCATTTTATGTCTTTTTGCTGTAGTGCTATTACAGCTTTGATTACTCCATTTTTATGTTTGTCAGCACAGCATATGGGCAAGATAATTTGTATTCAAAGTATTAAACTGGTAATGTAAATTATTAAAGACCCAATTCATAAAAGCATTACACACCATATGCAGATTCCTTCCCCTGAACTCTCCCCTCCTCCTCCTCCCCATTTTGCAGACCTGGCTTCACACAGTTTGAGCGGGACCAGGATCGCTGCCAGCTCCCACCCCATAAGCACCAGGTTCATCCCAGTGGATGTCAGAGGAAGACCCAGCACCTTCCTCTTCCCGCTGCCCCCTGTGCAACTCATTTGTCCCCAGGTGCCTGTTGCCCATCAGCTTGGCTCGTTTTGGCATCTCTGAAGACATGATAGAGTAGAAACTGGTTTCCCATTTTTACCCCCCACCCCCATTTTCTGCAGAGCACCCTCCAAAGCCTGCACATCTCCACGTGCAGCCCTTGCAAGGAGGCATTGGACGGGGCGGTGAAGACCACCGCTGTGGTGGCCCTGTCTCCTTGCCTGTCTCAGGCTCCACGCACGCAGGATGATGGCAACTTGCCTCTGGCTTCGTGGTGGGAGCTGCTGTGCCTGTGGGCAAGCACCTGGCCCTTGCAGGCAACGGGACACTTCTTCCCATGCTCAGCCTCAACGGGATTCCAGCAGCCGCTCCGAAGGGCTGGGGGCAGCGAAACCTGCCGATCCTGCAGGGAAATTGGGTTTTTCAGCTCTAACCTCCGCAATAACAGGCAACTCATTTCAATAGCTGTTTACCAGACCATACACAGTACCATTGTGTTGAGCAGATGCCGTCTTCTGTTTTTCTCATTACCAAGATTTACTGTCTTATAAGCTTATTATTGACTGAGGCTTTAGGCTTTCTTCATGGCCGAGGCCAAGGGGAATGCAAACTCCCAGCGGCTCCTGTTTGCAGGAGCATCCCCTGCTGAAGCTGCCCGGACTGACCCAGTGCTCAGGGCTGCCTCCCCGAAACCTGGACCCCTCTGCCTCACAGCAAAGGCTTTGGCAGCCCCAAAAGGTAGATGGGAGCCCAGGTGTACCCTGTCCCTGCTACAGGGTCCCCCGAAGTCCCCCGGCAGCCCCCTGGCATGGGGCAGTTCCAGCGCATTGTGCTGCCAGCCCTTCCGAAAAATTACACTAAAATGGAGTAAAAATTGGGGTCATAATGCTTAACTGAACTTAAGTCTGCATAAAATCACGCAAGTCTCCTAACTTAGAGTCCCCCCACAGCACATAAACGCTTCCCTGGCCCTTCTTTTCAGGAGAAACGCACTCCTCCTCCTATCCTGGGAGGAGAAGGAGGATTTTGTATCTGGCTTCCAGAGGTTTGGCATCTGGGGGCCCACAGGTGACCCCAGGGGAGTTGCACGACTTCTCTCCAGGCAATAACTGCTGCTAACACAGACCAAGACGCAGGCTCTCTGGTACACTGGCACCGAGCAAAGGAGCTGGTCTGGCTGTGCATCCACACACCGCCCAGCGCTCACGAGTCACTCTCAGCAGCGGCTCCCTAAGCCCCCCCACAGAAAATGTAAGGACATCATGTTTCAGCCCCAGTAGGACACAAAGGCACCCACAAAGTAAATACACTGCCAAGACCCACCGGGACTCAGCTCTGCTCTCCCGTCAGGTCTCCCCAAAAAAGGCAGCTTTGCCCAAAAAAAAAAAAAAAGCCACCAAGGTAGCCAAGCAGGAGCTGCTGGCCTCAGTACTGTGCCAAGAGGGCCACGGGCCACATTAGCGTGTGTGTAGCTAACAGGTAAAACAAGAACATCCCCCACAAAATAATGAAAAAAATGGAAACTCTGTGCTTTCCTTCTCTCCCTAAATTTTGTACATCTTTGACACAACAGGGGCACGTTTCACTGAGTCAGCACTTTCAGCGGACCCTGCCACATGGCTGCATGAGGCTCACTCCTCATTCCCGCTTTTAATTCCCTGGAGCATCGTGGCCAGCAGTGACTGGCACACATCCTTCAACCACCCCTTATTAATGCCCTGCCTGGGTCCCCACTTGTCTGGTACCTGCCTCTCTTCTGCAGCATTGATTTTTTTTTTTTAAACTAAAAATCCCCTTGCTTTTATCATCCCAAGCATGATCCAGAACACCGTCAAGCTCTTGCATCTGCTTCAGGCTGGTGCATTTGTGCCAGGAGGTCCCCTCTTTGCCTTCCCCTAAACTGCTTTGCTTTGGCTTTGCCAGAGACAGAGCCAGGTGAGAATTACGCTGCTCACCTGAGCAAGGCACCAACCCCAAACCCCCAGGTGCCGGCTTGCTCAGCACAGCATTTCCCACCCGCGGGCAGGCGTGATGCTGTTCAGGCAGCAGTGGATACTGGTGGGAGCGCTGCAAGGCTCCAGCTGCGTACAGCCCTGATTTGGTACGTTACAGATGCGGCCAAAACTGAAGCTGTCCAGGAAGGGGATGAAAACATGAGCAAAGCGAAGCGCTTGAGGTGGAGGAGGCGAAACAGAGCACACGCCAAGAAGCTGGTAAAGAAAAGACTATTGGGGGAAAAACAAAACCAAAACAAGCCACTATTCTGCTATTTCTGTTCACGACATACTTGGAATTCCTTCTCCAATATTGTGTTTTCAAAAAGGCAAAAAGCATTTTTCAACTCATATTTCATCATCGGATGAAAAAACCCCACACACGTCTGTCCCCACTCCCCCCACAGCTCTGCACCCCAAGCCACCTCCTCGTGCCCGCAGGGGTCAGGGTGAGGGGCTGGGCAGGGGGGCAGCTGGATGGGGCAGGTGAAGCCAACCCTGGGGTGGATGGTGCTGCCCACGGCAGGTGCTGGCAGTGGCAGAAGCAGCCCTGCGCTGTAACGATGAGCCCAACTTTGGGAGAGCCATGTTCCGCACGTGGGAAGGGTTCAGAAGCCCCAAGCCTGGTTTCTCCCCTCCTTTCCCATGCATTCGCTTTTCTGCTGGGCTCTGCAAAGCCGCCCCTGCCCAAAAACGCAGGGAGCTCTGTGCAAGGGAGGGCGCAAGCACCCGCCGTCTGCGCGACACCGACCGCGTGCAATGCTTCTCCCCGAAACCTCAAAGTAGCAGGCAGAGGCGGTGCGTGCAAACAGTGCCATAAAACCCAGGCGTGTCCCTCCAGCTTCAGGGGGTGAGCTTCTGCTCTGCCCGCGCTGGCGACCGGGTTTGCGCTGAACGCACAGAGCCCCGCTGGGGAGGGCAGGGTGCTCCGTAAATAACGACAGAAAATGATTTCAGAATATATCCACAGAGAGCAACCACGACCCCAGCGCGCTGTTCATTTTCGGCACGTATAACCCATATAATGAAGATGCAACCCACCCCAGCAGACAAGCTAAACAGCAGGCTTCCAGATGTCCACCCCGCTCGCCCATCTCAGACTCCTAATCCCCTACTTTGTCTGAGCTCTAGCTCATTTCTGATGCTTTCAGATTATCCAGCGAGCATAACTGCTAGCGAATATCTGAATATTTCCCCCCCTCCATCTCACATTTCACCTTGGAGGAGAAGCACTTCACAGAGCCCAGGCCCTTCTTTATCAAGCCAATTAGTGTAACACAAAAGCAGTGAATAGGACCAGGCAAAGCTCACTGGCCTGTAAAATCCCCAATATTTCAAGAGGGGCTGAGGCCAAATATGACCGGTTTTTAAAAAAAGCAAAAGCCAAGGGTGAGTAACCAGAGCACTGGCCTTTCCAACCGCATTCAAAGGAAAACCCAGCAAATTCATCTAACGTACAAGCCCGTTCGCGTATCATAAAGAAAAGTTTACAAACAGAGCAGCTATAATTCTTTCTATAACATTGGAGAACCAAAGTTTGCGCGGAACAAAAGGAAATGATTAACAGGGGAAATATGCATGGTACAAAAAAGACTTTTTAGTCCAAAAAGGGATGTCCATATTTAGAAACACTTGATTCCTGTTGTCAGGGCCCTGCTTTTTCCTGAATGCGTTTCTCCCCCGTGAAAGAAAGAAGTCACAAAGGGAGTTTGTGTGCAGCCATGTCACATGCATGCAGGGCACCGCTGATTTTCCTCCAGGATTAAGAGAAAAATGCAAGGATTCCAGAGCAAGCAAATAAATAAATAAAAATAAGCATGTCCATATTTAGGAAGTGCCTTCTAGCAAACCGGCCGCTCCTCCGGCAGGATCCCTTCTCCCACCACAGGCACCCCGAGCCCTTGTGGGGTGGGCTGCCCTGCCCCCCGGGGACCCTCCCCACGGGGCTGCCCAGGCACCCGCATCCACAGTGAAAGGGCAGCTCTCGCTTCCCTCGCTCAGCAGGGCCGGAGGCAATCCCGCTCAGGCTGGCGGAGACCGGCAGCTCGGCTTTGGGAGAGGCTGTTGCCTGGCAGCTCTGCAACGCGCTCGGCACAGCCCCACCACCGCCTGCGAGAGCCAGCACCTGAGCATGGCCTGGAAGGGGGTAAATGGGGAACAGACCCTACCAGAGCACCTCTGAAGGGTGGGAAACTCACGTTTAGCAGGATGAGAATATATATGAAGGTGCTTCCCACCCACACATTAGTTCAGACCTTATCTCACCCCACAGCAGCCTGTTCCTGCTCCCTGCCACGAGAAGCTGCGCCCAGCCCAACAAGCACGCGGCAGAAACCCAGCACGGCTGCCATACAGCCTAACGTATTTCATTGCCCATAACCACCTCCACGAGGGACCCGAGCACAAGAAACAGCAAACATTTTTGAGACCACCCGCTCCCTTTCATCTATACCAGTTGCCGAACCTTATCTCACAGGGCCGGCTGTGAAATACAGCACCATATGGTCCCCGACACAGAGAGAGACCCTGCGGGCTGGATGCCGTCTGCTTGAGACCTGGAGACCCGCATCCCTCAGCCGCCTCCCGTTCCCGTTTCCCACCTCCATGGTGACCGGCTGGCTCCACCTGCGCTGGCCAGCCCGGCACGCTCCCAGCCGGCAGCGGCTCCGGCATCGCCGCAGCCCCCACCCTCACCCCAACGGTGCTGCGAGCACAGAGTCTCAGGGGAGCAGCACCGGTGGGTGGTCTGAGCTGGCACAGAGCAACACACCAGCATCCAACCAGCGGGAAAACACAGGCCAGTCTGCTCCTAAAACTTGGGAGTAAATTGTACCACCTCCAATAAGGCATTGGGTCCGATCTGCTGACTACGGCTGCTTCGCTGGGCAGAGGGAGAGCTGGGGCAGGGAATGGGGGGACCGGAGGAAATGAAATGGGTGAAGAAAAGAGTCTTTAAAAGCTAAGCGATCCATGAAACAGCACCTGGAAATAAGCATTCTGGGGGCATTTATTTCAATGGTTTGAGGGGGAAACTGAGATCAAAAGGGTCTGGGGGCTTCTTTCCACTTTGCACTTGGAAAGATCAGCCTGAACTGCTGCTGGAGAGTTGGCTTTTTAAGATGTCGCCTCCAGTAAGTCAGGAGCATCAAGGACGATCTTCCCTGGGTCTGCAGGAGTATTCCTTGGTGCTCCCGGCAGATAAGTAATCACGTGCTAATGGAAAAGGCGAAGGGCTGAGCCTGTAAGGGAGGCTCTCCTCCCCAGGCAGAGCGCCAAGAGGGGACAGCGACATACTGCAGACACGCACAGGGAATAGCAGAAAACAAACAAGGCCAAGTCCTCCTATGTTCAAAACCATCAAAGGTCTTTTGCAAGTTGCCCTCAAGGTTCAAAATACTGGGTCTGGTCTACCCAATTTTTTTGCTAGACAACCCTCTCTGGCAGGGAATCACCAAGGGATGAAACACGAGCAACAGCAAGGAGCAAGAGATCTTTAATAGACGGTTTAACACTCTTTGGTCAGGTTTTATTCCACTTCCAGACAAGCCCTTGGAAGAAAGGGTTGTCTTTAAGACTTTTACTGACACCTTGACCTTTAGGCTTGGTTTGAAAAACCTCCCAGCAGCTTGCAAACACTGTTGCTATATGAAGCAAAAAAATAGTAACAGAATAATAAGAGAAGACCTACTGCATGTTTCCTTTTGCTCTCCCTGCTCCCGGGGAGCGACCTTTGCCAGGAGCTGCAGGCAGCAACACCTTAAACTGCAGAAGCCAAGCCCAGGGAAGATCCCCAGCCTGAGCTCTAAAGCTAAAGAACAGAACTTAACCAATATATTTTTTAAGAGAACTGGAGATCAAATTGCCCCTGCTTCCACCTTTGTCAAGCCTCTTTTGCAAGACCATGAATTACTGCTGGTACATCCCAGGTAACACATAGCCAAAGAGAAATCACACAGTAATTAGCAGCAGGCAAGAGGCATTTGTCTCAAGCAATCCCTCAAACCACTTCACCCTTCTACACGTTAAGTTTCTAAACTAACATAAAGCAAATTTTAAGCTTCACAAAGAAGCAGTTAAAAACACTTACAAGTAATAAGCTCTTACAACAACAAAGCCAGCCCATGTTTGATTAATATTTTTTAAAAAGAACGTTTTTCTGACTTGAAATATCTCAGGGAGCTTTACAAGGAGGGGACGCTGGAAAGAAAAAGCGACACTGTCACTCATAGCATCCTACCTGCCTCCCTCCCTACACAGGCTCAGCTACAGCAGCGTGCACAGGCGTGCAACACCCATGCAGAGGGGCTGCTCCTGCTCCTCCAGTGTCTTGGCAGGGAGCATCCAGCCAGAAGCAAGACGAGGTGGCAGGTACGGGGCAGAGCAGCGGTACTCTGCACTTCAGGGGCTCAAAAGCCAACCGCAAACATCATCCAAACGCCCAGTCCTGCAACAAGGCTCAGTCCCCAGCTGTGACTTTCCCAGCTGCTGGATTCAGCCAGGGACGTGGAAGTCGACTGTGTCAGGGGACACGGTTCCAGGGCAGGCATCTCCTTACCATAGTAAATGCATTTGCATCTCTCAGCATCAACAAGATGAAGATGTGCTTTTATACATCCCAGCCTCCAAAGGTCTTAACCCCCCCACAGCAGCAGCTTGCTGCTCCACTCGACGGCCAAGCTCCCCAGCCCCGGGGAGGTCACTTGCCATCTCTGCTCTGGCTGAACAGAAAGACTAACCCTGACTGAGGTACTTTACATGGGTTTCTGTAAGGCCACACCAGATCCAGGAACAAGAGAAGGAGGTACTCACCACCAGGGAGACATAGCTGTCAGCTCTAGCAGGGCTGTGGCTGCTTCTTCCTGCTTAATTTAGGGATCCAGGTGCAGGAGGGTGCTCAGGGAAGAGCTCTTAGCAGCAGACAACTCCAATCAAGATCGTTAGCACAGGCAAGGAGCCACCCCTCATCCACATCCCGCTTAGCATGTACGTATCAGACCTATCAGAAGGATGAGATGTTTGTACAGTGCTTTGAACACAGGTCGCCAAATGTTGCCCAAGCAGGGGCAGGTGCACACCGCGCTCCCACCGGCACCCAGCCTGCCGAAAAGGGATGAAGACACCATGTAGGGCATGAAACCCCCCCCATCAGGCAAGCTGGTTATTCGGTCCCTTCTCCACTGCAAGCTGAAACATGTTTAGAGAGCAACCATTTGGTAACGGGGTCTCTAGCACACTTTATTTTGCAGCGCAGCTGCAATTTACAATTCAGTTTATTGCATTAAAATGTGGTGCAGCCCTAGCGGAAAGAAATAAATATGTCACTTGTCACAGCTCCTCCCGTTATCTTTTAGAGGAGAGCGAGCTCGGGCTAACATCCATAGAGGGGAGTGTGGGGCTTGTCTGAACGCGAACGGCAGCATGGCCATAACGCAGCATCCTGCTGTCACCCTAGCCAAGCCAGCCAGGAGGTCCCATCCCAGCTGCTACTCCTGGTCCAAGCCCTGCTTCACAAAAGCCTCTACAGAAGAGGGCTTACTTGGGGGATGCTTCTCCACCCATGGAACAACAGCCTGAGCGAGCAGAGGGAAAACAAACTCAAGACGGCTGCCAGAATTGTGCTGGAGGCTGGAAGCGAAAAGCCGTTCACCTGCCATCGCCTGAGCCAGAGCCAACGGAAGCCCTTGCACCTTGCTGCTGTTCCTGCAGTGTTTATTAGGAGTGAATAAAACTATATAAAAATCAGCCATTCAAAGGGAGCAGATAAGAGATGTTTTGACTCTGCCTGTATCCCCAGTACAATCCCCAAAGCAGACTCTCACCTTCCTATGGACCTCCGTTAGAGCTCCAGCCGTTCGCTGCTAATTGATTCAATATGCATTTGGACTAGGATTTTTAATTAATTTTATTACAGAAAAATTAATGCACTGCTTCCCCACAGATACATTAGGATGCCAATATGAGCGGTAGGAAACCATCCTGCAGCACGGTTTTCCTTGTGAGTGCTTGAGGGCAGCTAACCCCAGAGCCACGGCAGGGCTTCCCCGACACAGTCCCTCCCCTAGACCCGCCCTGTGGTATAAAGGCTCACACCAAATATTTACCACGTTTCAACTGAATTTGGAAACGTATAGGCTACAGAGGAGCAGGAGAGCACGGCTCCTCTGCCTCCCCGGGCCGCGCTTATTTCGGCAGAGGTGGCTCCGGCCCCTGCAGAGCAGCTCAGCAGCCCCGTTCATCCCATCGCGTTCATCCCATCATCCCCCACCGTGCTGGATTTCAGAGGGATGAGGTGCATTTTGGTAGCAACTGTGTTCTCAAGACTTCGCATAGTCCCAAGTACAAATCAAACGGTACCACAGGAAATGACCTGCACGACATGGGGCAGCACCCTGCCTCTGCCCCACGTCCCACATCTGCCCCACAGCAGCACCGGTAGATGCTTTCCCTTGAGCAAAAGCTCTCACACCTCTGCCACTGTTCTGGGCACCCGGAGGGACCACCCCACCCAGCAGAGCCATCCTCTGCCCCCCGGAGCAGCAAGCAGGCTTTAACAGCGGCAGTGCTGGCACCATCCCTTTTTCTTATCCCAGTCCCTCGCCCTGACAGCCCGACTTCAGCAGGCACAGGGGATGCAAGAAATCACGTCTTGCGTTTTGGGAACACAAGCAGTCTGTCAGCTCTGTCAAATTCAGGCAAGGAAGAGTCTCTTTTCATCGCTTCCCTCCCTTTCCCCAAATCTATTTTATCATTACCTTTCTCTACATATAATGGAGTTAATCAGAGACACATTTACTCTGCCTAGCTTGGGACTAAAGTTGAACTAGAAGTTTTAACTGTGCAGCAGCCCAGAGCAGAAATGCCTGCTCTGAAACACCACAAGCACTTCAAAGCAGAGAGAAAGAGCACTTGGAGGGTGTTCTATCAAAAAACGGAGCTGGGTGAAATTAAGCAGTTCCCAATATTTGAGATGACATCTCAGAACACAAAAACCAGCAGTGTGGGGGGGAAATCATGTGTTATTTATATACGTTCACACTATGGTATTTATCAATGGCAGAGCACTGGGGGAAGAAACATCACCACTACATCTGCAATATCCACATCCAAGTCCCCAGAGTCCTGCGCTAGCACTGTATCGAACAGCATCCCCGAGGCATGCCATATTTTAGGTGTTTGCAGAGCAGGAACAGGTAGCGCACCGTAAGGTCCAAGACCTTAATCAAGCCCTGCAACTCGATAGATTTCCAATACAATGAAGACAAAGAGGTGTCAGCTCTAGTTCTTATTTGCTAATACTATCAATAGGGGCTCAGCTCACTAGCAGTTAATTCAAAGCCAGGCTCGATTTGCACAGCAGTGATCTACACTAATTCCCATATGTGGCTAAGGGGAGATTTTGCCAACTAGACAATAGAAACAGCATTAGAGCTCCTGGAATGATGCTACCGCTTTTCTCTTCTGCTCTGCCACTTCCCCATCAAACTTCCACATGCTGGAATCTCCAGTTGTCTTCTCCCTTGCATCAGAAGACACGTGGAAAGGGCAGCAAATACAAAGGTACCTATTTCTTTTCCAGACGCAGCTTTATTGAGGCTTTTAAAATGCAACTTCCCATAAAATAGGGGCCAATTTCACACTTGGGGTTTTGTGCATTAAAAGACATGAAGAATTGCCATAATTAAGCAATTATAAAAGTATTTCTAAGCGATCCAACCGTAACTTAGCCTTAAAAAAAAAGTTTCTACATGTTGCTACGTTTCATAAAAGTTTATTAGCTTGCTCTGTCGGATACCAACTTTTGCTTGGTTTTGCTTTCAAGGTTCTAGTTCATCTCAACACTAGATCAGACTGTTTTGCCAAGATATTATACTACGGTTGTTGAGAAGTCTCAGGAAGCCAGATGTGCTACCCAGTTAGGCAACGAAGTGGTTTTATCCACGTTAGAAGTAGTTACTGCCTGGAAGTCTGGCCCTCATTAACCTACAGTTTGGCTCAAATGAAGCAGCGGCAGCAGCCTGTACCCACAGTTTACACTAATGAGTTACCCTGTCCTCTTCAAGTCAGCCGCACACAGCAGCCCACAACTTGGACCTGCTACTGATGCAAGTATCCTCACCCCCCCACCTCCTCCTCACTGCCAAGCAAACACCCACTGCTAACTACAGCCAGCACAAGGAAGGAATTCCAGGGGAGCAAGGGGGTGCTATAGTTTTCCCAGTTCGTGCAGTTTCCGTGCTAAGGAAAAATGAGGTTAGAGTCACCAGCTAGAGACCAGGCATTACCTTTCCCTTCCAAGGCTGCAAAACATCCCCAGCTTGGATTTGGTAAGACCGCGACGCAGCCAGCTGGCCACCAAATGGGAAAGAGACCTGCGTCACTCCCCCAACCCACCTCACAGCACCCGATTCCTATTAAAACTTGCATCATTAGAGAAAGGACACAGACTAAAGTACCTGCGCCACGCTCCTACTTCAGCAGGGAGTTAGACTAGGCGCTTGGTTCCTGCCACGAATCAAGATGCTAGAAAAAACCACAAGTCTGAAACAGTTTAACACAGGACAAAAAAGGCACATTTTAATATGTACAGCAATGCATTTGGGCTATAAATTTACCCAACACAACTGAAAAAAAAAAATCCAAACTATGCTTTTATACTTATTCCATGGTGTCAGCCTCATTCCTAGCCACCTACCTTTCTCTGCATCTCTGAATGCTGCTATATACACACACAAACAAACAATTACGTCATGAATGTTCATTTAGGCTCCCAAGTTCAAGTAATAAAGTTCAAACTTGCATAGCATCTTATGCCACTCAGCCATAAACAGTTACGATTGCATATTAGCTGGAGCAGCCATCTCTTTCAATTCAGCCAGTTTTGGCTGGCCACCATTTATTTTTTTATTTTTTTTATTTTTTAATCCTTGAGTCAGAATGTTTCCTAAGTCACCAGCCCTGAGGGATGCCACAGACTTCAAAATGAACCTCTTGCTGTTGTTAAGATCCTTTTAAACCAGAAATTTAGAGTGTTGTCAAGAACAGTTTTAAAAATGTAATACTGTTTATTTTGCTTCAAAAACATTTCAGCATTCTAAACATACAAAAAAAACAGAACGTTGCAAATTCGTTTAAGTACAGAGTGTTTTTGAACTTCAGTTGCTGCACTGGCTCTTCACTTAGTTGACGATGAAGAGATGTCTACAGTTTCAGTTTAAAAACTACCGCACTTAACTAAAAAAATCCATACACTTCTCATGCCAGCTGAACCCCCTTCCACAACTAAGAATGGCAGCAGAATGCTATTTCACTATATACAGAAAGACAACTTTAAGCTAAATGGACGCCCACTGTAGTGTAAATAGATCTACCCTCACAGTGCATGCTTTGGGCCATGGCACCCCGGGGAACGTACAGCCTTTCCAAGTAATCACTGCTCCTCTAAGGCATCATAACTCTAAGCATGTACCACAAGAATCTGTCTAGTTTTTACAAACTATAGATATGTACAGTTTATAACCCAGGATTTTCTAGCCAATAACCATATAGTAACACCACCTTACAAATTAAAAAAATGCTTGAAACATTTTTAAATGCTTTGTTACACCAACAGCAAAGTGCACAGAGTTAGGAGAACACTAGAGGCCTTTTCATTTTAAAAATGTTTGGAAATATGTACAACTTTGATACAGTTTCAGGGTGCTCACTACACCCATGGCCACTTCATGTAAACCAGTTACAATTTCTAGAGTACTTTTAGAAACTACAACGCGATCGGAATCCAAATTTCTTTTTAATTAAGCCTAATAAGGACAAAAGACACCATCTCAAATAAGAGGTGCTTCATTTATGGTGTTTCCCCTACTCTATGGTATTCACATGGAGACAAGTATTGTACAGTTTTATTCATCATCATCATCTTCATCCTCCTCTTCTTCATCCTCCTCCTCCTCTTCGTCTTCTTCCTCTACCTTTTTCCGAGCAGCTTTGGTTGCTGCTCCCTTTGCGCCATCAAACTTTCCTTTAGACTTGTAGTCTGCAACATCCTGCAAAGTCAAGGGGATGTCTTAATTTGCTCTAAGCAGCGAACACATACAGCATTTGTACAGCAGCAGGCGTTAGCGTAATGGGACTGACCTTCAGCAGCTGCACCCCCAAAAGGGGGGGCAGCCAGCACTACGGTACGTACACAGGTATGCAGACACCTAAGCGTACTCAGCTGCCTCCGGATGATGGAAGTCTTGAACCCTGCGTTTATGGTTATTTCTTTGAGGAGGAGAAGAGAACCCAGCCTCTCTTAGAGGTTTCCTGCTAACGGGACAAAGCTCCTTCACCAGCACAGCAAACCCTTTGCTGGAGCAACACGAGCAGCCGCCGCTGCGCATCACTGGGGGAAAGCTCTCCCTCCCTGCTGGAATCCACCTGCGGCTCGCTACCCTGCTCTGTCCCAACATACGCAAAGTTCAGCCACGTAGCACGCAGCGCAGTGACAACAGATCTGTAAGCTGGAGATGCTCGCTGTGCTGGGGCCACCTTAGCTGGGTCTATGTTACAGAAACACATCAACACCACAGCCGGTATGGAAGAGGCACAAGTGAAAAACAACCTTACCTTCTCATACTTCTCCTTCAGTTTAGCTGCCTTATTATTATAAGGCTGCTTTTCACCATCGCTGAGGTTGTTCCACATCTCGCCCAGTTTCTTTGCTACATCCCCGATGGATATGCCAGGGTTTGTGGACTTGATCTTGGGGCGGAACTCTGAACAGAAGAGGAAGAAGCCAGACCTTGGGGAGAAGCACCAGAGGACAGTCAGCACTGCAGCAGCACACCCGGGGAGCATCCCCCGGCTCCTCTGTCCCTCACCCACAACATTCACACACGCACTCACATACTGAGTAGAAACACTGGTTTTTTTAAACTTTAGAAAAAACAACATACAAACCCAAACATGTTTTGATTTTACCAAGGCCCAGACCTGCAGCCTTCACTCAGTGCTGTTTTTAATCAAGTGTTGTCTATGCCCCCACCCAATTTCATCTTAGATATAGATACACAAGTCTCACTGTGACCCAGTCATTTCTACATCTTCCACCACTACAAGTTTAAGGATAGCAAGTACTGACAATTCCTGTTAGTCCTCTATGTGCTCAAGATTACAAGCTGCCTAGAAGGTCTACAAGATACTATCAGTCAGCTGTGAACATTACCAATGCTGCTATACCAAATGCACACCCCATCCACTTCCTTTACAGAGACCTAGCAGTTGTGTTACAGGGTGTGAAAACACCAAAATACTTGTGGGTTTAATGCCTCAAAGTTACTTACGGTGGTCGTTTCGGGGCATTGGGGTCCTTCTTCTTCTTGCCACCCTTAGCCGGTCCATAGTCCTTCATTTCTCTATCATATCGTACCTTATCAGCCTTCGCCATTTCATCAAATTTAGCTTTCTCCTTGCTTGACATAGTCTAAAAAAAAAAAAAAAAAAAACAAAACAACACAACAAAACCAAACCAAAAAAACAAGACACCGAACCTGTGATTACCCAACTGTTCAATAGCTGGCAAACTTTAAGTAAACAAGCCAACACATACTGACTCGACAGGGGAGTTTCGGAATTTGTTTGTTTTCTAACCGGACCACCTTGGGGACGAAGGTCCTGTACCGGAGACAGCAGCCACAGCTGGCACACTCAGCGAGAGGGAAGCAACGGGAATGGGACAAGCACAGCCAGAGTCTTCCTCCAGGACACTGGCCTGGAGGGAGGCAGCTGCTGCTGAAAGGCACTGTGCTTGGGAACAGGGAAGAAAAGACCAGGCTGCCTAGAAGCACCCGAACAGGTAGATACAGTGGGCTGAAGCCTTCACAATCATTACAGGAGTCAGCAGCACCCGATCAATGGCCGGGACACCTCGCCAAGAACAGCACACAGACCAAAACAGCACCGGCTCCCTTCATGTTCGGACACACACGCATCAGCCTAGCAGACACCGTAAGGAGTTATCCCTTCAGGAAGTCACAAATTAAAGTACCTTCCACCTCTCTGAGCACTTCTTGGAAAACTCTGCAAAGTTGACTGGAACCTCTGGGTTCTTTTTCTTATGTTCCTCACGGCACGTCTGCACAAAGAAGGCATAGGCAGACATCTTGCCTTTGGGCTTCTTCGGATCACCTTTAGCCATCTTGACTCTGCAGGCAGAAGGGAAAAAAGGGGAAAAAAACCAACAAGTGAATGCAAGTACAGATGGATGCATGTATATGTGTGGATATGCATACAGTGCATATATATTTATAAGCACACACACCACTGTCCCCTGAAGTGTTGTCCCATCAGTAACACGTCCCTTTTCTCCCGCCCTGACACCGTTCACCATCCCTAATACAGAGACTCCAATTATTCTTCCTTGACACTTGGTTCGCCAACTTGAAGCAAGTGAAACTGGTCACTGGATGCAAGTTTTACTTCGATACATGTTTACATCACGTCCAAAGACTGGCAACAGGCTACGAAACAGACAGACTTCTGCCCATTAAGAGTTCTATATCAACTAATATGAAATATTTGTTTTAGTTGGCTACCACGCTGGGGCTTGAGTGGCACACGCAGTGCCAGGCTGTGACTTATGCCCTTAGGAGCTGGAGTTGACACGTTAGTAGTGGCTGGCCAGGCAGAAAGGCAGGACGGATTACTGCCCCCCACCCCGTAAAAGTGCGATAACCTCTTATGCAGAAGGCAGCGAGCAAATAAAGGCTCGTTTTAAACACAATAGGACCCGTGGAGCTCTGCGAGGTGAGCAGCACTTGCTCTTGCTCCACCAAGTGACACATGTTCGGAGGCATAGTGGTCAGTGCAAAGATGCGATGAGCAAGTCACCGAGAGGATGATGCTAACTTTTGGGCTGCGCTTCTTTCCCCCTCTTCCACAGCGGGTTGGGTTCCCTCCTACCT
>JAVJGI010000037.1:8927453-8965340 GCA_035590275.1 Ibycter americanus
TGATGGGCAGCGCCGGGCCGGGGGCCAGGGCCGGCTGGTGGCTGCCCGCGGCGGGGCCCCGCGGGCGAGGAGACACCCTGACGGAGCAGGGGGGCGAGGGGAGCCCCTTCCGCGGAGAGACGCGGAGCGACAGGGACCAGCGACGGCAGCATCCCCGGGGAGAGGGTGGGCGGGAGCGGGAGCCCCCGGCCTACAGTAGCCCTTTACCGCTAATTTCTGCCCTAAAGCCGTAAGGGCCCGATTCCAATTTCAAGGGCAGCGTTTGCAAAGCCCGTTACTACTGTGCGTAACAGCGAGGGAACCGAGCCCAAGAAACAAACTCCACTGACAGTTCCAGCACACGATGGATGGAAAAGGAACTACAGAGCAAGAAACGGCGTGGGGAGTGGGGATCAGAGAGTTTTACCTACTCATTCATCAAATCAAGCACCAAAACGATTAACCTGAATTACTATTTCTAACCTACTTCCACAATTTGTTTGTTATTAACTCTCGGGGATGTGGTTGTCACAGAGGCTGGCTGTGTGCAGGGGTAGCTATAACCGTGCCCTTAGGACCGAAACCAGCCCAGCGCGGCTCTGGGGCCAAGGGCTCCTCTGGCTCTCCTGAAAGAGCTATTTCCTATAGGGAGCTGCCAAATGGTTAAACTGGTATTAGTGGCTGACCACAATTGTTGGTTGGCTCAGAAAAAAGAGCTGTTATTTTAAGGCTGGAGCAGTAAGACTCAAACCACCACATACTGTTATGGGCTGGGCGTAACTGCCACCCTTCTTTTATGATAGCCAGAAGAAACAGTTGCCCTCTTTAAGGACTAGATAGTGAAAAGAAGCCTCCACCCTGGGCTGAGACGCTGACAGGCAGTGGGGTTTACCAGATACTGCCCTGTGGAAGCACTTATGGCTATAACAACATATGGTCACAGGTTGCCTTTGCCGGAAGAGATCACAACAAAACGACGGATGGGACATAGAGGAGTGCCAACCTCCTGCTGACAGATCGACTGGGAAGCATGCAGAATTTCACCCAGGATTTCAGCCAAAGTCCTGCCTGGATTTTTCCCTTGGGGTACACCTCAGCTGGTCTAGCAAGCACCCAAATCCATTTCTCATCCATATGCAGAACTGCCGAGCCTTATAGAGACCTTAGACCTGTGTCCTTGGGCTTTCCAAAGCATATATGTTAAAACCAGTCCTGACAGCCTCTCGCCCTATTTCTACCTTCTAAAACCAAAAGCACAAAACAAGGGGTTCATTCATAAACATTAATGAGGCTACCTGAGGGACTGTATTCTGTAGCATCATCATAAAATAAGACAAGCAATACTACTGCAGGATAATCTCTTTGTAGCTGATAAACATCCCTCTCACCTATTTTTAGGGATACTTTAAAGTGTTTCAAACTAGTTGAATAATTAAGGCTTTTTTCTTGGCTCTGGTGCTGCAGAATTTTTTGCTCTGCAACACTTTCTTCCTCAAACCACAACCTCATCCTACAGAGCACACCAAGCTGGGAACATTGCAAAGGTGAGGGGTGACAGCCCGGGTGGGCAGGCTTGCTTAGGAGTTTGCTTAGGACAGGCACCCGGCATCAAATGTGCAGTCCTGCTAGTCATCTCCAGGGCATCCCTCCCATTTCCCATAGACCAAGGGAAACATTCCCTAAGATGCTTGTTCTAGGAAGGCCAGGAAAGTTTTGACAGCTGGTCAAGGGGCAAAGGAGATATTTTGGTAGCTGAGAGACAGCTGGGTTGAAGGTTTTGTCCTAGCACTCGCAGCATGGTTTTGAAAGCAGCGGAGGGCTGAGTAGCAAATGGGTGAACATAACCCCTATAGGGAAAGCTTCTACTCACCCCGAGAACTGCCACCGCTGAAAGATATTCTCCTGCAGTGCCCTCTGCCCTGCACATTGCACCTGGCCCCCACATCCGAGTGCTTTCCTGTGGGGCACCAAGAAAACAGCCTAAAACGTTGGCTGAGCAAATCTAACCTTTTGCTGCAACCAGAGTCCCACTGCCTCCTACACACCAGCTCTGGCCTTCACCTGACCCCTCCGGGAGCCAAGGAAGCTCACTAACCTCACAAGAAATAAACAAGCGAAGCCTAAAATTCGTCCTCCTCTTTTTTGCTGGGTTAGCTTTCTGCTGGATTAGCAGACTGAACCAGTGTACCAAGGAGTCAGGCAAATACCAGAGCCAAGGCAAAGGAGGGTGCAGAAGGGTGCACACACTCCTAAGAAGTGTGGATTGGGCACATTTTAGGGTTTTTGATTGTTTGTTTTAATATTACAGATTACTCTGTATTTATGCTATAGGAAGCACAAGAAGAAAAGCAAAACTAAAAGAAATTTCAGGATGCCTGGCTCTCAGCGCAGAAGGCAGCAAGGTCTGCAATGACGCTAGCAGAGCTCCATGCATAGTCTTGTACCTTCCATTCAGAAAATTCTGACCTGATCCCCGCCATGATTGCTACAGGCGGGATTTATTTTGCAAACACATGCTAAGTTTTTAAGCAACTGTCAGCCATACCCTGCATCCCACAGCAGGCACCCAGACTGGGCAATGTCTTGAAATAAGGACTGAGGCATAAAATGTGGCTCAAAGTCCCATAGAAAGCAGATAGCTTCCAATACTTGCAGTAGCTGGCTGCTGAGAAGACTGACCACAAAGTCCTGTCCCATCTGGAGTCACCAAACGCTGAAGGCTTCTGGCCCATGTACATCATGTTGGTGCTTCCAGGAAACAGTAGAGATGCAAACAGCTGAGGCCACGTCATTATCTGCCAAGATGGAGTGATATCTCCTCTTCAGCTAGAGATGATAGAACAGGGAGACTGCTGTGAAAAAATCTGGAGTCACCAAGGAGTCCTCCAACAAGTCAACAGATTATATAAATACACTTTAAATTCAGGAAAGTCATCAACAGCTAGAAGTAAAATGCTGCCTTCTGCTCCCTAGAATGGCCCAAGGTCTACAGTAAGTTCTATTCTTCAGGCAACAGCCAGATCTCATCTGAATGCCAGCGACAGCTGGGTGCGGTTGGCCTTCTCACAGCTCTGTCCTGCTCCAGATATGTCAGCCTGCTAGCAGAACAAGGTCCACCATCTAAGCCGTTCAAAAATCTGAAGTGCTGAAAAGGACCAGAGGAATAACTGATCTCTGTGGAACACTGTATGATGGGTGTAGTAAGGAAACTGTATCCTCACCACCACTGATCAGCTCCACAGTTTATACAGTCCAGTCATTCTCACAACACACCTCGACCATCTCGTTCCCATCAGTGAGACCATGAATACTTCAGAGGGATCCTGGAAGACAAACAACTGTGTGTAAACGATTAGTCCTCAAGACCTTTTACAAGCTTCCCAGTCTGAATCCGGACTTTCTTGATGTAGGAAGTTAACTTTATGTTATGTTAATATGACATTAACTTGTACTTGACCTCTTGCTAGTTTCACTAGGCACTTGCTCCGCACTTGGGAGGATTTCAGCCAGTTGATTGAACTGATGTTGTGTCCTTACTGGGTTTGCCCAATATTGGTCAGAGCACATTGTGCTCGTCGTGTTGGCTATCTTGATCATGGGTGGCATCACCTAGTAATAGCTAGGAGGAGGCTGGTATGAATTCACACACTGAAATTTCAAAGCATCTCAGTAAATCAGAAACACACCAGTCACAGAAAAATTACTAGGGCCCTTGATGTAATGATATCCCCAAAATGAGCTACTGTGTCTGAAAAACTTCCCAAACATACATGATCATTTCCAGGAGGAATGACACAGTTACCTGGTTCCCATTTTGGAGGGGCAGCACAAATACACAGTGCATTGACAAAGCAGTTTATTGAGGAGCTGCTCGAGCTCAGATTTGGCAGCATCACTGGGAATCGGCACCAAAGTTGTTCTAGTCTGCAGCATACATGCTTGGAGATGTGCTATTTCACCCCGTCAGCTTTTATTTTCCAGTGCTGATAACTGAGTTTTCACCTTTCTATCCACCAGCTGATGCAGGTGTCAGAAAGCCAAGAAAGGCTGTGGTGGCCCATAACTGCAATGAAGTATTGGATACCAGTACAGCGTCAGTCCTTTTGCCCTTTACCCAGCTTTGGAATACGTTGAGCCCATGACTGTGTGGTTAAATTAGGAGCACCCATGTTGCTGTGCTCCTGACCACACTGGGGAGTCTGTTTGAGGCAAAGAGTACAGGAGGCATCAAGAAATCTCACTGGAAAGCCTGGGGCCATCTGCCCACTGTCCTCCTGAGCTAAGAAGTGACTTTCTGAGGTCTTCTAGGCCACGGAATACCGTGGGTTACAGGAAAAATAGAAGTTTCCCAAAAAGAAACATGCTTGCTGTTCACAGGGTAAGGAAGTTCAGGAAAACATTTCTGGTAAATATTCAGTTCTATCAGGTATGCAACTCTGTTCCCATGAAACGTTTTATCAAGCAACCTGGACATCCAATGTCAGCATGCTGAAGATGTGCTCAAGGCTCTGGCAGAAGCACCAGTGAGGGGCCACCCACCTCTGCTGCGAGGGGTTAGCCCCAAGGCAGGTAGCAGCAGCAGGGTCCCTTCCACCAGCCCCACTCACAGCCCTGCCCGGAGGCTGGCACCGCGCTGGGCTCGGACGGTTCACAGGCAGCTGACCTCCAGCACACCAGCTCTGTGAAACGGTCCCAGCACAGCCACAGCCATCCTGGAGCATCGTCATGTTCCTCACAGCGGCGTATCAAACCATCCTGCCCTTAGCAAAGCCAGTTATTCCATTGTGGTCGGCAAGCTGCAGTTTAAGCAGTATAATTACAACTGCATTTGGCGCTTCCACTTCTGTCTGGATCGCATCTCTGCACAACCCTTACCCACCGGCAAAATTCTCCAGTGAAGACTTGACCCGAATGAAAAGGCTGATATAAATACATCCGTAGGGTTCTGCCAGCAATTAGGAATAAGGGCGGGGGGAAATCCCTCCTAGGAATCTAACAAAGCCAGGAAACCTTTTTAAGCAGAACCAGCCTATCAGAGTGACAGAGTTGACATTTAAGGTTGGGTGGACAATAGCGACGTGAAAAGTGTTAAATGACCTGTTCATCTCAACAGCACATTCATTAGGCTAGTTAGGGGGCTGTTTCAAAAGCCTTCAGTTTGGACCTAGCTTCTCCCATCACTGACCCTCTGTGTTAACATGCAATAGAGACGAAGAGGCTCAATTAACCCTTCTCTAGCCAGCATAGTTGAAAGCTCTTTGCAGAGGTTTGATTTACAAGAGCTTTTTTATTTTCTTTTTTTCTTTTTAAAATCAAGAGTTTGACTTCAGTAAAGTTGAGTAGGAATCTCCCCATACGAAACCCTCCCAGTTTCACAATATGTGGGATTTCCACGCATGGATTTTCTGATGCCCAGGGCCTGAGGCTGATTTCCAAGTCCTGTAACTATAGTAAAATATTTGTAATTGCTCACTGGGATCTCAGCCAGTGAGAATATTTCCTCTTTAACCTACGAAACAAAAAGAGTTATCTTAAATACATGCTGAAAGCAGAAAATAAAATTAGCAATGGTGTTTAAGGAGCTTGCCAGCATGCAAGTTCAGAGAGACAGAGGTTAATCTGATCCCAATTCAACTACGGGAATCCTAATGTTCCAATGATTAAAATATTAGTCCAGATGAACAGGTGACCCCCCCAAATCCCCTAATGGGATGGCACAGCCTGTTATCCCCTGTAGCTGTATCCCATTAAGCTGACACCTCTGCAGGAGCAGGATACACTCCCAGTTGCACACACAAAATTAATTATTGTCAAATGCACTTCATGGGGACTGAGGTGAGAAATACAAGTTAAAATAATTGACAGTCATATTAGGCAGCAGTTCAAAACCTCCTTGCAGTATAACCACAGGCAAGATAAACAGAAACTCATGGTTACCTTCACAGGTGGGCTCCCCCTGCTTCTTGTCACATTGTCCCCACTCCTCTTGGCTTTTTTCTTCCTTTCTCTCCCTTCTCCCCCTCCTGATTTTCCTTCCCCTCACACCTCAGCCCTGGCTCTTTCCCAGCACACACTGCCAAGCTGCCCAGGGGGTGGCAGGCAGGCAGTTTGCCCCTGCACACCTGCTCCAAGAGATTTGCCACCACGGTATAGCACCTCCTACGCTACCAGACTCCTGGAAATTGCATGCCCCCTGCATGCTGCCTCCTTACATTCCCGGCTCGTCTCTGCTCCCTCATCTAACACATTCTTCCTGCCACAACACACTTTCTTCAGGCGTCTCCTTCCATGCTCAGCTACCACAGGACCATCTGCTCCCACGTATCTTCTTTTTTAGAGGCACTATCCCAAACCTTGCAAGCCCCAAGTGACCTGGCTTACGGACAATGGGCAAAATTCAACTTCCGAAGGGCGTTTCTGCTCCCATTTTGCATGCGAAGAACCACACTCCAAAAAATCGAGGCACTGAAGAAAAAAAGAAGAAAAAAAAAAAGCATTTATCTACCTACCTCACCAAGCCACATACTAAAAGTAGGAAGACAGGACAACTGGAAACAATCTCCACAAGTTTCCCATAGCCTTCAGAGGAGATGGAATCTAGATGTAATTTTAAAGGAGAAGATTGTAAGTGTTTTCCTTGCACTTTAATTGGCAAGTAATCAAGACCACATTCAATGCAACACAAGTTCTTGCAATCACGCTGTGACAGCAGACCAAGAAACTCTATTAGGAATCCAATGCAATTACAACCCAACAGCAGTCCGGCAAAGGACTAGGTATAAAGGGAGGCGTGACCTCACATTAGAAAGAAGCTGGTGATGATACGGCTGAGGTGTAGTTCAGACGCCACTGAAGTGACACTAACGGAAGCAATCAGAAAGGCTGGCACTGGGACAAGAAAGCTGCCACTGGATACTTATTTCACAGTCCTGAAATTTTACTACAGTCGGAGTTGCTTTCAGATCATCAAATAACTGTTTCCAAAACCATGAACACCCCTGCCCTGCGCTCAGCAGTATCTGAACACAAGTGTGCATCCTTTTCTCTTTGGCCATCCTGCCACCACCCACACTTCAAAACAGGACTGGGGCAGCCCACACCATACAGACACGAGGATACATTAAAACCACTCACGTTCAAACGAAGAAAAGAAGTGAATGTTCTGCACGAAGCACAATCTCGGTGCTACGCTATCTCACAACACGTTTCCGAACGAAGCTTTGGGTCTGGCCATGGTTTGTAAGTTTTAAAGACAGGCTGCCTGTCGCCAGATGCCGGTGTCACTGCTGAGACGGGCAGTGACGTACAAAGTCGTTGGCTAGAGAGAAGGAGGAACAAGTTTTCTCTGCAGGAACTGTGAACCGAGCGCTCGGTCTCTTCCCTGCCTGGCCAGGCTGCCGGGGCGATCAGCTGCGGGAGCGTGTTGCGCAGACCAGCTGCTCTGGCTGGCATCTGAAGTAGGTTGAAGGTCTGGGTGTAGGAAAACAAGGAGAGCGTGGGGTGATTGCAGCCCGGTGGGGAAACACGCTGCTAGCGCAGCAGGGCTTTAAGAGGGGTTAAAAATCTCATTGTCAGAAAAGATATAAAAATATAGGTCCTGCAAAGGCAGAGACTAAAGCTGTTTTTCTTGATCTGTGACCTGCACTACACTGCTGGGACGTAAGATCTCCAAACACCACTGCAAAGCTAGGAAATTAATACATTGCCCATATGCATATAGACTCCCAAAAAGCAAGGGGGAAAAAAATGCAGATTAAAGTTACAAGTATTTACAGTTTAGGAGAACATTTAATCGGTTGTAAAAAAAACCCACCAGGGTGACACTGCACAAGCTGATTCTTGGATTGTCTTCAAAGGCTTAGGGGGACCTTCAGTGAAGCAGGGAATGAGAAATACTGGTGCGGGAAAGACCTCAAAGTCCCTTAAGCCTTCCCCGCTCTCCCCCATGACCTCTCCGTCCCCTATATGTTTTTTCTTCTCATAAATCTGTTCAGAAAATACCGTTTCCTTTTTGGTATCGGTTTGGTGCTATTGCTTCACCATAGCAACAGACAGCAAACAGCAGCTCCCACAACTGGAACTTGTTGGCTGACTCAGGTAGGCTCTCCTGCGGCAGCAGGCTTCAGTGACTCTCTGCTTTTGGAAAAACTGCTCGGTTGCATAATTCTAGATTTAATTCCAGTAAAAGAGAATATACACAATTAACTAAATGCCACCAATTAAACTATCAAGAAGGCAGGAATATTTTCAGTCACTGCGCTTTGTACGCAGCTACACTGTAATCAAGGGACGACGGCAGCTCCTGTAGGCACACCAACCTACTTTTAAAGTAACTGCCTCAAGTCCCGGAGACAGACTTGGAGCTCAGAGCCCACCAGGGCAGCTAGGTGCACCCAGGCAGTTCTTCATGGCATGGGCCAAACTGCCAGTGGTGCCTGAGCTACCAGAGCCCGGGGGTGAGATTTTGTGAAAGACCAAAAGCCCAGGTCAATCTCAAGCAACGCCCAGCAGTGAGGATGGATCTGAGCTAAGACACCAGGGCACAGACTGAAGCAGATGAGGCTCAATCCTGCTGCTAGTCCGTGGAGTTACTACACTCAGCAGGCAGGTAAAGGAGTCAACAGGATGACGAAGCAATGAAAGAAAGGGAGTATTGCAACGCGCAGTTGCGACTTGCATGAATATCTTTACATGACTGAAAAGCATAAGAGAGACAGAGACTGTGACCAGTTATCCCACTCAGGTGGCTACCACCACCTGCTTACACCTGTCCTTGATGATGTGGAAGGAACAAATTATTTTGGGGGAAATTTAATAACACAGGGTGTAGGTTTCTGCCAAGTGCTCCCGAACTCTTCTTGCTTTACATGCGTTGAACATCTGCTTTGTTAACAAATCTAATCCCTGTTTTGCATAGGACTGTAGCAACATTACAATGAGTGAATAGCAAATAAATTTACAGTGAAACTGTTTTTAAAATTGTATCACTTATGTGTGCACATATTCTTTATAGAGACACACATATGTATACACACATACCATAAGAATCGCTTTACAGTTAAAGGAAGGTGAAGTTCCTCCCCCAAATTTGCAACTATTGAAGTTTTATTTTAGGTTTGTTAACCCATTTCAAGTTTAAAATACATTGTCTATAGAGATCAGGGTGTGTATTGTATACCTATCATCACAGATTCCACTGCAGTCCATTGACCTTTTTTTTTTTTTAAATTACAACTTCTCATATCAAGACAAAGGCGTTTGATAAAAATCTCCCAAAATGTTTCAGCTTTGTGCCTTCTCCATCTAAAAGGAGAGTCCTTTCAAAGAAAAACAGCTTCAATCACAAAAAGCAAACATACTGAAAAGATTAAAACAAAATAAAAATCAAAAACTCACCAAACTTCCTTGCCGTATCATCAGAGACAGCACATTTTCAGGATATCAGCAGCAGCCCAGTGTATCTGGCATTTAAAAATATCCAAATAGCTTAGACCCTGCACAGCCCTTGCTGTTCTTTAGTTTATAAACTGGTGTCCAGATCCTGTCCTCCAGTTACAGAACCCCACTGAATTCACTGGAATTTCACAGATTAAATTCAGAACAGAATTCAGTTTTGTGTTGCTTAAGTATAATTGGCCCTTAGTATATTGGCTGGTGGAGATGGCTTTTCTCCTACCACTGCATAAACGGGTAAGGTAAAAATTTAATAACTAAAAATGTTTTTCAGAATCCTGTTTTCCTGGGGAGGGGGGGGAAAGAGTGTAATTATAAGGAATGGCAAAGTTAGTTGGTCTTACTGTGAGCATGGTAGCTGTGGTCTCTGGGTCGCCTTGTGCTCTTTCTGTCCTTCCATCAGCTCGTTTGTTTTCCACGTGGCTGCTTGTATATATACAATTGTGTCTGGTTATCATATGCTGAACGTGATTGTTATGCGCTCAGATTTATTCCCAGCATGAAAATTATTTGAAAACGGGTGGAATGAGGGGGAGAAACACAGCTATCATTTGAGGAACTCACACAGTAGAGCGCTCAAGAGCTTCCTTTCAGATCTGCCTTCCCTGCCAAGAAAAGGCATTGTTACAGTGACAGCCGAGAGGCATGTGTTACAACAGAAAAATCATACGGGATGCAAAATTAAAATCTCAATCACAGGTGAAAAATCAAGGCAGCAGTGGAGTGTGTATACAGCCCTGGTCTTTTCTTCCTGCCTCTTGGAAAAAGTTGCGAATGCCTGTCCTTACTGAGGTGGTACTGTACGATGGCCAATGCCTAAAGCAGGCTGGCTAAGCACCCTCCCAGCACCGCATCCTTTCTCTTCACGGTGTAGCCTTCGGCTCTGTTTAGAGCAGGAGAGCAGTGACTCTCCAGTCACCGGTTAGCTTCAGTGCACCGAGCCCTGCCTGTACTCCACCAGCCTGGGTCCCTGGTTTTGTCAGGTCTGCAGCTCTAGACCAGCTATCCCCCATCTGACTAGTCTCCCAGCTCTTCTGCACCACTCAGAAGGAGCAGGGACTGCATCTGCAGCAGGGACAGAAGAGGTCACCCCTTCCACCAGCGCCGCAGCCAGCGGCCCCTTCCAGCCCCCAGCTCACAGAAGACCTCCTCTGCCAGCACAGCCAGATCTACCACAGGTCCTTGCCAGTCGATCCCATCGAAGGAAGAGTGCAATTTCCCAATGCCCCACACCAGCACGACCACACTGGCAGGATCTTGCAGCATGGCTCGAGCGCCAGCATGACTGGTACACCGTGCTATGGTTTCCACAGAGGAGCACGGGGGCTCACACCTATGCTCAGCTGAGGATTTGAATCGCGCCCGATGACAATTTAAGAAAAAACTTGTCAATCCCGAGCAGATCCAGATAGAAATCAGGCAGGATTTCTCCACGCACAGACCACTGTATTTCTGAATGGCAGACTATGCTCTCCAGCTTCCTCTACTCCCAGCTACTCAGCATTTCTCCCCTGTTGTAGTAATTCTGGCCGACAACGCTCACTACTACTTACCCTCTTTGGATAATCACACCCTTACAGTACCTCTTGCAGCCTAATGTTTTACAATGAAATGTGAGAAGGTCTGAATAATCCTAATAGCAGTTCGGCAGCGGCACTCGCACAATTATTATATAAAAGGTAAGTGTGCTCCTACCAGCTCTCCATTTAAATTTATAGTGATTGGTTCCATACAGTAACATGGTAAATGAAAAAAATCCCCCAGCCTTCATTTAAGGCGTTTATAGTAAATAAAAAAATGTCGAGGGTTGTGTGTTGGCCCCTGGTCTGTCAGCTCTCTGTGCAGGAAGGGGATTCAGGCTCCCTTTCCTAGGCACGCATAAAATGCCGGGTGATATACGGCTCTGCTCCGTGAGGAGCGCGGCTGCAGTGAGAGCTGGAGGAACTCGGGCTGCTGGTCCTAAGGAAACCTTCTCTGCAAGCCTGGGCTGGGAGGGCCGAGGCAGAAATCACCCATGTTCTCTGCCTGCTTTCCCAGGGACACTTCGGCATCTTTTCCGGGTTTGGCGATGCACCGCTTCCCAGGTACAAGGCAGCATGGAGTTGAATCCCTGATTAATTCGGTGCACGGTGCCCCTACCATATTGAACAAAGGCTGGCAACTGTCAGATGTGGCGAGTATCATCTGAATTATTTTTTCCACAAGGAGCACAGACCTTGAGAAGGTTTTTAAACTATCTCCAGAGACTAAAGGCGGCTGTGCTGTTCTGATTTAGACTGCAGGGAAGACAGGTCTTCACTTGTGAGATTTTAATTTCGGTAGCTGCATGAGTAACTTTAGAAAATACACCTTGGGTCTGATCCTGACTCTTGCTGAAGTTAAAGGCCAAGATCCTGTGCAAGTGAACAGGCAGAAAGGTGTGATTCCGTGACACAAAGCCAAGCATCTGGGGGATGCTCAGCCCCATCCTGCTGCGAAATTCATCGCTCCTGGGTGCAAACACCAAGGTGCCTGCTCCTCCACGCTGCTCCCTGCTGAAGCCACCCCGGCAGGCTGCAGGCCCCCTTCTGCCCCTCTCCATGAGACCCCCTTCTGCCCCCCTCCATGAGACCCCACACCACACAGCCTCAGGGGGAAGAGCAGCCAGTACAAGTCACACTGTCCCCAAGCCACTGCGTAGGTGGAAGGCTTTGGAAGTACTGATCAGTGAGAACCACCCACGGCTGCTCCCCCTGGACCAGCTCCGAGAAGGGTCTTGCAGCTGAGTCAATGAGCACAGGCACCAGAGGGGTCTACATCACCTTTACATGCCCAGCATCACCTTCACTGTGCCTGCACTGCCTTTATGCTGCCCACACTTTCCTCCCTTACCACATGCCTGCCATCTCCGCCTCTGGGGAGGAAGGCACGTCCTTCAGCTTCTCACACCTTCATCAAGCTCTTTCTCCATCGGCACTCAACACACTGCCACCGGGTCTTGGCCAAGGGCACTTGCCAACAGGCTCCACCACCCAAACTGGCCGCAGCTGCTGGGTGGGATGTCTCGGAAACTGTCCCTACATGGTCCCCGGCCACTGGGACGCACTCAGCAGAGCCCCCAGCCCACGTGGGAGCTCAGGAGCAGGTCAGCAAATGGTGGGATCAGCCAAGGAGAACTTGCTCGTTGTCATCAGGGAAGACAATTCTCCCCCGCAAGGCATCCTGTGCTGTTGCAGAGTGGCACGTGGGCCTGCAAGGGCTGGCTCAGCAACAAGGAGCCAGAGATGGGTCGAGGAGTCCACAAGCACTGGCTGGGAGAGAGAACCAGCGTGTCTGGCCCCAGGAAGCTGTTTTTCCACTAGTTTAGTGACTGCAATAGGTCCCAAATCCTTTGGTTTTATTGGAAGCTGCTCCTGACCATGGCAGATCAGGGGAGATGACGGCCTCTCCTTCCTCCCTTCACCATGTCTCTGAGATGGTGCAACCAAGAGGACTAAGAGCCATCACCCACCTCGGAGCCGCTCACCACAGCGGTGGGGTTACCCCCAGGCTCTGCTGCAGCCCTGCCGTGACGGCTGGCACCATGAGTACACACCACTGGATGCCACTGCATTGCTGTGGCACGAGTCATTCCATCCAAGAGTATGCAAGCTAATGAGGAGGAAAGAGTCTCCCCATCCGTTTCCTCCTTAAAATAAATAAAGGAACAGACGCATTGCTGGCTAAGCCTCGACCCTACACAGCCCGTACTACTCACAGGGCCCTCTCCCCCGGAGCTGTCAGACGCAGCCCACGCTGACCTGCCTCCCTGACCCTGGTGCAGCCTTTGTCCTCGCACACCCACGCAGGGGATGTTGCCTGTCCCCTAATTTGCTGGGATTTCACAGCAAGACATGAATGCCAGTGTTTCTATGAAAGGGAGAGAGAGTCGCCAGCCGTGCAACATCCAGTGACAGATCCCAGCTCCTGGCGTAGCCAGCCGTGGCTGGCGTCTGCCTGACAATCACTTTGTTAATGCATTTCAAGACTCACCCCATACTTAGAGAAATCCTCCCCTCCCTACAAGAGGACACAAAGCAGAACCAGCCAGTTTGCATCTCCCAAGGCATACCAGGGGGTCAGTGGTGAATCCGAGAGCAGGAAGGGATCTGCAAAACTGCAATTTGTAAATCCCTCAGTGGGAGAAGTTTTAGTCCCCCCTCCCCCTGCTTAGAGGATCTCTAGCGTCAGGGGCTTTACACTCCAGTGGCATGTTCCCAGTGTGCCTTGCACATCTGCTGAACTAAGGTAAAACCGGTCACTGCAGAGCTGTGATTTATATCACCAGGGTAAGGCGCTGCCGGAGAGGTCCCTCCCTGCTGCAGGAGGAACACGCGCTCACTGCTCTCTCTCTCCTCATGCATCCTGCCCTTGCCATCACTGCATGGTTGCAGACAAGAAGACTGTTGTGAGATTGTCACCGCTCCTCCTGCTTTTGCAGCACCCAGACATCCCAAGGCGTGCAGCTACTGTGCTGCCCTGCAAAGGCACTGGGCAGAAGAATGGCCCAGGCATCCCTGCTGCAGTCCCTGCCGCGCAGCACCCCCTGACCTCAGTGCTCTGGAGCAGCATAGGCAGCTTCACCCTGCACACGTGCTAGCTGGGCGCTTGGAGACCTCCACCAGAGCTGGCCAGCTGGCTGGGCTGCAAGAAGAGTTAACTTGGTTGAAGGCGGCAGAGGAATAAAAGGCCTTCCTTTCTCTGTTTGTCAGGCAACAGGTCACACGTGCTTGCAGACAGATCCCAAAGCCTGTCTCTACTCTCACATTTCCTCTCTTCCTTTCCCTGACGCTTTTCTGACACATCTTCTTGTGCTCTTTGCTCAGCTTTCAAAGTAACACTCCTCCCCGCTTGTTCTCCTTCCCACTCCTTGTCACTGGAGTCCTGCTGCTGTCATCACACTCCCATCAGACTTCTCCTTTCAACTGTGCGTTTCCACGCTGTCTCTCCCAACTGTCACATACGCTTCTGGTTCAAACATCTGTTCCTCCCCCTCCCAGGGAAGTTACTCCAAAACATGCTGCGTTCTGTCTGAATGGCAGGAAGGATAGATTTGGTTGTACACGTGGTTGTACACAACCATCCACGCTGCCAAGTGAAAGACTCCTCTTCTGTGATTTGGTCTCAACAATTCCCAGGGCTATAAGCTCTGTCTCTCCTTATTCTGCCGGGATGAAGAGCAAGAAGCCTGTTTCTTGCATCCTACAGCCCGGTTGCTCATGGTGAACAGCCTCTACTGCGCAGGGAAGCAAAGGAGAGGGATAGTCACCACCCCACACAGAAGGGAGGTCTGCATGACCATTTTCTGTAACGGGGTAAATGGATGCCCCTGCAAGAACGACTCAGCTCTGTGGTGGTACAGGGAGCCCATGTGTTTCACAGCACCAGCAAGGGACTGCCTATTTATAGGAGCACTGTGGCTACCCAGCACCTAATAGCTAGTGTTGCCCAATGGTCTCAAAGGGCTCATGTCGCTGCATGGCGAGACCCAGGCCAGTGCTGAACACAGATGCAGGGGTTAACTCAGGCAGTATGCCCAGCATGATGTCACGCACAGTCTGTGAGCATCTTGGGCCTCAGTGGTGGAAGACATTTCTGGGTCTCTGCCGCTGGCCACAGCAGTCCTGCTGCCTGCACACCCAGCTCTGCTGCAGCCCTCGAACTGCCCAGCCTCACTGACACCATGGGCAGGCGCAGGAGCGATCATGGGGGGATGAACAGCTGGTCTCTGGCCTCCTCCTTGCTCTGTCCCCATGCAGTAGCTGGCGGCGAGGCTGTGGTGCAGGAGCAGCACGCATCAGCAGTGCTACTGTCTCCATGCTCGGACAGACAGAAACCCAAAATCTAGCTCTGCGCAAAACCTCAGGGTAAAAAATGATATTCCAGTCCTTGGGTCCTTCCATCTTTCTCCAAAGCATTTGGTGTCACTTAACAGAGACAGCAACTGGAGCTGTGTGGGGTCTCTGGTCGCACTTCACCTGGTCATCTTCTGCTTCTAGGCAGAGGGAGCGCTGCAAGCCCACCCTGTACCTCCACCATCACACCAGCAGCGGCTCCTTCGACTCAGCTCAGCCATCCCCTCCAGCTGGGCACTGGTGGCCAGCATGTTCTCATGCACCAGGCACACCATATGCGAGAGCCCGAGGCTGCTCCATACTCACAGCAAACCTCTCAGCAAATGGTGCAGCTGGTCACAAACCACCTCAGTTAAGGCAGGTGAAGTTGTCAAGTCCTTTATTAGTGCAGCCACTGAGAGTCCCTCCTTTCATAGGGAAAATTGGTCTTTCATGGGCTTCAGGCACATCCCCAAACCAGGTGTCAGAGAAGAAGGTTCAGAGGGTTTTTGTTGCTGGTGGTAAGTTCTGCCCATAGCTGCAACCCCAGTGAAGAAACTGAAGTGTAGTTTCTACTCTATTCCCTTTTCAGCTGCTTCTAAGTTTCTCAAACAGATTCCTATTCAGGGTGAAATGTTCAGTGCTTGGTCTCAGCTCAGAGATGATTTCTTTTATTTCCCCCTGCAGGAACTGTGAGCAAAATACTAAATGCAGTAGATTTGGAGTTTGGGGAGCGCAAGCAATCAGATATTTCCCCCTCGTTCCCTCTGATACCATATGTTCCAATTGGAAATTTTACACTTGCATACTGGTAACTCGTAAATGGTGGAGATGATAGACTTCAAATGTTCTCATTGAGAGGCAGAAAACAAACCCAGATTTAACAAAATAATTGGTTCAATACTGTTAAGATGAGTTTAAAGAATTCTGATAATGCTTTTCCCTTCCCTGCTGTCCCAGGAGGGCCAAGTACACAAGTTTTATTTTAATCTATGTGCTATAATTTTAAGGATAGCTGACACAAGGTGGTCTTTGTTAAGATGTATCTATTTGCTTTGAAATCCAAAGAAGTTCGGCGCTTACAGGCTGCCAGAAATCACACACCTATTATTCAAGGAACTTTTGAGCTCTGCTGTCAAAACCGTCAGAAGCCTGTGAGCTGAACAGCTCCCTTTCAATGCATTTTTGTGCTCATTTGCAAACTCTGCAGTGGGATTGCTTGCAGCTTTATTCCCCTCAGCCCCAAACTCACCTAAAACTAAAGGCAGAGAACCCCAGTGTTCTTGTAAGAGCATGTTTGGGAACCCAGCCTTCCAGAAGCAATGGCACCCTAATCATCCTCACCCATGATGCTGGCTAGGTCACCTTACATGTCACACACTTTGGTCTTTTTACTTCAAAGTCAGTCCTGCAAACTCCATGCAAGCTTTGTGTAACCTGTTCATACTCCACATGTTGGTACAAGTACATAAGTTATAAGACACAATCAAGGAACTTCAAGCACAGGTACTTCCTGATCACAAGTGCTCAGTCATTATCAAATTCCTGTACGCATATGGATGGTTATATACATTACCTTTTCCAGGGGCAGGTTTACAAAGGGGATGTAGGGAGGCAATACCCCTCCATCCCTTCTCCCCTTACCACTGCATGGCACAGATGTCCTTCTGTATGTGGCTGGGGAGCTACTGAGCAGCTGCCCAGCCCGCCTCGCTCCCCCTGCTCCATCGTGGTCCTGTTTACAGCCAGGAGAGTCACTACTGACAGCTCGCGTGCATTTAGCAACTCGGCCAGCAGATCACTACCAAAACAGACTAGCACATCGTGGCACAAAACCCCAGCATACAAAATCACCCTGTTTGGGCAAGGAAGTCTCATGACCTGAAACTCACCAAACACAAGGGCTGGCAGACCGTCGAGGAAGCAGGTGATGGCTCTTTTCCAATCCTGCTGACCAAAGTGACCCGGCAGCCACCTGGAACACAGCAAGAGATGAAACCTCTTTGGCAAGCAGCTCCCAGCCTGTTCTTTGCCTCCACAGCATCTGGCACAAGCTAGTTTCACATCTAGAGCTCTTGATCACTTTGGTCTCCCAGATAGTTATATACCTTAATGATTCATGATTGTTACTCGAGTCCCACCTGCAAGCAAGGAAGCCTCCACACCAGCCTGCTAACGTTACGGGATAGCTGTGGGCTCACTTCCCAGCCTCCTGGGAGCTACTTCGTGACGCCAGCCTCAGAGCACGGTGATTCTATTAAGTGCTATGGAATTAATCTTGATTTATGCCAGTGGGAGGGAGAGAATAATCAAGTCCTGTGTCTTCACCTTCTGAGCTACTGGTACTGCTCTGATGTTCTTCATACTTCGAAGTGCTTTATTCTGGTCAGGATGGTAGAACTACTTTGCTTCTGTATCCTCAAGCTTCGGTCATTCTTTGCTGTAATTCCTTGCAGTGGCTTCTGGAAAGGTGTTTTTCTCCCTCCACTCCCCACAATAAATGAGTTTGTCACTTGAAATATACTGCCAATGTGTTACATGTCCCACAGTGTTTGTGGTTATATCAGAAGTGTTTGTTTATAGCACCATAATTCAGCAATATCTTGATTACAGGGGAGATGGTGTTGTAACTCACTGTGGCTAGAGAGAATATTATTTTTCTTTTCCTTTAATATAAAATGTTGATTTTCAGTCAATACACTGAAAGAAAAAAGTGCAGTTGTTGCCCTAGTAACCAGCTGCCTTGTAAACCATAAGATGTTAGGAGCACAAGGTGTTAATTGTTCCAAGTGCTGCTTGTGGTCAGGGATAAAAGCTAGAATGGGAGAGATCATAAGAAACATCTGGGAAGATAACAACAGCTGGTCTCTGCTTGGAGAAAGCCTAGGCAACTGCAAGTAGAGAGGCAAGGTGAGGAGAAGCAACACTGCCACCAGAAGAGCAGAATGAACTGAACTGGGGCCACGGGTGAACACCCCTGAGCGAAGCCTCCGAGAGCACAATGCTTTGGGAGCCTGGCAGGTTTGTGCCAGGCATGCTCAGTTCAGCATCTCCACCACCAGACGTAGCAGCTTCTCCTGCCGCTGCTTGTTCCCTCCTGCTGACCAGACCCACCTTCGCTTCCCCTTCTGCTCCGTGCCCTGGGGTTTCCATGCACTGTGCTCCGAGAGGCTCCTTCCCACGTGCTATTCAGCACGAATCGAGGCCCATCCTGCAGAAGGTGCCTCTCTGCAGAGCGTTTCCCCCAGCGCAGCAAGCCAGGACAGAGACCCTCCCTGTCACATACCACCCGTGTTGCAAGGCAGCTTCTTGCCCCGCTGAGCAGCTCTTGCTTTCAGGCTCCCTGCACGGCACAGCACCCAGCACCTCGCTGGCTGCTCCTGCCACGCACGCATCCCGGCCACGCTGCCCGCTGGCAAGCGGAGCAGTTGGTTGCCCGGCGTGCAGGCAGAACTCCACACGGCATCTGTGTTCCTGCCCCAGCCTCCTACGAGATGGAGCCCCTCAGCTCCAGCATGCTGGGGCTGGGAAAGCAGCACCAGAAGGGCTCCTTCTGCAAGAGGCCTTTAAGGGAGAAAAGACTGCATGAGGGCTTCTCCCCCATGTCTCTCCTTTCTCTAAGATGAAAGCAAGCTGGTGAGACAGCAGCCTCATGCTCTGCAGCATCTGCCACCTCTCCCTTCCCCCCCCCCCGCCCCCTCAGCCCCTGCAAACCGGAGAGCAAACGTGCATACTGCCAGATCTCCAGGAAAGTTTCCTACTTCAGTCTTCTTCAGCCATTTACCTGCTCTGGATGCCCACTGAACCTGCCAGTATCTCATTCCCTTAGGAAATAAAGGCAAGGAACATAGAAAAGCAGCATATTTATAAGCTAAGCCCCTCCCAGGGGCAGGGTTATGCTAATCAGGGAGCTTCTGTCCCAGCATGGTACATGGATTACATATACACTATAGCAACATATGGAGAGGAGGGCTGACACCCAGCACGCCGCTGCCCGCACCGGCACGCGTGGCTGGAGGGCTTCCCACCACAGGTCAGCCACGGGCACTCGAGAACAGGGGGGCAAGGCCAAGCTTCTGCTTTCACCTGAAAAGGATGGAACACCAGGACTGGTGTCCCCTTGGGCTCCAGTTTCCAGATTCCTGATGTCTCCTTAACTTCTGGGGGGTGCTTTTTCCCCCCGTTGTTTTTATTTACTGTTGATGTTTATCCTTGGTAACAAAGCCATACATCGCAGTGAGCCACACCGCAATGCTCTATATGCAATCTAATGATGTTGCACTGGTGATGAAGACTACATCGGGCTACACAAACTTCATATAAAATTAGAGGGTTTTTTCTCTTGCTTCCTCTGGTACAGTTGCCTGTGATAATGCAGCCATGTCCATCTCAGCACAGCCTAACATAGACCTCTGCCACTGACCAGGGCTGGGATTTCTGCCATGCATCCTTTACACTAAGAAACACAGTTTGAGCAAATAAAGCTGAGAAACTGTGAGTTTTTCCAAGTGGAGAGTGCCTGGGCAGCATTCACATAGCAGAGCTGCATTTAAGCTGAGGTCTGTGGGTAAGACTGGAACATAAAGATGAATGAGTTTGGTTGGGTAATTAGATAATAAAATTGAAGGCTCTGGAGTTTAGCCCAGGAATATAATCCAGTATATGTGGCTGCCTAGCCTGCTCCGTCTCCTGCTGCTAGCAGCACCACCTTAACCTGGCAAGGAGATCTACCCTTTGCATGGAGTCCAAAGACAGAAATGTGTTTGGGTAGCACAGCCTGTGTACTAGCACAAGATCGGAGGCACAGGACCAATCCTGCCCTCTGGCAGCCTCTCAGCAGCTGCTTTCATTCCCCACATGCATGGCAGGGCTGCAGAGGGGTGCTGCAGGACTCGAGGTGAGCTTGCCTGCTGCTACAGCAGTGCCCGTAACTGCACAGCAGAACCACCCCCACGCCAGGGAGGGTTTGCAGGAGGCTCTGTGTTTGGTAGGAGCACAGGGCAGGTGTTTAGGAGCCAGCAACCTGGCTGGCAGCTCATTTGAGCACAGTGCAAGTCATCCCATGGATGGGTGCGAGGGAGAACCTCTGCGCAGGGGCCACCAGGCTAACGCTGGCTCAGAGATACGTTTGGGCAGAGCCGGAGCTAACTCTCATGCATGCCTTGTTGTGCCAGTAAGTACTAATGTGGCTGTGCAGGGGGTGATGTTTAAGGATGGAAAGGGCATCACAGCCAATCTGAAAGCAAAACTGAGGCTGGTTTTGCTTTCTGGAGTGACTGCTTTCCTACATTCCGCTTTCAAGTTGCTGCAGAACTGAAAAGGAAAGTGGAGGCAAGTTCTCTTTGACTTGGGAAATCCTTCAAAAATAAAGCAAACCCATTTTGAAAGGCAGACTTTGTCAGCTGCCCTATTTTTAGGATTGACTCCTACAGGTCCTTCCCTCAATGATAGCAGTTTTGCCTGAGCAATGACTAGGGACTGCAGGATTTAGGCTTTTAATAAAGCAATTGTGTAATTAAAAATAAATGGGTCTCTAGTGTCACTATTTAAAAGAAAAGAAAACTTAGATCAAATAAGGCATTTCTTTCTTTTTGGTTTAGTCTGCTTGGATCATGCAGAGCTTTAATGACGCAGTCACAAATGTTGTATTTGAAAGGCCTCTTAGTTGCTGAGAGGAGCCCCAGGAGAGGGCTATTAACTGGCCAAATTAGGCTATTTATTTTTGTGAGTTTTGCAAGTTTGAAAAAGAGAGGCACATTTTCACTTAGGAGAGTGATATTTCAAATAGGTCACAGGAAACTCTGGCAGGCGGGGAGCAAAGCAGAGCGTCAGTAGGAAAACATTAACCAGAGACATTTTGCAAGTGCAAGTCGACATTTGGGTTCCTAATGGCTTCTGAAGTCCATTCAAAAATCTTTCAGTGGATGTAAAATAGGGGCAAGGCACTGCAGCTGTGCAGGAGCCCTGGCCTAATCCCGAAAGCCTTTAAAACGGCAGAGCTGTGTCTGCGGGTGCTGCTGCAAGAGAACCCAGCGCTGTCAGCACAGCCGACAGGCTTGGCAGAAAGTGTTTGAAGGAGATGGACTCTGCCTGTTGGTTAGGAGGTAGCTGATGCTTGCACAGGTGGCTGGTCAGTCTTGAAATTTCACTGCACCTTTCCCTCCTCCAGCTTTGATTTTGATTCTTCAGACAATCAATGGACTTCATTTTCCTCTCACATAATCACCGCCAGAGCAGATCGGGAACCACTCCAGTTAATCCCATGGTGCAAGCTGCACGCACGCCTTAAGAATCAGGCCCAATACTTCTACATGCCTGATGCTGGTCGGCAAAGGTCCCTCCACACCACCTCAGTGGGCACGGCATGTGCTCGCTAATGACACACCATTTCCTCCCTTTCACATTTGCAAACAGAATCAATTAATTTAAAGTATGCTCAGGAATGAGTCGTGTGAAGCTACCCTGAAGGACTGGCTCACCTCCCATTGACTTCAGCAGCTCAGGACGAAGCTACTCAGGAGCTGGAGAAGCCTCTGGGGCAACACTGGGCTGTTGCTGGGTCCTGTCCCTGCTCCAGCAGGGCTGGGGTCCCTTGAGCTGCTGCTGCACAAGCCACAGGAGCACCACTGCATCTAGATGTGATGGAAAGGCTTTACAGGATCAGGATCAAGATGAGAAAATAAATGATAAAATAAAATAATAAAAAGCAGTGTTCCTAGAAAATAATGTCCAATGGGTTCCTCTTGATGGATTGTAAATCCACCAGTCACGCAAGTCACAAAACAAAAACAAAGTTAAAGATAACCACACACCTATCAGAGCAATCTTTCTCTTCCTCAAATTTTTTTTCCTATATAAACTGGCTAGTTGAGGACTCAGAGGACCAGTAAGTCTGAGGCTGTGACTGTTTGTCACATCAGTGTTGTGGGCAGTGACTAGCATCTCTATCAAAACTCCTTTCTGTGACTGTCGTGGGCCAAGCTATTGGTACCACGTCCTCCTCCTCTGACTGAGTAACCATGTGGAGTTGCAGGTGCTTTGTGCCCAGCATTTCCACGGGACTGCAGGTTTTTATGGCACAGACAAACCAGCATTTTATCGGATCAGAATGAAGGAGCTGGCATTGGAGCTCAGGGAGGTGAAAGGGAAATACGGAGCATGCAACTTTACTGAAAACCTTGTCAGTCAATACAGGAAACGTCAAACGGACTCGACCTGCTTTATTCTTCCTGTAATTGCTGTACTCTGTCCTACCGAGATAAACCAACCCATCCCACCCCACACAAAACCCAACCAAAACCAGGAGGGATTTCTGGCGTGGTGAGGCCATGGGCTGGACTGTGAACACCACTGTAGGCTCAGCCAGAGAAAACCGGGATAGAGAGAGTCCCACCAGCTGTGCCACAGAGGAAACCCCTGCTCCGACCTGTGTCACCGGTGGCGTGTGACAGGGCAGGCATTAAAGCACACACTGTTTTGCAGAGGTGAGGAGGGAATTTATAGGGACAGGGAAAGGACAAACATGTTGCTTGTCCATTTAGCATGAAAGGAGCTATAAATATTGTGATAATTGTCTCCAGGAACCCAGGACAACCTCTGCCCTGACTCGCAACCACACACTGTCCCTTTGGACTTTACTGAAGCTATTCAGGTTGCAAGTCACCATCTCAGATGGCTCAACTGGCTTGTTATTCCCATTAAAAATATCCTAGCAAAGGCAGCCCTTTCCAAGGAGTTACAGAAGCTGGTTCTCTGTCTCAGACAAACCTGCTGAAGCTCCAGTTTCACTCATCACCCAGTTGTACAGCACTGTTCTCCGCTGGACCTTGTGTCTGCTCCAGTGCGGTAATGCCTCCAGATCTACTCTGCATATTAGCTTAGCCCGGCAATATTTATTTAGCAGATAAAACTTTGAAGCTGCTCCTGTAGAAATAGTTTGCAATATATTAACAAGGGCATAATATTAGTTAAAAGCATTTCTTATATGCCCTCCAATGTTTGGTGTAAAAGAAGCAGCAGATGCCAAAGGTCACAAAGCAAATTGAGTCCTTATGAGAACTTAACCATTAGATAAAGAAAAAGGATGAGGGTGATCTGAGGGCACTGTAAACCACTCTTTCCTCCAGGACCTTGCAGCTTGCAGCATGCTGTGTATAATAACATTCAGGATTACCGCTTAAAACAACTAAATACAGGCCCAAGTCTGTCAAGACACAAAGAAATTATTCACGGATTTTCCCACGGATGGGCACAAAGCAAACACCATAGTGCAGTCCCAGGACAAATAAATGTTTCTCGATCGATGCACCTGCATAAACGCCTGGCCCAGACAGGGCTCTCGGGAAGACCTGCAGGGATTTGCATCACTGTTGCTTTACCTAAAGCACCAGGTCCCCACCAAGGCACCTCGTCCTGCTGCTCCCCTCCCGGGAACAGCGCTGGGCAGCATCCCCCCGCCCGCTGCATCCCCCAAACGGCACCTCCTGGCCCTGCCATGCCATGGGGCGAGGGGGGATGCCCACGGCCACCGGGTTGCCTTCCCCAGGGAAGGGCAAAGACGTTCCCTGTGGCGGTGGGGGGCTGGCAATGCCCACCGCAGAAACCTCTCCTTGGCCTGTTTTCTTTTTGTCTCTGTTTCCCCATTCAGGAAAAAGCTTCTGTCACAACAGCTGCTGATTCATTTTCTGACTTGGTGCCGAGCATGCCAGACATAACATTCGTTTGCTGCCAAAGTGGTAAAAACAATGACTTACCAGCTCATTTTTCTTCAGTTGATTATGTTGGGGTAGGGGGGAGGGGAGAAAGAAGCTTTAATTAAAATTAGATAAGAAGGAGAATAAATCCACTAAGATGCAAAGAGCAATGCTCTGCAAGGCAGGAAAGGGGAGAGCATCCAAGGCCACGTGGGAATACCCACCACCAAACAAAGAAAACCAAAGGGGCCCATGGTCAATGGTGAGGGACTCTGTGGTCGCTTGCTGCCCTTCACCAACTTCTCCTTCTCTCTATGCTTTCCACCTTTTAGGTGTCAACAGCTTCCCAGACCAGTAACTCTCAGATCTGACAGATGCCTTTGGAATGAGAGTAGAGAAGCTGTCTGAAGATGTCTCCCACGAGGTCAGACAAGGATACTGGTCTTTGATCCTTCCCATCTTTCTTTCCTGACTTCTTCCTAGGATGAAGGAGTCCCACCATCAACATTTATTTGCTTCCTAAAACATTGACTAACGATTTGCCCAGTAGACAGAATCCACATCCAACCTACATTTTGGAGGTCCTGAGGGCAGTGGTGATTAGACTGAGATTTTGGCTTGCCCGTTAGACATTAGAGACAAAAGAGCCAAGTCTGGATCTGATGAGTGAATCCTGACCTGTTAGACTCTCCCATCTTTTTTTTCCTCAGTATTTGACATGGTGCTTTGAACACATGGGAATTAAGCTGATCCATATTTCCTGACCTCAGTTATACGCCACAGGTCGTATTTGGAAATAGCTCAGCAGGTCACTAACTCTCATGGCAAACATCCAAGTGAGGCTTAGATGCCAAGAAAACAACAACACACTTATTCTGACCACAGTAGTGTCCTACTGATGTTTAGCAACAAATGAATTTCCTAACAGGCTGGCACATCTGCAACCTACACAGAAGAAACAGCACCCTAGCCCGGTTCTGCTGGCCAAAATGGATGGAGAACCATATTAACTCATGCATTTAAGTTCTCTAATCTTTCCATGACAAGTTAGTGTAGAACACAGCACAGCAAAGTGCTGATCCCCCACCTGAAGGCTTTGGCTCCACTGTCTTCAAATAACAGCCAAACCAAGCTGCTGTCCTCCTCCAAGTGATTCATTCCCATGGGGTTTTTTCAGTTCTTATTTGGAAAGGAATGGGAGTCAATCAGCTATGGAAGAACCATCGAAAGCCGTTACCCCAACACTACCATTATCATCAAGGCCGATGATAAAGAAGAGGCTAAGGCATTCAGAGCACCAGAGGCTACAAAAGAGATTTTTAAAGCAGCTGAAGAACAGTCATTCCACAGGTCTCCGGCTAACTGTGTGGTGAGATAATACAATTCAAACCAAGGACTCATCAAGGACTACTTATCTAATGCCTGGTAACCACTCCAAACACATGAGGAGGAAAAGCCTTACTTTTATACTTAGGAAGCTCTTGCATTCTTTGCTTTAAATGGTTGTTTGCTCTCTTTACTCGAGGGGAATACGAAGAATGGCTATTTGGGAATGCAAAACCCAAGATCAAGAAGTCATTCTCGTTCACCAGAGAAAATGAAATAGACACTAGAGAACCTCTTAAGCAGGAATGAAGGATTTTCAAGAATATCAAATGAGGCACCTAGTTACCACCAAGAAGCCACCGAAAAAGCTGTCTACCTTCTTGGAATATTTTTGGAAATCCACCTCATTATGTCAAAACCTGAAGGGAATATTTTCACCACCATCCTCTCACAGAATGGTGAAGAAGGAATTTAAGAAATCTCTTACGTGCTCCACTCTTCTCTCTGCTACACAACTAAACTACTTTTTGCTTAACTTGATCTACCTGCATCATTTCACAAGGGCTTGTACACACTGTCCCTTGGATGACATTGCTAAATTACTTTGCTACAGCAAAATACAAGTATTTAAGAAAATCTCTAACTCAAGCAACCATGTTATGAGAACACCCACCAAGAAAGATTTCTCCCTCCCATTACCTCAGTCGATTCAAGTGCTATAGAATGCAATGCTGCACTGCAGAGCAATGCTCGTGTTGTGGATCAACGTATCCGACCATCCAGAGACACCCTGCTCTTCTTGGCTTCAGCTGGACCTGTAGTTTCTCAGCACCTTTGCAAATTAAGCCTAGAAACTAACACATTAAATTGTAATGCTGCATAAGGACCTTCATTTCCAGGCTTTTATCTGCAGGAATGATATTGCCATTCTATACACTAGACCTGTTTTTGTAATACTATGGTTCATCAGAACTTTTTATGTTAATACCAAATCAGAAATAATACACATGTGATTCATAATAATCTAACTGAATGGCTGCACTGAATGTATTGTAAGAAATTCTGGTTAGGAAAGAAACTCATTAAAGAAATAGTGACTACTATTATCCCACTGCATATATTGTTCTACTGGAAAGTTTCCTTGAGTAGTTTCTTTAATTAGCAATTTGATATTTTGAAATAGTGTGGTCTCCACCACACACAATTTGTAGAACAGACTTGGCTGGCAATACAGAGGAAAACAAGCAATCTTTTCAGAGTTTGCATCTCTAGGGCATATCTTGTCATTTTCTAGCTATTCAGCTGCTGTATGTATGTGTATAACATGGTGACACTGTTCTTGTGGGATTTTGATTCTTAAAAGTTACATAGATAAAGAGCTTTTTATTGGAACAGAATATATTGTCTTTTTTTTTTTTTTTTTTTTTTAAGAAAATCCACATAAAAATATTTGCATAACTTTGGGCTATTCAAATAGAAGGTGTTGACCCCAGCTGTGTTCTAGTGAATGAATCATTTGTGTAGGAGCTCATTGCACAGAACGTATGGTATTTTATCTTTGCTGGTTTTCTGCCAAATGCAGTCTGCAACAATTTTTCCCCTTTGCCACATTTGCCGCTTGATATCCTTTAAAATATACCAGCTCCAAGTGTGAGAAAGCAAAACAGATTCTGGGCCCACTCTGGCTGAGAGCTCTTTGTATGGATACTCCTGCGCTGGCACCAGGGCACCCTTTCTTTTGGAGAACATCTATTCCCCAGATCTGGACTCTCCTTGTGCTGAAGGCTCTTAATCAGCGATGATTTAAAGTTAATTTAAAACTGCAGGGAAGTGCAAAAGCTTGGGAGCAAGCACAGGAGCAGGGATCCTCTTCATATCCAAAAACAGGAGCTGTCTTGAAGCAGAGGGACAAACTTCCACGACCTCGAACATCCTAAGCTCTGCACCTGCAGAGAAAGCCTGGAGGAAGGGAGGGATGTTTCTGCCATAGCTCTACTCCGTTACAACTATCCTTCAGGTATAACTTAAGTGGTATTTTGGCAAGACACATTTCTGCCCACAAGGGTAGGAAACAAGATTATTTCATCAAGTGACGGAGGCACTGCGTGGCCAAAGCCACTGTTACACTGGGTTTGATTTGAAACTGTAAGCAAGAGGTCAAACTCTCTCAACACTGATCTCCCGAGGGAGAAGAGATAAGGAGGAGTGCTAAGATTTCCACGCTCCCACATGAGTAGATAAGGTCTGAATGAGCAGCCTCATCCGTAGGCTGCTTCCCTAAGCATATTTTATAGCTTACACTGGAAACCCTCATACTTCTCCACACTGAATCACATAATTACGGTTTCCACAAGAAATTGAAAGGATCTCCTCCCACAAAATTTCCTCTTACCTGCACTCCTTTTATCACTGAAGATGACTGTTTGTCAGCACTACCTCTACTGATGAGAGAGTTCACATGCAGCTCAATTTAGCAGCCGATGGAGGCAAGAATATTGCCCCATGTGCAAACTTCTAAAATGCTCGCCCATGACTGTGTGTAGCATGAACATCTCCATGAGGAACCGTCCATTCAGGACATGCTTGCGGTCTTGGTGCATTCTTCCTGCTAAGCAAGGAACGGCTTTTACAACAGACAGCCTCCATCACTGGGAGGCTACCTTCCAGTTTCCCAAGAAAGCCTTGCTCAGGTGGAGATATTGCAGATGGGATGGAGCCCCATTAATCTCTGCCATCCCAGCTTCCTCATGCCTGAGCTGTTCTCTGTCATAGGAGGCTCCCTCTTCACTACACCCTTCCTCCCATGCGCAACAGAAACATAACAGCCCAGCTAAGAAACAGAAACATAACAGCTGACCCTGAGTAAACACTGAACACAGACAAGACACTGTTCTGAAAGCCACCAGTTAATTAATCCTTCAGAAGCAGATTATTTCTGATGTGAAACGCTTGCTCCCATCCCCTCAAATCAGCAAGCTGGGGTTTACATGCAGCTCTGCGAGAAGGCTCTTCATGAGTTACCTAAGGACTTACATTGACACATGTGCCAATATTTTAGGCAGAGTTGAAAGCACCACTGTAATTACAGTTGACTATTGTATAACTCCAGTTTTGGTTGCTCATAACTTCATCTATAATTAATTGTTTGGGCCGAAAATTTCTCCAGCTGGGTTTGGCCTCAGGCTAAACTTTTTCATTTCAGCTGAAATGGCTCAAGTCTTTCCCAAGAATATGTTTAAGGAAAAAGACTCTCTTTTGCCCCTGTTGAAAGGGTCTTTTTGTCATTTACTGAAATGCTCTCACATCTCCGTGCTTCTAAAAGCAGTACCTTGAAATACTGGCAGGCTCTACTGCTGTGAAATACATGTCTTTTCACATTCTCAGGGGGAAAAAAGGATCATAATTTGGCTGTTTTCAGCCTCTGAATTCATATATAGATATATTTTCTGTTTACACATGGGCAGCAGAGATCCAGTGCCTACTTTGCCCATGCTCAGTGCTGAAGAAGCTCTCTGCCCCCTGTGCCAGGCACACCAGTGAGGCAATACACGCAGCCTGCAACTGTGACCAGGGATGCTCCTGCAGCTGCAGGTTTTGGTAGGGCTTTCATTGCAAACGTGCCCTTTGGTCGCAGAGAGCTGGGAGACAGTTCAAGCTAAGCGAGGATATGGACACTACACCTCAGCCAACACCAGGGAAGTAGCTACTAAAAAGGACCCTGTGATCAGCCTACTTCCAGAGCAAGGTCTGACCTGTAGACAGTGAAGACCACCCTGGGTGCACATGGAGCAGTGAAGACAAGCCAAAATATTCAAGAGTTGCTCAGTAAACAGCTGCTGTCTACTCTGGTTACCCAAAGAGACGGAGGTGGAGAAAATGTGTATGTGATCTCTCATTAAAAAGAGCGCAGCACAACTCCACAGGCCTGAACACAATCTGCATGAGCAACCTTCACCTAACATTGCCTTCTTCTGGAACATCTGAACTTGGAATCTTATGACAGAGTAAAGATGTTAGACCCGCTTTCAGAGTGGGGACACACTGATTCCTGGTCATGCAGAAAACAGGTAGAAAGCACATCTCACTAGAGAGAACAAACCCCACAAAGGAAGGGAAATCTTGGAAAATTTGAAAGACGAAATGCAACCTACTTCATTAAATTCTACACCAACCTGATAGAGTCCAGAAATGTCATTCAGAAAAAAAGAAAACCCAGCACTCAACCGCCTAGAAGCTAACCAGAAAAGCAAAATGGGCCCACTCTAATGCAGGAATTAAAACACTTAGAGACAGTTCTTACTACTCTGTGAACATGAGTCAGTACAAGTGAAAATGGTGCACAGATGGGCCAGCACAGAAGCAACAGAAGTGCCGTGATATTTACAAGGAGGAAAAAAAAATCTTCCCTTACAAGTGTAAATATACCAGAGAAATCATCCGCTCGCAGCACAAACCAGGGCTTTGATGTAGCAAACACTCCCACCAGGGACAGCACTGGCTCCGCCGGGAGGAGTCGGGCTGGTAGACGTTGCATCTGGAAGGCAGTAGGCTCACAGCGCTGAGCTTTCCCAAGGAGTCACAACATGCACAAACACGCCAGATGACATGGACCACTTTATAACCTTGATGCAACCAGCAGCAAGGGGCCAAGCACCGTCCCAGGCCACGGAGAGATGCTAAGAAGGGAAGAACCATCATGAGTGTTGGCTCTACCACCCGGCAAGCAGGAAAGCCCCACCAGCCCGGGCTCCAGCCGCACACAGCCTGCGCGCCTCGGCTCGGGGCAGCCCACGACCACCCCTGCCACCAGCGATACAGCCGCTTAAAGACATGTGAGCCAAAGCTGGTGGTGCTCTGCACAGAGCCAAGCAGCTGGTGTGTTGGGGTTCCCCGGCCCCTCCTGGAGCAGGGATAACACACGGGGGCTCTCCCTCCAGCCTCTCCCAGGTCACCCCATCAGCGCAAGCTGCTCGGTTCACAGCGCGGCCATGGGGCTGAGCTCTCCGGGCAAATCACGTTTCTCCCCACCCGTCTTCCCCTCACCTGTAAAACAGCAGTAACAATATTTACACTTCTGCAGTTGGCTCGAGATGGGGGAATAAAAACTTAATGATCACCAGCGCTATTCGCCAAGCGACAGCTGAGGGCTTGACCGCGGCAGGAACGGCACCAGCGTCCAAAGAGCGGGCTGAGCTCCCAGAGCAGAGCTGCAGGAGATAGCGCAAACCTCACCGCAGCGGTAGAAAGGTCTGACAGCTTCAAACGGGAAAGAAACGGCTTCCCCATCGCTTACGAACTTGCTCGCAGTGAATTATCACAACATTTTATAATGGGTTTCCAAGCAGGTCAACCCAACTCCCCTTTCGGCTGCTCTGACCACTGACTCTGCAGTGACACACGCAGGTGTGTGCTACAGGAAAAACATTTTTAAACAATAAAACCAGATTCCAGAACCTCTCACCTCCCCCAGGGACCCTCTAACAACTTTTGCGGGTTCGTGCTACATTGTCTCACTCTCAAAAGACTTTTTTTTTTTTCCCGGTGTTGTGCGAAAGACCGGAGCACAGCAGGAGAAATTAATTTACTGAGCAGACAGCGATTCTGCCATCAAATGAACAAAATGAAAGAGTAACAGAGACTTACACTTATAGTCACCCCTAAGTGTTTCACATGACAACAGCAGGGAAAACACTGTCCAGACTGTTGTGTTAATGTTGATAATATTCCAAAATCTGCAGCGCTTGCTAATTTCTCAGTGGAAATAAAATCTTTGACATCAGTGGGAATTCTGTCTGGGCATGGAAGTTGGTGGTTACATTAAGGTCTAGCGATAAGAGTCCGTTTGGATGGCAAGATCTGTTGCACAAAGACAGTTCCTTTCCATGCCTGCCCAGAGCACCTGGACTGACAAGGAGAGGGCAAAACTTCGGTCGAATTGCGCTAGACCTGAATACATCTGTGCACGCAACATGCTTTCTGCCAGCGCCGGTGCTGGCGGGAAGGCTACGCTGTTCTTTGCTACGGGCAGGGCTTACACTTTGCCATCACCTGCCAGCAGCCGGAGGGCTGCCCGGCGTGTCAGCCTGCTGTGCTGGAGAGCGTTTGCTCTTTGCATCTCAGCGGGCTGGTTATCACCGTGCACATCCCGCTCGGACGCGGACCAGGGCTGGAAGAAACGAGGCTGTTAAATTCCCCCCGCCTCTCCAAACCAGGAAGATGTGAAAAAATACAGGAGGTGAGGGGGGAGGGAAGAGGGGAAGGAAAGCGTTATGATCACAGCAGCAGTAAGAGGGAAAGGAAAAGAGTTAAGACAGGGGAAAAATTCAAAGCCGTACAAGCGTAAAACGGGATCACTTCAGGCACATGTCAAAATAGTGTCAGATCTTTTTCTGTTCATTAAGTCAGCAGTTAAACACCCACCAGCTCCGCTTCTTGCTAGCCCTGGAGTTTCGCTACACCTGGAGATCCACGCTATGGCATCAGCAGTAGAAACAACTGGATTTGTAGGCAAATAACCTCATTTAAGGGCACTTTGAGTGAACTCCTCCACCCTGACTCGTGTTACCATGAGGTCCACCAGCAGGGGTCAGGTCACATACTCCCTACGGTGGCCACCAGCCCAAGAGCCAGGACCAGAGCACAACAAAACAAGGAAAAAGGGCCTGAATTTTATAGATTTTTTCTCTTATTTTTAAGTCACACGTAATAGCACTCAACATATGTCCCCAGGGTCTGATAAAAAGAAAATTACCCCCATCATACCAAGCTAAAAACATCAAATTCATATCTATCCAGCTAATGTGGCAGAGATTACCAGCCCGTAGCGAGCCTGAACAGCCCCAACAAGGGAACAGCTGTGCTCCAGTCTGAGAAGAACTTGTCCATCTCTGACACTTGGAGTTTTTAACTCTCTCTCACATTTACAAAAGAGTCACAGAGAAAATACCAGACACATGAGCATTTCTCAATAAGGTTTTGAACCTGTAACAAAATGTAATATAAAATCTCTTCCCAATTACAAAATTTTACGGCATGGTTTAACAAAAAAACTCAAAACCCAACCCACACACAGTAACTTAAGAACGACCCCAAACTTTCTGGATTTTATAAATGTTAGTTTCCTTTTTCGTACATAACTTCTGTTACACTTGACGGAAATTTTCCATTACAGGTAGAACGATGAGTAAATAAGCAAACCCTCACTTACAACAGAGGGATAACATTGCACAAGACAGAGTGCATATTAGATTGAGACCACGGTAATTTCCTAGGACTGTATTTAGATGAAAGAGTCTGGATTTTTTAGTGGTTTTGGCCTCAAAACCCTTCCCAAGGGAAATGTACAATTTAGCTGTGCTAGAAGTCTCCTTTAAGTTCAACAGCCAAGAAGTTAGAGTCATCTCGCTTCTCCAACAGCCAGCATCCAGGATTTGGCAACAAAACCGCTTTCCTCCCAAGCAGTATCAGCCCTGAGTCACAGCTCCTCTTTGCCAGTGCCCACCTCACCATTATATTAACCCAGCCACAGAGATCACGCCTGCCCGGTGCGAGGGAAAGCAAACCACGCAGACACCTTGATCGCCTGACACTACCTGTTCTGCGCTCTAATTTCTACCCTTCTCAGCCTGAATAAGGCTGCTTTATGCACCATTTTATTACTGCAGGCAATACTGCACACTCTCAGCAACAGGAACAAAGATTTTGGTGAAAGCCAGTTTGTTTGTTTGAGGGTTGGGGTTTTTTTTCCCCCTTAAAAAAAAATAATTCTCCCCATTTGTAACTATGAACATTCCCCGCCAGCCCTCAGTCAGCCAAAAAACACATGAGGTCTTTCTGAAAAACTAAGTTCTGTGCAACGAAGTTATTAACTGCTGGGAAAGGCAGGAAAGCTCTTTTACAGCTGTTCATTGATCCACTGAACGTCACCTTACACTCTGTAGCCCCTTTTGGATTCTGCAGACTTCTGGAGTAGGCTGAGAAGAAAATAAAAGTCTTGGCCAGAGCAGTTACGCTGCTTCTTGAGACATGTTTTCTTTGGGTTGAGGCCTCAGATTCTCAGCCAACGACTTCTGTCCCTGGTGGAAAATTTAAAAAAAAAAAAAAAAAACCAAAACAAAAAAAAAAAAACCCCACCAGGTTTTTCTGCTTTTCAGGAATCTGGAGAACAAACATGAGTTTCTAATGTTTGTGAAAGATGGGAATTGACCCCAATGCCCAGTGTCCTCCCATTTGAGGTAATTTCTCAGTTATTCTGAGAAAATAGTCCTGAACATCTCTGTCCACAAGTCCTGCTGTCCAAATTGCAGCACAGCGTGCAGCGCTGGACCCGCGTGCTCCCGGCAGCCTGATGCTGGGAAGCAGGAGAGGAGGCAGCCTGGCCTCACCGGCTGCCGCTCAGCACCAGGGACCTCCAAGCACCCTGCAGGGCAGACCCCTGCGCACACCCTGGTCCTGCTCCCACAGAAGGGGAGAGCCTGGTCTACCCAGTGCCGAAGTCACCACCACCAACACTCGAGCATGTCCACACGGTGACTTTAAAGACTCTCAGAAACCTTTTACATCGGCACCGTGGCTTATGTCAGTTACTCTGGTTTCAAACAGGTGCACGTAAGCCTTGTTTTAAGCAATTGGCTATCGTCCCGGCGTAGACGAGGACAGAATTAATTTTCTCTATTTAATTTACGATTCAACATTTTTATTCTAAAACTGTACGCTGATACTTGGGGACCAGCAGGTGCATTTAATCAGTACATAAACCATACTGAAGCAGTCCTGCTTCTTCTCATTCCTGTGCTCTCTAGCACGAGCACACCATTCCTCACACCCAGTCTGCTGCTTAGCTTTCTCTCCTCTTTCCCTTTTAAATGGCACAGACAGCTGATGAAGAGCCAGGCACTCACCTTGACCCAGACTCGAAGCTCCATCACACTTTCTCAGCAGGAACAGCCAGGCTTGAAATGAGAGGTAATGCTTGGCAGGTGCTCCCAGGGGACTGGCCAAAAATAAATGCACTCTCCAGTTAATTTCCATCCTCATACTACCAACATTTCTCCTTTAAAAGAGCAGCTAAAGCATTTGATTTACACAAGGCAAGGAGGTTCTGTGTGTGTTTGCAGTAGCAGTGGCAGACCCAGCACACAACGGGGAACATTCAGACCCATTTTAAGCACCTATGTAAGGTGCCCATGTTCCCAATACAGACAAGAGATCTTTTAGGGTGTGATTCAGAGTACTGTAATTAGGAACCTGCCTCTCACCTTTGATTATAGCAGGAGTCTAGACATCTAATGTAGGTAGAGAAATGGCATACTTCAAATTAGCTTATACAAATATGCCCCAATGCATCCGTTCTGCAAGGAAGCAGACTGGATGCTCTTTGGGAAGATGGTTATGGCGAGCAGTACCCGGCACTTGGCAGGCAGTGAGAAGCGGAGGAAGCCTGTTTATGGGGAGCTCTACTCAGCCGTGACTTCCACCAGGCTTGCAAGCCACTGCAGCCAGCCACAGAACGCCACAGGCTGGGGGGGAACCGAGCCCCAAAGACCCCCAGCTGCTTCCCTCAGCTCAGCTGCTGGCATTGAAGGAGGAAAGTCTGCTGGATCTCAGCTCTGGCACAGGACCAGAGCTGGCAGCACTGCGACTGGCCAGCCCATTGCCCAGGGAAACCTACCCCTTCCTTCTCCACCGTGATGTAGCTGTGACGGGAGAGACTGGGAATACCCCTGAGCCCTTTAACCACAGGGCTGCTGGGGTGGTGCAGGTTAAGGGCTGTTTGTAGCATTGCCATCTCATACTACTGCTTGCCTATTTTTTTATTATTTTTTTTTTTAAGGAACCACTTAGATCGTAACTTTAATCAAGACTTTAGAGAACAAGGCATTTAGCAAATTTGAACAGACACATTCCAGCACCATAAGGGAATTTAAAAGACCCCCAAATCAGCAAATTTTTAACTTAAAAAAGAATTGTTGCATTTGGAAACAAGGCCATAAAACAATACCTCAGGCAGGAGACTGACACAGGTGGAAATGTACTTCAGCCTCTGAAATTGCTCATTTTAAATTGTGTATTTTCATTTTCCATCAGAGATAACTGTGTGGTAAGGCAATGTGTTGCTACATGACAGCTCATTCTGCTTTTAAAACAGCAGCACTTCAGTAGCAGCTAAATAGATGCTTTTTATGTGTCCATCACTTATCAAGGGTAATTGATTAGTGCCTGCGAGGGGCTCTGAGATCTAACGGATTACGTGTTCTGAGCCTGCTAAATTATTTGAATAGGTTTAGGAAGAAAAAGATTCTAAATCAGATTTTCGTGTGACCCAGCATTACCTTTCCTGATCAGCGCTTCCCCTGCCCTTCAAACATATTTTTGCTCGAATAGACAAAAGCATGCTAAGCCCAGGCAGCAGGTTTTCAAAGGCAGCAAGAAAGAGTTAAGCATTATACCTGTTAAAACATAACGGGAAGCAAGTATATTTTCCCACTGAAAGTTTCTCCGATGGCTGTTTATTTTGCTATTTAAAGATTACAGCTTTAATCTCGCTCAAGAGAAGAAAATGAAAAGGTCGTAGCTCCCTTGAGCTCAGAGGAAAGCGATCCAACGGGAAGACGGCACTGCAGTCCTGGACAACATAACGTGTGCGAGGCTCAGACACGGACACACCCTCTGTGGAGCAACTGGAAGCGTTTGAGCCTCGGCTGCCTGCCTTAAACACACCCCGAACCAAGAATAGCCTGGGCTCCTGGGCACAGGTCAGGCGATGCTGAGTCACTTGCTGGCCAGTCCCCAGGCTCTCCAGCTGCCTCTTGCGCGGCCTCCCTTAAAGACACAACATGCACCCATCGCACACAACCCCAGATCTTGGCTGGGCATGACCGGCCAGGGATGGCACCCTCGGGTGTCAGGGGGTTTAGCCAGATGGGTGGCTCCAACATGAATTCCCCATTCGTACCGCCCTGTTTCCCTCCAGCTTTGGAGCGCAGCGCTGCTGCTGCCTTGCTGCCAATTAAACGCTACATTCATACATTTCTTTGTAATTATGAATCAACTCACAAGCATCGGTGCGCACCCCAGGCTCACACAGAAGGGCAAACAATATACTGTCACGGGTTGCATCAGCTGCTGCGATGCTCTCTCATGCCTTCAGGCTTGCTAAAGCTGATCTAACTCTAATATAATAGCCTTTTTACCCGCCTCCTCCCTCAACAATTACCAGAGGCTTGGAAAGGCATTGAAATGCAAATAGCTGATGGAGAGGTTATTGGGGAACCAGACTGGGAAGGTACAAATGTGGTCCTGCTAGCTCCCTTCAGTTTGACTCGAACAGGACCGTAACCCTGAATTTCTCTTTGTATAAATAGGAAGACGGCATTATTGTCAATGCACGGACGGCCCTGTATAGCAGCTGAACTGCATCTTCTCCAGCTTAGCTCCTCTGTAATCTGGGACCCCTGTTACTCCCGTTAGCTGCTGCAGCAGCAGAGAGGATTGCACAGTACAGAAACGTCTGCATCTCCGACGGCATGATGTGAGCACACTGACCCACGCTAACCTGCCGAAACCCACTCTGGTGCAGGCTTTAGAGCCCCTTCCCCCTGAAGGCTGGTGGAAGGCAAGGCACTGGGTGCCACGCAGTCTGCGATCTTCTGCGTGGCCATAGATGAAAATCAACGACAGAGCATCCCTCACCCTGCTATCCCACCACATCCTTCGCCCCAGGCACTTCTAAAGCAGGCTGTAACTCCTCCACGGTCTGTTTACACACTATGTGTTCAAATTATGTTCCCACCAAGGACAAAAAGCACTGTCTGGACCCAAGGCAGTCCCGACAGCAGCCAGGGACAGCAGTATCTCCCAGCTGCTGTGAGGTGGGGTGGGACAAGGACAACCCCGACACTTCTTCAGCCTCTCAGTCCCCACTAATGCTTCAGGAATTCCTCCTAAATACAGGCTGCATCCTCACCCCCTTTTCTGTAGTGAAACAACCTACAAATATCAACAAAGATACTTACTACAGCATTAACAATTCTCTCCCCCCCGTTTAAAAAGGAATGTAGAGAAGAGGGTCCAGCACACGAACTACAGGGGTCAGCTCATTTGCTTTGGCAAGGACGTGGCCAAGGCAGATCTAATCGCGGTTTACAGCTACTTAAGGGCAGTCATTAAGGTGACAGAGCCAAACATTCTCGGCAAAGGCAGGCAACACAACAGGGGGCAACGGCCAAAGAACTGGCCAGGGTCAGTGGGGGGGTCAGACTGGACCCAGTAGAGTCTCCATGACTGGGTAGTGGGGCAGCACTGCCCTGGGTCACCCCGGAGGTGGGACCCTCCATCCCGGGAGCTTTCCAGCGCCCCACCAAAGCCTCGCCGATGTGACCGGCTGTCCGTGTGCCCCGCTCCGAGGGGGCGTTCGGGCTAGAGACCTCCAGAGGTCGCTTCCAGCCAACATTTCCACGGCTCCGTACCCTCCACGTTAAAAATCTCGGCACTAAAGGGTGAAATCGCAGCAGCTCCCTGCCCTGCCCTTCTGCCGAACCCCTTCCCGGGAGCGGGGCTGAGCACCCCCGCCCCACCGGGCACCG
>JAVJGI010000037.1:8966360-9038357 GCA_035590275.1 Ibycter americanus
CTGCCCCCGGCCCCCCTGCTTGGGCTCTTCTCGTCCCCCGACAGCGCCTGTCCCTTGTGTGTGTGTGGGTCCCCTCGGTGGCTGCTCCTGCACAGGTGCCGGACAGATAGGATGCTCCAGACCCGTCATTAGATGACAGTACTGGCCATTACAGCAGCTCGGAATGCAGCCTGTGCCGCTGCCTGAGAAAGTGTCGCAGCCAGGTTTACACAAAATGTGCGATGCTGCAGGTGCGAGGCTCTGTAGCAGCCTGTGTCGCGGATAATCCCAGACAGAGAGAGTCACAGAGCTGTCAGGGACGGAGTTTGGGTTTTGTATCTCTGCCTGCGGAGCTACCGGATTAGCAGATTCTCCGGGTGACCCAAATTTCTCAGGCTGCTGGCTATACTCTCACTCTTTTTCAGTCCCACTGCTGTTTCCGCAGATTGGAATAGTCTAACCCAGAAACCAGTCCCAGCTGGACAGTAATTGGGAAGATAGAGGGGAAAAAAAACCATACTGGGTTGTTTTGGGGGGTGAGGGTGGGGGATTAAAAGCAGTGCAAAGCTTACCACAGCTCTTTGTTTTCTTTAAAAAAACAGCTGTTTGTTTGAATAGGAAAAAAGTCCCCTGAAAGGTTGAACAGAGGAAACAGACAGCAATTATGTAAAAGGCCTTGGGAAAGTTTTTCTAAAAAAAAATCTATTAACAAGGAGGCACCCATCAAACACTGGTTGGTTAGATATTAGCATCAAATGAAGAGTGAACTGGGCCAGGACCAGCTTTTGCTGTTGGAAGAGATGAGGTTTCCCATTGAGTCAGCCTGGAATTAGTCTCCGTTTGCATGAGGTGCTTACATGCTGGTGCACCTCGAAGGGGAACGCCATGGTGCAGAGTTGCTTATGCTCACCGGTTTAGCAGCTACATTTTTAATTTAGATATCTGTTTGACAGGCTGAGCCAAGAGGCTATGCATAAAGTCCTGATTTTAGATTAACATTTACAAAAAATCTGTTTAGTCAGCAGTAAAGCTATTTGCATTCTGCGTTTGCAGTGTGGGCAAAGAAACATGCTGTTCTGTTTCATTTTGGAGCTCTGGGCTGCAGACTCCAGCTCTTAAATATCCTTGGCTGTGTTTGTATCAAAATGAATTTCACTGAAACGTTCATAAATCATTCCCGCCAGCGCGAGGTTTCACAGGTAATTGAACAACATTAAGTTCAGCTCCTGTCTGAGCTGCTTTAAATGGCCTCTCCGTGGAAGTAACTATATAAAGGTAAGCAGGCTCTGCACTTGCAAGCTCTCCTGCACAGCGTCCTGCCGACACCGGGCACGTAAGGTGCCGGTGCGTGGCTCCAGCCTTCCCACACGGCCTCCGGTTCCTCCCCGGTTCCACCACCTCCTCCATGGCTGGGTGCCTGCTCCTCCATCTGTCTCTCTCCCAAACGTTTCGGAGCAGCTTTGTGGTGCCCTGATAGAGGCTGGGAGAGCCCTTCCCTGCCTGAGTGCTCAACTGGCCTTTTGGGCAGCGGGGCAGCCTCCCCGCCGTCATCCCGTGCCCACAGGAAAACATCAGGGGGTGGGAAGGATGCGGGTGTCCAAGGCAGGGCGTTCCACCCCAGCTCCTCACTACAGCGGCAGCAGAAATCAGATTTCTTCATTGCCTCTGTTCGCTGGCTCTATTTTGGCTTCTTGTTCTGAAACGGTCTTTCCAGTGCTGCCAGCAGTGGGTCGCAGGCAGCCCAGTCTCTTGCAAGCTGGGAGGTTTACAAATGACCAAGGATAGCAAACTAGCCAACAAAGCCGGTACTTCCCGTGACTCCTGCAGCCGACGTCTGGACCCACCACTGACACAAGAATAATGTGCCTCTTGGCTGTGGCTGTCCAGTAAAGCAGGAACGAAATCCTGCTTATTAATTGAAAAAATATGGTAGGTTTTGGGTTTCTCTTGGGTCAAATTCCACTGTATTTCCCTCCGTATGTGACTCTGCGCTTCGGCACCCGGGGGGCTGTCGGACACAGCTGTGCCGCATCCCTCCGCGCCTCCGAGCTGCTGCGCTCCCTCTGCCCTCACCAGTCTGGCTGCGGGTGCAGGGCTGGAAACAGGAATTGCTCACAGGGCATCAAGCCTTTTTCCAGTGCTGCTAAACTCCAGCATATTCCCACAGTGCAACGAGGGGCAGAAGCATTGAAGTATTTTGAGGCAGTGGAGGAACCCAAACGCTGTGCAAAGCCTTCTTGCTGAGAGCCAGAGGCGAGTGCTCCCTATCCTAGCATGCTGCATGATGTTTTAAATGCACAGATCTGTGGCTTTTCCAGAAAGTAGTTACGTTTGAGTCACTCAGGGTTAGCCACCTGTTTGTGCAAAATGATAAGGAAATCAACGGTCAAACAAGAAACTTTCCAGAGTCATTTTTTCCCCTCTCCTGTCCTCACTCTCGTGGTAAGCCAGTACAGAAATGCACTGGTGTGTTTTCATGGAAAGATGGTGTGTTTGGCATCTGGGGTCAGCGTTCTTGCAGGGAGCTTCCCTCTTACAGGCCAGGCAGAAGGGGCACATCCAGATTTTATGCTACGCGTTGTCTAAGAAAAGCTTGACGACAAACTTCACGACTACAAACCAGCAATAAGAATAGCTGCGCGTGTCCTCCGAAGTCGCAGTATCAGCAGTGACGGGCGACTCTTCGTGTTGTCATCCCGTGTCTTAATAAACAGTGTCTCACGGATCACCTCTCCTCTCGAGTGTGACTACAATATCCCACCAGCAATTACAATAATTACTTAAATGTGAAAGTAATATTAGACAGTATAATTAGCTATTTATAACTGTTGCACAGATGGCTGCAGCCGCTGCAGGCAGCTCCTCGGCACAGTCTCCGCACAACAGTGCCCAGCCGAGAGCACAGAGAAAGCAGAGAGGAGCCAGCTCTTTTCCAGATGTTTTGCCAGGTGTCTGGGCTGTGCTTTGCGGTGGGCAGTGGTGGGCACAGCTGGCAGAGAAGGGGGTGCCGGTGCCAGGTGACCTGCTGGCTCCGTGCCAGTTGCTCGCCATGGTTGTGCCGGGAGTTTTGCAGGGAGGAGTCAATTGGAGAAGCAAAAGCCTTGGTTTGGCATTGCTGTCGAAGCTGGAGATCGCGGTGCTGTGTAAGGTGTTTACCTGCGCTAAAAATCTTTGTTATAATACATTATTACGTTATTAAATTTATAATTACTAGGTATCAGCAGTGAGCTAAAGTAATACATTTAAAGAATAATTTTTACTTTGATAGAGTCTTTAGTACGTATGACAAAGCAAAAGGAGCTAAATTGGTTTTCTTACAAATTATCTCTGATCTTTGAACAAATATGCATTAATTAAATGTGCTATGCCCAGATATTTATGTACGTAGCTTTAGAAATAATTAATTTCCATACTTCTGCTTATATTTTGGAACTTTCTCTTCTACCAGCCCAGTGACATCTATGCTTGCAAGTGGCTATTTAACTCTTGGGGCTTTTTTTCCCCTTTACAAAAATGTAATTTTTTCCTTACATCTGTTGCAACTGTTTCAGCCCTTAAAGCACATAAACCGGAAGAGTCCATTGATCTCCAGTGTTGACTAGAATAAACTTTTAGGACTGCTTGCTTTAAAAATAAATTTGTTTTCCCTTGGAAAAATATCTCTTGGAGGTTTAAGGCATTGACTTTACAATTAACTAAAGGAAAAACTGGGGTTTTATTAGGCATTGCTTCTGAAGCTACTCTAATAAGAAAATGTATGTTTAATAAGCTACGTAACTGATGGCAAAGAGAAAACCTTTGCAATAATTCCTTTGTAATCTGGTTGATATAATTCACTATTGCTGGAAGAACTTGAATATAGGGCAACGGAAGAAGATGAATGTGGCGTATCAGAATGCAGAACATGAAAGGGCTTTTTTTGAAAAGGAAACTTCAAAGTTGGGGATCCAGATACTGGAGTCACTAGCTGTGATTTGGGATGCGAGCGCAAGAACGCGCTTGCTGAGTGAACGATGCTTCTGAGAAGAAAACAGAGAGCCCTCATACAAGCCCGTTAGTTGTCGCAAAGCCAGGGGTGGACGCTTTCTGTACACTTGAGGGGGTTTCAGCGGAGCTGCACAGGGTCAGGTTTGGTTTTGATCCTCTGAAAGCTCAGCCTGCTGATGCCATATGGATGGAGTTAATGCTAATACATATTTACCAAACTGTCTTGTAGTCACTCCAAAAATCCTTTTCTGTTGCTTTCCAACCTTGTCTAGGAAACAGACAATTACTGCGGTGGGAATACTGGGGCCACAGGCAGAAAGCTGGTGCTGAGTACAAGCTGCTCTTCCCCCAGACACCCAACCACACGAGCAGCAGCATCAGGGAAGGATTGGGCCAGGTCTGCTGTAGGGATTCAGTGCTGGTATGGCATATATGCATATAAAAGCCAGAGAAAGCAAAACCAGAGGCATTGGGAAGATCTTGGAGGTGGCAGCTCAGACAGGGAGGAGGGATGCTGCGAGCAGCATCGTTCTGCTGTTGGAAGGCTCCACAGGCTGGCACAGGGTTGTCTCCGGCAAAGAAGGTGCTGGGAAAAGAGAATTGCTCAGCATTCTCCTTGCCCAGTGAAATGCTTTTTTTCGCCATACACAAAGAAGTGTAGATGGAAAGAACTGGTCAAAGTTGGAAGAATCTTACTGAAATCCCGCTTCAGACAGAGGCGCTCCTGGCCAGGTGTTCAGGGGTAGCGGCAGCGCTGGCTCCCGGAGGGTGGGAGGCAAAGGCTGAACGAGCAGAAGAGGTTTCCAGCCCCAGCTGTGGGTGACAGAAGGGGTGCTTGTGCTGCAGAAGGCACATTAGAGCTGTGATAAGATTTTGAACAGCACATTAATCTGTGACCATAGAGCATTAACTGCTGACAAACACGTGCTTTTAGGGGTAGGAGCTTAGTGAAAAGTCTCTATCTCTGTATCAGAGCTCTGTTTGACCTATCTGGGAAGAAAGCAAGCAGCTTGGTGGAGCAAGCATCTCTGTGATGACCAGCCACCTCCATTCAGGTATCCCCACTACTGTAGGACTTAGCTCATTTTTCCCTGGGAACCTGCCCAGGTCCCATCCTGCCATCCAGTACATAGCATTCTTCTTGGAGATTCGCATAATTTCTGCTGCAGGGCCTGAGCGTACCCTGGGGTATGCTCTCATGCTGTGAAGAGATAGAAAGACCAAGAACTGGCAAAACTTCCCCCTTGCCCAGCACGTTTTCCCACCCTGGAAGCTCTTTTGGCCAGAGAAATCCCCATGCAAACTGATGCCGACGCAACACTGGGCTGAAGAGGTTGCAACCCCCCAAAAGCCAAACGATCCAGGGCGATGCTTCCTGCTGGTGCAAGCCTGCCCTGAGCATCCCCCTCGCCCCAGGCAAACCCCTGCTTTCTGACCCAGAAACAGGCAGGTTTCCAACCCAGGTGCTTCAGCTGGGGTGGGCGTTCAGCCTGGCCTCACTTGCCGGGCATCAGCTACTGCTGCTGGTGACAGACTGTCTCACGCACTGTCAGGAGACACTGAGCGGATGCCACACAGTTTGTGTGTAATTATTTGCCAGGAAACCAGAATTTGTTATTTCCAAAAATCCACAGGACAGCACTAAGCTTTGAGCCCGTGTGTGCTTTTAAAAAATGCACACAGTTCCCGAAACATGTCTTTGGCCTCGTGCAGAAAATAGAGCATTTAAGTGGGGTTAACCATATGTTGGGGGTTGCGGGGGGGAAGGTGTATTCCTCCTTTTTCTTTTGTAATGATGATCTTAACTGAGTGAATGATTTACATACTTTTGCAGAGGAAATCTCAGTGCCGTAACACTTGAATTAAAAGTAACAGTTTACAAACAGTTGGTTTTTGTAAATGTTGGTGCTATTCCCTTCACAAGTAGGGTCAGAGGGAGCGAGAGACCTGTTGGATTTCTCTTTGAACACAGTGAGCTTCTATTTTTATGTTTAAATTATTTCACGCACGGTGCTCTAGTAATAAGGCAACTATTCCCCTGGTCATGGGAGGCAAGACCAGGTAACTGTGCACCTCCTCCATCTAGAAAAGTGTTTTATCTCGGGATTAAACAGCAGTCTTTCATGACAAATTGTAGTCGTGACATCATTTTTAAAAAACCTCACGATATCCTGTAACAAAAACTTTTAGAATTCGCCGTGATAAGTTGCCATTGACTTAAACACTTTTTTCCCCAGGCAGAAGTATTTCAGCAGACCTTTCCTACCTGCATGACAGAGGACTTTGCTGCTGCCTCCTGGCACCGGCGGGCGCGGGAGGCAGGCTCCGGATGCACACCCCCAACTCTGCTTCCCAGGGGTCTGCCCTCAACTCCTCTGGGAAAGCAAGCAGCCAAACGCACCTTCCTGAAAACCAGCCGGTGCAAAAGGCTGAGGGATGTGGCCCAGCTTCCCTGGCTGTGGGCAAGCCAGGAGGGGTGGTCTTGCAGCTGCCGGCTGGGGTGGGGGTGGCTGGCCCAGCTGGCCACGGCCGGTGGTTAAAAATCACTGCCAGGTCCTGCACCACCTGCCCAGCATTACCTCCAGCAGATCTCTGCTGCTGCCTCCTGCTTGGGGGGGCACAGCCCCCCACCCTGCTGTCCCTCCCTGCTGGAAGCCCCTTCCCGCGGCAGGTGGGGGGTCTCGCCAGAAGCCAAAGCAGCAGGAGCAGGAGCGTGGTCGGGCGAGAGCCGCGCATCCCAGCACGCCCGATGCCAGGAGGGTGCAGACAGGGAGCGGCAGGGGCTGGATCCCTAACGACTCCCCACCCCGATCCAGATCCCCGGCATTTGCAGGGTGAGGTGTGATGGAGAGGCGAGCAGGCGGCTGCAGGCACCGTGCCGCAGCGTCGGCCAGGCAGGAGCCCTGCATTGCAGCTGCGGTGACAGGGGACAGACAAATGCCGTCAGCCCGAGGAGAGGGCTGTAACCCCCACGTCTCCCAGGGCCTCCCTCCATCCGTCAGCATCGCCCCAGTCTTCATCTCCACTACCACTCTGCTTCCGACTTTAAATAGCGCAGCGTGACAGGAGCAGCACATCCCGAGTGATGAGCCAGCATTTTTACTGTGTAATTCCCTATTTACCTACTTTTAACTACAGCATCTTCTCTTGATCTTTATCTGATGAGAGCAATCTCTTCCCATTGGGAATTGGGTGATAAGCATTTAATCTCCTGCTTCAGTTTTCTTTGGGTTCCTGCATCTCCGGCTTTGTCATAAGTTGTTCCACACTGGGTTATGAACAGAATACTTTCATGCCACAATTTGATGCCTGGTTGATAGGCAGGCGTCTTTGGCCCTAGGCAAATTCAGTCACTGCTTAGCATGTAAGCAGAAATCAGATGGCTGACATGAACATACCTGGTAATGTTTCTGGATGGACAGCATACAGGAAAAGATGAAAGCGCCCCAATTTTCAGCCCTGCACCCACCACAGTCACAGGGGGAAAGGAACTTGCTGTGTTTTCTGACCTTCACTAGGGATCCCAGACTTGAGTGACCCGCGGTCTGTGTTTCCCACCCCGTGCCTGGTGCGGGCCAGGGGCAGCACACTGGGGTACAGCTGGTGCCAAGGCTGCCCCCAAAGTGGTCCCAGCTCCGATCCTGCCTCCTGCTCCTGGGCTGCCTTTCCCTGGCAGGGCTGGCTGTTGGCACCGCCGCACCAGGCTATGGCCACCTGCCCCCCACTGCAGGGAAACCAGGCTGGTGCCTGCTGGGGAGTGGGGTCACAGCACCCCCACGCCTCCCCTTCCCTTGCTGCGCAAGCGGGAAGCCAGTCCTCCGGCAGACCCCTGCACATGGAGGGGGACAAACCCAAGCCCTGGATGACACTGTTGGTTCTTCTGTGCCCTGAGAAAGTCACCTTCAGGCATTCCCTAACCTGCGCAGTGCAGTCAGTGCTAGTTTCCCCTCTGCTGCTTGCAGGGTAGTTGGGATCTGGGAATAAAAAAAATGCCATCCACATCCTTTCCGCCTTCGGGTATAATAAATTGCTTCTCCTTAAAAACACCAAACCCAACAAACAGCAGAATAGTGAAAAGAAGAAACAGCCCCCTTTCCCATCAAACACACCTTTGGGTTATTGAGGGTTACCTGGAGTGTTTTCCCAGGGAAGGTCAGAGATTTGCCCTCTAGGCTCAGCAGCAGAGCTCCCGCGAGGGCTGGGACAGGCTGAGGTTCCTCTGCCTTAGCCACAAGGGCCCTGTACCCAGCCCAGGCACAGAATGCTGGGCATCATCCCACCCTCATCACAGACACAGCTGGGCTTAGGCTCTCCCTACAGAGGGAGAAACCTTAAATACTTGTGCTCAAAATCTTCCAGCCTTGTGCTCCTGATGCAATTGATCTGGGACTAATTGAAAGCAGGTTTTGGCAATGCTGTGGCCGAGACCTCTTTGACACAAGCCTCAAATAACGATTATCTTATTAAAGTTGCTTAGGAAACATCACCTGGTCTATGTGCAGAGATGTCAGGGAGCCTTGGAAACCTTGAAAGCTGTGAGTGCTGATACTGAAGAAAACCATTTCGTCTGGCGTCTTGTATTGCCAGAACAGGGCTGCCTGCTCTCTGACCATGCTGGGGTGGAAGACCTAGTGAAATGTTTGTGTTGCGTGGAATCAGGGAGAGGATGATGCTGGAGCCAGGGTTAGGGCAGACCCTGTCAGCAGCTGCTGGTCCAAGGCATCCCATGGGAAACCCTGATGTGAAGCCTTTCCTAGCTGTGGTAGCGCTGCCCTTGATGGGGCTTTGCATTTCACTCCGAGCTGTAGAGGGTTCCTGCTGGCACCTGGAGGTGTCTGTCTGTCTGTCGTGGGGGGTACTGCTCTGGCTGGTGCTTTTGGGGAGCCTGGGGTGCATGAGCAGGTCAGGGACCTGCTGGGCTCCTGGAGCGGAGGGCTCCAGCCCAGCCTGAGGTGGTGGATGCTTCATCCAGCAGATCAAGCCCTTGGCAGTCCCTGCACAGCGCTTGCCGCTGCAGAGGATGTAGCTCATAGCATTGTGCAGCCATACTCCTGGGGGTGGGAATCACGCCATAGGGGACGCAAGGGCCCCTCGCCATGCAGCCAGCACCGGGGCTGCGGCCGGTGCCCTGCCAGCCTGCAGGGACAGTACAGTCCCCCGGGCACCGGGGCTCCTCCATGGCCTCGCTGCTGTTAGACTGACTTCTGTCGCATTGCGTGGCAATGGCTGATGCGACGTGACGCATGGCCCTGGGCTGGGCACCCCCCCGAAACAGATGTTGTGTGGCTGCCATGGGTGCTCAGCACGTCACCCCCAGGATTAGGCCATTTCCAGCAGAGCCGCAGTGTCTCGAGGCCAGCTGGCACTGGCAACCCCCTCCCGCTCACAGCATCACGGCGATACACCGACACTGGCAGAGCAGTGAAACCGGTGGAAACACTTTGTTTCCTTCCGACAGAAAGTTTGCCTCTTCACATCTCAGTCTCCAAGCACGTGGAGAAAGGACTCTTCGCCATGCTCCTGCAGCCTCCAAGCTGGAGGCTCCGCACTGGTTTGAAAAGCAAAATCAACTGGCAGCAACAGAGCCACTCCACTAATAGCCCTTTTCATCTCATTTTTTTAATAAAACATGGGAACACAGTAATCGCCACCAGTCTGAGTCGGTGAGCCTGAGAGTAGGTGAAAGAGAAATGTTGGGAAGAAGGAGAAAGTTGGGACAAGAGCTTAGCATGAAGGAACTCCTCCAGATTCAAGGGTGATTTTTGTCCCCTGGGGAGCCAGCTGGGTGGTCATGGAGGCTGGTGGCTTTGGTGATGGAGGCCAGTGGGTTTGACAGTGGAGGCTGGGTGAGTTTGGCAGTAGAGACTGGGTGGTGGTGGTGGCTGGTGGGTTTGGTGGTGGGAGCTGCCATTGCTCCAAGGACAGCACTGGCGGAAGAGCAGCCTGGTGGCCAAGCTCATCCTCCTGCAGACAGGCTTGGAGCAGGGCCTCTTCTCACATACCAAAATTCAGGAGGAAGAGGCCAGCACTGTCCTCAGCCCTCAGCTTCCAAGGTTTCCTTGCAGCCTCCATGCAAGCACACCTGGTAAACACCGTGGGATCCCTGCGAGCCGATTACCAGATGCAGCTGCTGGGAAAGGGGAGACGAGGGCACTTCCCTCTGGGGTTTTAAATCTTGCTGCAGGGGAGTGAGAAAGGCTGTGTGAGGTGGCAGGAGATGAGAAACTCTTCCCTGATGTGTTTTTTGTCTGGTCTCTGCAGTGACCTGCTGGCAGGTCCCGGTGGGTGCGTGGAGGCTGAGCTGCCAGCTGCGCCCCGGGGCTGTGGGACACCCCAGGGTGTGAGGGGCAGCGCTGCTGCTTCGGCTGCTTTGGGACCAGCCTGCAGGTCTGTCCTTCACCCGCGGTGGGGAGGAGATGTGTTCAGACCATCGGGCAGCCCTTGGCATGGCGCAGGGTGGGTGGGCACCACCGTCCCTTGAGCATTCATTGCCTGGTGGGGCAGCTCCCAGCGAGGGCTCACCTTGTCCCAGCGAGGGCTCACCTTGTCCTGCTCACCAGGACGGTGGCCTTTCTGGCTCAGTCCCACATCGGGGTGCTGACGGTGTCTGCTGAGGAGCCTGGAGGCCACCAGATGCAGGCTGGTTTTGCCGGTCCCATTTTTCTCGCCACCTCCACCACTCCTGCAGGGTGCCGAGCGTATCAGGTGCTGCCGCCAAATAATTTAAATTGAAATAAATGTGCAACCAACATCTGCTTCTCGTCCGCCTTCCCCAGTGCACAGCAACACAGAATTAACCTGTGGCTTAAAACCCCCGGCGAGATGCGCTGCCCTGAGCTGCAGGGCAATCCTGCCCCATCCAGCGTGCCAGCCCGGCTCATCCCACCACTCTGGTGGCCCAAGGAGGGGGCAAAACGCGGTGGTGTGGAGCCGAGGTTCCCGGCGGGGACCCGGCAGCACCGGCACTGGGGGCGATGGAGCCTGCGAGGGTCACGGTGGCAGCACGCTGGCTTTAGCGGAGGCTTTTAGGCATTTCCATTAATAGGTTTCAAACATAACCACCATTAGTCCCTCCACAAAGAGAAAGTCTTCATTATGCAAATTCTCATCTTAAAGCTTTATTCATGTGCTTCCTGGCAGGCTTTCCTTTAATCTCAAGAGCAAGATTGCTTGGAATTACCATATACCCTTGTTAATTGCATTAAAAAAAAAAATTCAGCAGAGGTTGTTTTCACCATAATCAAGAGTGATTTTGATTAGTACTTCTGGAAATCAAAATGTTTCACTGGTAATGGAGAACGAGGACAACAGCGTTACCTGGTCCCCCGTGAGGAGCAGGGGCCACCCCAGCCGGGGGGCTGTGTCCCCCCGCTCTCGCCTGGCCGTGCCGCAGACGGGGCCATGTACCCCCGGCGTCAGCCGTCAGTCCCGCTGCCACGGTGGGTGCTGGGGGCTGCGTTTCTCCGCCGCTTGGCTTCCTGGCTGAGCCCTGGCACCCCTTGCCCCGCGGGCTGCCGACAAGGATGTTGGTGCAGGGGCACGTCCCTGGGCAGTCTGTCTTCCCTGGCGGCGGCTGAGGAGCTGGAGGAAGTTTAGAGCCTGCTTTTCAAGGCAGAACTAACTTCAGGAGGAGGCCTGTGCTCAGGAGGCAGCCTGGGCATGTCTCCAGAGAGAAGCGCAGCTGCCATGAGGCTGTCCTTACCCGCCTGGCCCGCCAGCACTGCTCCCACAGACTGCCCAAACGTCCCAGCTCCGAGGAGCTCTGCTCTCCCTGCGCACACAGAACTGTGCTTTGGTCTTAGCAGTCAGCGAGAACTCGAGGTTTACAAGCAACCTGGCATTTGCAAGTAAATGTCCCATGTGTTTGACAGGCGGCTGGGGCTGGCGCCCGGGCAGTGGTGGTGGCGAGTCTAAAGCTCGTCTCTGTGCTGCCCAGCATCCCAGCATCGCTGCGCTGGCCGGCAGCAGCACGCTGTCCTCTGCTCCAGGAGCGGTCCCTGGGGACTCCCAGTGCTGCTGAAGATGCCCCAGCTGCTGCAAGCAGACCTGCACCCGCGGAGGAGCACCCATTTGCTCCCCGCAGACCTTTGGGGCTGTATTTTTGCTGAGACAGCAGGAAACGCCACTGCGAGGATGCGGTCGGGAACCAGCAGCATGACACGGCTCCGCACCCAAAACACTCCCCATCCCCAGCGCCCTGCCCAGAGGCGCCAGCGCAGCCATGGGTGCCCTGCACAGGGAGCCACCTGTGTTTGCCAACACCGTAACTCAGAGCCAAAACGATGAGGTTTGGTCGCTGGGGAGACCCTGGTGCTTTCAGTTACCTTGGCATATGCTTTCCTCCTGCTCTCCCACCCGCTGCCCACCGCGTCACTCCTAAGGTAGATGCATAAAAGTCAGGCAGTTTGAATTACTTTCCATTGCCCTTGTACCTGCTTTGCATTCTCCCGTAATCTCCCGGGCTGTCAATCTCGTACCGTCGCGGGCTCTCAATTCCCAGGGAAGCTAAACACATATATATTGCACAAAGAGATCCGTGGGCTGGCACTAAAAATGGAATACACCTCGCTCTGAGTGCTGCAGACAGGGTGCAATATAGCAATATACTGGGTGTGAATTACGATACTGTAATTCAAGCTTTGTCAAACAGTGGGGCTTAATTAGAATATATATATAATTGTAAAAACTAAAAAGCTGACGAGTACAATTGTGCGTTTGAGCTGCCTGCTACAGAAAATAATGAGGAGAGAATACATTAAGGCACAAAACCCTTCTACCTTCAAAGAGCAGCTAGCTCTGATTAAAAATACCCCCGGCAAGGCGAAGGGAGTTGGCGAGAGGCGGGGGAGCCTGCGGCACCAGCTCGGCCATAACTCTAACCTCTGTTTTACAGCCTCCACCCGGCACAGCTGCAGCCTTGGGGTCCCCCCACCTCCCCCGCTAGTGCTGGGGGATTCGTATTAGGTACCGTGACATGTCCCAGCTCAGTTTCTTTTGATTGTCATACTAAAGAAAAATAAGGAGAACACATCTTGTTTGCCCGTTTCACCCCTGCCCTGGACCTGCAGTGGATGCTCCAGTGCCCTTGGCCAGCCGGCACGCAGGGCTTGAGTTGCCTCCCAGCTGCCCCTAGGGATGCATGTTTTCTGCCAGCAGCCAGAGACAAGACTTCTTCCAAGGACCCAGTGCAAGGGTGCCTAACATCCCCCCCCGGCCCTCAAACGAGCCTGGCAATCAACCCCAGCGAAGCTCCCATGCTGCTGCCCAGCACTGAGCCACCAGCGGAGGAAGATGGTGTGTGCAGGTGGTTTTGTATTCCTGTAACAGGTTGCAGGCGGCGCGGGTACGTCCATCAGGAGGTCAATGCCAGGGCACGCGTGACCCTGGCCGCATTACAGGCAAACACCTCTGCAACTCAGCAGTGGGCTGCCTACGAGCTCCTGTATGTAGGAACGTGCCTCAGCTTCTTCCAGAACGTATAAACCCCTAATATAATGATACTCCGTGCTGTGCGTGGGTTCCCGTCAGAGGATGGGCTTTGGCAGCCTGGGAGACCAGATCCTCCAGTGATTGCCGAGCGGGACTGGGGCCCCAGGAGCAAAGGGATTTGCACGAGACGATGCAGGGAGCAGCAGCGCTGCCTCCTGAAAAACTGCGTTTGTAAGGTAAACACGCGTGCCGAGAGCCGGTTGGGTTTTAAGCATCTGGCTGTGAAGTGCTGCATTTGTTACCGCTTAATAACGGAATAAAAGAATGAGGCGGAGAGCGTTCAGCTCTTATCTGTCGGAGTGAGCAGGCAAGTTTGCGTGCCTTTGACAGCAGCGCTCGGTTGTTGATCCATAAAAGGTGTAATACGTCTCCATAACACCCTTTGCATGAAATAAAGATGTTGTCAGCTTCAATTAACTGGCAATCTATTATTAGTCCTTGCCAACGCCTAAGGGATTCCTGGGTTTAAATTGCCCTGGAAAAGGATATCGGTTTGCCATGGGCAGCGGTGGGAAAGCCCTGGGAAAGAGGCTGTGCCAAGCGCTGCAGCTTCTAGGGAAGATTTTACTGGGTGATTCAGTGCGTTGACAGGTTTCCTAAGTTTCACGCGGGCTGCATGCACGCCTCTCCCCAGCGGTGGGGATTCCCCTTGGGTGCAGCTGCAGCCCAGGACGTGTTAGCTGGTTTGCTTCAGCCCTGTGAGGACAGAGGGCTCTGAGCACCTTTCACCCCCCTGGACTCACTCGTGTGCCAGCCGGCTCTTTGGAGAGTGATTTTGGAAGCGGCACCCTCCTCTTGCCCTGTGTGCAGAGATGCCGGGGGAGCTGTCGCCAAACCCAGAGTGGTGTAGGCGCTGCTCAGCCGGCGGGTCTGAGGAGCCCCCCGAAGCCAGGCAGGAGGGACCCCATTCTTCAGGGCACTCGCAGGGCCCACGGCCCCACTGGCGGGGCGTCTCCATGCAGCCCCACGACCCCCACAGCCCTTCAGCAGAAGAACGGGCGAGCTGCACTCACCCCCACGGCCGCCCACACCCCCTCGCTTTGTATTTGGGCTCCTACACCAGAGGTGAGCACAGGGAGGACGCACTAACAGCAGGGCTCGGCACGCAGCAAATCAGCGCCCTTAACATTTACTTAATCACGGAGAGCAGAGGGAGTAGAGCTGGGGGGGAGACCGAAGGGATGGCTCCTAGCATACCAATGCGAGTCTTGGTGCCGCCACCATAACCCTCCTGCCAGCTCGCCCTGCCCGCCGCGGAGCCAGGGGGAACTGAAATGAAACACGGCGACAGCGCATTTCCCCCAGCCGGGTTTGTAATGCTTCTCATCCCGCCAGAGACGCGCTGCTGTTTCCCCTGTCCACCTTTTTTTAAAGACAGTGTAAAATGGACAAGAATGACAGAGCCCTGCTGGTTCCTGAAAATCCAGTAAAGGCTGTGGAAAAAGCCACGCTGGGAAAGGGAGCCTGCATGAAGTTGCCAGAGAAGCAGGCTTGGGACAGTGGGCCACAGCAGTAATGAGCTTGTGGGGTCTCAACAGGGACATGCTGGTGGTTCAGCAGCAACCCATGCAAGTGCTAGAGCTGGGCAGCTGTTTCTTCGGTACCGTGGATGGTCTTGCATTTTCCTTACTTGCTCCGTTGCAGCGACAGACCATTTGAAAACCCTGCGGCTTCATCCGGGCTGTCGGAGCGGGAGACCATCACCAGTCTCACGGTGCCGAAGTTTGACCAGCAGTAAGGCCCAAGAGGCAAATATTTTGGCAAGGGAGCAGAGGGACGTGCGGGGAGGCGGAGGCTGCCAAGCCCAGCCCTGCTGTGCTGAGCCAGGGGCTCGTCCGCACGCCTCGCCCCGCACATGTCACACGGTGGTGACTGGTCTCCACCTGCAATGGGGCATCGCCCTCTGCCAGCCGTTCCTCTGTGCTCCCAGGGGAAGCGCTGGCATCCTTCATCTCGATGAGAAACGCAGCCATGGGCTGGAACGTGTATTACTTACACACACACACACACACAGTAGTAGCTTGATGCCGAGCGCTTTGTCAGGGGAGCGAAGCCCATGGCAACTTCCCAGCCATAGACCCTGCATTTAAATCACCCTCAGGTTTGCTGAGTGTGCATTTAAACAGACGGCAAATGAAACGAGATGTGATGTGTGAGTAAGTGAAACCGGAGCTGGAGGTGTTGCAGTACTTAGTGACCACTCTCGGTAGAAGTTTTTCACCGAAATGCTGATACCTGCTTTCTGATGGACTGGTGCCTTCCCGTTGTTATTGTCCTTGTCAGTAAAGCTTTAAATTTATTCATGAAGCACACTGGAGCTCAGGTGGCAATAGCTAAATCCATTTAGCAGTAGGAATAAGAGGAAAGCCATTTTAATGTTCTCTTGCAGTGCTGCAGTACTTAGCAAACCCAAAGGATATTAATTACTCAGCATGCTCTGAGATGTAAAAGCATGAATTTATCAAGACAAATACATTCAGAACTAGGGTAAGTCAACAGTAATTAACGCGATGCAAAAAAAAAAAGACAGAGAAGGGAAGGATTAGCTGGCCCTATCGCAGGAGAACACGGCGTAGCGCCGAGTTATCCCCAGGATATTATAAAGTGACTGGAGTTGTGGCGAGGCATCTCTAACATAAAAACCTGCCTGTGTCTGTCAGGTGTATCCCTGGGATGGGGTTTGGTCCTGGTTTGCATTACCAAGGCAGAGTGATGCAGGCGGTCTCTGAAATGCCAAGTGGCAGCCAGCAGCAGCATTTTCATACGAAGCCTTTGATGTTGGAAGGCGCTTGTGAAGAAGAGGTGCATAGGGCTTTTTTTTGTTTTTCACTGAATTTGTCTGTGCTGTCCCAATGTTTTCGTGGTGTTTAGCAAATGTGTAATCGTGAGCACAGCCACAGATGAGTGGCAGCTCGAGAGATGAATTGGTAGGCTCTCCTTGACAAATTTAAGCATAGCATGTGTTTTTATACCACATCCATTAGGGAAGACAAATGGAAAATCCAGAGATGACTGCTCTGCAATTTAACAGTCACAGCATTCGGAGAAGGCTGATGTCTTCCTCATCACCGATGATGGGTTAGGTTTGGGAAAAAACAGCAAAAAACTGAAGCGATTTGAGCAAACGAGTCTAACCACACCGTATTGAAAGGTGTTTTACTTTGTGTGGAGCGAGTACAACCAGTGCTGATTCTTTGTCTCCAGGTCATGGGGATGACCCAGGTGACTTCAGCCTAGAAGATGCCCTGTATGGCCTCAGCACCAAGCGACGTAAGTCACATTTATTTGTTCTTTTAAAGAGGAGGAAACAAATAGATGTTAATAGATGCAGTTTGTTCTTTGGGATCTGATGCTGGTGGGAGGGTGGTGGATATGGGCTACCTCTTCCATGGGGAGATGCAGTGTCCGGGCTGGCCAACAGGTGGGATGGGGGATCGTCTTGGAGAAGCTGGTTGCTGACCATGTGCCCTTCGCTTTCTGATTCCCACGAACAAACCACAGAGGCACACTGGTGCTTTGACATAGCAACGACACGGAATGAATGCATCTTTTTGGCTTCTTTGCATTCGTTAGTAACACCCGCAGACACGACCCCGTTTGCTTGGAAGCTAACGTGGTACCACTCTCCTTCTGCAGCCGGTGAGGGCAACCCACTGAGCCCGGCGGGACAGGGGCAGTGCCGGGTCCATCCCTGGTCCCACTGCACCGCAGCATCCATGGAAGGCGAACGGCATGTTGGCTTGCTATTTCGCTTAATTTCAAGTGTAACCCATCAGCCAAAGGAAGCTCATTTCTGAAAGGGGTGCCTTGCTGCGGGCGTGCTGGTATTTAATATTTGGCTTTGAAATCTACCATTTTTATGTATGTTAGGGCTGGGCTGTGCCGCTGAGGGGGCAGCAGCGCCTGGCAGAGCTCAGCCTCAGGCCTGGCAGAAACAGGGGCGAGGGCAGGGGGCTGGCGGGGGGGTTGCACCACCCTGGGGGGAGGACATTCAGTGGAGCAGCTCTCATTTGACGCCCAAAAGAGACCACCTAACTGCCCGCGGTGCAGCCGATGGGAGGGGGCTTGTTTCCCACCCCAGGGCACATAGCACAGCTCTCCCCTGCGCCGAGGGCTGAGCCCGGGTGGTCTGCACCCAGACACCCCCTTTGCTGCGGAGACACGGGGGAGGCATTGCAAACACCAGTGCCCAGGACCCCTCGCTGCCTGTCCGCCCCCCGTGCACCCAGGGTGACCATCCCCAGACCCAGCACCCGGCCGGGCAGCAGCGGGGAGCGCTCTGCAAGCAACACAGCCTCTGCCGTCACACAAAATACACCTGCAAGTATTTAAGCAAAAGCTAGAACAGGGTTTGAAGCCTCTTACTTTACAGTCTAACAACACACAGACACTTGTGCTGTGTTACACTGGAGTTTACATGGAATAAAGAGCCAGGATGCTCCATGCATCTCTCCTGTGGCGCACGGGATTCAGCGGGAGGGGGATAGGCTAGACCGCGGGGTATCAGACTTGGTCACAGGTCCGAGGGATCGCATCTAGGATTTTGCAAACCCTTTACTACAGTATGTGGGGAGACTTGGTCAGAAGTGCCTAACAGCCACCTCATGCAGAGGGAAAGCGGCATTTCCCCAGGCTGGAGCCCCAGCTGTGAGCCGGGGGAAGAGGCAGCGCTGTCCCCAGCTGCTGCATCCCGCTCAGGACTTCATCGCATCAGCCTGAGAATAAAAGCAAACGAAGGGTCTGGAGTAGGGTCACATCAAACCCTACCACACACTGGAAATGAAGCCCAGCAGAAGCACTCCAGTATTCAGAGGTGCAAATGGAAATTAATGGGAATAGAGCAGCCACAAATCTTGCTCATAATTTATTCATATACTTGGTAGTGCTAGCCACTATTAATAGGTAGTGGTTTACAGGGGGAGAAAAAAAGTAAAAATCAACCCCTCTGAAGCCTGACTGTAGCTTTTTTTAGCCCAGGAGCAGGCAGGGGAGCTGGGATCTGAGTATCGGGGTGTCACCAAAATTCCTGCAGCTGATGGGGAACCTCCCACACATAACGCAGTACTGGAAATGATCTGTCATTTGACTGACCAGCCAGGAAGGGGACAACAAAACACGGGCAGCTTACTCTTGTTTTGCATGCTGTTCTGTACGGTGTCTGTCCTTGCTCTGTTTGCTGCTTCTCCAGGAGTGTTAACGTGGAGCAGTTTCTTACAGCTCTCTGCTTTCCGCTTGGCGGGATGCTGGTCTGCCGGGATGCTGGCCTGCCGGGATGCTGGCCTGCTGGGATGCAGTGCTCAGCGCCGGCTGCAGCTGTGCCCTGCAGAGCACCGGGCTCAGCCCTGCACGGGGCCGCGGCTGCTCGCCCCCACACCCAGGGGGTCCCGCTCCCTCTGGCCACGCGTCCTGGGGGCGTTTGTAGCTCTGAGCTTACAAATGCAGAGCAGCGATGGTCAGCTGGAAAGCTCGTGGTGAAACCTTTGCTATTTATTCTCAAACCAGAAGTGAAACATTTTCGGTGATGCCCATGACTACTAACATTTCCCTCCCTGTCTCTTTTGTCACAGCCACTCCCAAGGGCCCCAGAAAGCCGGCAGGTGGGACAGGTGAGACCTTGCGTGCATATCATTTAAACACAGCGTGAGATTTGCTTCCCACGGGGGGGTTCAACCGTGCAAGCCCCCCACGGGTTGTGCCTGTGCAGCTGGGTGCTGCTGCCTTAGCAGAGGCTTTGGGACACCACTGCTTGCCTGTGAGCAAGCTGGTGCCAGCATGCAGATGTGCACTCCTCCCATACGACCGAAGTAAATGCAATATTGATATTTCTGTCCGTGCTGAAGGTGAGTGGCAGCGGAACATTTACGACCAAGGCTAAATTTCGCACACTTTGCAGTATCCTAATGGAAAAGACACAAATCACTGCTCAGCTATACAAGGGCTTTTTTTTTCTGGCTGCATGGCACCTGCTAGCTTTTCTTCCAGAAGGGAGCCCAGAGGATGTTTTCCTTCCCTTTTTTACTCCAAGATATCCCTGACCTCCACAGAAAGGCCCAGCCTGGTGACATTTCCCCATCCAGGGAAGAATGTCTCTCCGACCTTGTGCCTGGCAGATGTGCTGGCTGGCCGGCTGCACAGCATCTGCCCTGGCTGAGGAAGCTCCCTTAAATACACCCGGGTTTCATTGCTGGCAGCTCCTCTGGCTCAGTTCTGGCCAAACATACTTAAATATAGTGCGGTCACAAGAACTGAGGGTTGCTCAACCCTGCCAGAGGAGCCTGAAATAAACTGCGGCGGGGGAGTGCTCAGAAGTGAATCCACTCGCCCCTGCATGAGCATCTTGGCACAGATTTAAGCAAACCCAACTGTCCAGCTCCTTGGCCATGGTGGTCTTTGCTGGGAACAAGAAAAGCCAAGTGCCAGAAGCACATGCAGGGCTTCAGCGTTTGGATCACAGCCCGAACAAGAGGCCATTTGATCCAATAAACTCTCCCCGGGAAATGGACATGTGCCGAGGCTGAGGCTTTGCCTCGGCAAGTTTCTTCTATCCCGGGGAGCACTTTTTGGATGAGCGATGGCACCGAGGGGCTCCCACAGTGGGTTCGTGTGTCCTGGCCCCTCTCCCGTGCGCACTCTGCTCGGCCCAGGGTCACTCACAGGCAGCCCTGCAGGGAGCAGAGCGGGTCCCAGCCACCGGCTCGATCCCCACAGCACCTTCTCATCTGCACCGTCTCTCAGGTCTCCCCCCACATGCATTATTTTGGGGTTGCTCGGGCTGGGGGTGGGCGGCAGCCACGGCTCAGATGGGGAGAGTTGAACGATGGCCAGGCTGATCCGAAGGCTCTGCAGTAGCTTGTGGCTCAGCAGCGGAGCAGCTGGACGCCCTTTTCAGCTCCACGCTGACACGGGTGCTGGTGGCCTCCGGCATGGTGCAGCATCGCTTGCACAGCACCCGCAGAGCTGCCGCGCAGGGGATGCGTGCCGAGAGCCTCGCACCGTCCTCGCAAACGGTGGGGATGTTAACGATCCCTTCTCTCTGCAACAGGCTTTGATTTGGCTGATTACTTTGACACCACTCTGGAGACTACCACCAAACCAGCCAAGCCGACTCCAAGGCCCTTCCCCAGGCCGGGGAAGCCAGGTACTGCGGAGCGCCCTGCGCCGGGGGAGGGTGCACGCGTGCTCGCCTGTGGGGCTCCGGATGCGGGAAATTGCTCCCCGAGGTAATCGGGAGCCATCCCGGCAGCTGGGAGGCTGGGATCAGGCATTGACAGATGAGCTCCAGCAAGTTTTGGTGACCACCAACAGGTGACTTTAAAAGATGACCACCTTCTCCTGCTCCGCTGTCATAGCGGAGCCGGCAGAGGAGATGCTCCAGGCTCTCGCTGACATGCCAGGAGAGTCGGCACCAGCATTTCGCCATCCTCCCTCCCTCGCTGCCCATGCACCCCTGCCTGAGCTGTATCGGGGGCTCCGTCGAGCAGCATTTGTAAAATTTTTAACCAGGATAGAGCTGTTTGCTGTTTCTAGGTGGGAGATTTCGTTGCTGAAGTAGCACATCCTTAAGTATCTTTCCGGAGGTGCCTGGTCCTGCTCCTGCGTGCCGCAGGTAGCTGGCAGGGATGGCGCGGAGCTGCCCTCGCAGAGACAGAGCTCTCACGAGGGGGAGGCAGCGTGTGTCCTGCTGGCAGGATGTTTGCAAGGATTTTCCCGGCACCCTTGCTTGTCCCCTTCTGAAATTCAAGCCCGGCTGACACGTGCCCTGGCACAGGGGATCTCCGTGAAGGCGCCTGCTACCCACACCGAGGGCTGGAGCATCCCTGGGGCACTGCCGGGCAGGGGGTGCCCCTGGTGTCAGGGGCAGCTGAAGCTGTGGAGGGAGCAGAGCACTGAACCGCCCCAGCACAGCCCCAGCATCCCTGCAGGAGGGGGTTCCCCTCCCAGCGCTTGTCCGAATGCACGTTTCAGAGGGTGACATCATTTTGGTCTCTTTTTTTTTTTCTGCTCCCTTCAGACAACAGCTTTTGGGATGTCATCCGCACCACCACAACCAAACAGCCAAAAACTACGAGGGCCCCCCCCAAGCATAACCCAGGTGAGCATGAGCTGCTGAGCGCCCTTGGCTTTGCCCCAGCTCTGCTGCCGGCGCAGGCAGAGGCTTCAGGACGTGCTGTGATGGTGGCACTGCCCCTCACCCCACCATTTCCAGCCTCTAGACTGTTCATGAGACACCTCGGGAAAAAAAATAATAAATCACATGGCGGACATTATTTTATAATTAATTGCAGAGCTCCTCGGCCGGTGGCCAGCACTGCTAACCCCCGCGTTGTTTTCTAGCAAAGGATCCTATGGATTTTGACTTGGCTGATGCCCTTGATGATAAGAACGATGGGAAAGATGCTGGGAGGCCGGACGTAAGGCCAGGTGAAGGTATGTTGACTTTCCCTCTCCATCCTGCTGGCCACCAGCCGTGCTGTGCCCGGGGACCTGCCAGAGCTCCTCCCGGGAGCAGGCTCTCCCTGCCAGACAGGGGCGAGCAGGAACGGAGGCGCTGCCTTGTCCGAGGCTCCTGCCTGGAGCCAGCACCCTGCTGCCTGTGCCCTGCCTGCACAGGGAGGGGGATTTTCCACGGGCAGCTCGGTCCCTTCTGCCGGGGCTGCGGGGAGGGAAGGAGCCCCTGCCTCGGCGGTCCTTGGCAGAGAGGGGCTCTGCCTAACGACCTGTTGCCTGTCTGCAGGTTTCTTTCCCAGGGTCTCCTCTGACCCATTAAATTGTGGTGATTGTGTTAAGTTCCCCCTCGTCCCCATACCTGACAGCTATTTAACCGAGGGCATGTGCTGTTGGGGTTCGCAGTCATTGCCAAGACATAAATCTAGAGCAGGCTTAAGTCCTGGCATAACATACGCTATGGGCTGGGAGATTTTTTTTTTCCATCTCTAAAATACTCCAGTGAATGAATCATTTGTCTGTGAGGATTGTTCCCTTGAGCACTTGAGCTAGAAAACAGACTTTGTACGGCTAGTTTATTGATGTCGAGATGGCCGTATACCCTGCTCACACGTGTAATTAATAGTCACGTATTTTATGAGATTGTATTAACTAGGTGACTTGTCTGCACTTTGATATTCTGGGCTTGTTGAGGTTTCAGACTCCTGCAGGAAAGGTTGAGGTGTTGAACCACTGGAACGTGGCATCGGTCACAAACCAGCACACGTGTTCCCCCAGCATTGCTGCACCCTGGACTGCCTGGGACTTCTCCAGGTTCTGGCATAGTCAGGGTTTATTTTTCTTTTTCAACTCATTACTAAGCCCATAAATCTGTTTTTTGTGGTAAGCTGGTGAATAAGACAGTCTCTTCCAGGCTGTTAAGGCAAAGGTAACCCTTCCCAAGGCGCAGCATCGGAGAGGGAGCCTTGTGCTGGCTCAGCTTTGGGTGTCTTCTCCCATCACACGCCTTGCTGCACCCCGAGGGTCCCTCTGGGACCAGAGCCGAGGGGTTCAACAGCTCCACTCATGCAGCTACTGATTCCCAGACCGTGTTTCTCTATGCCCGTCCTGCACAAATTAAACATTCCCGCTACAACCATGTCCAAGATAACTTTTTCACCTGTACTGAGATGTGCTGGCGCTCAGTTCTTCCCCTGGAGCTGCTCTGCCCCTCCAGGGAGGAGGCGAGTCAGTCCCTGCCTGCGGGACCCCGGGCCAGGCTGGTGCTGCCAGGGGCTCGCCGGAGGCAGGGCAAGGGCACCCCGGTCCCCGGCAGCACAGCCACCATGTGCACAAACCGCATCCTTCTCCCTCCTCCACTGCCAGCTGGGGCTGAGCAGCCAAAACACTTAATGAACTTGTAAATATGTCCATCATCTCAGTTAAAAAAAAAACCAAACCAGTAGTATTTAAACTTTGATTCAGGGGTATTTCTTTCAAGCTAGACTTAAAGCCAATTATTACTTCTTTTATGAGCTTAAAATAATTTGGGTTTAAACATTTTGTTAACATTTGGTAATTGCGAGAGAAGCAGAGCTGCTTATTGACCGGTCCCTGTTCTCGCAGGGGACAGAATAGCTGGGAGCCGCTGGTTTAAATGGATGTGCAAACCCCTGCTCTGCGCCCTACTGTACAGGAAGCCCCACACGGCTCTTCAAAACAGCTGGAGAGTTTTAGAGAAAATAATCAGATGAATAGAGCAGCCTCCATCAGCCCAGCAGAGAAATGTTTCCCTGGGAGCGGGGGTTTGCAGGGGGCCAGCCCCACCCCAGGTGCGTGATGCTCACAGGTGACCCCCTCCCAGAATACCCCAAAAGTCCTGTTCCCAGCCCTGCCCATCCGAAGGCACTCGGTTTTTGGGATGCCTCTCATCCCAAGCAAGTCATGCACTATTTTTCTTTCCTGCTACGTTGTTTCCCAAGCAGCTCTGGCTGCATTCACTCCGCCAGGAAGGCGGCTCCAGTGTTTTGCTGGGCGAACTGGGCTTTATGCAGGTTGACGGGGGTGAGCTCCCCCACCTCTGCAGAGCACACGTGGAGCCTGTGGCAGGGGGGCTGTGTCCCCCTTTGGGTGCCAACCACCGTTTGTTTCTGTTATTTTTAAAGCATTTTCAGATGATGACCTGGCCAGCATTGTGGATGGCGGGTACAGCCCGGACAAGAAGAAAGGTAAGCAGTGACCTACACACCTTCGTTTGCTGTAGCTGTTGCAGCTCAAGCAATAATCACCATATCAGCCAGACTCCTAGGGACCACCTCGTGCGGAGCGGGGGCTCACCTGCTCGACAGGGCACGTGCGTGGGGAAAGGGGGTCTCAGCCGTGGAGCCAGGGAAACACACAGGTTTTGGCCTCCATGGTCACACCTTGCGCCAGCAGTTGGAGGCACTTCTGATTCCGCGGAGGCTCTGCAGCTCCATCTGCCACCAGGGCAGACGGGATCCGCATCTCCCCTATCACCTCAAAAGCAGATGCCCACCCCTGTACCGCGAGAGGGCACAGCCTTCAGTTACTGTCCACCATGCGACCACCGATGGCTGAAACAAGGAGGAAAACCAGCCATTGGATAAGCCTGCGCACTTGCGAGGATCCACAGCATTAAATATTAAAAGCAGTCGAGTAAAGAGATGAACACCACAAGCCCAATCAACATTTAATGAATCCCCATGCCAAGGACAAACCGCATCAGAGGCATTAATACAATGCTGACCTGCTTCCATAAATTCAGGATGTGACTCGGTAAGGACTGCAGCTTCCAGCAGGAGCTGCTTCTCCTCCCAGCCCAGTTTCTCCAGGGAAGGTCATGTTAAAACAGACTTCAAGCCAAGTGAGGATTCCCTGAGATTACGGAGCTTAGCCAGTCGCCTCCCTGTGACGGTGCAAGCACGCTGTGTAGCTGTCTGACAGCGTTTCAGGTGTTCGTTCTTGACGCCGAGAGCAGCGGAGGTGTAAGGGGGCAGAGGTGAGGTTAACTGTTGTGCAGGCAGAGGGGTCCCCTGCAGGGGCTCCCCCCAAAGCTCCCCCCAGCCATGCACGGTGGGAGAGAAGAGCAGCTTCAGAGCCCTCGGAGAAGCAGCGATGAGCTGCCCGGGCAGGCAGCGGAGGCGTGGGGCAGCAGGGACACCCTGCCCCGTGGGGCACAGGCTCACCCAGCCCAGGGGTGCCCTGGGGGGCCACACTGCCGGCCCCCACAGCTGCACGCCTGCTCCCTCCCGGGCAGCCAGCCTGGCAGCGGGGGGCACGGGACACTGACGGGCTCCTGTCTCTTGCAGGTGCCGGGGGCAGCACCGACAGCGACTATGACGGAGGTGGGTAGCACCGTGGCCGCAGGGTCAGCAGTGGGATGGTGGGATGGGTGGTGTGTGTGCCCCTGCCACACAGCATCCCGCTCTCTGCACCCCACAGGCAGAGTGGCGGAGACGGGGACGATTGCCGGCATCGCCAGCGCCCTGGCCATGGCACTCATTGGGGCTGTCTCCAGCTACATCTCCTACCAGCAGAAGAAGTTCTGCTTCAGCATCCAGCGTAAGTCCCTCCCGAGTGCCTCCTGAGGGGCACCGAGCAAGCACCCACCTGCCTGACCCCCTGAACCCCGCTGCCGTTTTCCAGCCTGGAGACAGGAGGGGTTGTCGGACACGCAGTAAGCCGGAGCTGGCAGAGCAAAGCCCCAACCGTGGGTTATTGACACCCCCCCCCAGCCCTGTTGGGCATTGCACAGGCAGGAACCCACCAGCAGCGACAGCCCTGGGACCCCCTGCAAACCACCAACCACACACGGTAAATATGGAAGAAAACACCCCACCCCACCCCAAACCAAACCAACCCCCAAAGCCCCCAAATCTCAGCAAGATGTAAAAACTCACCAGGCAGCAGCATAGGAAGCACCGTGAGCATCTGCAGCTACGGCAGCTGTGGGTGGTACAGCCCACCCCACCCCACCCTCCTGCAGGTGTGCAGCAATCACTGCAATTAAGTGCAAATTAAGCAGCAAAGCTTCCTATTCCCAGAAAGCATCTTTTGCATGAGCTGCCCCCTAAAGTTGCTGGGTGTCAGCATTGCAGAAGGTGTCCCGGTAGCCTCACCCCATGGACCAGCCTGGCCATGGTGGGCTCCTGCAGCCCATTATGGGCTGGTTGCAAACAGCTGGAAAAGGCTCTTTTTAAATTAATCAAATGAAATGTCCTGTGAGTCTTCTTTGCTCTGGGGGAAGGGTGTTCAGGGTTGGAAATTTCTGCTGGAATTGTGCTATTTTCCCAGTTGTGCCTGAAACAAACAGGAACATTTTGGTAAATTAGATCAGCAGGAAAAGTCAAATGAATGTGATGGAATGAAACACCCTTGTATATTCCCCCCACTTAAATGATATTTTGGCGAGAATAAATAATTTAAAAAAAAAAAAGTAAAGGCTTTGATGAGGGGGAAGCTGAGAGACACAAAGCCCCAGAAAGGCGGCAGGAAATTAAAGTTAATTATAAAGGAGGATTAATTTAAGCCATCAGACATGGCATGCTGGGCTAATGTCAGGCCTTAGATGCATTGCAATGCATGACAGAAATCTAAGAGCCGTCAGCCACTGCAAAAGTGGCTTTTTATTGAAAAACATAAATTGCATTTGGTGTTATCCCAGCAAAACACATGTCTTGGAGGAGGCAGCGGTGGTGTATAATGACCACTCACTTGAAGCAGGGAGGAACAGGCTCGGCTTTTTTCCTTGCCCAGCCGTCCTGCGGTGGTGTGCTTGTGGCTCCATTTCTCGTTTTTGAGTCTCCTCTGACGAGCATTTGCCAATTTGTCTAAAGGATGTGCACAATGCTGCCTCATATTCTTTATCCCACTTTCTTTTCTTACATCACACCTCCTGCTCCCTGGCCGTGCCCTGGGCTGGGGCTCAGCCTCTCGGTGTCCCTCTGCCCTGAGCCGCTTGCCGTGCCCAGGCAGGATGGGAGCCATCAGGCTGCTCCGACAGCTCCTCTCCCACCTCCACGGCTTGGCCAGCCACGGACTGCGGTGCCTGCGCTGGCGTGGGGTTTTATGGGATTTTTTTAGCTTGTTGCAGAAACTTTTCTTCTCTCCCGCATGCTTTGGATGCAGCGGCTGGCCCATTGCTGCATGAGCGCGCCCATCGCGCTGCTTTGCCTGGGTGCCAGCACCGTTCCCTGCCTCCCTCCTTCCCTGCGAGGTATGAATGAGCCCCATCAAAACCTGGTGGTGAGGCGTAGTGGGTCCCTGCCACGCTTCGCGCTGCACTTAGATGTGTAAACAAGTTTAGATGCTTAAAAAGCGTCTGTTGCATGGCAGCGTGGATTGCCTTGGCCTTCCCTCGCAAGGGTCCCTCCCTGACGGGATGCAGCAGGTAGCCCAGCACTCCCTTTGCCTCTCTCCAGAGAGGTCCTTTAGAGGAGCTGTGGAGGATGACTGAGGTCCATGGCACATGCCAGACAGTCTTAACCTTCTGCAGGTCCGAGCTGGACCCTGGTGGGCAGTGCCACCCCCTTCCCCTCGCACACCCTGCCCGGCAGCGCCCAGCCTTGCCCCCGGGGCTGGGCTGAGCTTGTTGCAAACGTTGCAGACTGCTTTGCATTGCAATAAGGGACTTATTCGGGACTGGACACCCCAGTGGCATCCTGCTTCATCACCACAGCCCTGCTCTAAACTGCTTCTTGCAGCTCTGCATAACCTCGCTTTTAATGAGAATGATACCGTCTGGCTACGCTGAGGTGCAGCCCCACTGCACAGCAGTCCCGTCCAGAGGACGTACCCGCTCCATGCACTTCTAGCCGAGCGCGTTAGCACAGCGATTAGCCTTGCTGCCTCGCAGCATAAAGATGAAGCAAGAGACTCAGAAAAAAGGGCTGCTGCTAGAAGCTGTGCCTTGTAGGAAAGTCTCTGTGGTCACTTTAAAATCCAGCAATGCTTTCTCAGCACTGTCTGTGGTTTACTGATGTTTCTATAGCGCTGTTAATGCAGAGGAAGTTGCAAAAAGGCATCTTAGCTTTTACAGAAGATAGGCCCATTACCAGAGTTTTTAAGGCATCAAAGCAAATCATTTTGACTTTCTGCCCTCCCATCTCGCTCTCTATTGTTGCTTCTCAGAGGGACTTAACGCGGAATATGTGAAAGGAGAAAACATGGAAGCTGTTGTAAGCGAGGAACCCCAAGGTGAGAACCTTGCATGCCTTACCCTGTCTGCATCTGGCCACAAAAGCAGCTTTACTGAGGGGCTTTATCCTAAAGTCCCTCGTGCTGTACTGAGCTGCCGTGTCTCTTTGATGAAGGCACCACTTAGGTGATGCTGCGGCTTTTTGTTACACACCCACCACAGTGTTTTTCCCCCTTTATTGCACACAGAAGAAAGCCATGGTAAGAGACCAAGGAGCTCACGCTGCCAACAGTGGCAGCTAATATTTAGCTTTCATGTCTTCAGCCATCGAGAGTGTCTTATACAAGAAAAGCATGATCCTTCTTTCAGGGCCAGATAATCAAGGCTGCTGCAAAGGCTTTTCCAATGTCACATACAACCAGCCAGTACTGGGTACCTGTTGCTTGTGCTCTGCTTCCATCGTGTGCAATTGTACTGATGATTTTTTTTGGTTTTTTTTTCTTTCTCCCTAGTTAAATATTCAGTACTGGAAACACAATCAGCAGAACCACCAAAACAAGACAGCGCGAAGATGTAAAGCATGACCCGGGGCTAGAAAAGAATCAGTCAGCAGCAAACAAAGATCTTACATGCTTGTAATTTAGCTTTTTATTTAATTTGATTCCAAAGCTATTTAACGTGTATTTAGGCTTGAACTGGCTTCTTATTGCTCTAGGCTTTAGGGTTAGAGTGGCACTATGTGTTTTATTTTTTGTAAAGAGGTATATGTTTACATTGAATTAAGATTGTAGGTTTGATGTCCAGTTTTATGCAAACCAACAGAAGGTACTTCAGTAGTGGTCAGTTTTCAATTAAGGGACAAGGTCTTTTTCAAGGAGCAGAAGAGCTTACAGGTATGAGGACAGTGAAGTGCCTGTAAATAGCAATCCAAAGCAAACCATTCAAAGCCCTTTGTCAAGCACCTCCAGCCAACCTCTGCCATCAGCCATGGGCACGTCACTTGGGTGATGAAAGGTGCCCATTTCCTGAGGGCAGACTGCAGTCCTTAGCGTAGCTACACCTAAAAATGAAGTGCCTATGGGTGGGTCTTTCGGTGGGGCCTGGGGCTGAGGTGGGTGACTCCCTGCTCCGAAGCCAGGAGTTGAGGATGCTTCACCACCACGCAGTGCTGGGCTTCTAACCAAATAAAAGGACCCAGTTTTCATGCCCACTCATAAATACAGGTAATAGCAGTGGGTGCAGTGTTCACTTTTAACAAATACTATTTGAATCCTTGGCTATGCTAGAGATCAGAATGGAGCTGACGGTGCCAAACAATACAGTTTGTGTGATGCAAGATACCTACACTGTCACCGAAATGAAAACTGTGTGTTGGGATGCTTTCAAGGACAAGTTCAGATCTCATTCATGCTAGAACCAATTAACAGATTTAACCCAAAAGAAAATAAAGCAGGTATCTGTTAAGACCTGTAACACTCACTACCACAAGAGAAGTTGAGCTTAGCCAGATGCAGTCCCCATCTTCTTTTATCAGCAGCTATTCAGAGCACTCCCTAGCACCTGAGGCAGAAAAAAACGATATAAAGCTTCATCCATTGTGTCACCGACTAACCTTTAAAAGAAGCAGAATCTCCTGAGAGGATGGGTCCTCCATCACCGCCCTGCGTGGGGTTCCTGCAGCTTTCTGGGAAGCATCGGGCTGCAAGCGATGCTCAGCAGGACACGGGGCTGCCACCACGGCGGCATGCGATCCCACCCGCGTGCTCACGCAGCCCTCTTCAATGCTGCAGAACCAGTATGGAGACCTGCCCTTTGCTATCTTGTAAGAATTTGTGTTTATGTTTCTAATCCCTCCCCAACCCTTTTCTATTGATGCTAAAATGTGGATACTGCCACTTTCTGATACATCTACCGAAATCAACGATTGCTTAAAAAGCATGCTCTCAAGCAAAGGAAAACTCACTTCATGTGGTGTAAGAGGTACTCACTATTTATCTATAAACCTGAAATGCGTGCATTTTGTACTGTTTTGCAAATCCCGTATTTTGTGAGTGTGTATTAAAAAAAAAGCCTTTGGGTTTGATGTACAAATTCACAGCTTTCAGGTAGATACAACTTACAGAAGGCCTTGCCAGGAGGTGAGTCAGGCTAGGAGCATTGCTGCCTAACAGCTCCATTTAGAAGGAAATTGCCTGGTAACATGGTTAAGTATTTTGCAATAGCTGCACAATTCTTTATGCTCTTTTTAACACTTGCATTTTTAAAGCCTTACACTAGCTCTAAGCGGAACAGCTACAGTGTTTTATAAGGGAGACGAGCTGTAGGGATGTATGGTCCCTCACGTGCACTCAGAACACTTATGCTACAACAATACCGCTATGAACTACTGCTGCTTTGTTTTATGAATGTGTTTGGGTTAGAAAACAAAAATACTTAATTATTGGCTGCTCAGAGAGTGGAAGCAGAGGAAATAGAGGTGGGATGCAGTCTGTGTTTGCTTACTGCCAGGGAAGGCTTTTCACGGAGGAAGCGTGGTCTGCAGGGTTCGGATCCTGGCACACGGCAGGTCCGACACTGGGGAAGCCACGCAGCCGAGGGTGTGTATCGCCATTCCCAAGCACCGCCGCCTGTCTTAGCCAAACACATTTGAAAGCTGTAGCATAAAAAAATGTTTTTATAAAGTTACTGTAGGTGAAGCGTTACAACATGGCACTGATGATCACTAGAGGCCATTTTCCTAGCTTAGACCAAGTGACCATGATCCCATTTCTCCTGTTGCCGATCACCGGTTTTATTGCACTTCTGTTACTGTGCCCTCCCTGTCTGTCTAGTGGGCAGCGCTGGAGCATCCAGCATCGCTTAAAGAATATAGCACCTACCCCTCCCTTGGGAAACTCTTATTCTAGAACATAGGAGAAACACACGTCTAATTCACAAATACTACTTTAAAAAAAAAGAAAAAAAAAAGGCCAAAAGCTGTTTCACTGAAAAAAACCCATCCAGTGTTTAGAACTCAAAACTTGCTCCTTTCCCCAAGGCCTTTTCTATGACTTTGGTGAATACTTATGCTTTAGTGTAATTTCTAGGTATGTGGAAAATCATAAACGCACAGTGAAAAGGAGCACTTTTCAAAAATACACAGTAACAGAATTCAAGATCTCTTTCGCTATGATTTCCAATAGGAAAATATTGACAAATACTGCAGTAAAGAAATCAAACCTGGTCTTCTCTTCAAAACTGGACAAAAGTCAGTCTTATTGTGCTAAATGTCATTAAAGGCTTAAACTGCTTTTTATTGCAGTCAGTCTCCTTCTCCACCTGAACTGTCAGACCAGTCTCTGAGAAACAGGGGGTTTATTCATCATCTATACTTCAGGCATTATAGCAACTGAGAGGATTCCTGTGTATTTTCCTAGTTGTGATCCAAGTTCTGAAACAACTGAGCCAGCACTGACCTCTCTTTAACTACTTTCCTTTAATTAGTATCTATTCTCTTTAAATCTGGCTAGGTAATTTAAAAAAATCCTGCACTTAGGTTCTGTATACATGGTATGAACTTTCATCCTTTATAAAAAAGGCCATAAACCACTGGAAAACTGGGCTATTTTTTTTTTCCATGAGTCCAAAAACTATATATACAGCTGTCCTGAGAGTTTATGTACTACCTGTGCTGTGAGCTCTTTTTATCGCACCTCACTTCAGCTTAACTAACGCTATTTTTAAATAGCAATAAAATTATTCGGAAAAGGTTTCTCAATTACAGAGAACTGAAAGAATTTAACTAGCTCTTTTCCTGTTGTTTATTCTATCGATAACTTGCATTTTCCTTTGGCAATACTGTAGTAGTTTCTTCATGTGAGAATACTCTGACATGAATTTCAGATTATTTTGGCACTATAAACTCCGCCTTTTTCATGCAACCCCACTAATGAACCCTTACAACTGCTATTATTGTCATTCTTAACTACTCATTTGTTGCGATAAAAGTGGAATTAGTCCATAATACCATTTCAAATTCTGAAAAAGTAAGATGACAGGCTAAGGCTTTAAAAATCTGCTTCTGCAACAAAGCAGGTTCAGGAACAAATGAAGTTCAGAAACAACGGTGTTGTGAAATTAGAGAATCCTTTCTTTTGACTTAAGTCCTTATTACTTAAAAGGAAGGCATATTGTTTGCTGACGCAGAAGCGATCTATACCAAATGAAGGTTGAATGTTATGTTGTAAGAAAATAAGATTCATTTTGCTAACATGCATGTAAGGATCATGGGGGTAAAAATCAGAATTTGACTACCATTGGAAAACACTGAATAAAATAAGTTGACTAGTAAGACAGTTTAGACTTGATTTTTGGGGGTTTTTTTCATGTTGGAAGTCAACTGCAAATGGTGGGCTGCATCCTTACTGTGCATCACCTCTTCTATAACTACACTAAAGACTTTATTTAAAAAAACAAACCAAACTGGACTTTGTGAGAAAACAAGTATCATTATGAAAACTTTAATTCAATGGTAAAAGGGAGGTATTTACACATACACATACACACACACACACGGTCTCCTCAGGTCAACCAGCAGCTCACTCTAGGCAGTGCCCCATGTCCCTGGCCGCACTCAGCACACATAGTTTTTGGTCCTTTTCGCTGCCCTAGGTTTCCTGCAGATTTCTTTGGATTTTCACATCCAGTAGATTAATCTCTCATGCAGTGCAAACTAAGCTTTTGACCTTTGTATAATGATGCGGTGCTTAAGCCTCACATTCAAAAAAGGTGGTTTATATTTCAAACTAGCTGCTTCTGACTCGTATCTCTTGCAGCAATAAATTTTTTTCTTCCCAACCGCACAAGACCTGGCAGTTAAAAGATCTCCACTATGATACCCACTTAGTTCAGCAGACGTGATCTCTCAGCAAATGAACATTTTCTTGCTTTTTAACACAAATGCTTCACCTGGGGAATACTCTAAATCACCTGTTTTACTTTGTCCTCTGCTGTGGGCTCAATGCACATGAATGGCAGCTGTCATTCCTTATTTTGGAGAACCAGCTGTTCTTGGTGTTACTACATACAGCATATGAACTAGTACAGCTTTTCTTGGAAAATAAGAAAACAAAACACTTCTTGTTTAAAGCTTTAACTCCTTGAGAGGAAGGCTGCCCATGCAGGGAACAAAACCAGGCAGACAGGAGTGTTTACCAGCTTTAAAACCCTTCTTCCATTTTAATGAAACAACAGAAAATTACTTTTAGCTACCAGGGAGGAAAAAGTGTAATTCAGTTCTGAAACAGGACTAAAATGGCAAAGTGTCTGATGCTGATGGTTTACTTGACTTACTTTACAGGCAAAAAATATTTCAGTTCATTACCAAGGCTTCATCCCATTCTGGGACACCAGATTTAGGTTGTTCCCCCTCTGACATGTCATCGATAACAGGAAAACCCTACAGGCCAAATTTAACTGCTTGCTACCTTTGCATATTCCCTTTATACTCAACAGAGTCAAAACGAAAAACCGAAACGAAATAAGATCCAGCTTTTGATTCAGAAGTTAACAGTTCTGTCCAAGGTGCATCAGACAGGGAACAGGCTTCTGCTCTTTCCTCAACTAGTTCAATGCTGTCTTATTTAAAATTAAAAAATGACGGAATTAGTTGTTAAACCAATAGGAAAAAATCTGATTATCAGGAAGCAGACTGAGTACAAAGACAGTCACCTTTTCAATATAAAACTATGCTTTAACTAGCATATACGAGCTATATACCTTGGAAAATTTCCATGCTAAGTACATACAAAAACATCCATTGTGCTTACACACTTAACAGCATGACCCCTCCCCCAGTGCTCTCCCCGCAGATCAGAGAAGACTCACTGAGCTATGCTGAAACTTGTGGATAAACAGTCAGTCAGCTGAAATAACTGGTACTCTATGCAAAACCAAATTCTCAGATTTTAGCTCTAGGAATCTAAGCTTTAAAAATCTCTGAATGCCTAAGCTAATCCAGTCATCACTTTTACAATAATTATAGAGGAAATGTTGTGATTATTAGCACCAATAAAGAGAAAAACTTCAAAAGATTTTCTTTAGCACTGCATTTTAGAGATAATGTGCTTTACTTTAATATACAGTTAAAATGTCAAGGAAATCCAAAGTATGGAAGCGTTTAATTCAATACCAGCTCAACATATTTTGGCAATGTAAAATTCACTGCTGGCATACTGTTTAGCAGAACCGTTTTTACAGGAAAACATCTTTCATCTATTTATAAAAAGCCTGAGGTTGATTAAGAGATGCAACATTGCAAGCCTTCCTAAACTTTGTTCTTGTAGGTATCTATTATAAAAAGCATTCATTATAATAAAAAGGACATGTCGAAATACCCTGGCACCGCACAGAAAACTTCTAAGACTGGATACAGCACGTTAGCCTTCCAGTTGAAGTCGCGAAAGCGTTCAGTGGCTCACCTTACTCATAAACGATATGCTACATATATGAATGCAGAGCAACAGAAAAGCGCCACCGCATATTAAGAACAAATGTGCAGTAATAAATACTCTCAGACAGTAAAAACCACAATCAGCATATAGAACCAACTGGCTCTTAAGAACAGGGCTGAATTCCACCAGAACTTGGAGCAACACAAGCACCAGTCAAAAAGCAGAGCTGCAGTATTTAAGTGCCCTAAGGAGAAGAACCAGATTCTTAGGAAGCACAGCAAGGAAAACAATTGAAAGAAGATTTTCAGCATGCACCATTTCTGGGCCTTTCAAGAAGGCCACTGAATAATTTTTTAGAAGGCTGGATGTTACAGTAGTCAAATCTCTCTGATATGAGTATTTTGGGGGAGAGATGAAAGAAAGTTGGGAATGTATATTTTATATGAAAACACAGTTAAATTGTTTACCTTACAGAAAAAAAAGCTAGCAGCAATTTAAAAACCAAAAAGCCAAGAGGCTTTATTTCGAGAAAACCAATTAAGATCATATTATTTAAAAACTTTGTCAAACAGAGTCATTACAAGTTAAGGTCTTCAAAAGAGTTTGGACAGGCAGGATCCGTCTTCTGAACTTACAACTTAAAACCATGGGGGTATGCATATGTTTAACATCACATACACGTGTATAAATGCACACAGCTTTGCATTTTGTGTGTACACTTTTAAAACAGAACACATTTAACAAAATGTGGAGCTATACAGACTATACAATTTACACAGCTGGGTGTCATTCCAACCCCAAATATTACCATTTGCTAGTAAACAAACGTACTTTGTACAAGAGCTTGACATGAATAAGTTTACTCCTCGCTCAGGAGGCTGAAACTGAACAATAAGCTAAACAGTCAAAAGACTTTATTTCAACTCGTACAAAAGGCATTAAAAAACCTAAAATACATGCTTTACCAAATATATTACATCATACAAGTCAGTGTGGTGTACTCAATAAATCCAGCTTAACGTCATCCACTTTTAATGGCATATTTAGTTGAAATGTAAAAGTGACTATACTGGAAAACATTTATTTTAAAATCAATTTCCAAGTGCATTAATTACCTAAAAAAAATAAATTGCTCTAGCCAAAATAAAATAAAATAAAAAATATATATATATATTACTGAGTGAAATAAGGAGCTCCCGTTCAGAAAAATGTCCTGTGTTCTGCGTAAGCATCATGTGGCATTTCATCTGATTCTCTCAGCCAGGCATGGTACCCTAGGCAGTGTGAGAGGCATTCTTCTGTCTACTTGGCAGATGGATTCCTTTTTAGGATGGTTAAATTGTTAGTTGCTCAAAACAAAGTTTAATTTCACAATTGGTGATTTAGCTAGAATGTCAAAACACATGTGGGAACTGCCAACAAGAAAATACATCACATCTATTGAAGCTCTTTTTGGCCTCATCATGATAATATCAGACACAAAGTAAGGCATGTAGATCATAGCAATTACAAGTCACTCACAATCCTTTTATGATGGGAAAAGCATTTCACCCTCCCCTCTGTATTACCTGACACAAATTTTTTTCACATGGTGTTTGTTACACATCACACAGAGGTGTGCACAGGCGTGGCTGAATGGGAAGGAGATGAACCTCTGTCAGAGGAGGAAGAAATGGATCGTGTAGCAGCTTCCCGTTGCAAATCTTCAACTTTCTTCTGAAGCTCTGTCCGGATGGCAAGAAGCTCTTTAAGATTTTGATGGATTGGAACCTGCCGGGTAAAGAAAGAGAATGCTTACTTTGACTCTCATAGGGAGTTATCTGCTCAAGCAATGCTTCCACTGTTTCCTTCAGTAACACAAGGAATCCAACATCTATGAATTTCAGTATCTCAATATTTTGGGAAAGTGTTTCTTCAGTCACTTGAAATGAAACATTTCAGCAAACTGTACCTTTCTAACAACACAGCTGGCAAGAAACCTATTCAAAAGACTGTTTGCAAGTAGTCTTGATGGGATACCAAATGTATTCCAAGAAACGTACCCCTATCCCTTAGCAATACCACTTGCACCTGAACTTAAAATGCCTTTCCCAGGAACTATCTGCCCTGCCTGCTGGGACAGAACCTACTATGTAAAGAGAGGTCACAAAGCTGGCTCCGTATGGAGCATCTCATTACTCTTCTAACCAGGCATCTTTCCAAGAGTCTGACCCCTTCCAGCTTGTCAGTGAGAAAAGCGCAGCAGCCAAGTGAACTGTGCTTGTGGTGGACCTCCCAGAGTCACACTCTAATAAACCTTTCATAGAAGTGGGTCGTACAGGTTTCCGCCACTGTTTCTGACAGTACCCAAAAACCACCAGAGATACACCACTCTGCATTAGAGTTCTAGGCTTTTTTCATGCTCATCTGGAACATTCAATATGCCACGGCCAAAGAAAGATGCAAGCCACAGTTTTTTGCAGCTGGATCTGTTATCTCAGACAAGCAGAGAGAGACCTCCCCTTCTTCCAAATGCCACAGAAAGGCCAAAAAAGTGTGACTGTAAGTTCCTTTTAATTTATCCTGTACAAACTCTAATTGTTTATAGCTTTTGGAAACAGCAAGATGGGAAAAGAATTTAATCGAGTTGGCGAGACAATCATGGGGAAATGCAGCAATGGGAAACCTATAGATTGCTAGACCTAAGTAATTTATAACCTGAGCTTCTGGAATGCCAGGCTCCAGGGAACTGCATTCACCCACAATACTTCCTACTGCTTAGAAGTGATTACAGGTCTGGGATACACACCTGAGCAGGAAATTTTCACATGGTGCTATGTGAAGAAGGTATCAAAAACCAGAAAGAGTTTCTCTTCTTTCCATCAACATACAACTGAGTCATAATTTACCTTTTTGTGAATTCTGGCTTTTTAAAGAAAGTACATCAAAAATTCATGCATTTGATTTTGATATTTTCAAAACCTAACACTCATGTTTCTGAAACAGGAAAATACCATTTAATTTCTAACTTTAGTTCTAACTTAAAGAATAAAATAGTATCAAAACAGTCTGGTTTAGGGTCAACATCTTTTTGGCCATATACTTTTTCTTGTTTGTGGCTTAACCCATGAACACAACTTCAGTGTATTCACAAAGTGCTGCTCCTGGTACCCTGGGAGTCATCAATTCATCCAACATGTCATCTACAGCAATTTTAAAAGCATAACTTTTTGAGCCTTCAGCAGAACAATCGCTGCACACCGCCAAGCTCCCAGTGACCCTGGACTCCTGCCTTCGCTATGCAATTGAATTCCTTCTCTTCTTTCAATCTTCTCCTGCATCCACCATACAAACTCTTAAGCAAGTGAGGCCACAAGTCTACAGGCAACAGTCTCCTTCATTAATCAAACAAAGCACTCCCTCCAGAAAGCCAATTTCATTTTTCTGAAATCTACAGAGAACATATACACCTAAAAACATGGCAAAATTGAGTCTGGTGATGAAGTTTGTCCAAGATGCTGTAGCACACACTATGGAAAATTCAAATTTCAGTGAAGATCAAGACCTTCTGGAATAAGCACCCCCCATATTTTTTTTTTTCCTTTCCTCAGGTAAAAGATTCCTTCCTCATACACTCCCACTTCGGATTTCTTCTTTATGAAGACATTTTCCTGAAACACTTAGGTCCATAACAGAGGGATTTACCATTGGTATCATTAGTCACGCAAGCCCTGGGTCATGAGAGATTTGTACACCTGATTTCTGCACAGCTTAATCATGATTCAGCATAACAGGCCGATTTCTCTTAAGACACCTTTCACATGGGCTTTAGCCGGTGTGTTCCACTGCACAATGCTCAAACACTCATAAAAAGCAGTTCTATACAACTGGCTTTTGACAAACCTACTACGAATCCTTTCAGGATACACTACACAAAAGCTGCAGCAGAACTTGGCATGCTGTGTAAAGTCCTTTGAGGAGGAAAAGTGTGGCTGCACGTCTCAATCCCTCTGCATTCTCCCAGAACCTAATTCAACAAGACACATACTCAAATTGATGCAAATGCTGTTCTGCCCACACGTCCATATCAAAGAACAGGACTGTCTTTAAATAAATTAGCTAAATAACAATAATGACATTTTAAAAGTCTGCATATATTCAAGTCACACAAAAACTTCAACATTAAGATTGCAAAAAATGCTCTCAAAAAATTAGGAGGTATCAAAATGACAATTACTTCTCCAAACTCAATCCAGCCTTCCTGTACATCTGTATAAAATCTTTGGTTAAATAAACATTAAAATACTAGTTTCCCCCTTGTATTCCTCATTTATTCAGTGCACAGTTTGATGCTACTCAATTAGTGAGCAGTTACTCAATATTTAGTTTTCTTTGCAGAGTCTGACCCCATCCTTTATTTATTCTTCTGAACTTAAAATGCTTAAGTTTCCTTTTCTGTACTTTCATCTCATGTCAGGAAACAAATTTATTTCTGCAGCAGCCTAATGAGGTATGGGAGTACTAACACTCCACTTTTACAGACCAGGATCTGAAGCAAGCACTTCCTAATTTTGCATACCTTGGATCTCAAATTGGTTTAACAGAGAACTCAGGAATTCTGCAATTCAGCCTCAGGGGTACTGAGCAGGATGCCCAGTAAATAAGGAACACACACAGAGTGACCACTCTGCTCCTGGTGATCTCCCTTACAAGAGGAATCCTGTGGCAATGGCAGGGAGAAACTTCATTTCTCCAGAGCAGCATCCTGCTCCCTCACACACAGGACAATTCTTCCTTTGTCTGCAGCCGTGCCCTCTCCAGCCTATCTTCCCAGATTGTATTCCTTGGGTTGAACAGAAAGCCAAGACCTCCAACACTCTAGAGCATTAGCCGCTCCTAGTTCCTACTCCCCGTTAGTCACAACTCTCTCATAGACTCTGTATCAAATCCATCTCTCAGTACTTTTACTCTAATTTATTCTCAGTCCTTGAGAATTCAGTGAGATTGTTCCAGCCTCAGACCTCCTAATTGGATGAATTTCTTCCAGGATATGACTAGGCACATGTCTGAAACATAATCTCTCTTACTAAAATCTTCTACTTGCCCTAGATGGAATATTCACAGAAAAAAACAGCCCCTCGTCCCAACAAAATAGGTCTACAATACCAATATTTTCATACGGGAAAACATTTTTCTTAGTCACATTCTCATAAGCAAGTGAGCCTTCTTGGATGAAGTTTTACTGAACAATTCAGTCAGACATACTTAGTGACTCAACACGTCACTGGAGTCCAGCAAAGCTGTAAGCAAGGCAGAGTAAGGTCTTATAATGGAAGCAAAAAAAAAAAAAAAAAAGGCTCATGTTTAAAATGTTGGCCATCTTTTAATGTGTATGTGTTAGATGCAAACACTGCAAGACAATTCTACATAAATATCATCATGCCATTTCATATGGTTTTCCAATGTCAAGTCTTTCACAGGAAAAGCTTCTTGTTGCTTGACATTTAACAGCATCATATAGATGCACATTGATGTAAAACAATAAAATTCCAAAAATAGATTTCACACACTAAACTTGCAACACATACCTTAATTTCATGAAATAACATGCCAAATTCAGCCTAGAGAAATCTTTAGCATGTTCAGAGTATTTTCAAGCAGCTGATAATGACTGATTTGTTAGTGATAAAGGTTCATGTTAAAATCACATACTCATGGGGTAAGAAAAAGGCGGTACAGGCAGCTGGAAGATACAAAAAAAGTCTTATGGAAGTTCTTATAAAAAGACCTGAAAAGTAGCCTGGCATGAGGAGCTGTTTTCTCCCAGATGTCTTCAAATCTGCTACTTTAACTTCCCTTTTTTGAAAAAAGCAGCAAATTCAAAGAATAACAAGACAGACAATGGTGCTACAGGGAAAAAGGGGGCAAATGCCCAAAACGAAGCCTCAGCCTCAAGTCATGTATATATATATATTTTATTTTTTTTTTTTTTTTAATGAAACCATTAAGAGAATCAAATAGAACTGGAATTACACAGCTTTCTGGAAGCCTCCGTCCATCTTGGAAGGAGGAGGAAGGGTAAAGAGAGTGAAGCACCTTCAAATGAATTTTGTCACAAAAAACATTAATATAATAAAGGGGTTTAGTTCATTTCCACATTTCCTAAGCACTTATTCCTCAGCAGACCTGTTGCTGACAGTGTTCCCTCATACCATCCTGTACAAATTCTTCCAGATAACTATCTCCATTTTTGTCCTTCACACTATTGTATTTCAGCATGCGATCCCTCTCTCAAACAAAGCCTTCTTCAGAAGGAAATGGGTCCAACAACCTTCACAATAACACCTGTAATGGCTTGCTGTGAACGAGGTTCTCCTTTACTCTGCCACTGTTTAGAATAAAAGGAAGTGGAAGAGTGACAGATTCTGAAAGGAACAAGAAGTTTGGAGAAGATTGTTTATTTAAAGATCTTGTTACCACCCTAACCCTAGAAGTGTATACTTGCACAGCACAAGTACTGTCTCCATGGCAAGCCTTTATTACAGTCTTGTTAAGGAATCATATAATTGATTTGACTCAGATGAATCTGTTGGGAGTCTGACAGCAGATGTACTGTTTTCTACTCTCTCATCCTGCCTCTCAAATTAGGAGTGGAAGCTCAAAAGACGACTCTGGACCCACCACCCAGTCACATTCAAGTTAATTTCTGCTGCTCTACTTCACTGTATCGATACCAGATTTTCAGAAGAGTGAACACCCTTTCCTTTGTAACACCAGCTTCCCAGTGTGCTGCCGCAGCAATGCTGCTAGGCAACACCTGGCCACTACAGCCAGGTCCCCATCGCTTCTGTCCATACTCCGGTGGAAAGCAAAGACCTACTTTGCTGCGCAAGAGGAGCCAACACAGATGTTTGTTGGGCTGGAAAACTGCCTGGGACATTGCTCATTAGGTCTTCAGGACATTTTTCACATGTTATTTAAACTACTACCTCAATGTCCTGAAAAACAATACGTTTCATTGCTGTTATTTAATAAAATATTCCAATAAAAAATAAAGTAGAAACATAAAGGCGAATGTACTACGTTTAAACAGATTTTGGTGGGTTAACCTCATCAAAAAATTCTGTCATTTGACTATCTATAAGAAATAAAGCTGGATTTCTCAAATCACATAAAATTTACTAAAAACAGATCAGCCCAAAACAAAATTGGCATTTACATCCAATACAGCCAGCTGTACAATCCAAGCAGGGACAAGAGTCAGGAGTCTGCCAGCAGCACTAAGCAGCGGGGAAATAGGCCTGGATCCTTGGGAAGTCTGATCAAGGCATTAACCAAAAAGCTGGCCCTGAAAAAGATGGAGAAGAACTTACCTGCAACACTTCAATAAGACTTTCGGTGTTGGGGTTTTTTTTCTTTTTAATTGCTACTGCAATATTGACTCAGGAACTAAGACTGGAATTGCATGTTGTTCCCCTCCCTAGCTCATAACTAACTGCTTCCAGCCACCTGCCCAAACCCTGTGTCCCTAGCCCTGTTACCTGTCCTGAGCAACGCTTAGCACTAAATATAAGCTTCATAAACTTATCCCAGTTGTCCATGATTCTACCATCTTTTTGTTTGGTTTGAAGCTCTCACCAGGGTATGTAGTCCCTTCCCATGCAAATCCCTAGTTTTATTCCATTACCCTTCTCTCACTGACTTACTTAAGGACCTAATTTTTTTGTAAATAAACAAAAGAAATATTCAACTTACCAGGAAAATTTCATTTACCGAAGTTCTTAGGTTTCTCTAGCTTTTTCAGAATTCACATATTTGCCCATTTCAACTTTCTTTCAAGTTCCCAGTCCAACTTTTCTGCCTTAAGCCATGATTAAACTTAGAACCTGATGCTCCTCGTACAACCTATTCACCTGTATCTGTCATCTACTCTTGCACTTCTTCCCTGCTACTGGCTTCTTCTCCCTTCCCTTCTTTATCTGTGATACTGCCAGTTGCCCTGTCTCTCCAGTTTCTTCTCTCTGGTATGAGCAGTCTCTTTCCCCAGTAAGACTTGATAAGATTCTCCCACTGCTAGTGATACTTGCAGTATCTGAAACCCTGTCCCCCACCAGTAAAAACTGGCAAAACGCTGCAAAATTGAGTGAGCCAAGTAGCATTCTTCACTCAGAAAGAACTGATTGTGGGTTCCTGAAAATTAAGCAGTTAAAATGGGTGGGGTTTTATTTTCCTGATTAGCTAGCTTTGCTGCCTATTTCATTCAAAAGCAGATACTTTTCCTACACTTTAAAGATAAAGTACCTACTGCCTATAACAAGCTGAAAAATACTTAGAACACTGATAAAGAAACATTCTTTATTGCTTAAAATATCCTTGATATGAAAGCATTTTTTAAACTGAATTATCCGTATGTATATCAAAAGCAGAACCTGCTGTATCGCAACTCAGAACATGCCACTTCACAGTTATAATAAATTATTCCTGCTGGGTGAGGACTTGAGGAAAGATAAAGCTGGGGTTTTTTAATTATACCTACACAGAAACAACAATTATGCTATACAATTTACATACTACAACACATATAAAAGCCATCTAGACATAAGACAGCTTCATTTCCTAAAAATTTCAAACCTTCCTCTTCCAGAATTACTGCAGCTCACTTTCAGTATTGATTTTCAGGTTTTCATACCCAAGTAATCCTTCAGGATCCTGGAGTGCTTTTGGATAGCAAAATTTGTCAACACAAAGATAGGTATAAAAGAAATTATAATAGCTACTCACTTATAGTACCGCCAAGTCTTAATTGGATGGATATCTACTGTGTATTACTGTACTAGCTCAAGGACAGTCATTCACATGAAAATTGTTCAACAGTGAATGCATTCTGTCTTGTTCAGTGAGTATACTTTATCTATTTTAGCAACAGGGAAGAAAGGCTGCAGAGGAAAATGGTTACTTTAAATTCATTGCTTGACTTAAGACTGTCAGTTTTTCAAAAACCTACTCTGTGCACTGGAAAGACAACAATATCTTTCACTTCAGCTTTTTGTTCTTCTTCATGAAGAGCTGGAACTCTGACAGACTTGCTTTTAAAACCTCGTTAACAGTATATTCATAGAAAAAGACAATCTCAAATGATGAAAACAGCAGTTTTCAATAATAATCAATACTGCCACACTTATTGTAGAGGTATGCTCCTGGGAAACCAAGCAAAACTCCCTGGCCTTCTGGAAAAGCAATGACTAGCAAACAGAAATTATGAATCCTACCACGCGGGAACTGGAACAGAAATTTTTGCAAACGACTGCACAGATTTCCAGACTCAGGAAACTCTACACGCTACAAACTGATGCCATTGCTTGTTAAAACCTACAGCCCATTTAGATGCAGACATCTGATAGATTGGAGCAATGCTCTGAGTGCTCGCTCTTCAACATATGTTAGAAGCTTCCAAAAATGAAGATTATTTGTACAGTACTAGTTTCTCCGTTTCTGTGCATGTACTGATGCTGTGCTCATTACAGGATATAAATCTTTTTTTTTTTCCTTAAATAACTCCAGATTCTTTCAGCACACAGGATAAGCAGTTAGTCCATATTTTATTCTGTATCAATTGAATGCTGAGAGCTTTATCTGCAGATGTAAGTTACCTCCAGCAAATCAGACTCTGAAAATCTTGACTTAGACATCCAGACAGAAAGAAACTATCAGGTACTGTAAGAAATTTGCCTTGTCTCACAAGACACTCTGGTAAATGCAGGGATGAAATCTCCTTAGCTAGAGCAACACTTAGCTATCTAACCCACAAGCAATTCCTTCTCCTGACATCTCCTGCCTCATTCTTTCACGCAAAAGGATGGACTCAAGACCATGGATCGCGGACCAGCAATACCAAGCATTTCCAGAGCAATACAATGGCTTTGTTGTGCTACAAAATGATGTTAAATCAGATGTATGAACTTCGAAAATGTTACAATCAATGTCAACATGCTCAGAGGGAAAATGCTGGGCAACGTGGCTAAAGACAGGTATAAATAACACAAACACCCCACATGCCAGACAGTAAGTCATATCTTGTTATGTGCAGGATACGGCATCTCAGTAATTATGTTTTCCAGTTTATTCTCAACAATTTTTCCAGTGATGCTTAGCATCTTATTGGTTCTTTTAAATATGCAATATTTTGTATTTATTGACACAGGAGTTCAGCTGACATCTAATCACTCAACTGTTCAACACATCAAATCCTTCTGCAATTCTATATACAGTATAAAAAAAAGCATCAATCTTTGTAACCTATTTATTTGCTTTCCAGGCATTTCTACATATACTACACAAACAGGTTTTTATTCCTACCTTTTCCTATCCTTTTTTTAAGACAGCTTCTAACCTACAAACAGACTTTCCCTAGCTTTTCATGGAAGCTCCAAAGACTGCCTTTAGCAGATGATCCCTTTCCAGTAGCTGAATTGAACTTCTAGGTTGTAGATGGTGATAGCTTTATATTCTGGATGAAAGCCCACACACACAAAGAAAAGAATTAATTTGAAAAACTTATAGGGATTCCTATGATATTATCTCTAGCACAATGGTCAAATTTCCAGAACAGAGCTTGAAGAAAAATTAGCAGGCATAGAAAAATTTTAAACCCCCAACAATTAAAACAGAACAAGTTTAAGCCCTGTACTCCAAGGGTTAAAATGTCATTTCCCAGAAGGCATAAAACAACTAAACATATCCAAATGGACTATGCAAATTTTGCGACTAAAATACATTCTTTTCCTTGCCTCTCACATGGCAAGCCACAGCTTGAACTGAAAGGACCAGAACTTTTACTCATGCCCTGCATATATGAATGGTAAGAGTAGATCAGTTCAAAAATACTGCCCCTGCAGAAGTCATATTCAGGAACACCATTTGTTGTGTTGTCCTCACCTTCCAGAGTTGCCCAAGCAGATAACTAACTCACATCTGGAAGCCAGAACTCCTCAAACTACTGTAAAGAAGAGGTCTGAATGACTACATACAAAAGGAAAGAGAAATATGTATCATCTGAAAAAATTTGAAAGCATCATACTTTCTTATCTATTCCAGACTAGCAGGATCATCTGTAAGCCCAGTAGCAGGTACCCAGAGAGCACACACCTCTGTATGAGAGAATGAAACAGCCTGCCTTCCACATATCACACATAAACACACATTTCTCCAACCAAGGAAAGGGCAAATCTGAAAAAAATATCTTCTCAGTCAATGAACTCAAATAAGATAGGACTAAAATCTATCTAATTTTCTTGGGACAAGAAGTCAATAATGATGTAACACCTCCAAACTGAAACCAAGGAACATTTTATTTCACTTAAGAATTAGAATGACCTTGTTGAAGCACAGTTTAGCAAAAAGGGAATCTACAAGAGATGTCCACATTTCACCTAGAATTTTCCACGGTGTTCACTTCTCAGACACTTGAGCTTTGAACTCTATGGAAGGAGGCTGTGTGTCACCTAATTGCATAGGATCTATTGCAATACAGCTGTAATCCTAAAATGGGGTTCCTGATGCAAATAAACACCATCAAAACCACCAATTCAGCCTTCTGTAAAACTTAGGTAGAACTAAAGATATATCATCATATATAATCTTTTCTTTACAGAGCACAAAAACGACAGTAAAGTCTTTATGTCCTAGTGCAATGAAGTGCTCAGACCTTACCATACTGTTAAAGGTCTGATGAGACACAGATACTCAGAGTACAACAAAGGAAAAATATATGGTTATATCCAGTTAGCATTCAGTAATTTATAAATTAAAAAAATTAAAAGGTGATGTACACTTATTTCCAATAGAAGTCAATGAAATGCAGTGATTAACTTCTCTCAGTCCATTTAAAAATTCAAGCCTCACTCACTAATCAAGCTGAAATTAGAAAACCTAAAATACAGCCGTAAACCAAAACCTGCCCTTCTGCTCTTGTGAGTTTCCTCTCCCCTAATATAAAGTTGGTTGAAAATAGGTATCAAACATCCATGCTGATTATATTAAAGGATTATTATTCATCTTCCCTTAAATTCAACTGTTAGGCATTTCTCCTTTATGGTGAGCTCCTAGAAAACAAAAAACATTTTCTAGTTTCCTGAAGATGTTTTTGCAGCTGATAAAACAGCAAATGAGGTTGCTTTGAACTGCTACTCGTCAGAATGCTCTTCACTCACATTAAATATTTCATTTTCTCTTATTCCAGTTGAAAACGAGAAAAACCATGTTCCAAGATATTCAACAAAAACACCCTTTAACAGTAGGCAGAGATGTCTATTCTTTTAATAAATCCACTGATTAAGATTTTTTTTCAATGAAGATAAGTGAAGAGCTGCTGGGTATCGCAATGGTCATTGTCTTTTTTTTCTGTCACTGAATGGGTCTGAATGTTACTGAGTCGGCTAACGGTGTGAAACTAGACAATGCAAATACAGAAGAAAGCACATTTGGTATATTGCGATTACAAAGACTACTTGTTTGCATGAGTTTGTGCTTTCATAATTAGACTGGAGAACACAATTCTGCAACAAAACCCATGTAATTTCTGCAGCAAATTTATCCAAGTAGGTGTGAAACACTTCCAAATATTTGTCACAAATACCACATAAATTCAGGCCAGAGACAAGAGGAAAGGCACGACGTGTCTTTACAAGACAAAGCTAAGGCGGTAGAACTGAAAAGTCAAAACAGTTGTATTAGTACTTCAAGAAAAGAAGGTGGCAGTAAAGTTAAGGCAGTCACCAGGATCATCAAATTTTGTTACCCTCAGCCTGCTGATTTGAGGGACCTGTTCTCAAAGATGCAGTGAAGATCAATGAGTCACACATGCTAGAGTGCCTGCAGACAGTGATCAGGCAGTGAGCAGAGCTTGCCACTAAGTATACTTTCTCATTATGTCATGTCTTCCCCACCCTCATCTCTTCTGGACCAGGACTACCTTTCATGTGTGCTTAAAAAGCCTGCTTATTTCAGGGCCTACGGATCTCAATTAAACACAAGTAACAAACTGACACTGCTGCAGGTCAATTGTATTAAAACATGCATAAACCACGCAAACGTTTTTCAGCAAATAGGATAAGGGAAAGATGGTATTTCACTAAAAAGCAGTTGACAATTCTACTTTAAAACCATAAAGACTAAAATACACCACCTCTCAAGTTTTAATACATGCTAACACCTAACAGGTACCTAACAGTCATAGGACTACATCATCCTAAACAGGACAAGTAAGGGAAACAAAGCAGTTCAGAGGAAACATCTCAGTGAGAAAGCAAGCCATCCAGACTTTTCCAGGACCTTGAAAAGTATTTCTCAGATGCCTGGACTTCTATCAGTGTACTGTCCTTGAAACTTACCTTGGAACACCATCTTTTACAACAGCCTCTCACTTGTGGGTGTCTAATAAATTTGAAACTCACATCTCACTCTAACTGGTAGAAGATGAAAGCAGCTTTTGAGCAGTCACTTAATACAAGTAATTTATCATAATATGCTTGGGGGTACCTTGGAATGTTACCTTCATAAAGAGATGGTGTAGCACCCTCAGATATATTATGGTTGTGACACAAACTGAATGTTCCTTCTTCAGACTTCCAAGCATGAGAGCATATGGAGTATTTGTCTGACGAGATTTAGAGATTTATCTGAATAGCAGACATCACTTGTAAGAACAAATACTGGATGAATCAAGGAGCATGTATAGGGAGTGTTTAATCTTTAGCATGCCAGCTTGAAACCGTAAAGGTCAATTGAAAACAAGCATCTATGTGATGCTAAGTTTAGAGAGCCTACAAAACGCATTGGTACATAGTGCAATTCTTTCAGAAACTGCTGCTATATTTTATATCATTGTTGGTAAAGGGCAAAACATAATTAAAAACAAAGGTACACTAAACTCTACCAGAAGGTTCAGGCAATAAAAGTATTAAAAAGTGTTACAAAGTATTACAGAAGTGTTATAAAAGTAATCTTCTGACAACAAAGACCGTTAATCTGTTACCTTTCACAAGCCAGTAAAGTGATACTGTAACCCTATGCTGCTGGTGACTGTAATGAAAACATGGTTTTACCAAGTTTGAACACATCCTGCATCTTCTTCAAGAAAATCACCTCTTTCCCTATCAGCTGAAATACATGCAACAGATGAACACTTCTAAAATTAAATGCTGCATTCAACACTGAAAAATAATAATTTTTTAAAATCTGTGTGCTCTTCACTAAATTACAGAAGTCATGTGAAAGCTCATACCTGAGGCCGCATCCTCGGGTTCCATCTGACATAGTAGTTCACCCATAGCTCCAAATGGTTCAGACTGGCAACAGGATACAGGACATGGTTTTCATAGTTTACGTAGAAAGGATTTGTGAACTCATCTAACTGGCTGTTTATATAGGACCACAGCGATACAGTCTTTGTGCTTACCTCCTGATTGAAAAAGAAGAAAAAAAAATTATATGGACTGCAAAACCTGAAGATACGAGGTTAGTATCTATATATCAGTAATTCTGCCCATGAAATTTACCTTATCTACTAGAAAGTTGCAAGCACTCTGAGAACACTTCCAGTAGCTGATGATTACACAGTCTTAAAACTTTAGCAAAACATTTGAACACTTAGTCTGGTCCAAGGCTAACTGAGCAAGAAGATTCAGGCATATTATTTTCAGAGACACTAAGGTCTAGTTGAGCAAAAGCAAGCTGTACTGCTTGTAATTTAGAGCAACGTTTGCAACTACTTAAATACATGCCTACACAATGACAACTAAAAAAAATAATTAAGTCAGCTTTGACAAGAAAATAAGTAGAGAGGTATGCAGTTTGGAAGATCCAAAACAGCATCCATGAAAAGTAATTATGCAATTCACCCACTCATTATTTGCTCCTATCAATTGATATTATGCTTTAAAATGCCTATTTTATCTTTATTTGCACTTCTGAAAGTTGTATCCTGAACAGAATCAGCATAATCATGGTTAGATCAAAGACTGAAAATCTGAACTTACATCAGACTCCTCTTGCAATTTTACACTCCTTCAGTGTTGTAAAGCATGTGTTTCTACTACCACTGTGTCTTAAATTGCATTTCTTTATTGAGAATTGCATCTGACTACTCATTTATGAAAGCAAGCTGTTTGGAAACTATGCATTTGCTGAGAACATGTTGTTCAGCTCCATCTTGTGGTATTTATATGCAACTTTTTCCCCTACAGAAGCAGTAGAGACAAACCAAAAGAACAGCAAAGCTAAACATGGCAAAGAATTGTTATTTGCTTTAAAAAATACGAAGTATTAAAAACGGTAAAGCAAAAAGTAAGCAAAAGTGTACTTTGAATATTAACAAATTTTTTTTTCCCCAAACTCAAAGTATTTAATTGAATTCTAACTTCATTCATTTAGATATTTTAAATTTCCATAGTCTTCAACTGTAAGCTCCATCTAATTATGTCCTAAAGTGACCTGCAAAGTCATCCATAAGAGTTCCTTTGGAAATAGTGAAAGAAATGCTAATGTAATTTGACAATGATTATTTAAAACTGTATACGTTGGCTAGAAATATGTGAAAGAGGGCTGTCTAAAACCCTCAAAACCCTGAACAGATAATAACTAAAGAAAAATAAGTGCTGTCTCATTTAACAGCATAGCATTCATTATGTATTTCTCATACCATGAAATTTCATGTCTGCATTGTCTTTTAAGACTATGTGACAAATGTATCCAAAACCACAGCTCAGATGTTCTTACGTCTTGTAGTCTAAGTATTTTCATTTAAAATCACAAATTAAGAATGTACACTACACTAATTATTTACCTCTTTTAATCTCTCTTTTTCACAGTTGCATAAGAAAGTCCCAAAGAGACAACTGTAAAGGTGATCCAGAATGGTGATCAAAAATAACTCATTGAATTCAAAGGCTGCAGGAAACTGAAATTAAAAAATGGGTAAAATTACTTTAAGCTTTATTTTAAGCAGTGTAGAAAGGAAAAAACTCAGACATAAGAAATAACCAAAAGATTCAGGTAAGATATTTTTTTTTCTTATTTAGTGACTATTTTCAGGAAAACTCAACAATTTCAGTAACTCCAATTGCAATAATACATTTCACCTACATAGTTCTTTATAAATACTCCTCAGAGACAAACTTTACATTCATTATCCAACTATACTAGAATACAAACATAGAAACATTAGCTAATGTGCAACTGGTGACACAAAGCAATCCACTTTAAAAAGCTCTAACAGTATTGTGTTCTAACCCACCCTAAACTGTCTTGAACATACGCTTTATGTGCTTGACATTGACTATTATGAACATACAATGTGCTTAACATATATTTAAAACGTTTCTTTCACTTTCTACCCAAGTAAGTTTATTTTTCTCCATTTCACCCCTTGAGTTTACCATCAGCTATGTACAATAAGCCTTTAATCCTCTTCTTTTATATTGGCAAGTAAATCCTGTACATCTGAAATGAAAGAACTGTTATTCCACTGAGCACCACCAGGTATATTATTCATTAGCAGAGGTTACCTGGTACATTCTAGGAAAAAATTTAGAAATTTGAAAACACTCAAAATGTTTAAGATATAACTTAATCTGTAGCGCTCGAAAAATGGTAAAGGAAGAAATTAATGCAAACTGCATGGGCTGCTACCTATTCAGATGGAAAAGGTCCTTCTTAAATCAAATTTTATGATAGGACTACATATGGCAGCTGCTTGATGTGTCAAAATAACTTTGCATTCAGTATGACAAGGGTCTCACACAGATACGGAATGACAAACATTTAGGAGAAAAAAAAATTTAGAAGACTAAAGGAAAATTTAAGAAGTAGCATTTCTCTCATTACCACGAAAGAGAATGTTTTAACAAATGAAACAAAATTTTTTCATTCCCACTGAAGGAGTAAATCTTTACAGAAGCCTAAAAGGTAAAGTTACAGATTCATAAGGAGGAATTTCCTGCTGTATGGGGAAATCTCAAGTCAGTATTTCAGATCTGAAAAAAGCAGCGGACTGGTTTCCGTTATGTGCCACTGAAGAACACTGAACACCTTGGCATGAGTGACTCAAGAGCTACTTTAAAATAAAATAATTAAAAAAAAGATGACAAGTCTAGCTAGGAGGACTTAACACAGCAGTTGGCACTGTGGATGAACTAGTTGGTCCAGAAATTCCTCTTCAGTGTCATCTGTGATTTATGAAAGGCAAATGTTTATTCATGTTGAAAGAGTTGAAAAACACACAATGGGTGTGCTTGGATTAAACCCAGAAAATCTAAGTTTTAAGCAGTGTTCTTTTAAAAGATTGATTTAAGTCAAACATTGCAAAACCATCTCTTTCCATGCCTTCTCAAGCTAAGATATACCAACTTTCAACTGAAATTGCTGAGTATGGGAATTATCAGTATCATGGCTCACAAAATGAATGGGAGCCTTCCTTCTTCTGACTCTGCTACGGATTCCACACCGCTCAACAGCATAGCGTGCTCACACTGAGGCTCCTCTTTCAAATCACTGGTTTGTTTTCAATCACCTAGCCATTTGTTTTCATAAAACATAAGAACTTAAGATTATCAAATTCTCTTTTTCAGTCACGTTGAAAAGTTATCACTTACAGCACTTCCTTCTCTGTAGGAAATCATGCCAAAACTCAATTACAATACAATGTTGACAACACAGCTATGATTTTAAAAAAGTATGAATAGAACTTGATATGCAGGTGTGTCAAACCAAGTCAGGAGAAAACTCAGTGGGTCTCAAACCTCAATCTCCTGCGTCCAGCCCGAAGCAGTAAACAGATACAGAGAGCAAAAATAATTTGCGAAGGATCAAAATGATATTTGGAAATAACTTTGAAGACAAAGCCTCTCCTAAAGGGACTCTCTTTAACTGAAAGCACTTAATGAGCCTTGTCACATTAGGGTTCTGTGTTGTGACAAGTCCATACTAATCAGATGGATGCCGACATGGCCACTATTCCAATTCAGTGAAGCATATTCAAAATTCCATACATCAGTGGTTACACTCCAACTAATTTATTAATAAGTGATAGCACTTTATTGAAACCCTGTCTTTGGATACAAGAGTTGTACTGTTGGAGCCGACATATCAAGACTGTAAAGCTTCTATTACTGCTGCTGAAAAATCACTGACCTAAAAATGCTTTCCTCTGTAGTTCCAAGCCCATTAGTGTCTGTTTGAAGATTCAGGTGGAAAAATTCCCCAAATGAAAATTTACTTCTTGTCAAGTCCACTAATTGTGAGAGAACACATGGGTCATTAAAATCTCCCACTTGATGCTGCTGGATATGTTGGGGGGTTTGTGAAGGAGGTATTTAAAAGAAGAATTCTCTTGTTTAAGAAGTCTGATGATGCCAAGTGGCATCTGATTCAGCAACATTCAAAATAAGCTTGCTTTTTAATCAATGAACTCATTTTCTGTACTACAGTAACATTTAAAGTTGAAACACTTTGCAGGATAGTTCTTATGATTGTGGAATTGGACTGAATCAGGTTAGCTGAACACTAGGTATCATAAACAGAGTACAAAAGTCTGAAACCAGTGGAAAATGCATCTCTAGCAACAGATGACATCCAGTAACAAACGGGATACAACTTCCTACTGGTCTTAAACATACCTTTCTCCTTACGTGGGTATGGTGCATGAAAGGTAGAAAGCTGCCTGAGCTGCCATGCTACATGCAAATTTTACAATTTTCTTTTGTTTTTAACAGGGCATCAGTATTTCATCAGATCACATGTGGCCTTTCCAATTTGACATGTGCTATTCAAAATGACCAGAATTTACTAACAGAGGAGGGAAATCACTTTGCCATATGTTTTTTATTAAAATCTGATATCAATGTACTTCTCTCAAGTTCTCTATTACTGTATTTGTGTGTCATGAAGACCATAAAAAACAAGGGAAAATATAAGGCTGTCGAGGATTAAGTTTCATTGTCTGAAACTATCCGGAAATTTGTATCTCAGTGGGAAGTCAGAGATTCTCTCACTGTATTAAGTCAACTGTTTTAAGAATGCAATCCTCAGAACCCGAAAGAGAAGATTTGCTTGCTTTGAGCCCATGCCCAAACCCCAGCCCTTACACCCTCCTGCAGTCATTAACACTTATGGAAAATTTCACATATGTTTACCATGGATTCTAAAGCATGAAACTAGCACTGTTTTACAAGCAAGTGACCTATACAAGGATAAAATAGAATCCCGGTTTTCATAGGTCCACGTAAAGGTAATCACAATCTTCACATCTATTCTCTATGTGTTGAAGTCAACTAAAGAAGTAAAAATAAGTGGGCAAGAACTCTGCAAGAATGACATTTTCAATTTTTTTCCTGTTGTAACATTAATGATTTTTCAATGCCACTGCTGTTCATGAATTTCAGAACAGGTTTTGAACAGATGTGGTACTGGCAAAATGTTTCACAGAATCTCCCATTCTCCCCTGCCCCTCATCCCTTTTTTTTTTTTTTTGAAAACTAGAGGGAACTAAACTGTTTATAGCAAGAAATAGGAGGCAGCAAGGGAGATCACAAAAATAGAAGAGGCTGCTCTCAATTAAGGATCTCCCCAGAGGACTTTTGTTCCTACCAGGTGTTTAGAACTGCTTCTCTTTGCTATTGTTATGAGCTTTCCTCTGAGAGAGGGCCAGAATTTTTCATTTATTTTCTCCAGCCATACTAAACAGCCATTAATGCTGAAATATAGATACGCAGAAAGAGAAAGTCTTCAAGGGACTCTGGACAAGGGCCCAGTATTACAGTAGGCAACTTTCATAAAGCACTGAAGATGACTGTTTTGAATACAAGTTTTGGAAACTGTGATATAAGTTTTTAAAAACCATGTGCAGAACAAGAAGACTAAGGTAAGAGATCTGGGAGTGCCAGCAACATATGGAACCAGGCTGCTACCCTCCTCTCTTTAAAGAAATCACATACTATACAGACTTCAGTATAACAGCTTTTACTGTAAGAGCACAGATCTATGTCAGGCTTCAAGGGGCGGGGGAAGGAGAAAGAGAGGGAGGGAAAAAAAGAAAAAAAGGAGCCAAACACTTCTAATTTATTTGCATTTAAATGCTTCATGTGGACAAACTATTCCAGTAACCCCATTAAAGAACAGCAATATAAAAGCTCAGAAAACACTTAGATTATGCTCATGTAAGTATGAATAAGGAAAATGAAGGCTAAAGCCATTCTATAATTTAACGTATTCAGAAAAAAATCTGAGAATTTTAATGTTTTGATATCTTAAATATCACTAATTTCAAAGATTTCTCCTGATTCAGAGGTAAAAACAGTGTCGGAAGTAAGAAAACTTATCTGAGAATAGGCTTGTAAATGCTGTCCTGTATTCATAATGATGCCAACATTAACTTACATTTCACATCTGAGACATACATAGCAGAACCTCTCTGCCCCTCAGTTCACAATCAGCCTGGACTTTTCTTTTTCCTTAAGGACAATGTAAATCCATATGAACATTTACTCTACCAGTGAATATGCAATGCAAACCATTTATCTCCTCAATAACTCTCATTTACGTAATCAGAGAATCCTTTGAAAGCTTGTTTTGAACAAAAAGGATTGCTGGTACTTTGATTTCAAGTCAATACTACTACTCTAGCTCCTTGTACCTACTTTGAGCAAGAAGTTTCCCTACGTGTGCATGGTGCAGCCACAGTGCGACCAACTTCAGGAAAACACACTACTGCTCTGCAAAGGAATGTGTTTTCCTACATGAATTATATTTTCAAGGCAAAGACTGAGACCTCATAGACATATACTCTTAAGCATCTTACCTGTTTTGTCATTTGCCAAACACAGTCAATGAACTGAAGGAAAATGGGAGATCTGTCTGCATCAGCATGATCATCATCTCCATGTCCTACTCGCTGAAAGTCAAAACAAACTTTTCATTTCAGTCTAGCATATTTACAGTACCAAACTAACACTTTAAAGTTGAGTAACTCTTAAATTCATGTTCCAAAGGTGAACAAGACAAGCAAATCTACTGTAATGCTAACCTGTATTTTTCAGCTACTGAAATACTCACTTACAGACATGCCTTTGCTGTTGGGCAGAGCTGAAAGACATTTGGTCAACAAAGCTGTGCCAGTTGTTTCCCCATCCTTCACTGCACAGCCATTTACTTCTACCAGTAGGTCAAACTGGTATATATTTACTAAGACTGTACTGAAACGACGATTATTCCACATCCACCTCCCATAAATACCTGTCATTTCTCCTAAACCATCTTAGAGTCACAGCCCACAAAATGTCATAATAATTTATGTCCTAATTCCCCACTAGCCCATGTGTTAAATAAACAATTCAACCTTAAATCAGAGTAATGGGTCCAGCAATTTTACCTTCTAGACACCTTAATTGTTCTCCTTGTTTCTCCATTCATAAGATTATTAAAAATGAAGCAATGTGTTACAATCCCTCTTCCTCATAAGAAAGCCATGTGATTTTTTTAAAACGTTATGTTCAAGCCACTTCATTCTTACTTACTTTATATTATACCTTACACAGTAATGAACAGGTCACAATTCTCTGACACACTCACACCATTAAAAGGAGGACACCAGAGGTAGTAACTAAAGCGCAGCAGAGTACTGTGAGAAAACATGCAATTCGAAACAAAAGCCTTGAAGGTGACAAACCGCACACTAAATCTTTCAGCTTACCATTGCAAATCGGTGTCCAAAACTTATCCATTCTTTCTCTATAAGAACTTCAAACCCCTTGATAGTTCTGTAATAGCTGTCCAGCATAAGCATAGCTAGCGCAGTAAGCTGTGCAGTTCGATCCCAACCATCACTGCAATGAACCACTACAGATGTTTTACCAGATTCAATTTTATCTGCAATCCTTACTGCTCCAGCAAGAAGCATCTTAAATAAACAAAAAAACCAAAAATAAATAAATGAGCATGTTAAATAACCAAAACACTAACCAAAAAAGTTATAATTAACTCTTAAGGTTAATATATTTTAAAATTTCAGATGAATTACATAATCATCCAGATGACATTGCTTTAAATTAGAGATTTCCAAATGATGGTATGCATACTGCTAGAGGTACAAAAAATGTGTGCACTCTTGTCCAGGAGAGAGCTCTTATGAGCTCTGTACTGTTAGTAGCATACACCAAAAGAAACTGGGAATCCCTTCTCTAAATTAAATCTGAAATTCTGTATCACGATGAAAAGACACAAATACTGTAACCTATTCCAAAGGCTGAAGTTTCAATGTTTTCAAAGTTGATTTTCACAGTAATCAATCGCTCATTCTTCCTCAGCTTTCAGTTCTCAACTACCAAGCTTAGAGAAAGGGACGAACCACCCAGATAATCTAAATCAAAACACAAGTCAAACAAACCCAGAAACCCCTGGCTGGCAGCCTGTGCTGACTTGTTGGTGCATGAAGCAAACATTGTATTCCACCCGTGAGCAGACCATTAATAGCGTGGATTCAGAAGCATGCCGGAGAGCAAAGGACAGAGATGGCATAGGACTGAGATCACCTGTGTGAACTTCCTATTCTTCTCCTTGCCTGGACTGTAACATGAAGTATCATGTAAGGGACAGATTCATTAGGAATCTTACATGTGTTTCAACTTTCAATGAAATTGCAAATTACCATGCCAGTGTCATATCGCCAACAGTGGTATCAAGGTCCACTTTTGACACCACCTAAGCCCAGCAACCCCAATGAATTCAATATCAAGGAAAGGTGACCACTGGCCCAAACAACTCCACTTTTAAAAACAGACTATTGTATTTACGGCCAGGTTGATTAAGAAAAGGTTTTCAGACACTCAGATTCCCAAAGCTGTTTGAAGTAGCCTACCTTCAAGAGAACAAGCAAATTAAACTGTTCCCAAAAGATCGTTAAATTTGTTTAATTCTTGATTTAGTGTTTGCTCCCTCTACTGGTTCTCCTGCAGCAGTTAGCAAGCACCAGTTAATAGAAGAGTAAAACTAATGAACAATCCCAAACATGTTTTGCATGAGTGACATTTGAGCCAGTTGCTAATAAAACAAATTCCACTCCATCCATATTCATCATAAACAGGGGAGTGAATGCGGTAATGAAATAATCTATTCTAAAAGCATTTCAGAGGTTAGTGAAACAGACTGTAAAACTGAGTATGGTAGTGATTTATTTTAATATTATGTTAAATAATAGAGCAGATTATAACCCAGTAGAGCACTGGCTATAAACAGCCCATGAAAATGTAGGTGCCCGGCACAAGAACACTAACATTGCATTGAAGGAGAGAAGGATGAGGACTGCAGAATTTACAGTCAAGTCCTTTTGGCAGTTGTTCAAATGAAATCTGAAGTTCCCAGGGCATTCTTCCAAAAAAGCAGGGATAACCCTGGACTGCTCACAAACATTCCCTCTCAAGAAGATAAAACACTGTCCAACACCAAATACGGTACTGTGCTATCAGGAATTAACTCGTTACCTACCAATACATAAATCTGGAAATACAAAGTTGTTATGGAATGCTTAAAGTGCTATGTTCTAAGCAACCATTTAAAAATTAAGCTTTCTTACACGATTATCCTGATCAAAACAACATGCTTAAACCTAGACATTATTTTAGCAATATTTTCAGAAATGCAAGTTAAAAACATGATTCAGAAAAACAATTGATTTTTCACATCAAAAGTATTTTACCCTTATATATTCCAGCCAATGTGTGGAGTCCACATTTGATAACCACCGAGTCTCATCAATAGTCGGATAAACTATTTCTTTAAGTTTACGCAGGGATTCTCTCATTACGTGTATATTATGAATTTCCAGAAAGACCAGTTCTGCATTTGGGTAGGCACTTTCACTTTCATATCCTCCACCTTTTGCCTGTCATTCAAAAAGTAAAAAAAGACAAAGAAAAGAACACATATAGGACTTCAGTATAAGGTTGAGTGTTATTTTGGTCAGGTTTCAGAATTTTCTGAGAGAAAGGATTATTTTGGCAGTAATAAAATCATATTTTTGGCTTTTGTTTTTCTAAGAAGCACTAGGGTATTTTTTTTAGGTGAAAGAAATTCTAATTGTAATAGATGACATTTGATAATCCATCCACATACCTTCTCCTTTTTACTACTGACACCTTTGGTCTTCTGTGGACTTTACTACATCTCATTTCTCAGCTATGTCTTCATGCTGCCCTCAGTTCCTGCTGGCCTTTCCAAAATGGTACAAGCAACTTGCTTTCCTTCCCATGCCCTCTTTATAGAGACCCTATTCTCTCTCAACATCAAGTTCTCCTCATCTTCATCTCTTACTCAATCTTCAGCCTTGTAATAAAGCTAGAACTACCAATGGTAGTTATGATACCAACCTACCTTGTTTGTATCTGCAACACTATTCTGTCTGGCATCAAAGATGATAAGTTTATGTGACTGAGCATTGGCATCCATTATTGTCTGCAAATATTTTTCGTCTTCTTTGCAACGCTTATCATTTGGGCCTACCGATGGCTGACTGCATCGTGTTATTGTTGCTTGGCTCTCAGGATGAATCCAGGATAACACCTGGAATAAAAGAAAATTATTTTAGCTTACCATACTACTATAAAAGCAGCAGGCCAGAGTGCAATTAGACAACCGCGTTGCCTACATGACATTTCCTGGCAAATCAACAGATGCAAATTTAAGGACAAGCTGATGCAAAACCATATTGACAGCACACTAGCACTGGTCATCCCAAATCTGTGCTTGAAATACAAAGTGACTCTAAACATCTTGGCTTTTATTTCTAAGAAAATTTAAGCCTGCTACTGCATCTTACCAATTAGGAAAAAAAAAGAAAGGAGGAAGAAAAACTGCTTTCACGTGGAAGTCCATAGACCTCTAAACTACCTTGCTAAGCAGATCTATAGCATGAAAACTGTCACCACCTAACATATTTAAAGGGGTTCTTATGCTACCTGCAAAACTTGTCTATTCTCAAGAAAACCACTATGGCTGTAACACATTCCACACCAAATTAGAATCAGAACACAAGCTAATATGTGAATTAGCATCAGATACCATTGCGGCTTGGAAGTGTTAACTCCAAACAAAAATTTATTACATGGCAAAATAACCAAGTAATTAAGACTTACATTTAAGTTGCTCTCTTCAGTTCTAAACACATGAAGCCTAGTTCTTCTTTCTTTGCCTTCCCCTCTGCCCCCCCTGCCCCTTTCAGGAAGGAAGCTGGCCCAGTTATTGAAAAAAAAGAAGCCTAAAAGAACTCTGCTAATTTCTTATAAGCTACAAATTTCTAGGGTACTTATATCTCCTTGTAAAAGTTTCACTTACTGGAACTCTGCCTTTTGCTCTAAACGCTGCGACTTTTGAGAGGTCATCATCCTTTACACTGGTTGGCACAACAAGAATAGCAGGATATGTATCACAAAGCTCATAGGTACTGTTAATTTTGGATATTTTCCAACTCTCATTGGGCAAGCCCTGTATGAAAGCAAAACATTTTTGTATTTTTCAGGTCAGACCTTTACATATCTGAGTCTGGGGCAATGAAAATTTTTATAAGCTACGTACTTTTTTAAAAAAAGTATGCCCACATTTTTCTTTTAAATAAGCTATAAACTTTAGGTCTTCATATGGAACCATAAACCAAAACACTGGAAATCGTTCCTGTTTATTATCTTCAAAACTGATATGCAAAATAACCATTTGAATAGGCTGCACGCTCAGGTAAAAGTGATCATATAGTGAAATAAAAATACTTTTGTAACTAGGAAACTGTAGACTTATGACAAACTACCGTTACTCTTCTGTTTAATGCTGCTTATTCAAAACCAAATTTTTATAAAGCTTAGATTTTCTAGAAACAGCACTTGGAAAAAATGTGCGTTTAAGAATGGATGTTAAGATAGACCAGTTTGCCCAAGTACTCAGCACCTGCTATCTCCAACAATTTTAGTAAGTACTCAACACTCTTAAAGTCAGGCCACTTGCATTTTATTATCTAAACATGAGATCTAGACAGTCTCTGCATGTAGTTAGAGCTGAAATTCTTGAGTTTTCTTCAATATTTTTCTCTTGTTTAAATGGCTTTGGGAGAGATGGAGAAAAAAATAATGCACCAAGTACTTCTATAACTTACCTGCCTCTTATATTCTGCCATTGGATCATACACTTTCCAGCCATTAACAGCAAACTTTTCTTTATAGCTGAATGCAAAAAGAGGCTAAAGACAACAAAGCAAAGGCATAAATTACTGTCTGATGGGCTGTATGCACAATAAGCTCCAAAACAGCGAACCTTCTAATATTTCAAACGTAACACTTCTAAAACTCTTTAACAGCAGACCTAAAACCTTCAGTCAAGACTGGCCAACACTGTGCTAGAAAGAAAATGAAAGACAGTTTCCTCCTTCAAGTACATGCTATGTAAATAACAAAATCAAGATAGGAAACACTCAGTGAGAGTTGAAGTTAATTGGCTGTGATCATACAATGCATCAATGGCAAAGCCAGGATGAGCAAATTTGTCTCCTACCTCCCAACCAGTTCCTTACCCACACAAGCAAATGAAATATCGTTCTGCAACTACCGAATAATAAGACTAATTGTACCTATTTGTTGTTTAGACAAAACTTCTAGACTGAATTACCTACTGCAGAAAATAAAAGTCAATACATACATATTTTTAATCAGTCATGTTAGGCAAATCTAGATCTCAAGGGTTATGTACAAATTAACTACCTTCACCAATAGCAGGCGATGGCATAACATTCTACAAATTAATGCAAAAAGGAAACAGGGTCAGAGTATCTTGCCTGCTCTGTAACAGATTTTACGAATCAATATTTCAGTGTTTGTCATACAGCCCTTGTATTTCCCCACCTACACTTTCCAAAAAAAAGGAGAGCCAGTGACAGCCTTCTCTACATCTTAAGACTTACCAGATCATTAGAAACAGGAAACGCGCGTGTTACAAGGTTTTCAAAAATCTCCAGTCTGTTCTGCTCTTCCTGTTTATAGGCCAGCCGCAAATTTCTCATATCCTGTCAAAAATAAGTTACACTATTTTACTTTGTGATAAATAAATAAAAAGCAGTTATAAGAAATCTGATTGAAGGCATATATGTAGCACTAAGTTACTGATAACACCTAACCCATGTTAGAACAGAGTTCTGGAAGTGTTAGCATTGTATGACTAGGATCGTTATCAGAGTTGCTAGATATAAAAATAGCCACTCTTCCTTTGAATTCACTCTTTGAGACAAAAGGCAGAAGTGTTTAAGACTACAAGTAGCATAAGAGGAATTGAAATATATTATCTAAAAGAAGCAGGGTTCAAATACAGGGAACTGATCAGACAGAAAAACATCACATGTGCATGCAGATTCCCCTTACAGAAAAATGAAATGAAAATACTTTAATATGAATAAATTTCTACCATGCCATACCTTGCAAACTATTTCTAAACCACAGGAGTTGTCTCCATGGCTCTGTACTCCAATTTTTTCAACTCTACTTATGACTCCAAGGGGAACATCAATAACAAAAGGTGGATCCTGAAATTTGTATATAAAACAAATGTATTTTGTTACATTAGGAGGAACACAAACTAGTATTATTCATGTATGTTTCATAAGAGTCAAGTACAATTCCTGTTTAATAGACTGCTGTGAAACATCATACTTCACTTACACCAAAACTGTCAGTCTGAAATGTACTTCAGCAACATTCCCACCTGAAACAAATATGCAGATAGATAGCAAAGTCTTACCCTTTCAACACTTTTGATATACATTCTGAAGTCCGTCACAGTTAGTGTACCACTGACTGCTCCCATAAATGGACAGATATACATAACATCTTTAGCTGGAAAACAGACCAATTAAAGCTTTGTTTTACTATTATAGACATTTGTTCCATAAAAATCTATTTCCATTTAAAAATTGCAAGATTTTTGCAGTTTCGTAAGATTTTGCTGCCTGACCTCTATAGGAAAGCCTACTGCTGTCAGGACTGAAAGAGCTGTCTTTATTTCAACTATGAAAACAATCAAATTCCTCAGTCCCGCTGCTGCTCAGCAACTACTGAGCAACTGCCGCTGGACTCAGCTAGCATGGGCTGCAGTAAGGGCAGGCAGGTAACAAAGCATCCTGCTGGTATTCTTAGCTGCAGGCAGCTCTGCTCCCTGCCCTGAGGTGTAAAGCACCCACACTCAGCTCACAGAGAGAGCACCCAAATGGGAGAATTACTGATATGTATGCAACTGACCTCCGAGTAATTCAGTTATATGCCCCATCTTCATTTTCACTTTTATGTGAAAGAGCTAGTATTCTTTTCTAGACAAGTATTGCACTGCTAACACAGCGCTTGCTGTCACAGGTCAAAATGAAATAAATCTCATGAAGTTATGGAAAACTTAGTTTCCAGTTCTTAATCTTCTTTGCTACCACAATTTTGAAGCTTTTGAATCTATGAAGTATCCTTGGCACGCCCAGGCAGAAATATAACAATACACCTATGTGGCACAAACTAACTCTTGAAAAAAAATTATTTATCTATATGAAGCAAGTCATCCTCTGGAACTGATTTCTCTTCCCTACATTTGGATTTACAAGACAAAGAAAAGAAATCCACACGAAATCAGATAATCTAAACTGGCATTACATTAAAACAACAAAAGTCAAAAGGAAATAATATTCTGTTTTTAAATAAATAAACAAGTGCTTTAATAGTATTCAGTGTAGTACTCAATAGTATGCTTACCAATAACTTTGATTGATTCTCCAGGAAGAAGTGGAGCCTCTTCCATCTGTGCTAGTTTGTTTCCATCCCGCAGTGCCTGGCAGAAATCCAAACCCATGAGTAAATCTCACTTTCCATCTGTACCACATCGATACATTTTGATGCAAAGTGCTTTTACTACCAGATTACTGGAACACAAGAAGTGTATCTTTTTTTACAAGGCACAACTGTATTAAACAGTACCATAGTAAAAACAAAAAACCAACACAAAATCTGGTATTATAAATATTACACAGACGTACATGTTAGTAACATGTTAGTAACAAAGCATTTATGCAACAATTAGTTTCACATGCCAGCTACACATAGCATACAAAAATATGAGTAAGATCAGCCCAAATTTGCAATTAACAATTTGTTAGTCTTTTGCTAAATGCAGGTATTATTTTTGGTATTTTATCTACTTGAGAACATTTCAAAGCTCATATTTATTTTTTTTAATATTCTTAATGTTGTTTATTTAATATTTGAGTATTTTCACCTGAGAGAACTATATGGCAGAAGCTTTAACATTTTAACTTTGTATTTTTGATAGCAAGAAGTCAGAAGCACCCCACAATGCTCTGTTTCAATTAATACCCTACTGAGAGTGCCACAGGATATGGAAGAGGTCCATTATAGGAATTTCGGATCCAGAAGGTCAGATTGAGAATGAAGTAATAATGAAATATAGAAGAACAATTAGCAATTTAAAAATAAGGGCTAGTTCCATAAATTTTCATTTAGGTAACTGGCTTGATTCCTGAATGATACTAGATTGATCCTTTGGGTCCTTCACTGGCAGCTAAGATCTACAATGTACTAAAGATTTTAATTAAGAATAAAAGGGTTTGTGGGATTTTAAGGACCATGTGAGAAAGCGATCTCTCTCAGGTCGACATGATGAGATATTAAGGTTTCAATTTTTTACATCCTGAAGTGAGAATAAATATAATGGGCTATGTTACAGTAAACAAATAACTCTTCCCTTGTACGACAGCTCTGATCCACGTACAAATAAGTGGTAGGATGTGTCTGCTTCCAAACAAACTACTCTAAGCCCTCATTAATAAATTATTTCTAGAGATATTTAAATTGATCTGTGGCTTTAGATTTTCTTGGAAACTAACAGAATTTTATATTTAGCACCCCATCACAGATGATGATGTGTAGAGAATTAGCCAATTCTTACAAACTTAGGAGGACGGATGTGCTCTGTCAGAGAGGGGCTTACGTGCAGTATTACATTTTAGACTACGTGACAGTACACAAAACCCCTACCTAGCACATAACCAGTCAACACATGAAATGCTTTCTGTGGATTCTCTTGCCTGAGAAATATAAGATTTGTATGTACTGTACAAGTACTAATATGTAGTACCTTGCTACACAGTTAAAGAATAAAAGATGAGTAAAACTTGCCACCTGATCAGGTTCTGCTTCAGAATGATAGCCATTGTGTCCATCCTGAATCTCCTGCATTGCATGAGGCAGCAGTAGGGCAAGAGAGAAGTAACAGGAAAAAACATGCAGACAACAGGTGAAAGGACAGAATCTTTTCTTTTTCGTTTCCCTTTTTATTTCTTTCCTTACAAAGACAGCATATACTTTCACTTCAGTTTAGCTACACAAAATCTTCCACTTCTGGTACAAACTACTTTCCACAGAAAGGAATCCAAGCTATCCAAGGATTAGCACTATCCTTTTATTGTTATTTGGCACAACACAAAATGAAAAATTTACTCCCTTTTTCACAAAAGAGCAAGTGCTGGTAGATAAGACCATAAAAGTATGTACTGTCTTTTTAAGACGAACAACCTTACAGTGAAGAAAAATGAATTCAAAGTATGCCACATGCTTATCAATAGAAGAAATTGAGTACAGCTTGCAATGGTAGCATTAGGGGACAACTCATGCAATCTTCCAAGGAAAAAATAGGTCGACATCAAATAAAAGTATCTAGAAAACTTAAAAAAATGCTTTACTGTGTAAAATATTTTAATTGAACTTTTCAGTTTTATGGTTTCACACATTTTTCCAGCAATTTCCATGTTGTTGCTGGAAACCTAGCCAGTAACTTTACAGAACCTAAAATTACTCCTCATAGCAAAATACACAAACAATTCACATCTTTATGTTAATTTATTTCTGCATCATATTGGCAGCAAATCCTGAATATCAATTAAATCTCTTTAATAAACATAAGGTTCCTATGTACTCCAGAGAGAAGCACAATTGTCATAGGTCATACGAAGTAATTGTTTTAATACATTCAACCAAAAGTGTTCTCCCATCTTCTTTCTTTATTAACTGGAAAGAAGTTGTGTTCATGGCAGTCTGTTATTCCCAGTTCACATATAGAACTTCTCACTTGATAGACTGTAAAACCAGCCTCAGTCTAAATTTACAAATGTTTCCTAAAGTCAATTTTCCTTTTTACAGTACTCCTACAGAACTCTCAGAAAAAATACTTTGAAGAAGGACTTAGATATCTTCAGATAATTTGAACTCTACAAGAGTTTAAAAAGTTGTAATTAATTAAAAAAGCCCTTTCACATTGTAAAGGACTCCTAACATTTATGTATTGGTGAAATTCTGTTAAATAGAAATTACTTAAATTTCAGACCATAGAAATGTTGTTTCTGAAATTAAAGCAAAGTAGATATTGTGATCTCTGGAAGAAAACTGGAAGGACAACTGGTAGATACACCAAAAGATTTTAGATAAACACAAGAGAAAGAAGCACAGCAGATCATTCAAAGATCAAAGACTTTACAAAGAACTATGAAAAAACGAATGAAAACAATCAATTTTTGTTACTCAACCCTGACCAATTATTTCAAGAGCTATCTATTTTAAAACAAACACAACAAAACAGATCATCATCTTGTGGTTTTGTATGACTGGAATAAACACATAATTTTCAAATACGTAACCAACAGATGAGAAAAAGAAATCATTCAGACTTCATCTCTTGGTTTGAGCCTGAACAAGAGGTCTTTGTTTGAATAAAAGTGTTAGACACGTTTCATGAACGATGTCAGAACGCTATCCAGATCATTTCTCACTCCATAAATGTTACTAAGAGAGAGGGACAAGAAAACAAAGCATGTCCTTTTTATATCTCCAATGAACAATGGGCAAGACCTAGTCTCAAAATTATCATTAAAAAGATGCAGGTCATTGCACTACTGTCTAACTCCAAATCTAACTTTCAGTCCTATTACAGGGTGGTAACAATTAAGCTAAAACATGTACAAAGGCAAGCATGAATTGGTATCTTATTTAGATAGGATAGACAAAGATGTACCGCTTTTACCACTAATATTCTTTAGCATAGATAACACGTTAGAGCTGCTAATACAGTACTCTGTAGTCCGAAGCATGTAAGCCTCAGTTGCAAGCATCCATTTTGTCAAAATTAATGTAATAAAACTGAAGTTAGTATTGCACATTCATAACATAATTTAAAAATACTGCTCCTTACACACTGACTTTTATTGCTCACAAAAACATTGTAATGTATATAAAGCATTTCTATGGCAAAGAAGCTGTTGCACTGCATAGCAAAATGGTCTGACTGGTTCATAAAAACCATTAATGAAGTAAAGAAGAACACTTGACACACCAAGATCTCACACAGCACAAATGACAAACAGGTAGGAGGCCGTTTTACTGCTAGCCAAAGGTAATCTTACCCGTATAACAGGCCTCCTGTACACCTGTCAGTTAAAATATAAAATGTTATCCAACAAAATACACAGATTTGATTTGTTAAAGATATTATATCTTACTTTATCAGAATTTCAGAAGAACTCTACTTCCAAACATTTTAATTATAGCCAGATTTTGAAAGAACAAAACAAAACTATGCAGATCTCGTAGCTCTCATTTGCAGAATTGTTTTGGTCTAAGAGCAATCTAGCCACTTCATTTTAGCATGTAACAAATGCCAAACTCTTCTGAAACATTCATTCCTGATCACCCTTTTATGCAGTTACAATGTGCTATTGTGAAAAGAGAAGAAAGAGCCTGGTAATCCTTCCAGGTGGAAGACAATAAGCCTGCAATAACACCCATGAAGTGTAACAACCATATCTTTTAGATTTACATGGCAAAACAAGGATAGCGACAACTCTTCTCAATTTATTTCTGAAGGTGTCTATACTCAGCTACTGTAACCTAAGCAATTTTCGTTTATATGAACCCCTCATTCAAGAACACTCTCCAGGCAGAGAGTATGTCTGAGACGACAATACACAACAGAGTTCAAACTCAGAGTGAGATGATGTTGCCGTAGGGCTTAGCAAGCAACAGCTCGTTCAGTGCTCTCCAGTTGACCATTTATTTCATTTGCAGCCCCTTTTCTTCCATTTGATTCCCCCCTTCCCTAAATTACATTCTGGTAAGGGAAGTTACAGAGGGTAACATGAGTAATACCATTAGGTACAAGAATTGATATATTTACCTGTTTTTGCAAACATATAGAATGAAACATTAAAAAAATATGAAAGAAAATAAAGCAGCGAGCTCCGGGTAAATCCAGCAGAATGCAACAGAACTGCCTGACCAGTTCCAGAGGAACACACACACACATGGCCCTACCTGAAGTTTCTGGGCTGTTGTAAGACAGTCTCTAAATGCAGCAATTCGAGGTAACCAAAGGTAATGAAGACCCACAAAACTGATCAGCGTGCATCAAAAGGGAAAGATGTCTCTAAGACTGAGTTATAAATGGGCATTACCTTTTTACATGTGAATTCCATAGTAATAATGAATAAACTCAGCCCGTTAGTGGTACTGACTAAGCAAATAATCGCACCAATGAAATTCTGCAGAAGTTTAGTGCAAAGGAAACACTCTCCTAAAGCACAGACACCACTTCACAAGATACTGGTCCTGAACGTAACTAAAGATGTTCTAGGATTAAAAATTCCATGATGTTATACACAAATACGGGATTTCAAAGCACAGTAATGCAATGATGCCAAATACAATTTATACACAAATACCACCAGGCTTAAATTCTTTTCTTTCATTTCTAAGAAGCAGAGAATGAAGTAGGATTTTAATTAGGCCTTCAAAGACTAATGCCTGTTAAATAATATCCAAGATGAGTTTGGTAAAGAGAAGGAGGTTATTTAGAGTTAAAAAGTGCTCTTTAATCCAGAGGAATGTGTTGTAACTCAGAGATAAACTGAACACCAAGCTTACACTCTTGGATTTTACTAAAATGAAGTCCTTGATCTACAGGGCAAATACAACATCGACAGCTGTAATGCAAGGTTTCCCACAATGTTTTATCAAAGATGTTAGCCTTGACCTGAGGTAAGCATTTGCAATTCAGCTGCCATAGTACGGAAGAGCTATACCTTTTTATGAGTATAAGATGCTGACTGTGCCAATAGTGTGAAACTCTGTGAGGTGAATTTTTAAGTAGACTATGGTCAAAAACATTTTGTAGATTCATCTTCAGGCTTGGGCTGAATCTGACCTGCTGTCACAGAATCTAAAATACACTGTTTCTGGACAACAAACCTTTTGATTGCAAAGCATATTAGAAAATAATTTAAATTCTAGATAAAAAAGATAAAATCTTCATTTGGCCATTCTACATGAAGACCATGAAACTGTTTCAAATCTAGGAAGAAAAAAGGATCTAGATAGCAGTAGCCTGGGTTTCTTAAAGGGACTTGAAACACAGGTGACTTTTGTCAATTTGTAAGAGAAGGAAAACTGTATATGCTCCACTGTTGAGAGCTGAGTTAGCTGGCTGTATATAGGAAACGGCACATGGGCATGAAAGAATAAGGGCAAAAAGCACAAGGGAACTTATCAGGTAAACTATACTGTGCAATCGTTACCTTTGTGACAAAAATGTTGCTGGGAGGGAATGAAAAAGGTGATTTTTGTTGTTTGTTTGTTTGATGTTAAATTCTCTGTTTCTGGTGAAACCCCATGAAAAATGATAAGTCACTTATGTTCTTTGCATGGCAACAAAGACACGTGCATTTATTTTTTGTGGAATCTGGAGCTCAACTCTGTACTCTGACACACACATGAAACAATTTCAACCTGTAACTATTAACCTACTTCACCATTTTTTTTTTAATGTAGTAATCAAAAGAAAAAAGAACTCACTTTTGGCATCTGATTCAAAACATTGACTTTTAACTTTCCTTTCACCTCTCAATTTTTACTCTGTAGACTTCAATGCCACTATTCTAAATATAGAGGAAAACACAAAGCAGATTCAAGAGACTCCTACGCATAATGAGATGTTTCTAGTTCCAAAATATTCAGCGATCACTTAAGTACTTAGCACCTGATACTCAAGGCACCAAGGACTTTCCTGATCAGTCACTCTTTTATCTTAAACAAATCAATCCATTCCTCAAGTCACTTACCCTGTAGTCTCTGGATACACCTTCTGATGGGACAGACCCTGAAATCTGACTAGAAATGGTTGCAGCTATCAGCTGTTTACACCATTCCACATGGGATCCAGTTGGGCTACAAAAACAGAACATTGCAAATTATTTAGCAGTAATTCAAAATATATATTGAGAATAGCATAGCAACGGAGCACATCTAGAAAAAAGGACCATAAATGATCACTAACATCACAAAAACTAGCTTGCTTTGTGGACAGAATGCAACTATTTTGCTGACCAAATCAGGGAAAAGAACTTTACTATATCTTATCAGAGGTGTAGAGCTGCCTGTAGGTTAAAAGCAAGCTCAGGGTCCTAGAAACTTACAAAAATGCTGGTTTCCTCATCCGGCGTGATTTTTTTCATGATCCATGCATTTTTTTTCTTAAAGCCGTCTATGGAATGAACAGGACACTCCTTACACTTTCCTTACTACTCCCTGATTATTGAGTAATCAAACTTAAATTACTCTATGCTAGAATTAAAAAATTTAAACTGTGCTAGTGTTGTATTCCATATTAATATTAAATGAAGAAAATACCTGTTTTCTACAGCGTAACTTCTAGTTAGCCATATTTTTTCCCTATTCATAAAAATAATCTCTGATTGATCTTCAGGATGGGCCTTCCCATGCCACAGCAAGGAACTCTGCAGTGTACGGTGTTTGTAAGAACTCTAAAGGCAAAGCATCTGAACAGTAGAATTGCACTAAATCCCAGCTGATGCATTTTGAGAACAGCCACCTCACTAGCGCTGGTTACAAATAATGTAGTATTGAGAGTGAAACACAATTACAGTTTGTTGCCAGCTACTTTGAAGTGCCCTAGGTCTGCCTCAGAACCTGACGAAAGACTGGGAATGCCAGAGGGAACTGTTCCCTGGGTGCCACAACAGGCGCAACTGACGCCTCAGATAACTGCCATTTCTTCAAATGGTTTAGTTGTGCTCTTCTACACATTTAATGCTTATTCAGAAGTTAAATACAGGAACAAAACCTTAATTCATTTTTAGAATTCATTCATAAACTAGCTTTGGATTCTGTAAGTATCCCATAACATTGAAGTTAATGACTATATATACATACCCAGCACCCAACAGGTGCACCATAACTTGGACATCACAAGGGTGGGATGGCATAAGATGGCAAATTAGAACTTAACTAGAGGTCTCTCTTTACAGTGACCCTGCTAGTACAGGTAGATATAAGGTGCAGATGTATGCAAGAACTTCGTACCTAAAATGAAAGCTCTTTCAGAACTTTTCTGATAAATTTCAGTATCTTTCTCACCACTTGCAAAATTCTACACAGTACTAGATCACAAAATGTTGTTTTGCAGCTAAAACACATCTATGATATTCCTGCTCAAACAACGAAGATAACTCTCAAATTAGTGCTGAACTTATGTCCAGATTCACTTAGTGGAAGTTTTCACTTAAGTTTTGCAAAAGGGTGCATGAGCTAAACCCTACAGTAATCCTTTTCTGATCTCACTTATTTCTCCTTCTCTCACATCTCTTTAATTTCTAGTGCATCTCCTTAGGGTTTGCCTAGGTTTGTTTCCAAATAAGCATTTACTTGTTAATTAAGAAAAGTATTCATTTTTCTATAGCTTATCTTCAGTAGGAATCACTACATCAACAAAGTTAGCAGCAGGAAAACATGTGAATGCAGGTTCCTTTCCTACGATCAGCATCTTGGGATGCATCTGTGTACTGCATGACGCTGATCATACCGATGTGACTTATCACCATCTGACAAGCGGGACACACACCACTACACGTCTTGTGTTCTGTCCCATCTGAGGTTACGCGCATTAGCGTAGCCTGGTACAACTGTACTGGCAAATTAATAAATTATACAACGGACACTGTAACTTTTCCAGGGTAGAACAAGATGAGAAGAAAGATAACACATTAAGATAAGAAAGAGCATTAATAAGGAATATAAAGATATAAGTTTTAGTGATAGAAAATGGATGTTTGATTTCCAACTTCAGCAGAACGATGTACACGGCCAGGTTTCTCCTAGCAGGAAAGAGGGAGAATCGGGAGACTGGAACCCGGCACTGATTATTTTTAAATACAGTCTTTTTTTCTTTATATTTAATCCAGGTGAAATTTCCATTAGCTTCTACTCCTTGTCTAAAGATTTGTAAATTCCGCTCCGAGGTCTGCCTCTAGCTGGAAACTTCCAAAGGCAGGCATCCCTCTGCCAGGGCCGGCGAGCGGGATGCGGCAGGGCCCGGCCTCCAGCCGCCCCAAGCACAGCGGGGGCGCCGTGCCGCGGCGGG
>JAVJGI010000037.1:9039212-9056121 GCA_035590275.1 Ibycter americanus
GGCCCCGGGGCGCGGAGCCGGCCTCAGCCGCCACGGCAAGGCGCCGACACCTCCGGGGGCCCACTGAAACGTCTGGCAGAGGCAGAGGTTTACAACGGACGCCTTTATTTGTTCATTTTCCCTTCAGACAGGCACAGGGCGCAGCGCTCCCCCCGCGGCCCCGCCGTGCCCAAGGGGGCGGCCGGCGCTGGGGCTCCAGGAGCAGCAGGTGAGGGCAGCCCCGGTCAGTTATAACAACCTCTTTTCTCAAGCATGACAGAAAATGCTCACTGCGGGACAAAAAACGCAAACGACTGAACGCAAGGCAGAGTTTAAAAATACATCAGAAGGAGGTAGCAGGCAAATCGTTCCTAGGGTATGCCCATAGCCGTGACGCTGGGGTGGGAAAGGCAGAAGCAAATCGAGGCAGCAATTCAACAGATAAAACGTTCTAAGTAAGTAACTGAAGCCCAGCACAAAACCTAGGTTACCTTCTCAGGCCCATGGAAGTAAGAATAGGGAACAGAGAAAACCAAAGCAGCGTTCTGAGATGGACATTTCGTACTGGATATTGGGCATCTACAGCTGTTGACACTCACATCCCAGCCTGGCTTCGTTACCCCTCCTGCAAAAGGCACCGGTGCCGGTAACCCTCCCGCTCACCACCTCAGAAGCATCCCCGGGTTTGCTGGTGCAGCGGCGGCAGCTGCGACAGGGAGGTGTCCTGTCCAGGCCGGTGCCTGCGCCATGCCGCAGAGTGACAGCCCTGAGCACCCACCTCAGCGGAAAGGGGAAAAGTCCTCTGTTCACACCGATCAGTTTGTGTGGCTACATCCGCAGCTTTAATCCGACACTTTCTGGAAAAGACTACTTTAAACACACCCCTATGTTTGCCTAATATTGCCGTGTAAAAATAAAATTAAACCCAGTATCTTATCTGTTAACTTGGAAAGAAAGCCAAGCCCGCACAGAGACATGTCAGCGAGCTTCAAAGACTGAAATTTGACCAAACCAGTAACATGAAGATTGGTATGTATACATGTAATGAATTAAGTGCAAAAAGATCCCTTCCGTTATATTACACTTTCCCAAATGCAACAGGTTATCACGTAGTGTTTACATAGTAAAAACTTAGATCTTCTGAACTTTTCCACACTGCTCAGAGATGTCACCAATACATTCAACTCAAATACAGAAACTTCAAATATTCTAATAAAAATAGCTTTTTTTTTTATAAACCACAAGTAGAAGGCAAATATACCGAAGTAGTATGCATAGCTTTCAAAATGTAAGTTATACCATCAACAATCGAGTATCCTTCTTCATTTATCTGACATAATGCATCTTAACCAGTCAAGAGTTACCTTAAGTCAAGACTTTGGGACACTGTTATTTTGGAAACACATACTGAAGAACATTGATGGGAGAATGAAGTTTAGAGGACAAAAATAAGTCATATATAAATCATGTCTATTCAGAACACACACGTGCCATATGCTCTGAGCTTCCCTGAAAAAAAATAGTGCAATTCAGTGTATATACTGAATTAAATCAAGAGGCGGTATACTTTTTTTCCTTTGAAAAAATTCTGTTCTAAAAATATTCAGATGTCCTCTAAACTTACTTTATGGAACTATAGCTTTAAATTTAGTTTTCATATGCAAAATATTTACACTTTATAAACTTGCAGAATTTCTAATAAACTATATTATATATACTTACACAAAACAATTTATATATAATCCTATTATATCGTGCAGATCAAGACTCACCACATGTACAATAATTTACAATGACAGAAGCCTCAAGCATCAAAATATCTCCTTTGAAATATCAATATTAGATAGAGTCCTCTACAGAGTCTGGAATTGCAGTATTTCCTGGATTGCCTGAATACCATTAAACTTCTGAGAATATGCAAAATTTTAATTAAATATCAAGTAGCAAGGTTTGTGCTGTCATAAGAAATGCTTGCAACTATTAAAAAATACCTGAAAGGTACAAATTAAAGGTTTACAGGAAGCTTCTGAAATGAAGGCTTGAAACCAGGATTCACCGGAGGGTTCAATGTAAGTGCACACACTACAGGCAAATCTTGTACACTGAAGTCCCTTAAATACTTAAGAATAAATTTGTTGAAAAAAAAAGTTAAATTAAACAGTAAACTATAAATGTACAAGTTTTCAACAGTATTTATAATTGAAAATTTTTGCCTACTTTGGTATAAAAGCTCCTTTAAACAGGCACACTTACTTTTAGAAGACAAACACAAGCTTTAATACTATGGCTATTGCTGGATACTTAAACAATGTCTCTGTGGGTCTGTTTTTAATTTTTAAACCTTCTTTATGAACCATTTTATTCTGTATTAATCCAAAGAACAAATATTGCTAACAATATTTGTAATATACTTTAGTGCTGAACAGTTAAGCCAAGACAGGACTTTCAGAATCTAGTACAATTGTCATTTGTTGAAAAAAATATATCTATTTTCAATAAAAAATAGATTTTTTCTTTTATTTTGATATCTACTGAGCTATTTGAACTTTTTCATTAGAAGTGTATCAGTGAAATCCCTTCCATATTTTTATTTATTTCAAAAAGGGAAAATTTGGGATTCTCAGGTAACCAGAAAATTTCAACACTTCTCTCCGAAATCTCACAATAGAATTTATTTTTATCTCATGAACTCCACAAACGTATTCCTAACAGGAATACACACATACCTAATTTTACACAATGTGAATATTCCTATTGTCATTAATGTGTTTATTCATGACATGTAAGACTGAGCATGAATTTTCTACAGGAACGTGACCTACAGTGTAATAAATTAAAGCATTCTTATGAAAACAGTATCAGTTTAATTTCAATTGTACCAGACTTTCCAAAATAACTCTTAAAGCCCTCCATAACTAGAAGTTGATTAATAATGTTCCCAGTCCACAGGTTCTGAAAGGCACGTAATTGAAGAGTTTGAGTCCTCCTCAAATGAAGACAGGCTAAAATAATCTGTGTTAGGACAGTCTAATGTAAGGCATTAAAATATTCCTGTTTATGCTATAGATCTATGTTAAGCACCACTTGCTATTACAGTATAGAATGAAGCCAACATTTTCTTCAAAAATGTGTTTGTACTTGGGACATCATTTGTGAGGAAGATGCTGATGAGGCTGATGAATTGGAGATCTTAGAATTATTTGTGATCTGCAGTTCTTCAAGTCTCCTTATATAATCATCACGTAACGCAAGGAGCTCCATATAACGCTGTTCCACTGGATTTGGCTGCTGGAAAGAGATCTGTATTAGTCTCATCACTTCAGTCCAACTCATCACTTCAGTCCAACTACTTCTACACAGTTAGGCTGCTGTAGTACTTGTGTTTTCCTGGCATTACTCAGTATTTGTAGTTCCCAACATATATAGTGAGTTGTAGCTAAGCAGAAATATTTATTTCTATAATGCGAAAGCCTTCTGCCTTCCAGTTGTTCTCATCCAAAGAAAATCTTTATACAAAACAGTTCCTCCTACCTCAATAAAATCAGCCAGCCCTTTCTGGAGCATATGGATTTTATTTTCTTATTATCTAATTACTACTGCATGGAAGATGGGTGTCAATACCTTGGCTGAAGATTTTTTTTCTTCTTGAATTGTTAAAAGGTTTTAGATTCCAGAGATCAGATATCTCACTACCTTCCCTAAAAACAGTGTTTAGCCAGACTATTTTAGCTACATGTCTTCCGATTAAAAAACTTCCCTCACTGATGAAATTTACTTCAGTTTTTAACAGCAAATTTGCAACTTTGTATAAATAAACAAGTGAAATAAATGCAAAACTTTATTATACTGAATTCTGTAAGTAAACCTGAATGTGTTTAAAATCAACTGCCCTAGTTTTCAAGAGATTACTCACAGAAAGAGCATCTTAACTAGCTCTTTCCATTTTAAGCTTAGCTTCCTTTTTCAGAGAGCAATGAAACAAATGGAAGAGAAGTATTATTACAAACGCCCAAGGCAGGTACAGAGCCTGAAGTTACCTTCAGCTGTGTACATCTGTCAAGAAGTTGCTGCTGTTTCACAGTTAACTGCCTGTAATTAAAAGCTATTAGCAGTACAGTTTCAGGAGCAAATGTAAGGCCTCACCAGTTCAAAACCAGCTGAACCAGCACTCTTACATGCACCACTCACTATGCACCCCAGATGAGGATGGCAATGAATGCTGAAGCAGCTGTGGAAGTTACATCAATGACTGAATGCAGCTACTAAAATGATTAGAGATGCCGATTAGAAATGTAGGGTTAATGATGTTGCTAGTGACAGACCAGACTCTTCATTAGCCTGGAATCTGATGTGTAACATGCTTCTAAGTAACGGCACTATGAAACGTCATCGAAAAACTAGTTCAGGCCACATGTCCACTACACAGCTGCATAACTCAGGATAAAGCATAAATTTTGTGTGCAGCAAAAAGAAAAAAAAAGGTTGCATTTTGTATGTAAAAATGGTGAAAATGAGGGAGAAGTAGTAGCAGCATAGAAGATTATCACAGGGGTTTGCATTTCTAAGAAACTCCTGCCAAAGACCTTCCCTGAATAAAGGCAAAGCACATTTTAAAGTAGATTTACAGCTAATTTACATGCCCTATAATCTTTCACTTTCTAAAATACATATTTTGATTCACCTCTTGCAAAATGCCCTCATTTTTCACAACAAGCAACAAAAGCTTTAAAAACAGAACTTTCAAATTAAAACTAGCAACATACTTGTAAGAAAATATAGCAAATTGTCTGACTTTCTTGCAGCCTCTAAAGTGTTATAAATAATATAGGAGATCAGCTGTGGAAAAGAAAGTTCATTGCTCAGAATCTCCTGATTCATTCCAGGGGCTGCATTGTGAAGACTGCTTCTGTCAAAGAAATTGCTCCTCTATCTTCTACTGAAAACTCCAGAACTTGTTAAGAAGGACAAATAAGTCTCTCTCCACTATCTTTACATGCCACATTGCTGAGATTCCTAGCAAGATCGTAACAAACATTGAGTGTTCATATATTAAACATTAAAAGCACAGAACTGAACTCTGTGTAATTTGATAAAAGCTTTTCTGGGCTTCCAATCTGATCCACTTGTATAATTTTCAGTAAGAACTTTCATCCAACGGTTATGCAGTGTAAACAATGTTGGGTCATCAAAGTTACATCAAAAAAAATAATCTTACCATAAGCCATCAACACAGCCGTTTTGAAAGAGAAAGGACTGAACAGGTCATCATAATTTCTAGAAGACTTCATACACTTTCTCAGAAAAAGGAGAAAGACTAAGCAAATGCAACCAAGACTGACTGTGATGCTAATGCCCTAAACTCTTCAGGGATCAGTAAGCCCTATCTCTAAGGGTTGCCATTCATCCTTTAGTAGATTCAAATGCCCTTAAAAAATGCTCCCCCAACCCTGTCTCCACGAAAAGAGGCTAGAAAGAGCTTGAGGATGACTTGACACTAAGCACTGAAACAAGTTCAGTGTTCTGAGAAGAGCTCAGTCAAAAAAAAACCCCAAAACCTGAACAATAATTTTGACCTTTCTTCTCTATCTTTACTAATAGAGGATTAAAAACCTGAACAGATTACAGGTACTATTCTACAAGTCAGTTATGACACGAAATCCTGTTTTCAAAGTCGAAAAGCATTTTGTATGTTATAGCAAATTTACTTACTTGTTGCCGAATTCTTGGGTTCCACCTGATGTAGTAATTGACCCAGAGCTCTAAATGTCGCATACTGGCTACTGGATAGAGTGCTCGATTTAGCTCTTTAGTATAAAAAGGATTTGTGTATTTAGTTTTTTCACTGTTTATCAAGGACCATAACGACAACGTTTTCTCAGTCACTTTCTAAAATGAAATTGAAGTAAGAACAGTAAATATTTGCACAAAAGCAGGAAATCCATCACAGAAGCTATGGCTACATTCTAAAGTTAATATACTTCTGATTTACTTAGAAACATAATAAGTTACTGTTATTAGAAACATTCCAAAACCAGTGTTTGACAAGTATTCTAGTGACTGCATAGTCTTTAAGCTACCAAACCCAAGGAATTTACCATGCAATTTATTCTATAACAAGAATAAAACCAGTTCAAAACCACTGTCATACAAGGAGTATAACCAAACAATACCATCAAAACTTTCTGTAATTGTCTAGAGTCAAGACAGCAATACAATTAAATATGACTAACCTCTTTTTCTCTAAGAGACTCACTGTTATACAGGAAAGTACCAAACCGGCAGCTGTACAAGTGATCCAGGATTGTAATCAAGAACTGCTCATTGAATTCAAAGGCTGTAGGAAACTAAAAGCAGAAAAGACATTTGTTCCTTACATTGTAGAAGCAGGGAGAAATGCACATGCCCTGGTTTAAGAGGCTAAAGGCAGATTTAGAAGCCTGAACATACCTACAAATAATTTTTAGGATAATGCTTTCACATGGTTTATAGCAAAGTAAGTGTTCAGATGACCTGAGGTGTTCAACTGTCTCAAACTAGTCACTGAAAAACACTCTTCTCAAAATGTTCTAACTGCCTTGAATTTCTAAAAACAAGAATAAAATACAGAATGGTTACAGCAAGACAGTAAGATATCCATAGTGCGCTCTTTATAGTGCAGCACCATACAGGAAAATAAGGGTTTAGTTCCTAATCTTTGTCCCTAAATGGACTAAGTTTGCTGCTTTGTTTCATTATTTATTGAAAATATGTTTAAATCACAGCACTCAACAGCTCCCAAGCTTCCTTTTCAAGCTTTGACAAAACAACATTTGTCCCTGTAGTTCAAGGGACAGCTCCACAAAAACAGTGAAATGGAACAACAGACCCTATTAAGACAGTGTGATACAATTCCTGTAAAAGCATTCTGCTGGGTCACGTATCAGTATGTTTCTGAAAAGCTGTCCTGGTTTCAGCTGGGATAGAGTTAATTTTCCTCTCAGTAGCTGGTACAGTGCTGTGTTTTGGATTTCATATAATAACGTTGATAACACTAATGATGTTTTTAGTTGTTGCTAACTAGTGTTTATACTAAGTCAAGGACTTTTTAGCTTCTCAGGCCCTGCCAGTGAGAAGGCTGGAGGGGCACAAGAAGCTGGGAGGGGACACAGCCAGGACAGCTGACCTGAACTAGCCAAAGGGATATTCCATACCATATTACAGCATGTTCAGTATATAAGCTAGGGGAACAAGGAAGCGGGGGATGTTCAAAGCGATGGCATTTGTCTTCCGAAGTAACCATTACATGTGCTGGAGCCCTGCCTTCCTGGGGATGGCTGAGCACCTGCCTGCCCGTGGGAAGTGCTGAATGAATGCCTTGCCTTGCTTTGCTTTGCTTTGCTTATGCGCCTGGCTTTTGCTTTACCTATTAAACTGTCTTTATCTCAACCCATGAGTTTTCTCACTTCTACTCTTCCACTTCTTTGCCCCACCTCAATGTGGGGGGAGTGAGCGAGTAGCTGCGTGGGGCTTAGCTGCTGGCTGGGGTTAAACCACGACAGAAGCCCGTATCCAAGACAGGCCAGCTTTGCATGCATAGCCAATGCCATGTTAAGCAACATAACTACAGCTTATATACCCCTTTTAGAAATAGGGTAGAGAGATGGTATGGTTTAAAAGTAAATGCACTCTTTTGGACTACAGCGTCAGAGCACAGGGGTATGCTGTCCTCTTCAAATACTTTGGTTTTAAATAAAGATCTAGGTTTTTAATTCAGTAATCTCTTAACAATGTCGCGTTCTGAAGAATGATATAACATACCTGTTTAGACATCTGCCACACACAATCAATAAACTGGAGAAAGATGGGCGATCTGTCTGCATCAGCATGATTTTTATCACCATGGCCTATTCTCTGAAACGAAGCAATACAGCCTCCTGTTAATCGAAACAGTCTATTTTATGGCCAATAGACATTGTTTCTTATTTTGCACTAGCATATTAGTGCTTCAGTAATATAGCAACTTGTTCTTTTAACTTCAAAATTAGTTATTGCACCAAGGAGGAGAGATTCAGATATACAGAAGCACTGCAAAGCTGTTCCAAAGACATCTGAGAAAAACTCCAAAGTGATAATTGGTCCTGTTATAAAAATCTGCTAGTTATTGGACAAGCAGAACCATTAAAGCATCCATTACTTTGCAAATAATCAAGCCATGTTTTGAACTGTGTTTACATAATAATTTTGTCAAAAGCCAAGTTACATACTTGGTCTTCTTTTGTAACTTAAGCCACTGGAGAACCTAGATCATCAAACTATCCACACAGATCCTTCTCTTCCCCCTCCATACTTGAACCTAAAGATTCACCCTGATGTAGACAGTGAACATGAGCGAGCTCAAAGAAACGTTCATGCACTTGACAGAAAATTAACACACATTTTTAAAGTTTAGGTAAGCCACTTATTCTGAGGAGTCCAAAGTAACAGTCAAAGGCATTCTCCCCACAGACAAAAAGCAGGTTTGGTAAAAGCTGTTTCCTTCCTTTTCACATTTGATAGCTGAGAACAGATAAGAAATGCAGGGAAAAGAGATTCTATTAACTCCATAATTCTCCTCAAATATACTTGCCTGGAGGAGACAAAAGAAGAGCATGTATGTTGAACTAAGATGTTGTCTATCTGCCTGCAAGACAGCAGGCTTAATGTCTTAAGGATGTAAAAGAATTATAAAACCAGTATACTACAATGATTTGCAAGATAGTTTGAAATAATAGAATTGAATGGCAGGAAATAGGGGGAGATGAGGGATTGTAGCTGAACTCAGTGAACAGTAGCAAATGACTCGGAAAACCACTACAGGGAAGACAAACAAATTGGCCTCCTTGCTCTCCAGTTTTTATGGTTTAAAATACATTGTATCTGTCAACAGAGTCATACATGTGTTCAGTAATGAGTGAAAGTCCTTCCACTTTCACTACGGCTAGAAGTTTCAGGATGTCTGCGTATTTTCCATCTATAATTATGTCTATGTCTCATATTTCTTACATTAGACTGCATTATTAGAATTACATTCCAGATAGCAAGCAATTTTAACACCTGGATAGTGCACTAAGTTCACTATACATAGAAAAGCAGGGGCAGGGAATCCTTTTTCAACAAGGAAACCTATTGTGTGCTTCATTAGACAGAAAGTACAGAGAGAAACCACAAAGTAGTCTACTATTTAGTTATTTGTTATTAAAACATCCAAACTGCAGCCCTAGTAACATGAAAACATAACACTTGCTCTAATCCAGACAATGTAAGAAACTCCCTACTCTTCTCCAACTCCCCGCTTGAGGGAAGGCATAACAACAATAGTTTCAGAGATGAGCTTCAGGAAATGCTACCTGCCCTGAAGTGCCTGGTCCTCACTATTAAAACTCACAGTTCTATCAGGTAATAACCAAACTAAAACATAGCATGTATGATCAAAATATTTTCTGTTTGCATTACCAGTTTTTATCATAGAATCGTTTCGGCTGGAAAAGACCTTTAAGATCGAGTCCAACCATTAACCCAGGGCTGCCAAGTTCACCACTAAACTATGTCCCTAAGTGCCACATCTACATATCTTTTAAATACCTCCAGAGATGGTGACTCAACCAGTTCTACAGAATACTCCAGAAAATACTTCACTATAAGCTGAACAACCCATCCGATCAAAATATACAGTACTCTCAGAAAACCGCAGATGGCTAAAGGAGAGTGGCTTCAACCATTTCCAAAGATTACTACTTGAGTGAGCAAGTTGGGAAAATAAAATAGTAGTTTAAGCAAAAGCAGGCTACTTAAATCACCCTTATTGCTGCTACATTGTCAGAGATGAACCAGTGGTCTGAGCTAGTCATCTGGAAGGGGTGTAAAAGTCCTACCTTACTAATAGGAGAATAACATTATCTGTTGAGAGAGAACAAACTCTCTTCATTATTCAAACTAAAATTAATGGTTCAATAAAAAAAATCATAGATTATTCAGTTTTTTCAGAATGGTGAAGGACACCTCTTTTTAAGCTGTCTGTTAAAACATAACGTGTGCTAGGCTACAAGTCTCCTAGTTTTAATCTAATTTTATCTGCATCATGACTATAAGGTTTTTTAAAAATCCAAAATAAAATACAAGAATAAAAAGGGAAACCAGTGTTTTCCTGTGGCTGTACCAAGACAGAATACTTCAAAGGTTTATATAACACACCACTACCAGAAGGCTACAGGTAAGTATACGAAGAACTGAACTACAGCAGATATCACTCCCAACGATCAAAATGCAAATCTCCTAAAGGTGCTTTGAAGCTTAGAATGTCAGATCAAAGACTGTCGCAGCATACAAGCACACTTTGTACACTGTACACCATACAATAAATGGTGAAGTGGTTCATGCTCAGTAGCTATATGTGAATTTCCAAATGGCTGAGATACTCTTGCAAATGTAAAATGAGCATGAAATACACATATAGGTATATTCTTCCATTTCTTGATTTTTCCAGATTGCCTGCTTTCCAAATTTTGGCAATATTAAGTAATATCTTTAGAATATTCCACTAGGGACAAGTTGTCTGTGCAAATGACTTCTACTGAAGGTGTGGAAACTTCTTATAGTGAATTACAATGTTCAGCATCAACAAGTAGTGGTGTTGTAAAGCTCCCCAACTTATGTTCTATGTTTACATATCCCAGCACACTCTCCCTGGCAATCTATTCTAATCCTCCAGGTTCTTCATATAGATTTCCTGATTAAATGGTAAGCTGCCAAATTTAAAACAAGTTCCGCTAAGACTCTGAAATGTTTCCTAACATGAACACCCTTGACTTTGCATTATGCACGGGTAGGATATTAAGGACTTGCTATGGACAATTTCTACTTAACCTTCTAAGCACCCAGAAGACAGAACAGAACTAGAGCCAGCATCACCAGTGACAGCCTCTTGAGAGCTATTATGACAAGGGTAGAATATTTGGGAAGCAGCACTCAAAACATCACTTAAAAGACATTGGCTAGACTCATTCATGTGCTTCTCATGTCATTCAAAATAGTCCAAAGGGAGGGTAAGGGAGAAGCCTCATGTCCCAGCCTTATTTCATCTTCTTCTGAAAAGTTTGAGAGGACATAATTTTTCTGCCTTCTCATTTCCTTTGCTGAATAACCACAACCCCAGTAACCCCAGCAATTCTGTGTTTTCAAAATGGTGGAAAGGACAAAATATGAGTTCTCATAGAAAGAACAGCAAAAAAATACTAACCAAACAGGTCTAAAACCAAAAGCTCTTCTCAGATTTACCTAGAAATGTTTTAAATCAGAATTCCAAAATAATGAAAAGAATTATCAAACCCTGACACAATGACTAGTTTAATATTAAAAGCTTTTTAGAACATTAATGTTGCGTGGTTCTTGCAATTATCTTCTAATTCTTACCGATGCAAATTTGTGTCCAAAGCTTATCCACTCTTTCTGCACTAGAACTTCAAAGCCTTCAATTGTTCTGTAGTAGCTGTCTAGCATCAACATGGCCAGCGATGTTAGCTGTGCTGTCCGGTCCCAGCCATCACTGCAGTGAACCAACACAGAGCTCCTTCCTGAGGACACCTTGTCTGCCACTTGAATAGCTCCCGTCAAGACAAGCTAGCAAAGGGGAACAGACACCAAAGACCACTAATTAGTGTTATCATTCTAACAAAAATAAATTGATTTCTTTGTATCTACACAATATCTAAATTGATACTATTTCCATTAAAAGACCTAAAGAACATGGTGTAGTTAATTGGAAAAGAATTTTCTAGGACAGCAAGTAAATTTCTGGTATAAAAATAGAGAAACAGATTGGTTCCATAATCCCTTAGTAAGGTCTAATTCATCTCACAGCAAATTCTTAAAAAATGGGGCAGAAAGCAGTAACCTTGATAAATCAAAGAACATAAGCTTCTTTTTTAAAGAAAGAGAGGATTTACCATAGGATATACTCTCTAAAAAATCTGTATTTCATTTGGCTCCTTTCTTTGAACTAAATTACTGAAATATCTCAGTTGTTGGACAAAGGAACTTGTACCCTTCTAATATGCTTATTTTCCAAATATTAACTTAAAATGAAAATTTATTAAGTAGGATTCATTACATAATTCTCTAAATACTTTTGCATAGCTGTACTTGAGGCAAAAGGTTCAAATATCAACTAGTAAGAACACTGGTGAATTACCAGTTTAAGTATTTTATTTGTGCTACAAGATGAAAATTACAAAATTTAAAAATACATTTACAAGATTTATTTACAAAACTATAATTCACAAAAAGTTACATACATACTGACAACTGAAGTAATTACTAATCCTTCACAATGACAGTTATCTGTAGTCCTGCATTGCTAGAAACAAAAAGAAATCTCTTCTCACACACGTGAAGGCAATCAGACTAACAATGCATTCCTCTATTAAAGACTGGTATTTGACTTGAGGGAGACAATAAATGTTGAATTTCACCGACTGTTGCTTAGTAATGTTACATCATAATATACTCTGCTGGCTTTGTAGTCCAAGTAGTTCAGTGTGTTCTGTATCAGGACTATCTCAAAGTCCAGCAAAGAAAGCAAGTCTGATATGACAGGCTTCATCAAGCGTTATTTCAAACAAACAGCAAAAAGCTACCTTTATATGTTCTAACCAATGGGTTGATTCCAGACTCGACAACCAGTGTGATTCTTCCACATTAGGGTAAACAATGTCCTTCAACTTCTTCAAAGATTCCCGCATGACATGAATATTATGAATGTCCAAGAAGAAAAGTTCTGCATTGGGATATGCATCTTCACCTTCATATCCTCCCCCAGTTGCCTACAAACACGAGATCTAAAATTAACTTTAGTCACATATAGACTGTTGTAGCAGCTATTCAACAGAACAAGAAGGGACTGAATTTTGTTTATACTTTATTTTGTAGTTGGGCAATATGTAATTTCAGTTGCTTGTTTAAAACATCAGTCTCAGATACAAACTTTGGAGGAGCAAATGCTGGAGAAGGATACCTGGGGTTTTTTCCTTTGTCCAAAAGGATAGTGTATTAAATATAGCCCATGGCCAGAATGGCATTCAAGTTGCTCCAGGTAGCCTAGTTCATTTCAAAATCTCAAGGGAGTAACCCTAAAAGTAGTAGATTAACACTACAAGGCTGTTCGTACTATGGGGCCTGGAGACCTTCCAATAGGATTGAACCAGCCAGGTTACAGACAGTGGGCCAACATCACATCAGTCAGGACTCAGACAGCTTTGAGAATAAAAAGCCATTGGTACCTTCCTCATTACTTTTGAGATTCACAGTGGAAAGAGCTTCTCCTTGACCAACTGACATTACAACATCAGTATTTTTTTCTGCATTTATGTTCACTTTTCCCACCAAGGCTTAAACAAACTCATGATTCTGAATACAAAAGAAATCAACTTACTTCCCAGACAGATCATTAAGGTTAAATTAAAATGTAAACTACATCACACAAAACAGCAATTACTCATAACATATGAGATCATCACTATCAGGGAATAAAACTGCTCATTTCTGTATCAATTAGAAATTCAGTCAAAAGGATTTGTCTGTTTCTTTACACCACTAATTCAAAGGAGAGCAAATCTCAGGTCTACCAGTGCAAACTTGCGAACAAAAAGAACAAAACCAAAAAATGCTTTCCTGTGTTTAAACTGCCTAGTTATTTACTAAAATTAAAATGATACTGAAATGGATAAAAATGATAAAATGTTTGGCCAAGTGTCATGGTTTCAGCTGGGATGGAGTTAATTTTCCTCTTAGTAGCTAGCACAGTGCTGTGTTTTGGCTCTGATGTGAGAACAGTGTTGATGGCACACTGATGATTTAGTTGTTGTTAGGTAATGTTTATACTAAATCAAGGACTTTTCAGTTTCTTGGGCCTTGCCAGCAAGAGGGCTGGAGGGGCACAAGACATTGGGAGGGGGTACAGCCAGGACAGCTGACCCAAATCAGCCAAAGAGGTATTCCGTACCATGGGATGTCATGCTTGGTATAAAAACTTAGGAGGGTAGCTGGGGCCTGCGGATTGTTGCTCAGGGACTGGCTGGGCATCAGTCAGTGGGTGGTGAGCAGTTGTACTGTGCATCACTTGTTTTCCTTTATCCTGTTCCCTGTGGATTTTATTCTTTCCTCCCACCTTTTCATTATAACTGTTATTGTTGTTATAATAATAATAATTATTATTTCATTTTTACTCTGTTTCAATTCGTAAATTGTTCTTATCTCAACCCTCGAGTTTTACATTCCTTTCCGATTCTCCTCCCCAGCCCTCTGGGTGGGGGAGAGTGAGCAAGCAGCTGTGTGGTGCTTGGTTGTCAGCTGGGGTTAAACCACAACATCAAGTAAAATTAACGTGTTCAGTTAAGAATATGCTATGTTTCATTTAAGAATTAAGTTCAAGAGTCTTAGATTCTGCCTCTAAGTAGTAAATTAGTAGTAACATTAAAGTTTACTTAAAAGCAACTTTTCTAACATTAACTTTTATTGCTGAAGACTAAACGCGTATTTAGATCATTAAAAAGTTAAAGAGCCACGTAAGTAGAAAGTCTATTCCACTGCTGCTCTCTCAAAACATTTAATCACCACCACAACAGAGGATGCGCTTGGTCACAAAAGGAAGCGGAAAAACCACACATATTTTAGAACACAGTGACACTGATGAGATTTTCTGAATTTAGCTGTAAAATTGCAGCATTTCCTGCAGACTGCAAAAACATGCCATTCCATGAATTGTGGTAACTAAATTTTGCCTTTATAAGCCATCACAGCCACCAACTACACATCAGGCAACAACCTAGGGTACGGTATAGCCTTTCCCCATTAATACCACCTACATTTCTGTATACTAGTACAGCATCTCTATTCTATGCTCTCTTATCTCCTTCCTTAGATGTGGGGGTATTCTCTGTGTCAGGGTCTGTGCCAGAAGAAGTAATGACTGTATTTTTCTCTTTCCTTTGAATATTATGAAGTCCTGGTAAGGAATGATTGTAATTTTAGCATCAGGGCTGCTGCAACTCCTACTGACTGTGTGGTCTTGACCTATGCACAAAGAACACAGGAATGCATGAGTAGCATAGCCCAAGATTTTGCTTACACTAATCTTCACAGCTGTTCAAGAAAACTTTTCAGTGCTGATCAACATTGGCTTGCACTCTCTGTCACTGTCCCTCAGACCTAGCTATGCACCCTACTGCTTTTACTGCCATGATTATTTCATATTTAGACATATCAGGAGTTAATTTAAACACATGGATGAAATACACTATTTTAAGAAGTTGAAAACTGTGATTCATATTTCAGTGAGTATGTGTGTATAAAGTTTGGCCACAATACATCTTTGAAACAAATGGGGTAAAAGTTTGAGTTTGTCCAAGAATGGAGGAAAAATTTAAGTTAATGTAAGAATTGACATTCCTTCCACAAGGCAAACAGAAGGATTACATGTTTTGTTCACCCACAAAAATTCAGTCCGCAGAGGATAATGCAACTTGCAAGCGATTGATGCAGACCCTCAAAATACAAACCACCAGATGAAAACCTAGCCAAACAGACCCTAGGATACAGTTTCTGAAAGAGTGTGTGCTATACAAAAAAAGCACCTCATTCTTTCCTTAATAAATTTTTTTCCCTATTAGAGAGAAAAAGGGCTGTAAAGGTACATGTGCATGCTTTTAAGCTGCACAGAGCAAAACACTAACATTATTGTCCCTCTTGAATTCTGAAGCAACTTAATGTTTGTAACATATAAACCTCATAGAGGCCAACAAGTTTTACCATTTCATACTCCTTTCAGCACAAACATTGAAGAGGACTCATTCCACTAAATTAGTGTTCATTTTGTGCCAAAAACCTATTCAGAAGCTATAATTCCTTCTCTCCCAGATAAGCACACTCATTATTTCCCTAAGATGTCAAACCCTCTCAAGCTCATTTCTCTCATGCTCTCCGCTGTGCAGACACACACCTTCATTAATAAGTACTGAAAAGCATACCCACTTCATTTGTGCTTGAAGTTCAGTGTGTAAGGGACTATCCTAGACACGGGAGTGAAGTTTGTACATTCTCATATGAAGAAAGCATTAAACGTGTCCTTCACCGCCTCTCCCTAATTATGTTTTTCATATAAACATGGAGCACAACAAAGTCTGCTATGCTCTATGTGTGGGAATATCACCTTGAGGGGGGGAATTAGAGAAAATTGGGTCCTAACAGAAGCATAGTATTACAGAAAGCTTTTTTAGGGTAAAATACAGCTATCACCTTCAGGATGGTTGGCATGCACAGAATCTACATCACCACAGTTCCTTAAGCAACACATCCTGCCAGCTCAGCTCAGCACTTGCTGATAGGAGTGACGGAGGATGGAGCAGAATGGAGGCACCACGGCCATGCTCTGTCGTGCTCCCTGCAGGAATGGGAACTCCATGGCACCAGACAGCTGATAAGCTGCATACCAGTTGTCGCATGAAGAATCCATGAGATGTCTGTGGCTGAGCTAACCATTGTGGTGAAATTACTTTCCTCAAATGAAATAATCTCATTTTAATACTAACGCACACCTCCATCTCAAAGTTACCTGTTTTCAGGGTACTACTACACCTCACTGGGCACACAATACCAGTTAGTAACAACAATATGTATGACTACAGTCACTCAAGCTCCACCTAAATGTGATGGAAACGGACTAGTCCTGGACTGAAGTAAGTCCAAAGGGGGAGAATTGTTGTCTAAACTCCCGAATTACCCATCTCTGATTCAGTGTTCACAAAGTTAGGTCAAGCTGACTCACTCTCTAAAGTTCTTATGAATGAAGGGACTTCTAATCAAGGTAGTCAGCCTCGGGGAGGACGAGAAACAAAGAACAGTTAGTGAAAACACCACCATT
>JAVJGI010000037.1:9056221-9089718 GCA_035590275.1 Ibycter americanus
CGTACTAATTTGCATTAGAAGCAAGAAACTTGTAACCTATCCTGTGTATGATGAATGAATATGCAATGTACTATGAAGTATAAAAAGTAGACAGATGAGGGGAGAAGGTAGGGAAGACTTCATCATAACTCTGGGATCAGTCAACACGCTGAACCTGTCTTCTCCCCACAGGGATGCCTACTGGGTAAGAACTTTGTTTTACACATGCTAAATAACTAACTCATGCTAGCTGTTATTAGTGATTATAATTTAGTTGTATGTAGTTTGGTTGTGTATCATTTCAAGCTTGTTTTTGCAGACAGTCCCTATCACCGGCGATCACGAACCTTAATTTGTCACGATTTCATATTAATAAAGAGTGTTATTCTGTAAATTGTTAGTGTTAGTCCTTTGTTGCCGGCAGTGGGTAACACATTCAAACAAAGTGGGAAGACCCGCTGAGGGGTCCCCCTGATGCTGTTGGTGTGTTTCCCTGAACAAGGCAGTTGAATTGCCCTCCGATCCAGTGGGACTGTTCAGTGAAGGGTCCCTGTAATGGGACACTGACGGACTGGTCGGGCACAAGGGTCTCTGCGTTCTTCAGGTGCTAACAGACAGATCAAACACCTGGGGTTGAGAGGATTACCTCACCCACCCCTTTTCACGTGACACTATGCCAAATAAAACACTGATGCACTGTGACTGGCATTATCTGAGTATGCCTGAATGATCTGATCCTCACCAGAGTTAAAGGGGAGCGGAGGGGAAATCAAGGCATGGGGACACCTTTTCTTCTTGAAAGGTTGGACCAGTTGATCTTTCGAGGTCCCTTCCAACCTGGGCTGTTCTATGATTCTGATCTCATATAGACTTTGATTGCAGATTAGCAAATAAGTCGTCACTTTGTCAGATGGAAACACTACTTCTGTTACTGCGCTTACCAACTACAGGCACCTAGGGAAGAATAGGTATCCAAATATCCAAGATCATACCTGTAACTGCTGTTTAGAGTGCAAACTCCCAAATTAACTTATTCATCACTTTCTCTTTGTTTGTTGGATGTCTGGACAGGTCTGAAGTGGCCTATGTAATAGGAAGAACCAAACAAAGGATGCCTAACTGTGGGCTTGGCTTTATGCACACAGCCTTCCCAGGATAGAACTTTTCCAGAGGATATGAAGCAGAGCTGTGGCTTGCACAGAGGTGGCATGTCATTCCACACTGGGCATGTTCTTCAGCACAGCCTTACATGTACCTCACAGTGCCGAGTGCAGTCCTATTGGATTTCAGTCCCATGCTAAGATCTGTGCTTGACTACTAACAGACAGGGTAAAGCATGTCTGGAAATCCGCATAGGGTCCTGAAACCCTGCTTATGACCTACTTAAGGCATGCATGTCCTTTCATGGCCTTGAGCCTCAGTATTTGATTATGTAAATATATATTTATTTATGTAGGTTTATCTACATTAAGATTACTACTGCTCCCACAAACCTACTCACAGAAAACTTCACACTAAGTCTCCTCCCTATCCCCCTTCACAAATAAGACTATTAAGCATCTGTTTACCTTGTTCGCGACTGCATTGACATTGGGCCTAGCATCATAGATGGTCAGTTTTGAGATTTGCCCGTTAGCCTCCCTGATGATATCAAGATATCTTTCATCATCTTTATTCCGCTTGCCACTCATTCCAACAAGAGGTTGACTGCAGCGCATAATAACAGCTTGAGTCTCTGGATGAATCCATGACAGAACCTAGTCACATGTCAAAAACACATCAGAAGAAATATATTTTATTAAAAAATTATAACTTTAAATGTCAAAGTTACATTCTTTAAAACAGATAATATGAAGATTAACACTTTTTGGTTTTTTTCTTCAAAAGATAATCCCCAGACATCTAACTGCTTCCACTGTAGTCTCATAAAATTTAATATTAATAGTAATAATCTGTAGAAGAGTTTGTTCTTTTAAATACTTAACTCTTATTGAAATTATACTCACTTATATAGTCCAATGTATTCTAATATTTTCCTACAAGTGTTAGGTTGCACAAATAATTCTGAAAAGCAAACTGGAAACAAACATAGCAGTGCCTGCTGAAACTAAGAAGCAATTCAGAAGAATGAAGTCATTGTAGAACTAGTGACTAAGACGCTCCAATTCTACACGAACAACTTTTCCTTTTTTTTGGAGAAGGAAGGAAAGTTGAACCTTTCTAGAGTACCTTGAATGTTTCCCCCTTCTCCTTAAAGTACATTTTGTTCCTCAGCTCTCTTTACAAAGAGGAAGCACTGGAACAAAGTGCATGCTGCCTTTGTTGTTCTTCTCAGTCAGAGGGGACTTAACACAAACAAGAGAGAGTGCACGGCCCAGGGAACATACTGCAGTGCTAGAGATTAAAGATAAGCAGCCCAAGCAGCAGGCAAAATCTCCAACTTCACTGCTGAAGAATATTAAGAAACAGCATTCTCACCCAGCCTGAAAGTTGTGGGTTACAGAGTGAAAGCACATCAGAGTTAAAAAAAAAAAAAGAAATCCTCAGGAAGTATTCACTCCTGTAATACAACCCTTAGTTGTATATCTAGGAACGAGACCTGTCAGTGTGTGTGTGGGTGAGCATGATTGGTTATTTCCTGACAAGAATAAAATTACTATTACCAAGGAAATGACTCTCACTGCACAGGCACACAAAAGCCCTGTCATGAATTTTGAGATGACAGAGAAGATACAGCTAGGCTGTAAGAACTATGTTCACACACTATATATTTAACATATATATTTTATACACATTATACATTACGTATGTGTGTGTATATATAGTAAATTTATAATTATAGGCCTAGCCTGTCAGTAAATACCATATCTAATAAATATTTATTATACTGAGTTTTGCTTCTGCTTGAAATTAACCGAGATTCAAGGCAGCTTTCTGATACTGGCTAAGAATCTAGAATCTCTTCTGAGTCTGCCAAATGGAAATATTAGTTAAAACAGATTGTACTGTGATAGAAATTAAAATTTTCTTTAGCGCTGTAAAGAGCTGATACATAAAAGTTCTCTTACCTCAAAGAATTTTAGTTACAGAAATATACCCAAAAAGTCAAATGGGTTTATCTTAAATTCCACAGCCCAATTTAAAAGCCTAAAAAGCCCAGGAATTCACTACAGAGACTATGCATGAGGTCTTATTTTAGGACTGACCATTGGAACTATGTTTAAATGCCATGCGGTTTGCTTACAGGAGAGTAACATTTGCTATTTTCATGTGCATCCAGTGATAGTCTAAGTAGTACAGATGGCAGTCTAAGGCTCATACTTCATCAAGAAAAGGGAATCTGCAATGCTGGCAGTTGTTACTAGAAAAGTCAAGTTAAAACCAACGAAGTTGGAATGGGTGATTGTTGTGGGGGAAAAACGGAAATGTGGCTTGGCCAAGATACTAGTTTCAAGCAGTAAAAACCACCAGCCAATCAAAACTATTCCGCTGTAACCATTTCCAACAAAAGCATCCTCTGTGTCGTGTTCAGCAAAAAGTTGTTTGGATGCATACTTAAAACTAGCTGCACTATAAGGTAACTTTCATCACGTACTACTCACCGGGATTCTATTTCGGGACCTAAAGGCAGCAACTTTCTTGAGATCATCATCGGTTGCATTATATGGCACTACTAAAAGCGATGGATATGTGTCACACAGTCCATAATGTTCATTAATAAAAGTTACTCGCCATCGTTCATTAGGCAGTCCCTAAAATGTAACACAAAGTTTTTCAACATATTTTTGGCTATACAAATAATAATTCTGCTCTTGAATTTTACAAAATGTTATGGCCACATGGTGGCAACAACCTACCAATTTAATCTAACTACAGTACTGTTTCAAAACAATAGAAGAGAAAAAGATTACAAGACCACACAAAACAGCTCATTGTTGATGGATTCACAGCCTTACACTACTGCAGAGCTATCTCATGTTCTCTTACATACACAATTCTATTCTTACAACAAGTTTCAAAACAACGATTAAAACTAGTAGATTTATTTCTTTAATGATGGGATTGAGGGAAGAAAACTGCCTTTTCTCATCGCACAAAGCTCTGCCTTTCCCTTTTGCCTGCTGAAAAGAGACTATGGTCCTGAGAAGACAGGGGGAGGAAGTCTCACCTCAACCTTTCTTCCCTGTGGCTTCGTAATACCTTCAGGTTAAAAATAAGATTCAGGGTAGCTTTCTTACTGAGAAACAACAAGTTGTAGTTGCAGTCTGCTCAGTAAGGCATTTCGCAAACAGTAGCCAGGAAACTGAGAAAGACTGATAAGCCCTCCACACACACACAGAGTGGGGTTTGTGTGGGGGTTTGTATTTTAATTTTTTAGGTCTTAGGCCTCTGTCCTGGTTTCAGTTGGGATAGAGCTAATTTTCTTCTTAGTAGCTGGTGCAGTGCTGTGTTTTGGATTTTGTATGAGAATAATGCTGATAACACACAGATGTTTTAGTTGTTGCTCAGTAGTGCTTACCCTAAGCCAAGGACTTTTCAGTCTCTCAGGCTCTGCCAGGTAGGAGGGGCACAAGAAGTTGGGAGGGAGCAGAGTTAGGACAGCTGACCCGAACTAGCCAAAGGGATATTCCATATCATAAAACGTCATGTTCAGTATATAAACTGGGGGGAGCTGGCCGGGAGTCACCGATCACTGCTTGGGAACTGGCTGGGCATCAGTCAGCTGGTGGTGAGCAACTGTATTGTGTATCATTTGTGGGTTTTTTGGTTTTTTTCCCCTGGGATTTTATTCCTCTCTCTCCCTCTCCTCTTCATTACAATTATTATTATTATTATTTTTACTTTATTTCAATTATTAAACTGTTCTTATCTCAACCCATGGGTTTTACCTTTTTCCAATTCTCCTCCCCATCCCACCAGGGGCAGGGTGGGAAGGGAAGGGGGGTAGTGAGCGAGCAGCTGCGTGGTACTTCGTTGCTGGCTCAGGTTAAACCACAACAGCCTCTAAACCTTGAACCAAAAAACTATGGAGGGAAAAAGAAAATAAATCTAAGGAAGGCCTTACTGTTTGCTATTTAATTAAAAAAGTCATATTTAAAGCAAAATTAAATTTTCTAAAAGGCTTTTTAAAATTGAATATATCATCCTCTTTCATTGACATTTTTCCAAAATCACCTAAAGAGCAAGGTAGAATACCGATAGATATATAAATAACTTCTGTAAAGCAACATTGCTTCTAAAATAAGCTTTTTTTTTTTTCCCCCTTCCCTTCACCTCAGGAAGCACTAGACCAAATCAAAGACCAAATCAAATCTATATTTAGGACACTGTAGTTACATATTTGGCACATTCTCCCCACCCCCTTCTCACTTAACAGTGGCACATTGTAAGAAGTATCGATAACTTCCTTCAAAGAGCAAAGACTACCTTCCTGTGACATTCCAATTTTTCTAAAGGTTTCAGTGGTTTATTTCTTTACTTTTTTTCAAGTTGTATTTCCATCATCATCTTTTCTCAGCTCCCCCCACAAAAGAGCTGACAAGAGACACATACAAATAATTCCTCTACGTACGTTGTCAGATATGAAAGGACCAGGCAACTGCAACTTTAATAACTTACTTGTCTCCTGTATTCAGACATTGGATTGTACACCATCCATCCATTTTCAGAAAACTTCTCTTCATTTGCAAATGCAAAAAAAAGCTGTAGGATGTAAAAGAAGCTTGTTACACCAAACTGACTGAAAGTGGCAAATACGAGGGCTCATCAGTTATACCCTAAGCCCCACCACAAAATAGGACTGACTCTTCCATGTCAGCCCCATTCTCTCCATTTAAATCTGATATTTCTAAGACTGTAAAACAAAGACCAAGAAGTAACAAACAATACAGATCTGCTAATGAAATAATGAAAATGTGACAATAGTTAAAACATGAAGTGACAAAATAATAAAAATTACACAGCTTAAACTGTTGGATTTTTTTTGCTGTCAGGAGGTTGAAATGTTTTAAAATAGTTTATATTAGATTATTTCCTGTATTTCATATCCTCATCACATAAACCACCATCTTCTCACCAAATTTTCTCCAATAGGTACAGCTGCAATTACTACATAAAATATTAGATGCTAAACGGAAAGTGTAAAAAGGTTTTAATTGCTATTCATTGCCATTAGGAAGCAGCCTTCTTTCTGCATCCCCTCCCCAACTGATCCTTACTAGTGGAAATCCAGTTTACTTTGGAACACCACGAAAATTAAAAAGCTGCCATTGAAAATGAAACAAAATATATTGTTAGCAGGTTACACTATCTACTTTTCCTTTTGCTTTGTTGCTCACTCTCAAGACTCATTTATAAAACACAGTATCCTCACCCCAGATTCTGAGAACTTCCTCATACCTTTCAGCTTCCTTCTCCTTTCAATCAAGTCCAAGTGGGCTGTAATACCTAACTAACCCCTTTTTACCTTGGTTTGTTTTTACAGTTTATGATGAAAGCAAGCGTTTAAGAATCTCCTTCATAGAGAAAATTGATTTTGGTGGCTTACAAATTCTTCAGATGCCAACTGGCATATGAAACTAAGTTTCAAAGAAAGGAAAAAAAGAAAAGAAAATGCAGAAGAGAAATGCGTTGTCCCGAGCTGAGTAACAACAGCCAGAGCAGAAAGCATTCTAGAGCCCATCATAGCTCATTTGTAACAAAAAAAGGTGAAAGTCTGCTAGCTATTCAAAGATATTAAAAGAAGAAACTGAACGCTAAACCAAACATCCCAAATCTACATCATTTTCACAGGCGTAGGCCCAAACTAAGCAGAAATGCAGAAAACCTGGCAAGCAAGAAAACCCCCCATGGTTCTAAGGTGCCATGATTACACCTACCCAGATAAGGCAGCAATGCTTCCTAAGTGCACCTCAGGCCCAGAGGAAGGTTTCTTTCGATCTTATGAATGCAGACCCTCATGGCTCAAGGCAATTCTGTTTAGCCTAGTATGTTACAATGGTTTAGACAGTAAACAGCGCTAATCAAAACACAAAAATGAATCCCTCCAAAAGGAGTAGTTTTCTCCTCATGTATTTCAAATCAACAAGTATTTTAAAAGGACATTACTACTCACGCAAGATACTTTATCCCACTATAGTTTTAGAAACTGGAATTTAAAATTAAATCAGTATTTTAGAGCAAGTAAATTCATTGGCAAGTTTGCAGAAGTCATGCATTCCCAAATTGTGTTTTCTGAATGTCTTCACCATTTTTAAAAGAGTAGGACTTCAGTGTAAGTAAATAACATGGATTCTTTTGACTAACTAAACTGCCCTCAACTGGGGTGGAGGGAGAGATGAGGAAAGGAAAAGGAAAAAGGTGGACATCAACTGTATCAGAAAAAACCATACCATTAGAATTAGATGCAATTATCAGAAGTTAAGCAGAAAAACCTAAAAAGGTTGTTTAATTGCAAAGTAGGAATACAGAAAACAGAACTACCACTATCTAAAGCAGTAGATGCAACTGATTTGCCGAACTATTAATAAATAGCTACCCACAAGAACCGTCCCCTCCTCCCCAAAGGAATTTGCTGTATCCCAAAGTGCAACTATGCTAAGAATTCACCAAAGAACGAGAGACAAAGAAGAATCTTATAACAGTAGGAAACAGAAACACTGGAATCCTAACAGATCACTTAAATATGTCTCAAAGGCAGGAACATCTTATTTATGTTGCTCCTTACTGCAAGTTTCCTGGTGAGAACTTAAAAATTACCCAGCTTAAGCCCTGATAAGTAAAACATAGGAGCTTATTACAGTGTACTGTGATAGCTGTTACATAGAAGATTTTATTGATAAAAATAAAGAAGGTGCTGCTCAAAACTAGAAATAAACAAATGGCAGCTATGCTGTTCATGTTACCCAGAAAATAATCCACAAGAAATTAGAGGGAAAAGTGTATTTTTTCACCTTCTCAAAACTAGGGTTAAATTTACTATGCATGAGGAGGGGATGAACTGAATCCTTTCTGCAAGAATGAAGTCCTACTATGCAGAGCATGCTTCATTTAAAACACTTGGCTACAGCAGCTTTACCACATCTACGACAAAAGCTTTCAGTCACACAACCCACAACTATTAAAGCTGACAATTAAGCTTCATCAGCTCTGTTGACATTCCAGGTAGCGCAAATTCTTCCTATACCACTCAAGAAAAAAACCCACATTAGTAACATGGATCAACCAGCACAAATCTTAAGTCTAACAAATAAAAGAACACTACAATGAACACAAAAGTGTACGGAGCAAAGTTTGGACTTAAGATTTTTATGAGCAATTCAGAGAAAACTCTTGATGTATGCTCCAACAGGAACAATACTTAAAAATGAACAGTATCTAAAATCCTGAAGACTAAAAATTATTTTTCTTCTGCAAGAGTTGACTAACTTATAACAAAAATTTATATACACACATTTATATGTGTGCATTACATACAGACTGTACAATTAACCTGGTTGCTACTGAAAGTCTTACTCATTGTATGAAAGAGATTGACGATCTGAATCCCACCCCCCCCCCCCCCCACGGCTTTTCACTTAAGACTTGATATTTCAAGTCTTGAAATGTTCTGTGAAAATGACCTGAACATTAGCCCAGGCTAAATGCTACAGTCTGAAATACAGCAATATCCTCATCCTACCCTAGGCCTCTCTCTCATGACAAAATATAGAACGCAATATATAAAGCAGTTTCCAAGAGTAAAAATGCTTCCTTTTCTGCTCTGACAATCATAGTATGGTTCCATTCAAACCTAAGATTTTTGTACATCCACATCCGCTTAGGCAGCTCAATAGATGAAAATAAAAATTGTATCCCTCTGTATTCCAACAGAGCACAGCAGAAAAGTCAGAGTAGGAGAACACACATTTAGAACAGCATACTCGTTTCATAGAATAGAACCACAGAATCATTCAGGTTGGAAAAGACTTTTACAATTAGGTCCAACCATTAACCCAGGACTGCCAAGCCCACCATTAAATCGTGTCCTGAAGCACCACATCTACACGTTTTTTAAATGCCTCCTGGGACGGTGATTCCACCACCTCCCTGGGCAGCCTGTTCCAATGCTTCACCACCCTTTCTGTGAAGAAATTTTTCCTAATATCCGATCTAAACCTCCCCTGGTGCAGCTTGGGGCCATTTTCTCTTGTCCTGTCCCTTGTTTCTGGGAGAAGAGACTGACCCCCACCTGCCTACAATCTCCTTTCAGGGAGTTGTAGAGAGCAATATCATCCCCCCAAGCTTCCTCCTCTCCAGACTAAACCACCCCAGTTCCCTCAGCTGCCCCTCATAAGATTTGTAAAGTTTCTATCTTTTATAGTTCTGTCTAATTTCAAACTACAATTTAACTTCAGTGTAACAAGCAACCCACATTTATAACCATTTTAATATACTAAGAATCATATACTTAAGCAAACATAAGAGATGTGCTTGGATACAACTGTATTTTCTCACTTGTGCCAGTACAAGCCATATTTAGCACACATTTGTACATTCCCATTATTTATCAGAAACAAAATGTGGTAATAAGCAATGTGAAGTAATTTCTATTGAATAACATATTTTACCAAATTGGACCTTTTATTATTCTGATGCACCAAATTGACAAAGCCCATCATAGTGAACAAATCAGCATGATAAATACTATTTAAATCCCAGTAGTTCAGGTAAGCTTCACATCTGCACTAACAACCCACATATATCCACTTTCATCCTAAATAACCCAAGCTTACAGATTAAACACAGTTTGTTTGTATCCGTATGTCTTGATTAACTTAACATTGCTGAAGCTTTCATGCCACAGTGCACATAATCTGAATGCAATTCTACAGTGCAGCAGGCAAAGGGGACAAAGAAATTATGCCATTTACAATATATTATGCATAAATTCTCATATCATTTAACATAAGATCTGAGAGATGCTATCTTAATAAAAAACATGCCTTAGCTTTTTGTGGATACAGGTTCCTTCATATTAGTGCCCCTCACATACACACACCTCACATGTCAGGATGAAAACAAGGAACTTACTCCACTGCCCATAGGCATTTAGTATGGACCAGCTGGGTGTATATTTATATTCTTCAGAGTGCAGAGGGCAGAGGAAGGTCGGAGAAGCAAAGTACATGCCCAGCTACAGGAATCGCATGACTCCACAAAGCAGAAAAGCCCTGCCAACCTCTCTCAGAGCATCATTACGCACTCAGGCAAGCCTTTCAAATACCAGAGCATAAGTTGGCTAGCTCCGCTCCATGCCTTCTTCACACATCTTTCCTTCCCTCCACATCAACGGTACATCCCTGCTAAACCCTCCTTCTCCCCAAACAATAGTTTAGGTACTCTGAGCCTCCACCCTAACCTCCACTCATTTCTTTCTTCCCTCCACACACAAAATTCCATTCTTCTCTCTCATTGTTAATCCTGCCTCTCCAACAAAAAGCACTTCTCCACAGCTCCTATTGCATCCAGCCCATTTTCCCAGGAATTAAATCAACTGCAGCTTCATTACTTGTGTCTGAATTCGACAAAAATGGTTGGAAATTTTAAAAAATAAAACCTATGCACAGGAGACATTCAGATTCAGCACAATATTGCAATAAAATAAAACTGTGGTTTGGGTTTTTTTAGAACATGAACTGGCTTTTTAAAAATCAGGAACATATAATCAGAAAGTCTAACTGTGGTTTGTACAGGTATACCTGAGCCAAGTCTAGATTAGTTTGGTTGGATCCTAACTACTAGCAACAGTACAAGTTTCAGGTAGACTACCTGCTCAATAAATCAGTGCTTCAGGCAGCAAGCCTGAGCTGGCCTCCCTCCTCTCAGTACTGAGACCAGCTAGCCAAAAGCCACTTGAATAAAGCATAGATCTACCTTAAGTTATACTGATTACTGGTTTTATCTCACATCTTGGGTTCAAAGCGGGACAGTTTGCAATCACTTCCAATGTACTGACTAAATCTGGTTCAAGTTTGATAGAGATTAGTGCTACATGTCTGATGGAAGCCCATCAATTCCTATTAGTCTACCAACTAATTAAAATCAGTTTGAAATTCTTTTCAGCTGCCATGGGAAATCGAAAGATGTAGTCAAGGAAAGCATTAAAGAGGTAAGAAATACACAAAAGTACAGCAAATCACCTCTCAGAAAACTTACGGGGTGCAAGGTTTGTGATTTGTCAATACCTGTAGGTGGACAATACAAGTAAGACTCAACAATACATCAACTAAGATTTTTGCAAAAGCAAATTAAAGCCTCTTTGCACAGAATGCAAGTAGGGATTTAACTGCAGATCCATAGTCTAAAAGCAGAAGAATACTGCTTCACCTGCAGCAGAAGGCTACTACTTCACTTTAAAACAGGCTTTCGAATTTTGTAATGTTTTTGCTAAGCTTCCTTTTTATGCTTCACTGTGCAAATAATTCTGTTTACTTCCTTGCAGGTGCTAACCTGCAATGTCAACACACACAGCCTCTTTTTCAGTCCTCCTACAGGCTAAGTGCTTGTTTTCAACATTCAATTTATCATTACCATTTTGCACACAAAAATAATGTGATACATCGGTTGCTCACAACACAATGTAGTTCTGTAACACAGAGGAGAGGGCAGCTGCAATCTGACAATACAGTCTGGCAAGCAGTCTATTTACAAATAGTTAAATATTTAGTCTATTTATGGAATGTAGTACATAAATACATGCTCTACTTGTACATGAGCATATAACATATATACAATTTATTAAATATTTGAACAATATGCATTACAAAAGAAGAAAGAAGCAAAACTAGAAGGTGTTGCACACATGCAAAGAAAGTAACTTGTTTTTTCTATTCCTAACTTACTGGTTTATGCTTTTCATATATTATAAATCACTAAGCTTTTACTCAGTAGAAAAGGCTGTCAGTTTCTCAGTGTGTTTAAAAATAAAGATATCATTACCCTTGCTTTTAATGTGCCATTACTACAACTCAGCTAGTTACATTATACCTGTTCATCTAACAACTAAGACCAGGCACTGTAGTATTTAAATAATTAACTTCTGATCATTTGCGAATATAGTAACCTTATACCATAAGTAGCTACATCAGGAGTTGGAGAGGTCAGTCAGACAGCACAACTACCAGTGTCTCTCATCAAAACTGGTATTCCCACAGAGCTATCATGGTTAGAAATAAGTATGTATCATGTAGGTATTAGGGTGGCGAATAATCTTATAAAAATGATGACGTGTAGTTTCAAGATAAGATCAGGAAGTGAAGCAGCTGCTATGCAGAAACTAAACTACAAAGACTAAATATATCTCATCTTTTGTGGGGTACTACAAATATTTAATTTGGAGGGGGTTATTTTCTTAACTTTTTAACAACACTCGGCAACAACTTTTTTTTTTTTCAATTTAGCACAATTTAAATTAGCATGTTTGCAAATGCAACAGAGGATTATGGATAGCAGTTGTTTGTTCTGTATCAACTAAGCTGTCAGTCAGATGGGCTATCAGATTTTACATTATGTTATTGATTCAAGGAGATCTGAACCCAACCTATGCTCAAACTGGAGAGAGACAATTAGTTTCTGGAAGTAAGCACATAGGAAAACATGGAGACACTGACCAAGTTGCACACAGACCCATGATTTATTATAGGCTCTCAAACACTGCTGTTGGGATGGTGATGGAGAAAATACCTCAAAACCAGTAAGTACACCCCACTCAGAAATAATGTTTTGGGCTGTCTTTACCATTCATTTGTCTGAGAATGGTACAGCATGAAGAAAATGGCAGCAAGGCATCTCTAAAAGTTTTTCTTTAGGATCAGCTCTAAGGATATGGCTCTACTACAGATAAAAATCAGTCACATAAAAATCTGATGTAAAATATAGAAATACAGATAAAAATCAGGACAGTAAAGGTTTAGACCTTTATTGTCCTGATGATGCCTTCTTTCCACTGCAGAGCTGCACAAGCATCAGTGCTGCTGAACCAGCTGAAGATCAAGGATGCAGTTCCACAAGGTGGTCTGAGCAAAATTAGCACTTTAACACTGCTAAAAATAGGATGTTCCTCTCTTTTCTCTCCTGCCTGCTCCCTGTTCCACCCACGTGCCCTCTCTTGCACTGGTTCTGATGCATATTGATTTCAAACCAGGTGTCATCAACTTATTAAAAGTGGCACAAGGATAATTCAGAAAACAGAGTATTTTGTGCTGGTAAGTGAGCTACATTGGCTTACTTGGTGATTATAGAACTGTCAGTTTGGTATGAGAGGAATAATCAACCACATAGCTGGCAGGTAGAGAGAAGGAGACCAGAGAAAAGCAAGAGATCAGCATTTGAATAGCAGAGGGCTGCCACCTTCACGTAGCTGTCACGTGAAGTCACAGCACATTCTTTATAAAAGATCTCCCTGACTGAGTTATCTGCACGGTCAGAGCGTTAGCATACATTCAAAGGAGAAAGCAGGCATGCACAGCCCAGACACGCTGCTATATTCAGACAGTGAAACCTTGTTCTAAACCAGGTACTGAAAGAGGCAGTCCCATCATTTCTCTTCATTCACATCCACCCATAGATGCCCCAACCCCATTGTCACATCGGGCTAACAAGACTGAGGAAATGACTCAGGGTAAAGCTTTTATTTTTTTCTCCTTGTTCAGCTTTAGACCCTTTCAGTTCCCTATCCGGTTTACCATGCAGCCTCAAGTTCATGCAGGGAAAACCAAGGCAGGAACGAACCACCCGGCAGAAACACCCATCTTTAGCAGGATCAATTTAAACTGCTTGCTGAAATACAGTGAAAGCACACCAAAAATATCTCACACTTGCTTAGCTCATTTTAAAGTTAAGGGCTCACCCACATTGTGACATCATAAAATAAGGACAGGTGCAACTTCATGATGTAACATAGGCTCACTTTATTTCATTCCAAAGTAATCATAATTTCTAATGTTTATAACCTGCTCCAGACATAGCTAAGAGAGATAAAGTACAGCTATTCTGTCCATTGTCACTATCTTCCCGAGTTTTGTGCTGAAGGCAAAATTACCTCTGCCTTGACTGAGCCTTTTGTTAAAAAGCTTAACTTTTATTGGCAAGTTACACTCAAAACGGGCCAGGCCACATAATGATGAGCTTTACTAGGTTCAACAGGTGCAACAAAGCAGGAAGTGTACCGCTCCACACATTACTCACTACCATTGCTAGACACCAAAACTGGGTCTTTTTTGCATGACAAAACCTAACACAAGTCCACATCTTGTCACCATATTATTCAAGCCCTGTAGTTGGATTGGACACCATACAAAAAAATCCTGTAAGGGACTCTCCTAAGTCAGTTACAACTTAATTTGCCCACAGTCACTACATGCAAATCCATAGAAGTCCTCAATGTAAGAAAAAAAAAATTCTTCACCATGAGAATAAATATTGGATGAGATTGCAAAGCAAAGCAAAAGCTTCTAAGCAAAAGCCTTTATTTTTCCTTATGCTTTCATTTCACAGACTGTTTGCATACAGAATACAAAATTTCTGCAAAAAAAATTTCAAAGGCTTAAATGTTTATAGAGTTTAGCCCATTGATTGAGATGTATCTTCAGAGAAGGAAATGAGATTCTTGCTGCAGCCTCATCCATTCAACAATTCTCTGAACAAACTTTTTAAAAATTCCTAGCAGAACCCTCCAACATTTTGTGAAGAAAGCTCTCATACAATTATTCTAAGTGAAAGCAATCTAATCAAAAGTAAAGTGAATTTTACAAAAGACAAAATAAAGCATTTACTGAAGAGATGTCAAAATGATCTACACCAAGCACAATACAGAGATTTTGGCAAAGAAAGGGAAGGTAATGGCTAGTTAACATCACTGTTGCTCAATTCCTTCCATAAGATGCCTTTTTTTTACCTGAAATAAATCTGTGTAAATTCATGACTGTATTAGCTGTTGTATTTTTCATCAGTTTCATCAATAAAACAAGTGTTGTCTTACCATATCTTCTTTTCCTGAAGTAAGACTCTTGGTGATTCATATTTATCATTACCTTGGCGACTACCCAATAGTTTAACATTTTCAAGAAATCAAGTAAGGCATGTACTACTGTATTTCCTAATTAGGGAGGATAACTTGCAGTCTCTAAGCAATGAAATCTGTATGGATCAGAGGTGCTCGGTAGTTTACCTGAAGTATAGCATATAGCATCCATAATTTTAAAAATACATACATTTAAGTGTTGTAAATGTACAAAACAAAAACATTAATTCTCTTTAGTTTATGCTGACACCAGATTCTGTGGTTATTCTTTTTAAGCAGACATGATGTCCATTAGCAGGTCAAACAGCTAAAGTTAATTGGCAAGAACTCTGCATTGTGACAACTCAATAGTATAAATGATGTAACTTACCAAGTTATGTGACTGGGGAAAAGCGTATTTTGTGAGGACTTCAAATATATCTCTTCTACTGTGCCCTTCTTGTTTTAATGCAAACCGTAAATTTCTCATATCCTAAAACAAAGGCATTATCTTTTAAGTGAACCAAAGCAGTAAGATACTTTTTATCTGATGTACAAATGCTATATGATACAGTAAACATGATTTAGAATCTGCTTGCAACACACCTCAAACCATTGTGAATGCACACTTTTATTTCTTCTACCATAAAATAGAATAGAGCATAAGAATTCTACAAATAAAGCAGTACCACACTCTGTGTGGTGCAAATGCTGCTTTGGCATAAAGCCATCAGAAATGACTGTATTTGATTCACCAAAGTCTCATGGGCTATTGAACATTTGCAGGATGGGAGCTAGTCTATGTTTTCAAAATGAAAATTTGCCAATAATCTGTTCAGACTACATTGTCCCTAGCTATTTTCTCATCGCTAACATCCAAAATAAGCAATCTGCGCATTAACTACTAAGAATCAAATGTGTATACATACTCCATTAATGAGTCAAAGGATCCTGAATTATCCACTGGGAACTTCCCTATGACCATATTTTTTCATGGCAACATTTTCTTGTGAGACTAAGGAAACAGAGATAGCTGTTACATAAGCTTTTCACTGCCTTTACAGCTTACAAAACCCCTGTCTGAGGTGTTCTTCAAAGATTTTAGGATTACAAAAAAATTCCTTTTAGAACAAATGAAATAATGAAGCAATGCAGGAATAATGCCCTAAAACAGGACTCCTGTGCAAAACCTCTTGTCAATTAGTGACTCAGAAAGGAAGACCAGTCCCTCTCCTCACATGCAAAGAAGACAGTTAAATAGCCCTTTATACAAAATTTCCCTGTCCAGGTCCAAAAAACCCTCTTTTTAAATTCAGCTGTGAGGAACGTGTTTTTTCATTCCTATAAATAGGTAAGCAGTGAGAAAAGGAACCTATAGATTTCATTTCCTATTGAATTATTGGAAAGTCTTACTTTACAGGTTATATCTAATCCGTAAGAGTTCTCTCCTCTGCTTGAAGCTCCTCCCATTTTTTCAATCCTTGAAATTACACCCAATGGAACATTCAATACTACAACTGGATCCTGCAAGGAAAGTTTGAGTAAGGAATATTAATCTAAAAAGAAGACTCAAGCAAAATGTTCTTATACATTCTAGAATAGAAAGCAGACATGAAATACATTCAAGGAAACAGAAGTGTTTCTGCATTTGAGTCTCCCCTCCCAACACGTTACGAAGTCTGCAGTCACTCTAGTCTTGAATACCATCCAATTTAACATGCAACAAAAATACTTCATGTCTAATACAGTATGCAGGGAAAAAAGGTGGCAACACCCTAAAAGATGCCTTCTGCTACACACATCTGATTGCCTCTGTTTTCTAAGACTGCTTTATTGACATACAGGATAAGGTAGAACACAATGAAAAAGAGATTACTAGTAGAGTTTGCTGCAACCAGAAAGACCTCAGTTCAATAGTCCTAAAACCTTACTTTTAAAAAAATACAAACAAAACCCATGTTATGAAACAGATAACAAGCGCATTTTATTCTCTTTCATGTTGTTGCTTATCGAACACACTGCTACTCCCACCACCCACGTAAGGTTCTATTGATCAAAGTATTTTTCTTTTCCAGCAGCAAGGACAATCAAAATCTTGGTTTAAGTGATAGCCATTTTAAGAACTACTGCACATCATTAGTTGCTGCCCTTGATCTATCATAGAGTAAGTGTAAAGGGAGCAGCTATCAAAAAAGCTCCAACAGGCAAAAGATAAAGGTATCAGTTCAGTGTGATTAAACTGTAATTTTACCAGGCAGAAATAACACTTTTACAACACATTTGACTTTAAAGAACTTCCATTTTTACATGGATTTCTCAGTGGCACAAAGGCAATTACTATTTAGTCATTACACACTTAGGATATGGTTATTATGAACAGACCGTTCCAAGTAAAAAGCCTCCCATGCAATTCCACAAGCATACGTGGGCCACAACTAAAACAAATGAACTGGCCACAAAATAAACCAAAGACAGTGGGGGTGAAGGGAAGGGGGTTTAAAGCCAACTCAACCCACGGAAGCAATTGTAGCATATTACTCACATTTTCCACACTTCTTAGGTACAGCCTGTAGTTTGTGATGTACACTCTTCCTTTAACAGGGCCATTAAATGGACACATATAAATAACATCCTTGTCTGTAAGAAATGTAGCATTTCTTAAAGATTGTAAAAAGAAAAAAAATCAGAGCTAAGGACAGCATCAGTTAAGTAGCAGTAAACTAAAGAGAGCTGCACTCATAACAGCCACTCAGAGATGAATGAATTTAAAAAGTAATAAATCTGAATTTTGTCCACTTAAATTATTAGGAATATGTGAAAAAGTTTCATATACTAAACTTTTTCCAATTAAATCAGCAGATTTCAGTAGCCTTCCCTAATTACATTTGTGTTTTTCTCTTTCTTGCCACTACACAGGAGAGGGCAGGACACAGAACAGCAAGCAGATTTAAGTTCTCTCTGTGACTACTGAACCAGTCTATTCACTATCCCAGAACACACACATACTTCTGTTGATATATTACATCTTTCAGTGCTCTGTAACCAATTCTGCATTGAAGTATGTAGTTCAAGTTGTGAAGTGTTAGGGAACTCACCATCCTGAAGAGAAACATTACATTTCAATTTGAGGCAATCAAACACAGCAGGGCCATCAGCAATGTTTCAGCAAGGACAGTAACAAAACAAGTACTAACACATACTACTCAAAAAAGACAGATTCAACTGAAGCAATGTCATTACAGACTTAAGCGAAGCAGTACAAACCACCTGTTTCTCCCTGTCCACTCATTTCTTTAGCCCAGTCTATTTATCTGCCCTTCCACAACAAGCACCCTTCTTCCAGCGTCCTTGCCCAAAGCACAGACAATTTTCATAAGGATCATTCATCTTAGTCCCACACCCTCTCCCTTATGCCTTCCCCAAAACTTTCCTCATTAAAACCCTAACTACCTCCTCTAAATCACTACTTTGGTTACACCTCAGCCAATCCTGTTTACAAACCCATCTAACAAATCCTCAAGTGGGGGGGAAGGAGAAGCTTCACAAATAGAAGACAGACCTCTTTCCATTGCATTCTGATCCCTCAACACAAGCTTCCATGTGTGGAAGGCTCCATTCCAGCAAGAGCCTCCATCAAGTAAGAAATCACCGTACACAATACATTAATCTTCCTTATGCTACAAAATTACTGTATGTAAATGAATAGTGGCTACATGCATGCCATGTTGCATCAAGGACACATAAGAATTGTACTTAGGGTAGGCACATTTTGAGCTAAGGTTCCACACTGCTGTACAAGGTATCAATTCATAGTGGGTGGCACATGGAATTCTCTTGACTTTGGAAAGCTTGGAGGGGCTCTCACTGCTAGACACGTGCTACTTAGTCTGTAGATACAATTATGACACACCTTGACTTGCCATTTCTTTGTATTGGAGGATCTGCCATGTGTGGAAACCAAAATTTTAAAGACTTAAAAAGTTATTTGTGGTAAGTGATAAAAAATCCTTATTGCAATTACTTAAGAAAATTAATGATGTTTTAGCATGACTTACCCCGTCCCCAGCCTAAACCAGTCTAAATTATGAAACAATCCAGTAAAGATACACGTATATGCCAGACCCCTAAACAAACAGTGCATTAGGCAGCTATATAGCTTCATACCTGTAACTCTAGTCTCTCCTGGCAAACGAGGTATTTCTTCATTTTGTTCCCAGTTAGTTCCATCTTTGAGTGTCTAAAGAAAGTACAACAGCACATGGTATTTTAGTTACAATTCCTTCAAGTTCCAGATCAAAAAAAATATCTTTAAAGGTAATTTCTGCATGGGAAAGAACAGGTTTCTCCACAGGAGAAACTGACAGACTGAACCAAAACAGGAACACGCACCACTACCCTAAACTGCAGTTATTAAACATTTAAAGGTTGAAAAGATCTGAAACACAAGCATGTTTTAGTCTTTCACCTTCTGAAAGAATAGTTAATTATATGTGCATTAAATTGGGATTAAATGTCTATATTATAAGTTCTCGAAAAGTTCCGTGCATTTGTTTTTCCAAGTATGCTGGGCTTGGAAGAACAGATCAACTGAAATCACTCAAACAATGTACTCACAACTATTACACACAATCTACTCATTTGTGCCTTTCCCATGTTCAGTATTTTTAATAATGATTACTAGAAAATATCATTGTTTTTGAAGAAATGTTAAAAAAGCTAAATAAAACCTTAGTTTCTGTTTTCTTGCACACAGGTTACATTTTCTTCTGCCACGCAGCATGAAAAAGCTGAGGGGAATGCCATTTAGATTGCTTCAATGTATTTCACACTACAGATGAACATTTTAATACTAAGGCAGCCAAACATAACTAGGTATAACTTATCAACTGCAGTACAGAATCCTTCTATAGCAAAGTGCCAAGAATTTTCAAGAATGCCACAGAATATTTCAATGTAGAAAGCAAGGATAAAAGTATATTAGAATTGATTTTAAGGAGGCTCTCATAACTTGTGATACAGAGGATATTTTGGGACCTCTGATGTAAAAAACATGAAAAAAGTTATACTTACCCTTTTACTTGAGGAACTCTCCAAGGAGTTTGAATTATATTTAGGTGTTGATGATGTGGCCATACCGGGTATCTGATGAGAAAGCACAAATTAGAGACTTAAACTTCCTCCTGGACTACATACTATTTACAGGAGAGATCTTAGACTTTAGAGGTCCACAGGTAGAAATACAGAGCTTCCAAGAATGTTTTGCAAGTTACTACTAATTTTTAAAATTACACAATGCCTTATAATTGAAGGTCAGTATTTAAAAGCATCCAAATCTAACAAGAAATTAATTACTAACTCTGTGATTGGTTCTTCTTATAAGGAATATTCTGTATCAAGCTGTATTTTGGAATTCAGTTGTTTGTTGACTGAACTAGTAATAGTATTCAGACATTTAGAGTGTTTATTTTAAGTGACAGGATGTACGTACTATGAAATGCAACCTACTTGGATTTTTCATTTAGGAAACCAGAAACAAGCTATGAAAGTACTGCACAGCTCTTGAAATCACAGGCATGTCAATACACTCAAGTGTTTCAAGTTGAAAAAAAAAAAGGGAAGAAAAAAAAAAATAAGAGAAGGAAAACGCATGAGTTCCACAATACTTCTACATTTAAAAACAATCCCCCATTTCCTAAACTGAAACTTCAGTTAGCACACCAGAAGGGGGAGTGTCCAGCTTTCTGGTCTGAATAGCCTTGATATGTTTAAAGGAAAAAAAATTTTTTTTTAAATGGTATTGATTAAAGACAGAATTGTATAATACAGGATTCATCATCTTAATTACTTCCTGACATTGCACATGGGATCTCTAGAGCAAACACCAGGGAAAATTGCACATGGCATCTCTAGAAAAAACACTGGGGAAACACTCATACTTGAAGTCCCTCCAAACAGCAACTTTGTACCAAATTACACTTCCCTTTCACTAGTCACACGCCCTTCATCAAGTCGATCTGACCTTCCAGAGCAATCCTGAAGAGGTTTTGTTTGTTTGTTTGGGGAGGGGAGTTTAAGGTGACTACAGACCACACAGCCTTTGTTTCTATTCCACAAATGAAACATTGTAGCCTTAAATAAATACTTACTCTCCCCTCTAAACACTGAAAAAAGTTTGCACGGATCTCTGGAGCACAAGTCAGCCCATGCTCCTGCATAGCTGGGCTCACAGTGACACTGCCACAGCCCTACACAAAGCGACACCAACAGATCAAAGTGCAAGATCCAAAATGCTTTGAAGCTGCTGTAACAGTGCAGGAATGCATCTGTGCAGGAAGAAGGTGGAAAACCATGCCCTGAAGTTGTACAGGTTTGTTACCTCCTTACACTGCTCAAGTCTTCCATATCTCATGAAGAAAACATAGGAAACCTGACATTCTGTTTGAAACTGTAATATTCAGTGATACAGCTTATCACTATAAAAATCACACCCCTCCTCAAAAAAAAAAAAAAAAAGGAACCCACATTAAGTTGAAAAATGAAGCAAAATGCTTTTGAATGCTGCAGAGCCTGTGTGACCGTGACGCACAGAGGTATTACTGCCTTTCTACATCTCTGGCAGTCTCAGCTTTCTCCAGACACTGAAACGGAGAGGTTCTGAACTAATTTTAGCACAATGCCAACAATTTAAATGAAAAGCCATTAGCAATCAACATTAAATCACTGTTCTTTCAAACTAACCTCCACAGAAAAACTATTGCAACACTGGAGACTATAAAATTTAAAAGATTAAGTTTTTCCATCCTTGCAATATTGTACATGCTATAAAACTTAAGGTACATTTAAGTTTTTCTATATTGCCATGTTAACTTGTGAACGCCCAATATTTGTTCAGATGACTTTCCTTATAGAAGCTTAAGTTTTCCAACAACCAGGTATTTATAAAGGTAAAAGGTGTATTTACTCAGAAGCTTGTTTAAAAATATTTTCCATATGAAGTGGGTTTTGTTCATATTTTACGTGAGAAATACCAGGTGAGATGAAGAGACAAAGGCACAGCAGTCCCAGTTTTTCTATGTCAGTATACAAAGTGGTTTTAACTAGAGCTCACAAATTTAAATTAAGGCTGCACCAACCAGGAGAGACAAGCGAGCATAAACAAGCCCTAGAAAAGTGACTTTTAAAAGATGTGGCAACCCTGAATAGATCTGCACTACAAAATGGAAATTTTGACTGCAGCAGGTACAGGCACACCCAAGCTAGCTGTTGATCTTGCAACCACAGCTACTCCACCAGTGAAGCCACAGAAAGACAAGCTTCAGCAGAGGTCACACAATCCCACCCAGGATCCTGGACACTCACCCTGGTGCCAACCCACTGCCTAAGCTCATAAGAACAAAAAAGCTTGTCTGGACATTCCTTATACCTTTCAATACAACCTCCAATCATAGCACATTTCTGCTGCTCACACAGGGAACACTATGAAGTGTTTTTAAAACCTTCTCTTTCCTCCCTTGCCTTCTATATCATTCCCTCCCTTACACACAGTCACTAAGTTTTGGCTGAACTGTAGCATAACATGAGGCGAGTTACAATTCTGAAACAGTCGTTGGACTCCGGAACACTGACTACAACTTTCCCAAACCTCAGTGTAAATTAAAAGGAATGAATACACAGAGATCCCTTCAGATTCTCAGAAAATTTTCTCTTTGTAGAACCTGACAACGCAGCAGGACAGAGCTCACCTCCCCGCCATGCTGTCACCCCACTAAGTCACTTCAAACAAACAAGATGTCTGTGCAGCTCTTGCAGCAGATCTCTGTGTGCATGTTTCTGTGTATGTAAGCTTACTTTGTGTAAAATTCCCCCAACTCTCCATGAGACTAATTTCTTTAAACATACTATACAGTGAGAATGAATTCACTCACCAACTTCGATTTCTATAGAATATTTCATTACAGAATTACAACCAACTACTCTGTTTCGTTTCCAACACTTTAATGATGCAAATTAGACTTACTCTGAGTTAATTAAGTTGAATAAATATGTATTGAAGATAAGGTGTTATCTGTCAGGTGTTTTTTTTAATCCATCAAACATTTTCACTAAAATTAATGCCAGTTATTTCATCCATATATAAGTGGAAAAATTCTTTTAATGCTACCTAAATTTTACTTTGAAATCCAATTACACTTTAAAAACCCAAATACTAACACGCATGTTTATAACCATCCACACTTCCTTGACTTCTGTAAGTAAACTATGGTCAGGTATTTAAACTTTACATTACAGAACACCCAATTAGCATTTTAGAACAGTGTCCACTGCTGGACCCCAGCACAAGACAGGCATTGGTAGGGGGTTCAGCAGAGGGCCACCAACATGACCAGGACCCAGAGCACCTGCCCTGCAATGAGAGGCTGAGGCAGCCGGGAATCGTTCAGCCTGAAGAGGAGACACCTTCACTGGGACCCCACAGCTGCCCACCAGTAGTACCTCTGAGGTGGTTACTGGGAAGACAGAGCCAGGGTCCTTGAAGCAGTGAGTGATGAGAAGACAAGATACAACAGAAACAAACTAGATTCCAGCTTGATTTAAGGAAAAAATCCCGCTACTTTCGCACAGTAAGGCAGTCAGGCAGTGAAAGCAAGGCCAGGGAGGTTGCAGTCTCCATCCTCAGAAGTTTTTAAGACCCACCCATGTAAAGCTTTGAGCAACTGGGGCTGACCCTACTATGAGCAAGGGGTTGAACCAGAGACCTCCTGAAGTCCCTTCCTACCTGAACTGCTCTATGCTTTTGTGATCTTCAGGCAACAGACAAGATTAAGTTCTCATTTAAAAATACCCATCAAACAGAGACATGCCCTTAAAGAAGTGGACTCCTCTGTATCAAAAGAGCAAACAAGTTTTCAAAAACATTTAAAATGAACATGAAATATTTCCTTTTAAAATATAATATATTTTTCTGACAAATTGTAGAAGCAGCTTCTGGCAACCTCCCAAAGTAATACTGCCATGAACAATTCAAAAACACACTCCATCATAGTCTTAAAATAGCTACAACTTTCTCATTATCACAGAGCAGCAGTAGTCCTTCCACACAGGGAAAAATCTTGCAAGTAGTTTTCCACTGCAAACACATTTTATTCCCCAGTATCACCCATATGTACTTCTCTACTTGCACAAAAACTGAAAGCCATGCAAGTCTCACACTTGGCAGCAGCTGAACAGAAGTACAATTACTCTGCAAATTGAAAATAAATCAGACAGCTTTGTTTATGATATTCTGCAGTTACAAACAGTTGAACATTCTTCCCTGAATCCAGAATAGCAAGGAGACAAAGAAATTTTACTGATTTAACTTGAACTAATAAACAATGCTTTGTTAAAGTTACCAGAACTTAATATAGTAACACTACCAAGAAACGTAGGCTCCAATGATCTTACAATAACAATTAAACTACCTGGAATCTCTATTTTCATTAAAGATGATATTTATACTTGTGCTTCCTAGGATTCATGGGAATGGAGGCACAACAACATTTGAAATGTTGTTGGCAATGAAGGCTGGATTTTAAGTCATTTCAAGGATCCCATTTCAAGGATCCTATCTGCTTTTTATGAATAAATGCTGACAGACACCAGCACATGCCCACACAGAAAATCTAAATAAACTTTAAAACATGTAAATAAGCTTTTGAGGGTTAAGAAACCTGAAGTGACCAGCCATTCATTCCTTACAGTTCTTCACTGGCAACAGGTGAGAGGATGTATGCAGCACAGCTTGGAAAGACCACGAAGACTCTTATAAACCATGTTTAGATTGACAGCAGCCTGGTAAAACTAGTTCTCGCCCTTTATAACGCAGGAACAAATTCAAGTTCATTTGACATTTTGCTGGTCCTTTTAAGGCTTCATCTTCACACCATAATCACACCAAATAATTTGTAACTATTATACAACTGAGCCATGCTTGTGTCAATCTAAAATCTTTACACATATAAAGAACCAGTTTGTGCCCAATCACAACATAATCTGCAGCAGCCAAAGGATTATTACCACAAACATGTGAAATCAAGTAAACTGCATGAAGTAAATTGTGAGCACCACTTTCCAGATATTTAATACTTTGACCATCACTGATTAAAACTTTGGAAGAAAACACCTTCAAATTTGTACCTATATTAATCATTTGGAGCAACAAAAATTTTGACACCACTTCATGTAAAATGAAGCTTTTAACTTTGTATAGTCCATAATGTTCAATATGTTACCCTGGAAAGATTGAGGAAATTAAACTGCTAAATTACCATACACAGAAGACATTTATGGAATATACTGAGTAAGAAGTAAACATGATGAATAAACATTAGTGACACATATTATTGTAGCTGAAGCAGTTATTGTGTGTGCGTATATATATCTCTGTATATAAGGGCAACTGGATAAGCATGAGAACTATTTGCTTTTACCAGAATCGGACTTATTAATACAGTAAAAATGAACAACAAAAAAGTTCAACTGAACATTTTCTAGAAGCATTCCCGTTTCTGTCACACATTAATAACCATGACAGAGCATAATGCCAAAGTTCTCATAATCCTGCTCCAGATGATGATTTGTGCAAGAATGAAAAAAGTCTGTGCACCTCCAAGGCCTCTCCTAAAAATACAGTTACAAAATTTACTAAGCCCCTTCATTTGCTGTCATAGTAATTCAGAAAACAATTAGAGCACTTCTAAAGAGTTACAGTCACAACTGGACAACTACATGACACTTGAAAGCCATCAGTGCACTGGGTTAATCATTTAAGACCTGCAAGACATCTGCCAGTCCAGATAAAAATGAAGTTATTTTCATAGTTAGACCCGATAACAAATAAGGAATTATTTCAAAGAAAAGAAAAATAGTAATATATTAGTAAACAATTTTTCACTGTGTTTGAGAGGTAAGTATAAGTCAGTGCGCGTATATAGAAAAAGCTGCTTGCACTTTCATTTGAACATAAGCAGCAAAAAAATGAAAAAGCATGTTTATAATGACAATGTATGCTGGTGTTACACAGATTGTAGAGTTTTATTAGGTACAGTAACAACCTACAGAGCTAGTATTGCCTTGTGTTTCCCATAATAACATTAAAAGCATAAAATACAAAGTCCTAAAAACAAAACCACATCTGTCAGCACCACAACTGCACAGAAGAGATAACACATAATACATAGGTTTTCAGAAATAACATAGAATAGAGCAGAACTCTAGGAATTTCTAAGACAGTAGCAAAATTAAGCTAAGACAACCACGTAGGGAGAAGGAAAAAAAACCAAAGCACATAAAAGTATCTCACTCTAAGCAAAAAAGAACACAAATCCTTTTAAAAAAAATTATGGAAAAGCAACAGTCTGTCATATCAGAGAGTCACTGAAATAAGCATCAGCATCTTTAAAGCTAGTAAACAAGCATTTAATCTAATAAAATCAAGGGCAGTCATTCATCTCATTAAAGGTTAATAAAATTTTAGAATTTTATATGAAGATACATAGGGTTACAAAACAAATCACAAGAAAGATCTACAGCAATGAAGGCAGTTTTCCAGACATCAACTGTCCCTAGCAAAATAGCACCAATCAACCAAAAAGAAATACAGTGAAACCAAAGTGCCACAACCAACTAATCAAGTCCATAAATACATCTCTTCCACACTCATATAACCAGTTATATTTAGTCATATTTTAGCACAAAGGAACTACACTCAGTAACGGAAACAAAATTAAGGTAGCAGAAGTCTCCAAAGTTCAACAAAGCTACAAAAAATAAGTAGTGTAAGGCAGAGTATAACAGTTTCAAACAGATAAAGCTTAAAAAAACTCACCAACACACACACAACCAAATCACCAAAAAACCCACACCACAGAAATACTTGCTTACATTTACTTCCAAGGGAAATAAAAAAAACATTTAAACTTCTGCAACAGTGAAAAATACCAGTGCGGGGGGGTTTAGAAGCAAAACTCTCTCTTTTTTTAAAAAAGAATTATAGTTTGGGCTGGAAGGGACCTTTAAAGGTCACCTAGTCCTATCCCCCTGCAATGGGCAGGGACATCTTCAACTACATCAGGTTACTCAGAGCCCCATCCAGCCTGACCTTGAACGCTTCCAAGGATGGGGCATCAACCACCTCTGTGGGCACGCTGTTCCAGTGTTTCACCACCCTCATCGCTAAAAATTCCATACATCTAGTCCAAATGTCCCTCTTTTAGTTCAAAGCCATTACTGCTTGTCCTTTTGCAACAGGCCCTGCTAAAAAGTTTGTCCTTTTTTTGTAAATCTTCTAAGTACTGAAAGGCTGCAACAAGGTATCCCCAGCCTTCTTTTCTCCAGGCTGAACAACCCCAACTCTCCCACCCTGTTTTCATAGAAGAGGTGCTCCAGCCTTCTGATCATAAATCATAATAATATTGTTCATGCTCTCTGAACTGATATATTTAGACTACTTAAACTCAACTATTTAAACTAAAAAACAGATTTTAACATTTAAAAGTCATACAGTATGGACATCAAAACCATGCCTAGAGCAATGCCAATTCAGACATCATAGTTACATGTATTTATTTACCTGTGGCCAGCAGCAATTACCTGTCACTTGTTATGCAACTGATGGCAAACAGAAAGAAAGGAAAGCTGACTTACCTGTGAGATTAAGTGTCATTTAAGCAGGAAAAGGAAGAGGTTCTCTTAAATCACTTGACAGCACTTACGGTTTCTTACATCAGAGCTCAAGTGCAAATCGTATCTATGACGTACAACAACAAACCACCTTTACATGTCAAGTCATAAGCTTCTACCTGCACTTATTCCAGAGTGGATCTTTAAAATCAACACAAATTGCTAGATCACAGAATCTCCTATTTCTTCTTTACCATCACAGTTACAGGGTGTAAAATCATTCCAAGTGTAACCTCTTAGTAATGGAGTTTGCAGCCCCTATCTTTCCTCAAGTAGATCCTCATGATTTTACTGATCCGAGACTGGATCATTCCACTAGTGGGTCTTCTCACTTAATGTCTAAATGATACACCCCATTTCTATGTACTTACTAAATCTACATTTCCCAGGGAAACCATGCCAGCAGTACAAGCCTCAATGGTATACTGTGCATATAAAATGTATACTACTATTTGCCCTTCTGCACTGAAGTTTTTAAGTCAGTTAATCAAATTCATCAGTAATGCATTAAAAATTTCTGTATCCTACCAAAAAAAAGTATCACTTACAAAAAAAGCTTGCAATTTGGAGCTACCTGTCTGCTAAACACCAGTTCTCCACCAGGCTTCCTGTCTTTAAAATAAACGTACTCCTGAATCCCCTATGTTGCCAGTTTTCTGCTAGACTGTGAACAGCAAGCTGTACAACTCTACACGGACTGCTGAATTTGTTTGCAAAGAATCAGAAATGCTCCTTCTCCCAGAAAAAGCATTCTCTTGTTCCCTAATGTGCCCTGTATTTGAAAGGGCAAGGCATTGTCCCCAAAGGACTCAATATGAACAAGTGCAAATGAACAAAAGCTCACAACAGTCAAGTGACTGCTACTTCAGCAAACAAATCAGAAGCGTGACAGTTGCCTGCCCACTGCTATTTTATAGGCTTACTACACCAGGTAGTTCTGAAGATATTAGAGGGAACATTGCACTAATGAAACAAAAAATCCTGAGAATGAAGATCTACAAGTGGCAGCAAGAGCTTGGCAGAAAGTTTGGCAAGTATTTTCTTAGTGCCACCAGATCCTATGTACTTCTGTGTATATGTTTCTTTAAAAAAACATAAAACAATAATGTAGCTTGCACATGGAAGTCATAAATAATAGCTGGAGGGAGTAAATAAAAATCTTCAGTTCTGTCTTGACTGATATTTTTCCTGTCTCCATTTGAAGGTTTTCTTTTACTGTCTTAACTTCTCATGGAATTTGACTCCCACCCTATTTTCAAAGCAAAGCACAACTTTCAACAAGACCTAACATAAAAGTTTGTAACATTACTTTTTCTAATCATCAACCCAATTGCTTCCTCATTTCAAATTATATTGAAAACATAGCTTTGGGTGATAACCCTGGCTTTCATCCTGACAAGCTTTCTTGTGGGAGAGTTACAAGCTCCCTCACAAAGAGAGATGATATAGTAGGACACATGCCATTATGGACACTAAGTAACTTATCGGTTGATGGACTCTGATCTGTTAGCTAGATGTTTCTCATGCTTTGTATCACAGTAACAAGGAAAAGCAGCACCTGCTTCAGTGGTAATAAATACAATTATTTGCTAAGGCCTGTTTTCTAGCAATTATCAGAGGTCTATTCCTTGTAATTCATGCTGACAATTATTTCTGTCCACTTGTACTTGCTAATTGCTTCTCCTGTGTCTGTTCTATGCATAATATCTTTCTCTTGTCATGATTATCTTTTTTACTGACTTTTTCTTAATATTTACTCTGGTAACCAAGTTCTGAAATGGAAGTTCAGTCATGTGAGTGGATCAAAGAAGGTAGTTTTCCCTCTATGCATTTAGTCCTGTACAGCAAGTAGCTGTCAAATCTAGCTAGAAGAGGTGGCATGACAGAAGCGAGTAGGGGTTTTTTAGGAACCGTTTGTCACATTACCTCTAGAATCAGCATTACATCTGTAGGAAACCTATGCCTGAAGGCTGATCTGTGGCTTTCTAAACCCACCCAGTCTATTTTCTCTACTCTGCATCCCCTGCAGGGATGTATACCTCCCACATTGTCAAAAGCTGATGCGGTTGACAGGAAAGCCTATGGGACAGCAAATACAGCTTCAAAGTTTTCTATTAAGAGAGCCTTCAGTTGCTCCCTGCTCATTCTTCTTGAAAGATATCCCCTTAGGCCACTGCAGTTCTATTGCTAAAGATTTAACTGATGATTCCACAAGAGAAATGGAAATTGTATCTGTTATATAATGAAATCCTGTGTGTGTATATCTATTAAAAAAAAGACACTGTAACAGTTAAAATGACATCCCCCACTCAGGCTTTCCTCCAACTTTCCTTTGAGAACATGTACAACCGATGCATCAGACTCATCCTCTTTCATCTGCTGTGTTATTTCATTCTTCCACTACATGGGTTGCTTCTCTGCATACACGTAATACTACAGAGAAAGTATCATTCTGAGTTTGTCTCTGAAAAAGAAGTAGACTAAGGACTATGAAGAAGTCGTCCACAAACTGTTCTTTGCTTCAGTTCCTAAGAAAGGGGAGATTGGGACTATCCTGCCTAAGTCATTCATGGGGCCACACCATACTTTTGCATGTGCTCTCTTTCAAGTAACAGGTAGGTACCGTGCCAGCCACAGAAAGCTTGATACTTCTGTATTCCACATTTGCCTATGTATGTTACGCATTAACGGGTCCAGTCACATCACACAGAGTCTCCAGCATACAGTCTTTCCAGTCATTATATGCAACAACCCAGCAAAGAGTCTGTGCACCAATTACTTATATTTTGTTGAAATACACACACTACATCTTACACAGAAGTGTAACACTTACTTTTGTTTTCTCTTGCTCAGAAGCTTCCAGGTTTAGTAAGTCATTTCAGTTGCAGAAAATATATAGGTGTCCACTCCAGTGCAAGTTGAGGGGACGACAGTGTGTTCATTCCTTCAACTCTCAAACAACATTGGAGTTCTGTGCTGTAGCTGGCCCCTGACAGGAATGGAACAGGTAGGAAGACATTGTTAGCACTGCCAGAATATTGCAATTGACATTACTTCTTAAAAAAACTCCAGAAAGGAAGCAAACCCCCAGAACAGTTGCTACTAAAAACATTCTGGAGAAAGGAAATAGTACAAGTTCTTTTTATGTTTCATCTTGAGTCAGGAGGTTTGGCATCAAATAGATGAAACTGAGAACTTTCTTTTCTAGAATTTTAGATACGGCTTTGAATCCACTGTGAGGTGGATTGAGAACTGGCTGAACAGCAGAGCTCAGAGGGTTGCGACCAGCAGCACAGTCTAGCTGGAAGCCTGCAACTAGCAGCGTTCCCCAGGGGTCAGCACTGGGTTCAGTCTTGTTCAACTTACTCATCAATGACCTGGATGAAGGGACAGAGCATACCCTCAGCCAGCTTGCTGATGAAAAAACCGGGAGCAGTGGCTGATATCCCAGAAGGCTGCGTTGCCGTTCAGTGAGACCTGGACAGGCTGGAGAGGAACCTAATAAAGTTCCACAAAGGCAAGTGTAAGATCCTGCACCTGGGGAGGGACAACCCCACGCACCAGCACAGGCTGGGGCCGACCTGCTGGGAAGCAGCTCTGCCGAGAAGGACCTGGGAGTTCGGTGGACAGCAAGTTGCCCATGGGCCAGCAGTGTGCCCGTGTGGCCAAGAAGGCCAGTGGGATCCTGGGGTGCAGTGGGAGGAGCATGGCCAGCAGGTCGAGGGAGGTGATCCTCCCCCTCTACTCTGCCCTGGTGAGGCAGCATCTGGAGTGCTGGCTCCGGCTCTGGGCTCCCCAGTTCAAGAGGGCCGCGGAACTACTGGACAGGGTCCAGCAGAGGGCTACGAAAATGATGAGGGGACTGGAGCATCTCCCTTGTGAGGGAAGGTTGAGAGAGCTGGGCCTGTGCAGCCTGGAGAGGGAAGACTGAGAGGGGATCTTATCAATGCCTACAAATATCTTAAGGGTGAGTGCCAAAAGGATGGGGCTGGGCTATTCCCAGTGGTGCCCAGAGACATGATAAGGGGCAACAGACACAAACTGCAACAAAAAGAAGCTCCATCTGAATACGAGGAAGAACTTTACTTTGAGGGTGACAGAGAACTGGAACAGGCTGCCCAGGGAGGTTGTGGAGTCTCCTTCTCTGGAGACATTCAAAATCCACCTGGACATGACTCTCTGCAACCTGCTGTAGGTGAACCTGCTTTAGCAGGGGATTGGACTAGATGATCTCCAGAGGTCCCTTCCAAACCTGACCATTCCGTGACATGTTTCTAACGTGTAAATCTTATGCAGACTTTTAACCATGCTTATATTTCCCACACATATTTGGGCACCTTTCTGCACACAGTTAAGCATTTCCTCTCATCCCTTCCAAAAGAACACTACCATTTATTTGGGTTCTTTTTTTCCCCCAAATACATTCAGGAATGACTTTCATAGGAAAGCTGCTATGTAAACTTGGCAAAGTCAGAAGGAAACAAAACTTATTTTTACCCGATTTGAGTTCACAGAAAAAAAAAAAAAAGTATGTTGTCTCCTTTAAAAGCACACACACACAATATTAAAGATTTACAGTTACTTCTCATTAAATTAGTCCTGCACTTTAACTGTTCTTAGTTAACACTGTAACTCTACGCATCAGGAATATGTTAACACTAGAGTATGCTCAACCTCAGTGATGCTTCAGGCCCTCTTCTGCAAGTGTGCCTTTTGGAAGTTTCCTTCGGACCAAGCATAGAATGATAAACAGTGCAAAAAGGGAAAATTCTGCATTTTATGGAAAACACCTCTATATCTCATCTCTTGCGACGTTTGCCACACAATGAAACTGCATACAGCCCCAAAAGTTCTGTGTTAAGGCTCACTGCACTTACCAGCTTTGTCAATAATTGTACAGCCTAACTTTTTTAACCACCCAAACCACAAATCAACATTAATAAGAAAACTATATCAAGAAAGAGGTTCTGGTTTCGCACAGTGCTAATCCTGTACCATGAGATATCTGCCCTTCAAATCTGGTTAATGATAAACAAACATACAATGACTAGCAAGCAATGAGCACAATATTGCCCCAAAACAGGTTTTACGCAGTAGAGCCATGGTACTTTTTAAACGTATGTAGTTTTGACTAGTACATATTGTGACAAGTCCATCTACAGGCCAACTGCAAAACACTTAACATCTACGCAATTTTAAAACTGAATTCGCCTATGTTGCCTTCTACAGTACCAAGAAAAATGGGGCTTTCTGTGAAAAGAAAAAAGCTAATAGCCCTTTCATGCTCTTAATTACACCTACATCTGAAAAAAACCTCACAAAACCAAAGAAATAAACCAAAAAACACTGATGAGACACAGTCAGAATTACACTTTTTGGCTGCCACAGCACAGGGACCGGCAAGCAGAAACAATCTATCACCTTCAAGAGCCATTTCTTGTTTTAAATTAAGTAAAAATGTTTGCCCTGGAATGGAAGGTTTCTGCTTTCAGTCGTGAACACTGAAAGAAGTCACATGCTTCAGAACAAAATTTAAGCCAGTCAGAAATGAATAGCACAGCGGCTTAAAAGCCTGAAAGCGAACCAAGAGCACTCGGAACACTTTTTCTATCACAGGAGCGAATTTCTTTTTACAGGAAAGGTAAAATTCCACAGTTCACAAGCGCCTTGCTGAGCCGCGGCGCTGGGCGATGCGCTCCGGCACCGTCTCGCTTCCAGACTGATTCAGCACATGGGGGCCGGGACCGGGGCAGGGGCC
>JAVJGI010000037.1:9090140-9100596 GCA_035590275.1 Ibycter americanus
AGGGCGGGAGCGCCGGCGGGCCGGGGGCGTCGTGCCTTGCTCCGCGGAGCGTTCCGCTGGGAAACCGCCGGGAAGGGGCGGGCGGGAGAGGCAGCCGGGGGCAGAGGCAGCCGGGGGGGGGAGGCAAACGCGGGACGGGCGCCCAGGGTAAAGCAGATCCGGTCGGTCGGTCGGTCGGTGGCCGTTACTGCTCAGGGGCGGCCCAAGCCGCCTGCGTGCGCCCTGCCTACAGAAAAAAACTGGTACGAAGTAAAAGAATTGGTGATGCACGTGCCAGGGGGGTTATTCATGTAAAATTAGAAAAAATCCCCAAACCTTTACGTACAAAACGGCGCGTTGCCACCGTAGGAAGAGTAGCAGCACACATGGCGCAGGCACCCTTTGCTGCCTGATGCTACATGCCGTCAGGAAAAGGGGATTAGCAATGTTATAAAACATCTTTCATGTTATACAATGTATTTTTGAGTTACAAAACAACTGTGTCCAGCTCTGATGCCGTGGCCAGCCCGAAGATGTTCCCCTGCCAGCGGAGGGACAATGCCACTCCCTGCCCTCAGGCCTGGACACCACAGAACAGCTGACCAAAGGCAAAAAAATATAATCTAAAGCAAAAGTAACCCTGGGTTCCTTCATGATGCCAGGCGCTTGGCAGCTCCATACTCGGTTGAACCCAGGTCTCGCTCTCCAGCAGTGCCCGCCTCACACCAACACAGTGCCACGGAGCTAGCTCCTTTGGGAGGGAGATCGTCACCTGCCAGTTTGCAAGCCTCATACCAATAAACATCGCCTCTGCTTTTCCATATCGTCCCGAAAAAGTCTCCAGTTTAATTTTGCCAGTTGTTTGTTGTCTATGAACAAATAGTTACATCGTCTGAAGAGCCAACTCTGAGCTAAAGGCACTTCGAGGTGAACCATGCATTTGTACCAGACAAGATGTACTTTCAGAAGGAGCCACAAGACAATTTTTATATTAATTTTATTCATTACTTTTAGGTGTCTCCTTTACTATCAACAATTTACATCTGGAAATTCCAATAACTGTAGAAAATCTAAATCAAAAAACACAAGGGAATTGGGCTGGTGCCTCTTCTGATGGAAAAAAAATGTTTCTGGAGTAAAAAATACTTTTCTGCAATAAGCATGTAACTGTGTTTTATGTTAATAACCAGAAGCAGCAAGCAGTGCGCAAAAGGAGATGAAATGTTAGTTCACCTCCCTCACAGGCAATCTTGTCTGTTGTCTTCTGGCGTGATATGCCTTTGTTGCTGATATCACCCTTTCAGTGAAGGTTAGCTGGAGAATTCACTGATACAATTTTGAAGTCTTGCTTTGATTGATGCTAGTGTGGTATTTCCAGCTGTAAATCAGAAATCAAGGTGTTGGTTTATATATATACATTTATATGTATAGGTATATATTTATTGGTCTACATATACAAGTGTGTATACACACAGACAATCTTTATTTGATCATTCATTCAAGGTTTCATTCAGATCACATCTTGAAGCTTTTCTCTGACATCATGAAAACTAGAAAGGCTTTTTTTTTTGCCTTACTCATTTCTGACACTCCATGACTCAGATTACTGAAAGTGCTCTCCACAAATGCCCTCATAAATTTTTGTCCATCAGTTTTGTCCTAGATCTTTTCCAACCTGGCTTATGCCCCTTGCATTTCTTTAAAAGGGCAAAGTCTCAGACAGCCTATTGCCCATATGACCGTTAATGATCGCAACTATTATTCCACCCTAATCTGTCCAGTGAAATGCTTTCCACCCTTGTTTGGTTACTGTCCTCTCCCTTTTTTTTCCTCCTACATTTCTAACCCACTTACTGGCATATATTTCAGGGGCTTTTCCTTACACGCCTTCCAGCTTCCAGTAGATATCAACCAGGCCTTTCCCCTTGGGTTGCTCCTCTAGTCACTCTATGTTTTATCCCCAGATAATGGGTACTACAACCACAGTTCAAACAACAATTTCCACTTGGATTTTTCACAGCTATGCCTCTTCACTGCAGGTTGGCATGCTTTCCTAACTGAACTCTTGGCTTGTGTCTCTGTTGCCTTCTTATGACTGCTCAGTGGGACTCACCTTCTGCTGCACGCAGTCACAAACACCATGAGTCCCACACCTGCATGGTCAGACGCCCATGGATGATGTGAACTGGAAGAAACGTGCTTTGAGTCTGATGATGATTCAGCTGATAGCTATTTGGCTCTGCAAGAGCTTGCATTATTACAGTTTTATGTGTGAGTGGGGTTCTGGGATGTTTAGGCTGTCTCTCTATTTCTGAATCTGTTCCTCATTCTTTGTATTGCAGGATAGAGTACCTGGGTCGTAAGCAGCGCAGACGGCACACAACTCCAGCTTCCAATCCCTGGACCATCTGGATAAAAACTGGTTAATTGACAACCCTAATGTCATTTTAAGCTCAGTACAGTTAAAATCGTGTCAAGTCTTCTCCCACAAGCCCTCTCTACTTTATCTGTTACACTATTATCTGCCTGTATGTAATCTTCTTTGACTCAGACCTTTCCCTAGCCCTTTATGTTCAGACTATGTCTAAATCTGTCCATATAGCTAAAACTCCCATCTTCTCAAATCTCAATTACTGCAACATTCTTTCCTTCGGCCTTGGAAAATATAACCTTGTCTTGCTCATACTTATTGAGAACACTGCTATAAAGACCATTTTTCTTAGTCTGTCATTTTCACTGTGTTACTCCTCTCTTTTCATCCCTGTACTGGCTTAGCCTACTCTTGTCATGTTGGTCCTTACCTACGTGTCTTTACTTTGGAAGGCCTCAGTAGCCTGCCTTCACCTTACTTGCCATTTCTGTTCGCTGCTGAGATCTAACTGCACCTCCAGTCAGTTCATGATACCGGTTTCACAGCCTGCTTGTAATACATTTAAACCGGTTCTTTTGTGCATTCTTCTGACTGCCTTTTATTTCCAAGGATCCTATAAACAGCCCAAAAGTTACTGATAATTTTTCTTCAAAACTCACCTTAAAACTTCTTTCCTGTAATGTCTGCAGGTGTCACATTTCTTTATGCTGCCTCTCTTGTCTCTGTTCCTCAGTTCTCTCATTTCATACTTTATTAAGCTCTCAGGGCAGGATCATCCTTTGTGTCAATTCTGATCCATAACAGGGTCTTATAGCACCATGGTAATGCAAATAATAAGTACACAGGTGGAACTGAGATGCCAGGGAGAACCTAGGTGCTATGAGATTGATGACAACAAAGTGCAATTTGGGAGCATAACCATACCTGATAATACTACTGACTTGTCTTCCTACTATTCTGGAGAGTACAGGAACAAAACTAAGCAGAGGTGGGGAACCTGCATCTTTAAATCAAGCCCATAGGTCAGGTTAAGGATGATTTATGTCCATCTACCTCACAACAATTTTGGTTGGTTATAGTTGCTGTTGTGACAGATAAAATGGAAAAGACAAGGTAGTGTTAAATATATCATACATACATAGGTATGTCTGTATGTTCACATGTGTACATTTTTTTTCTTTTATGACTTAGATATTAGAAAAGATACAGTATGTCAGTGATGCTTTTGCTTTTCTAGCGCTGTGCCACTTACACCTTTTGTTTCCTGTTGTTGTCCTTTCTTTGCTAACTTTATGTTTATTTTTGTCTCTGCTAAATAAAGACTGCCAGATTTAATTCTTGTAAGCGATACTTTAAGACCTCTTTAACCTATTTCTATCTAGCTTTTTCCTCAATTAGCCTAATAATTTCTTTATAAAGAAACATGTTGCCAAATAATAGCACCCTAAAAAAAATCTGCCCCTTGCTGCTTGACTCACAATAGCAATAAGGTGAGTTATATAAGAGGCTTGTTGTATTTCTGGATCCTGCGACTCCCAAGGGCTGGAAATAGCAATTGTATTTTGGGAATGATTTTCAGAAACACTGACTGAATGTACAGACTTGTTATTGTGAAATCAGGCAGATGCTAGCTTTCAGATACCTAGGTTTTGTATGCACAGTACTGCTGTCACCAAAACCTGGCACACGGCAACTGAGGCATACATATACGTACATCTGTATATATGTGTGTATATATATAAACACACACACACCCCCACACCTGCTGTGACTAGTAGACAGATTCCTCCTATTAGATGCTGATTCTTTGTCTTCAAAGGCAGAGAAAATTAATATCAGGTACTTACTAATTCTATATTTAGGTAGGAAAAAAACCCATTATTTTCTCCATGCAAATATTAGAAGCAGTTAGTATGTTTTATTTGAGAAATAGCTGCATTTCACAGGAAGGCAGACTCATTCTCACATGTATCATACCTAATTTGCATAGTAAGTAAAAGGTTTTAAGAAAACTGAAATGAATTTGGATGAAAAGAACCAAACAAATGGAAGTTAGTAATAGCCACTGAATTAGCAGAACTGTTAGTGGAATTCATTTTAGTACCGTTAGAACAATACCCCAAATTAAGAGAAATAGAAGAAAATCCTCTTAAATTGAATAGCACACAAAGGAATAAGCTTCCAGTACACTTAAATGTAAATTGCAATAGAAAGTTACCAGTTAAATGTGTAAATATAGCTCATAAAACAGAAGGACCTTTTCGACTAATACCTGTTAAGTGCTTTGCTTTTGCTCTGTGCTCTGAAATTCTCCGAAGGGCTGAGGTTTCATTCAAATCTGAAAGAACTCTAGCGACACAGGGCAGCAGAGACTGCAGCAGTGAAGTGGTTAAAGTTAAAATACCTTATAAAAGCCTAGTATGTTGGCATCAAACAGTTTCATCAGCATAAAAATACTGTGTAGGATGGACACCCCAACACCCTCCTTCTATTGTCATGGTCTACGTGTGTACGACTTAAACTACCATGGTGCCTGAATCACTTAAAATTTGGCATGTAAAAGTTATTTTAAGCATCATTTTAAGTGTACCAATGAGCACAACAGAGATGGGCTGTCAAAACAGAGTTAATACATGTTCTATTCAGAAATACTCTCTGGTTCATAGTACAAGGGTCACAGCAGCTGACAGGACAGGAAGGGAAACATTTTCACCAGTATTTACTACTCACAGGGAATATTGGTGCATTTTGAAAACACAGCACAGCCCCTCTCAGCTGTCATCCCCCAGCAAAGAGGAGTTAGCTTCAAAATCTGGACAAGGTCCAGGCAGCAGACCGTCGTTGCTGAACGACGAAGAGTCCCAAGGTCACAGGACCAGCCAGAAAGCCTGCAGAAAGATCAGCACTGGGAAATCTCTTCCTCCTTCCCCTTTAAAAAGTGCATCTACTTAGATCAAAACATGTTTTTAATTGATTTTCATGGTAGTATTTGCCGTCATATTGGCAACAGAGGTGACTGCTTATGCAGGATAGGCAATCAGTGAGTTGGCAAGCTGTTTCAGGCACCACCACCCACTAGAGCTTTACTGATGTCTCTCTCTAAAGACCAGTTGATCCATTAATTCAGAAGAAATTCTGCACTCTCAGGTGATGAACTTCAGGCTGGATTCAAGGCTGTTTCAGCAGAGGCTGCCAGTGCAGGGCTAGAGGAATTGAGAATATAGTTTCTTCTGGGTTCTCCAAAGGTCATGCTTTATTGATTTTGGTTTAATTCAAATTTCCCCTGACTATGTTTTGTAGGGAAAATGGATCTAATCTTGTTATTCTAAGGTGTTATTCTTTATAATAAGAAAGAAAACTCACCACCATGGTGTGGCTGCATAAATATGTCATGGTGGGGAGAAGAGAAACTGGGTCTCAGATGCAATTTTCTGTCCCATTGTTAAAGAAGATTGCCATTTATTGGCAGGATTAAAAACAACTGGCATTCATGGTGTTAGCAGGAATCTTCATTGCAGCAATCAGTGAAGGTTTTTCTCTTAACCCCCATGGGACCAAGGATCATTCCCATGGGACTGAAAGAGCCGTGCCACTGTGGATCAGCTAGCCTGGCTCATCTTTGCACTCTGGTGAGCAGGAGAAAATCCTTTTATTATGAAGCATAATTTCTTTAGTTGATCTAATGCGTGAAACAAAACCCCTCTCAGCTCTGCAAAATCACTGAGACTGGTGGGGTCTTTGGAAGCCCTGAATATCACATCAGATGTTGATATAGGTTTCTTCAGACAATTAGCAAAGCTTTAAGCAGCCACCTGAAAGAAGTAATGGCTTTTATTGGAGCTAACGCACTCATTTCTTCCACAAAGCTTCTTGTGAATAATTCTTGCTGGAAAAATTGCACATGATTTCTTTTCATTTATATTTTAATGCAATTTATTATACAACAGCGACCTCCATTCAGGGTTCAGAAGATCAGAGTACTTACAGTAATCTTCACAGCACTTTGTATCTCCAGCTACAGCTTACATTCACAGCATGAAAAGAGTAAGAAGTTAATGTACCAAATCAGAAAGTCTCTGTGTGGCAGTGTTAATCTCAGTGTTGAGTTATTATTTATTAGTAGTATTATCATAGTGTCTAGAGACCAGGGCCTCATTGTATTGGGCACTGCATAAAATACACAAATAATATATTTGCTCTCTAGCGCTCAGTTTAAGTGTGAGGATGATTTGAGGATGCGGACAAGAGGTACTACAGCTATCATTACTACCACAGCCAGAGGCAAAACTCTTTTCATGCTTATTGTGGATCCTGACACCAGAAATAAAATTACCTACTGACAGGCAATTAAAATTAAAACATTATTCTGAGTTCAGACCTCAAGGTGCAAGAAGATGGAAAGAGCCTCCCTGTCTGATTTCATGCCAGGCCAAGCACGGTTGCAGATGGTGTCTTGCTGCACTCTTGAGTACATTAGCCATCCATAAGAAGCTGAAGAGGTGTCAGGCATTTGAGTTTCTAAACCAGTCGATCATGGAGATGTCTGCAAGATGAAGCAGTGGGTGAAATGGTGAAGCAGTTACATATCCCATGAGTTGGAGTGCTGGAAGAGTGTGTGCCTGTGATGGTAGATCTGCACGTGGCTTAGCATGTTAGCTTTTGGCATAGCAGCTGGAAATGTGGGCATGTTTTCTGGCTCACACACTGGTAACCATTCCAGGATGCAATGACCTTTTTTTTTTTTGCTATCTCTAGTAAACAATGTTTGGCTCCTCTCTGTTGAATGCTGTATTCATATCACAACTCAATTCTAGCCAGTTTCCTCTGAGAATGAATCTGATGCAAACATTTCTCTGTGTGTCTAGGCACACTGCCCCACTAGATGATTTTGAACTGTCAGTTAATTGCACCAAATTCAAAATACACTAGGGGCTCTCAAGATAATTGAGTTTCACAGAGGACATCCAGGGACAAGGGGGTCACTTTCCAAATACTCACCAGTTCACCTTTTACAGCCTTGAATTCCCATCAACCATTCTTTACAGCCAGACGTGGCAGTCCACAGGCTATCGTCATGTGTGAGAAGGACTAGGTGAAGAAACTGAAGGAAATGTATAGGTGTGAGAGGAGACACAACCCCCCCCCCCCAAACAAAAACCACAAAAATCAGAACAGCTATAAATGCCAGTTCTGTAAGAAATCGCTTCCACTGTTTGGGGAGAAAGTGGTCAAGTAATGCATTAAAGTTGAATTGCAAAGCTAAGAGCAGACACCCTCTTGGAGTGCTCATGTAGCTGAACAGCATGAACTCAGTCACTGAGTGGCTGCAGATAACTACAAATGCACAGCTGCCCACGTGAACTGTGAAACACCAACACAACTCTGATTTTCCAGGTAGGTTCAGAGCGTGGCCTGAAATTCATTGGTGTAAAACTCAATTCCCTTTTCATCAAGGGATTGGGTTCTCAGTCACTCAAGCAGCAAAACTCAGCCTGTTGCAGCTAAGCATTTGTAAGTATTTAGTTTAAATTCTTCTTTGGATACTCAGTCCCCCGCCGCAGGCAGTGGGAACTGCTGCTTTTGCCCTGAAAAGGCCAGCTGTAGGATAATCTGCTTTGCGTGGCCTGTGCTGTGTGGGGAGCAGGTGCTGCAGGAGGCTGCTATGGTACCAGGAGACTCTTGGATCTGGTTGACACAGTAAAGCAAAGACATGGGACTAATAATAATACTTGGCACTTTTACAGTCCTAGCTGCTCAAAGCATTTTGTCAGTATTAACCGATTACCCCTCAAACTATCCCTGTGGAAAAGGGACTATCTCAGTTTTATGGGTAGGTAAACTGAGGTGCAGAGCTTGGCCAGGACACTGGCAGCCACTGATTTACAGCTACAAGCACACCGCTGGGCTAGGAAGCCTCCACAAATGAAGGGCTCTGCAGAGCAGCCAAGGAGTAAGCCACGGCAATGGGCTCTGCACTTCCCAGCCTTTGCTGCAGCAGCATTAGTAGTATACTGCTACATCATTTCAGCCACAGGTCATAAGCCAAAAACCTTAGCAGAGTAAAGATGTGGAGGTTTGAAGCAGAAGCAGGACTCTGCCTGCTCCTCAAGATGCACAGGTGGCACTCTCAAAGACTTTGTTGGCAGGACTGTTGGCCAAGAAGAGCGAACCACTCGCGTTTCCACCGTGAGCCCAACCCCTGCGGCAGGGCTGGGTGTGCCACGTCCCAGCACTGGGAGCAAGGCACTGAGTAAAGCAAAGCAGAGAAGACAGTTGAAGCCGATGGCTCATCCTCCACTGCCTACCTGCCGGGCTGCATGCTCTCCCCGGCTGGAATGAGCCAACTGGCTCTTGAGGTTGGAAAATTAAGACACGAAGGGGCCTGACTCACAGTGCCATTTTACCCACAACAAGCCGTACAGAAACAACCAGCTTATCCTCCCAGATGTGTAAAACAAAGTCCAAAGTGGTGCACAGCTACCGACGGTAATACACAACTCACCAGCCGCGGGACGTGGCTGCCGGTCCTGCTTAGCTACACTTGAAAGATCCTACTGGTGTCTGCCTGCCTCATTAGGCACTTAAATATCTTTGGGATTCGAGTCCTGAGCCTTTTGTGCCTCACGGTCCCCCGCTGCTAATGGACGTCATCAACTATCCTGAAAGGGCACAGGAAAACATATATATTTATTAAAGATTGTGAGGCTCAAACAGGGGGTTAATGGGAACCGCTTAGGCAAATAGTGTAGCCAGCTAATAAGTGAAAGAGAATAATAATTTATGGGCTGAGAAGAGGAAAGGAACACAGGTCCTGGTCTGCCAGGTAATTCTGTTTCCCCTGCTGCCATACAAAGCCGGCACGGCTGACAAGGAGCAGTCTGTAAACTTGAAACAAAGCGTGTTTCTGCAGCTGAATGGAGTCAAGCACAGCTCTATATTAGCAAATTAGAAAAAGAGATTTCACAACTTTATAGCTTCGGGCTGGTTTCCCCTCAGGGAGTGAGAACAGGCCGGTCTCACCACCTCCTGCCACTGCCCCGGCTCTCGTCCGTCCCAGCCGTTCATCAAACAGCGCAGCTCCAGGACGTGAAACCGAGCAGGGTCAGCGCTCGGGCCCTTTTGCTCCTTGGAAAGAGATTAAGACAACATCAGAACAATTAAAATGTCCTTTTTTGATACAAATCCGACTTTGAGCTTAAAAAGGCATTTGTTTTTTCTTCTCCAACCAAACTGTTTAAATCTCAGGCATTACATCGATTAAATCATAAACCTTGATAAGGACAAAAACAACGTGATGCACAAAAACCCAGGAGCTTCTCGCTCCTTCCTGGCTTTGACACGTGGGAGACCGGCAGCAGGGTTCAGCCGTGCAGCAAAGGGCCCTTTGGGCTGCAGGGAGGAATCCCGGCTGTAGCTGTGAGTTGTTTTAATTGACATACAGCCGTGATGCAACCCAGACCACCCTCATGCCAACCTCACGAAAAAGAAAACAAAAAATCCAACTGTCTCTACTTCCTGAGCTCAGGAAAGCAAAGAAACGGGGCTCCGTATCCCCACCACAGGCATGGTGATGCGCGTTTGGCTACGCAGAGGGCACGCAGCCCGACGCAGGGAGCCCGACAGCAGCGCGCAGCCCGGCACAGGCAGCACGAGCCCTTGTTAGGCAAATGGCTGCCTCAGGCAGAGCGAGGATGAAAGCCAAGTCCCAGACCTGCCGCCTAACGGGAAATGGATCAAGACACGTATAAAACAGCATATTTGTTCTGCGCAGTGCTACAAAACCATCAAGTGAGTGGGGAGAGAGCGAAGAAAACAGCTGTGATTAACTACAGCTCTACTGGTTTCAGCCTGGCTGCGTTAATAAGGCGCCTTTCCCCGGTTTTGTGCAGGATTGTACACAGGAGGCCTCTTGACCAGCCAGAGTCTTAAGTTCTCAGTAACTCCCGGAGCTGCCAACCAGTACTTGTGTTTTAGCTTGCCCAGGAGAGACCCTTATTGGTATTTAAAAAACCTCACTCTCTTCCAGACTCTTTCCATTTTTTTTTTTTTTAAAATAATTGCTATACGTACAGCAGGGAATAGAAGGTGAAACAGGCATTAATTTGG
>JAVJGI010000037.1:9100696-9135288 GCA_035590275.1 Ibycter americanus
GCATTAAGCACCAACACCTGAGCTCAGCCTGAATAGATGGCTGGGCAGATGTGCCAGGGCCAAGCTGTCCCCCCGGGAGCACGTGCCACCTGCCCTTCAGCGCGGGCAGGCAGCCGGGGAGGAGGCAGAGGCGGCGCAGCAGCCGGCCGCTCGCCCTCGCACCGTCCCCTGTCCCTGCCTGCCCGGCAGCCGGGTGCCAGCACGGAGCGGGGCCCCTCCTGGGACCACCCTGCACATCTGCGGCGCCTCGACCGCGGCGCGGGGCCATCAGGGCAGGACCACGCGGCGAGTGCCAGCCTCTCGCCAGGTGCTCGCTCCTGCTCCCAGATGGGTGTAAATCAGGGGTTACCCTGCTGCCGGCAGGGGAATAGCTCCTGATTTACAACATCCTACACAAGAGGAGAACTTGACCTTACACTTCAACATCAGTGCAGCTTCCTTTGTTGAAAGCTTCTTAAGACAGACATGTAATCAATCCTGGAGAGCCACCGAGCAGCAGGGCTCGGGTTCTGCATAAGTCAGGGCTAGGCTTGCCGGGGAAATTGCCTGACCCAGGCTCCCACGACATCTATTCCTAGGCGCTCCCTGCATGCTTTCTGAGAGGAATGAGGGTGTTTTTCTGTTTTGCCTTTGTCAAAAATGGGCTGCTTTAGATTAATAACATCCACAAAGAGAATTGTTCCGTAATAAGTCTGACTTACCTATGCTACTAACCTTTCAGACAGACAGGCTTTTAGTGAGCTCAGGTCTTTGGAAATTCTGGCCGTTATAGGCATTTGATGTTATTTTAGAATCCAAGAGGAAAAAGCTTACTGCCTTGCCTCTGTTTTCATGGCCATAATTATGAGGGCAGTCTGGTGACGTAACTTGTTTGGGAAAGAAATGATAGCTTTCAACAGCAAGTGCTGTCAGACACTTTGTTCCCTGTAACTATTTTAGAAATCCAAATTCATTTTGCACTTCCACAGCACCAGATGCTGCTGTTATTTATGCTTGTGTAAATCCCATGCTACACCAGTGCCTTCAGGAGACCTATTCCGCGTTTACACTGCTTGCAAGACAGAAGAATGTGGCCCATGGTGTAAGACTGCGTACACCCTGCGGTGTGATCTGCTATTCCAGTAAATACAATGGGAGAACCGTGCAGATGTATTTAGTCTTCCTCACCAGCTGTAACTATTCACCTTAGTGATACGGACCATGACAGTGAAGGCTGGATCAGACTTCAGGCATTTTCACACTTTAAACAGAGAGAAGGAAAGGGGAAGGCAAGGTATAGACAAAGGTATTTTTTGCAAAACCAAACAGACAATTTACGGTGATAGAGGCATTACCTGTTACAGCCTGACACCCACCAGCACTGCAGTAGTTGAGATGTTACCCTGCAGCCATCACACCTTCGCCCTGCACATCCCTGCGCCCAGCGCTCCCGCCGAGCTGGTGCGGAACCAGGGAGCAGCAGCCGCCCAGCTCTCGGCTGCCACCCAGGCGGGGCGCTGGCCATCGCAGTTACCTGCCAGCCCCCCAGAAGACATGTTTAAGAATCAGCAGTTACAAGTACGATCAGAGACAGCAAGATAATAATAATAATGATAATGATAATACTTACTCCTGTTCTTCTTCCAAGCTTGATACAGTCTGACTCCTCACAGCACCTCTGTGGCAGGGAAGGATTGTCGTTCCCCCTTGAGAAGTGAGGAACAGGGATGTGGAGGCATGAAAAGCTCTACCAGCTCAAAAGCTAAACAAAAAAAGAGTGAAAACAAGAGGGTACACAATGGGGATACAAGATAAACTGTTTTCCATAAATTCTGTGGGAAACAGTTGACTTTTGGAGATGTCCCTCCTGCAGTGTTGGTGACCCAAATCCTGCAGAACTGTAAAGCTGAAAGGTGCATTGACACAAACAAAATGAAGAATGAAAAGAGGGTATTTTTGTTACTTTTATGGGTATCCTAATGACGAGCGTTTGGCCTTCTCTGCCATCTGTGACTGCTGTGCTGCTGGCCCGCCGGGGCTTGGGCGCCGCTGGCTCCCGGACCTGCGGTCAGACCTGCTGCTCCATAAAGCAGCGGAGCCCCGGCCGCAGCCAGCGCTGCTCCCTGGCAGGACACCGCTCACGACAGAAAAGCTGCTGAAACGGTGCCAGTTTTCACAGCCAAACAAACTCACCTTTGTCCTCGCCACAGACACACTCGCAGGCGTTTCTCCCCCTCGCTGCTGTCTGGAGGCCAGGCGGCATTTCTGTCTCATTCAGACACTTGCCGAGTTTTACAGTCTGTTTTGGGCGATTGTTTGGTGGGGCTGGTTTCCTTTGCTGGAAAAACTGGCTTCTTTCCTCCTCACCCTGGTTTCACACAAGTACATGCCATTCTCGAGGTGATGCCAGTCACGGGTCGTTCCCCTCAGAGCCTCCTGTGCCGTGAGGACCTGCCTTTGCCACGGGCAAGTCACACGGAGCTCTGAGAGGGGCTGGGGTGGTTGTGCTTGGGAGAGGTCTCCTGCCCACCTGAGCACCGGCAGCAGAGCTCCTACCCGACTGCTTTAAACCCTTGACTGTCCCCTCTCTTTTTTGACTTCAGGAGCTGTTTTCTGCCCTCCAGCTCCAGAGAACAGGCTTCTCAACGGGGATGACCTTGTTAAACCCCTCCCTCCAGCGTGGACTGCTTTGAGGGACATCCCGGCCAGGAGATTCCTCAGGCTTGCCGTGCCCACAGCGTGCCTGGGACAGGCGTCAGCGCCAACACGTCTTCTCCACCAGCCATAGGAAGCTGGGGCAGTGTCTGGTTCTTTAAACGAGGCAATTATAGCTACAGATTCTATTTGTGCATTTATTTGAGATTGCTAAATTTTTCCTGTTCCTTCCTACCCCTTCCCCCAGCCTCGCCTCCCCCAGGGAAGGCACCAGCTCTCCCGTCAGATGATTTCGTGTCGGAGGAGGGACATGCCATACTTGCCACTGCCCTCCTGGGCACCGCTCAATGAGCAAGGTGGGACTGTGCCATGGCCCCCCAGCCCCCCTCACCGCCTCATGCTGGGCATCGCTTTATTTTCTGATGGGCCAACTGATACAGGCATTTAGAAACAAAAACCAACATGCTATGCAAAAAAAACCCCTGACAGAGATTAAATTCACATTCTCCTATAATTACACTGGAAAAGGAGAGTGAGCCTAAGAAATCCCATCTTAAAATAAAATTAAAGCCTGCTTCCATTCTTCATCTAGCCCATTTCTCCTACTAACAGCACACAGGCATTTGTACATGTTATTAGATCGACATTGTAGCATCCTGGACAAATCAAATTAATTCAAATATCTGCAGGTACGAAATGTTGTAGCTGAGAAATGAGCACATAAAGTATATGCAATTTTCCCCTGGCAGTTTATTATGGTATGAAGAAAAAAACATTCTGTGCTTGAAGCTGACGTTATATTACAAATGTATTGCGAAGTATGATGTGACTATTAAAATATGATTACACAAAGTATGAACATTTTAAGAAGTTTACAGTACAGTGAATCTTTTATAAACAGACTCTTAAATATACATAGGACAATAGTAGCTGACAGGAAAACATCAAAAATTAACTATTAATGTTTATAGACTTTTCCCCTGAAAAAAGTCTCACATTAAAACAGAAATTATGAAAAGCCTTAAAACCAGGAACAAATCACCTGTACACTACAAATATACATGGCAGAGGTGCGCAAACCAGAGCTACCTGTCGGCTGAAGGGGTCGGTCGCCAGGGGGGCTTGGCAATGCCCGCCCAGCGCCAGCCCTCCGGGTCACCCACCGCGGCAGCGCCGTGCCCAGCCGGCTGTGCCCCGGCACGCACACGCCAGGCAGCGGCTGGGACACCACAGGCACACACTCACCGCAGGACAACGGACAGGACGGCGCGTTGTCAGTGTCGAATCGACCTACTGGAGTGTATCAAGTTGAGAATGTGCCCAGGATCTTGCAAATGGATCTCTGCAAGCAGATCCCTGAATGCACCGGGAGCCCGGATGGGACCTACATACCGGAATTGGGCTGCAAGACTGAGCTACGAGGGAATCAGCAGCTCCTTTTATGGATTTCATTTTTTTTTTAAATGCAACTTTTCAATCTGTCCTCTTGGTATGGGAGAACAGATGCCACATTTGATTTCTGCTTAGTCTGGTTGCAACGACACCCCTAGTTCATGTGTTAAGTTATGTCAAAAACATAAGTATTTTATGCTGTAATACACAGTATTACTGAAACTAACAATATTATTTGCATATTTATAACAAGGTATAATGAAATCCCTATAATAAAACCAAAAGTTATGCTATAGATTTATTTACAAACAGTCCAGCAAAGAAGTATAAATACTTCTACATTTAAGGTTTAGGAAAACATAATTTACAAAATATTCAAATATATACAGTCATCTGAAAAACTGCCAATATTAAACTTTGATGCAGGCAAAGAATTGGCTGAGTCTACTCATTCCGTATTGAAAGAGGCGGCGGCTTTCACGGGTTGTCTGTTACGTTCAAAAGCCATACGTATGTTATTTACAACGAGACTGTTTCTCTCCCGGCTAAACGTGTCCGGAGCTTTGAGCGTGCTGTCCCAAAATGTCGTCTATCATTGTCAGATTGTTCAACCACTCTTCGTCGTTGCTGCTGCTGTTCTTCATGAGGGAGTCGAGGAAATCAGTGTCACTGCAGTTCGCGGGCATGATGGAGTTGCTGTGCTGGGACACAAAGTCATACTGCGGCAGCTCGGCAGCGGCGCTCATCCTGCTGAAGGCGTCGGGCGGCTGGCCTGTGGAAGGGTAGCTCGGCGGGCCAAGGCCCGAGGCAGGATTGAGCTGGTTAAAACTGGATACTCCTTGTGGCACTGATTTCATAACATTCATAGCTGGCAACGGTCCTCTGGTTAAATTGTGTCTCAAGTTCTGATTACTCATTGAGCTCAAGCCCTGGCCAGCCTGGCCCATGCTCAGTTTTTGCATCTGTCTGACCTGGACGCCGGGAGCGATCTGGTTAGGGGGCACTACAGCCTGCTGGGAGAACTGCTGACCCGGTGCGCTCGCTCTCACGTTCTGTTTGGAGAAGAGAGTGTTACTGGAGAACTGCTGCATGCTGGTATCCATTTGGCTTTGATTTGGCATTCTTGGCACAGTGGTCGGCGTCCACATCTGGGCAGATGAGTTGGGGTAGACGTTAGGGATTCTTGGCATGCTCGGCTGCCTCAAGTGTTGCTGAGTTGCAGAGTGATTTGCTAAGGAACCAGAACTGAAGCCTGCCATCGGCATTCCTGGACGCACAGCAGAGTGGCTGTGTACTGTTTGGCACCCCGAGTTCATGCCCAGTGAGTTCTGGCTTGGCCGCAGTGGGATGTTAAAGTCAGAATTAGGCGGAAAAATCCCCTGCTGCTTGCCAGGGTTGTGTGGAATCATCACCATCGTCCCGCTGCTCTGGCTGGCGGTGGCTGGGGCCATGCCAGAGCCCAAGGTGCTCTGGAGCATGGCTGGGTTAGACGGCAGCATGCGGTGGTTGGGCGGAGGAGCCGGCATCACCTGGCTGCAGTCAGCGGGAATGGGCTGCTGCACGGCTGCGTACAGAGAGACACGTTAGCTGGTGAGCGCATGTTCACCCCGGAAACACGGCAGAGCCCTAAAAGGCTGCTGCTCCATCTTTCTCTTTAGTTACATGGGCCTCTCCCCTGTGTCCGTTGTAACAGAGTTATTACTGGAGCGATAAGGAAATGGGTGAATCCCAGGGTATGTGATGAAATATGAAAAGCTTTTATTTCAGGGCAGAGAATCATTTAGCGCCCTGTATTTAATTAGACCCCAGGCCCTGGCTCCTCGAGGCTTTTCATAACACACCGTTTCCCTCCTTACCTTGAAACTGATTTATCTGCTGAGCTGCAAACAAACTCCTCTGCTCAGATGTTACTCCCAGCATGTTTTGTCTCTGCTTTTCCTGGAAAACAAGGGGCATAATAGTAAAGTTGCAGTCTCTTGACAAGCAAGAATAGCACCATACACTTGAAGTGTGGCCACTGTCATCATTAACAACCTCTCCTGTACACACACACACACCTCTGACGAGACTCAGCCCAGACAGTTCATTTCAGACTGGATCTTAATTGCTCACATGCCCCTTCTTGCAAAGGTGTCCTGACAACAGTCCAGTGCTGGGAAGCGCAGCCTTCAGCAGACACTGTGCCGGCAGCCCAAGGCCCAAGGGGAGCTGGACAAACATGGAGACCCTCCTGTTCACCAGCTTATGCGTCAAGTGCAGCACAGCCGGAGGCTGCAGGAATCCTGGCGTCTCCCCAGCGCCTTTTGTGCTCACTATTTGGATGTGTTCTCTGAAGTACCAGGTCCGGGAACAAAAGGCGCCCAAAAGTCTATCGATGAACCGAAGCTGTGGCAGCATTGCAGGGACACACTGACAAACAGGAGGCTGCTGGTGGCCGTGACCCTGTCTGGAGGATGGCTCTGCTCCTGTGTACCATCACTTTTTGCACTGGTTGACACTTCCAACCCGAACATAGCAGTAAGCCACTGGAAGCCAGGCATCCTTAGCAGGGCTCCCTGTGCAAGGCATTGCTGACTTTCTCCAAGCGACTTGATTTGCATCTCCCACCATTTCACCCCAGAACCTCCCACCACACTCGCATCCCTGCTGTGGACAACAGCTGTGACCTGGGGAACTCCCCATGGATGGTGGATGCTGAGGCCTGGCTTCCATTGTGTTGGAGCAGCACAGTTAAGCTTGAAGCTAACTGATGACAAGGAGGTAGAGTCAGTTTTGAAAGGGAGTTTGATCAATGAGCAGGACAGTACTTTGTTGAGGGTTTTACTGAGCTACTTCTCATCTCATTTTCCATCCCAGGAAATGAGCCTCCTTGACCCAAATCCAGCAGCACGCTCAGAAAATCAGAGGCACATGTTCAGTGCTGCCTCACCCAACTCATATCTGTGGGATCGCCCCATCCCTGCTCCTTCACGCAGCATGTTACAAACCTCATACAGTGACTTCTGTTGCTAGAGACCAGCCAAGTCCAGGACAAACTGGAGTCTAACATCTGCTCTGGTGAATCCCAGGGAACCAGAGAGAAAGGCAAGCATGGAGAACATCTCTCCTGGGGCTGACTCACTCTCCAAGCCTCCCTTCTCTGCATCTTCCCTCCCAACTCTGTGGCTGACCAAGGATGACAGCAACAATACGGAGGTGACTGAATCCTTCCCTTGCACATGAGTAGGCAGATCTGTACTCGGACTTGCTGAGCAGCACTTGGCCTTGGCCTCTCCTGGGCATGACATCCTGGACTCACCACAGCCCTAGTCTGACTCAACCCAGCAATTCCAGCATCACTCCTTAGTGTTTGCTGACTGGTGATTTCCCCATTCCAGTTAGTCCTGTCCTTCCCAGTGAGGTGGACAGCACAGCAACCCACAGAAGCACTCAGCATCGTACCTGCATCAGCTGTCGTTTCATTATTTGCTGCTTCAGTAAATGGTTCCTCATTGTGTACCCATTCACCGTGGCTGGTGCCGTCACAGAGCCTCCGCTTGGGATGGAGCCCGGCTCCTGAAGTCTGGCAACAATTCCAGGATTTTGATCCTGCCAAGAAAGATGGAAAAAGAAAATTAATCTCATCAGGGAGATAACAACAGAAACCCTTATCCTCTCTGCTGATGCCCTCTCTCCAGTCTTTGGCTGTTCCAAGGCCAAAACACCTTGTGGATTCACATGGACCCACATGTCACGGTGAGGACAGTGAGGGGCAGGGGATTGCTCTGATTTCTGAGTATCGGCACAAGAAGTGAGAGAAACAAAAGGTTAATCTAAAATTCTTTGTGACTAGCCCAAGGCTACAGGACTGATTCACTACCATTACTGGAATCACATGGCTGCCTCGCTGGCAGAAGGGATGTGAGTAAAGCATCACATTTCCCACCAGTTCCCCAACTGTTACACTGAAAGACATAAGGAAAGAAAAGTTGCATCAGGGTAGGATTTGGCAACTGAATGTAAAGGAGAAGCCTACAGGAAAGGAAAACAGCAAACTAAAGGCAGAGGAGGGGAAAAGGTGCCATCAAACCAGGGACCCAGAAAGATGAGGAAGATGTGGTCGTGGGACCGAAGTGGTTCTTGTGGGTTCCATGATCAGACAAACGAGGAGAACTAATTGTGAAAGGAGAGGAGAACATGCAAAAATGCAGGGTCAGGTCATGGCCGGGCACAAATCAGTAATGCAGTGGGCCTGATTCCTGGCCGGTGTAAACTGGCCTTGCTGTAAGTCCTCAAGGAAAGATCCGAGTTGAGCTTCACCAGCTGAGCACTTGCCTCCAAAGAAAGGGCATTGTGTGGAGAAGAGGGGAAAAAAAAAATCACAAGAACACGATGAAGACACAGCCCAAAAGGGAAAAAGAATTTCAAAAATACTGAAGTCTAAACATATTAGGAATTGGCAGGTGGTCAGGGAAATACAAGAGGAAAACAAGGGAAGAAGTCAGGGCCTCGCTGAGGACAAGATTCTGTAAGTGCTGTACCCAGGAACAGCAGTACCAGTGTATTCCCCATTCTCCATTTTCACATCCAGCTTCTACATTATTTATGATGTTTTGTTATTATTGGCAGGGAGAAGTATGTATATTATATCCAGCATCCTTAACTGGGCCATGCTTCCTTTGTTTTCAGAATGGAAGCCCACATCCTTTGTTTGAGAATCAATGTTATCAGGAGATAAGCAAGAAGAAAATGGTTGTTCCCTTTTGACATCTGACAATTAGAAGCATGCTCAGATGGGGAAAACAGGATACGAGCCATGTTTCAGAGTGGCCAGAAGAAAGCTTTGGAAGGCATTTGTCACCAGGCAAGCTTCTTGGGCCTGGGGCCCCTTTCCACAGCAGTTTCACCATGAGGAATCACCCAACTCCTTCCAAGATATGCTTTGTAAGAGCAATTACCAAGAAGGTCACTGAAATTAGTCATTTTTATGGTGCCTCCTTTTGTTGTAGCACTTCGGTCTATTATGCAAAACCACAATTGATGAAATGTAAATGCCTGCTAGATAATTTACTAAAAGACACAAACCTGCAGCTCATCACTGCTCTCATTATCATTCCTATTCATGGGCAGTCTCGTAAGACTAGACTTTATTACTGGTGCTTTGCTTACAATTCTGCTGGACACCTCTCCTCCTCCCCCTTCCCTCCTACCCATTTTACTCCACCTCTCCCACAGAAAAAGAGGGAGGGGAGGAAAAAAGTAAGTATGATTTACTACAGATGTAAATATGGAAGTTCATGTAAAGCTAGCACTCTGCTTTCATGTCAGACAGGATTCTGCGGCCATAGTTAAGCTTTGAATAATGCAAATTGCCTCTAGGGGAATATTTGAAAGTGGAAGGATTCAGTTTGTTTACCCTGCACATGAAAGACACTGAAATGTTCATACCACCAAAATCCCTGCCATCTATCCAATTTCCTCCAAACTCGTCTTGTTGCGTGCAGAGGGTCTGTGCTTACTGAAGCAAATGAGTTTAGTGCAAGGACAATCATTCTGATGTCTTGCTCAGGGCTATTGTATTAACAAGTCATAACATTAAAGTCTCTTTTCCTAATCATGTCCACCTCATTCTAATTTCTCCTAAACATCATCAAGAAAATAATGTTGATTTTTCCATATTATTAATGGTAAAGAAGTGTAAATCACATTACCAATTGCGGCTCTTTGCTGTGGCAGTACAACAGCTTAATTATATGGGATTTTCTGCAGGCACCCTATAGCAGTAATGACAATCAGCAAAGATCATTTGCAAATAGACAGAATGGGTTGCTGAGTTTTTCAGAGCGAAGTTGTATAACACTTAATTAGCCACTAAAGAAACAATCTATAGATATAAATTTTGCTTTTGGGGAAATTAGGACAAAACAGCATAGACGGGAAGATAAGGAATGAATTCAAAATCTTGCCTTCTACAGTTCACAGTTAGGTTATAGCCAAAAAAAAAAAAAAAAAAAGAGAGAAAAAGTTCTCTCTTTTCACCACTAGTGGGAACTACTGTATTCCCTTACAATAAAAAATAACCTCTTAAACGTCATGACTAAGAATAGCTCTGGTGTAGTCTAAAGGACACTGCTATCTGTACCAAAGGTTAATGAACTTTAAACATTTTTCCTTTTCATCACTCCCCAAGAAAAATCACTTTTCTTCCCATAGTAGGGCCAAGCCAAACAAGCCATAATCTTAACTTGTCTATAGTTTGGACTATCCCATTTTAAAATCCAGGAAGACAGCAAAGAGAGAAGGATTCTAGTGTCGAAGTTGGGAACGATGGAAGCGGGTGTTCACACCCAAAGGGCCGTGTGGCTGAGCCAGCTGTAAGCCCACTGGAGGGTACAGATGGCTACGGCAGATTCTTACTCTTCAGCTTTAAAAAAACATGTTTGCATCTAAGTATCAGGGGGGTTTTGCCATTTTTTCCCTCCAAAACCTCATGCTAAAACATCAAATGGGCAGAATCCCTAACCCAACGGCACGCCACGCAGACCTGGAACTGGAGAGCATGTGTTTCTGTTGCTAGGCAAACTGTCGCACAGCAGGTCCGGAGCTCCGGCAGCTCTCCCTGGGCTTTCCAATGTGGCAACTTCTGTTCAAAAAGGCACTGGGGGTTAACTTGAGCGTTTTGACTTAGCATCTCATGCACTAGTTTCAAGAGCAAGGAGAAAAGAATCAGGTTCCAGGTTTGCAGGAATTTATACTGCTTGTGTCAGTATTCCACCCCTGACTGTAACTGTGAAAGCTGTTGCACAGCCCAGTGAAACCAGTCCCTCCCAGCCGGTGCACAATGGTGAGCTGTACAGGCTGGGCAAACGCATCTGCATATTACTGTGCCTAGCTGTGGTGAGCGTGGGTCTGGTCCAACAAAACATTTGGGCAACCACTTAATGGAAAGTGTACGAACAGCCCTTCTGGGAGCTACCATGTATATTTATGAATCTACATCCTTCTAACAAATCCACTGACGAGCTCGACCTGCCCAGCCCCATCATCTGATTACATACAAGATGCACAACTGCAGTAAATAAGTGCAGAGATGAATTGTTCTGTGTGAACACCGTTGATAAACTCCAGTCCTCAACACTTAGTTATATATCCAGTAATCACTGTGGCTTCACTTAAGTGAGAATGAAGAAATTTATGGCCCCTAATTCCTCTGAATCCTCATTAACAAACAGTCCAAAAAGAATTTAAAAGCAAGACTTTCTGAGGATCTGAGCTAGAGCTTTAATTGCTCTTTGGCAAATATGTAAAAATTCCTCTAATCTTTAATAAAGAGCATTCATTGTTTTTTAGGACTATGTGAAAACACTAAACTCATTTATCATTATTAAACTTTCCCATCTGCTCTTACGGTGTAACTCCAAAGAATATAACAAAGAAATGTACATGTTAAATTGTATTGACTTAAGCCCAGAGCTATTGGAGACATACAATTTATTTCAGTGAGGGCATGAAGGGGACTGCAGGCTGCTAGACAGAGTCATTTGTCCAATGCTGAAAAGACAGTTATCTGCACCAAAATGGCTCTTGGAAAGGCACATTTGCTTTATAAGAAATAAGCTGCCAGGTGAGACCATTCAGCATTATGTTACAGACCCAGACAATAAAACTAAGCCATGAATTTCAATAGTTAACAGATGGACTAATTAGAGACTGAATTCTTTGTGGTTCTAGCAGATAACCAGGTCACAGCAAGGTTACTGAGAGAGAGACAGGCAGCTTTGCAAATTTCGGTAGATATTTGCAGAGTCGGGGAAGAACTGCACTTCCTAACTGAAAGCGTTAGCAGCAGTGGAAGAACGGAAACGTGTCTAATTAAAAATGCATATAGTACCTGCATTTAAAAAGTTTATTCCATTTCAAAAGACACTGCTGATTTCAGAAATACTCCCTCCACTTTCAATGGGGCATCCAGCTGAATCCTTTAATTATAGAGCTTAAAACAGAAGGGCTGTTGAGACGAGCCACAGCACCCCAGCAAAAAGGAGAGGACCAAAGGAAAGGGGTCACCCAGGGTAGATGTTCGCTGTAAATACAAAAAAGGGACAAACTGCTTTTTCCACCATTTGTTTTTTGTAACCAAAGATAACTTGAAGAATTAACCAAGACATCACACAGTAAAAAAATCAACCAAACAAAAAACCCAAACCCAAAAAACCCACACCAAACCAGAAAGGGACACCATGGCTACAGGACCGGAGAGGAGCCTGTGCCACCGACCGGCTCCGAGGCCATGGCTGCTCAGCCGGGTACCCTAGGGGCATCCGTATCCACAGCAGGGACAGCTATTCTCTAGGGGTGGGGTGAAGTTTCATGAACCAAGTTTTGTTCTGTATTTTAAGAACATCTGTAATGTATGGGGAGTTCTGCTGAGGAAATGCAAATACTGGTTTCAAGCTAATGCCTCTGCATTTCCCTGGGCTCCCGCCTGCCAGTGCATCGTCTCCTGTCTCGTAGGTGCGCTGCGTGTCCTTGGTGGGGCTTTCACACCTGGGCAGCGCTTCGCTCTGAAGTCCAAGACTAAGACTCCTAGGCACAACGACTCTACAAATACTACAAACTAAGCAATCAAAACACTAATAGTATTAAAGTGGCCTCACACATAGAATTTCATGGTTGTAAGAGTGTCATGTTTAAGTCTACGGAGAAGCCACATATAAGACTCCCAGTGTCTAGTAACCTTGTGTGGCCCCATAGAAAACCTTGATGCCACCTTTACAAAAGAGGATCATTGCCTCCACAGCTGTTAATCCAAGTAGATACTAAGATGAGGAATCTGCTTGGCCAATGCATACAAACAAAGCAAACAAAATCCAGGGTCATGGTTTGGCAGAATGACTGTGTCAGCCCACACAACAGTGTGATGTCTGTGAGATGCCATGACCATTTCCTTCATGCAGAAGTCAGGGGTTAGATATGCTTCTTGCCTCTGCTTCTCGCCTTTAACAGAACTCTCCATTTGCTCTTTGGAAGCTTTCTGTCTTTTTTATCTCCTCTATTCCACTCCCAGTTCAGAGATGCTCTTCAAGATGAAACAGCCTCTCAGTTCAGAAACGCTCCAAAGCTTTTGTTTGTTTGCATGTTTGTTTTAACACAATGTATGAACATTGATAAAACAAACCGTGCAGCTCAGTTGATCTTGTTTTTACCCATCTTTCACCCACTTATGTGATATATGAGCATGTGAAATAATACCAGACTCAAGTTTCTAAGCTTATCTTGGGGGCTGTCAGTCAGGAAAAGGCTTTGTTTGAAGACTGTTAGTGATCCATAGGTATATGGTTTTGTTTAAAAAAAAAAAAAAAGTTCTTTTAAGTTTTTCTTCCTTTTCATATGGCATGAGCATGTACAGCTTCCTTCAAAGGTAGTCCTCCTTCTTTGCTAGGAGTAATGACGGGATCACCACTCCTGGCTAGCAATTGTATCAGAATCTCCTCCCTTCAAGCAAAGCAGATGAAACACTAATTTCCCTATAGCTGCTCTTGCACTGCATGCTGTTCAAAACAAAATCCTATCAAAGTATCCAAAGTGCTTTTAAAAATGCACTCAGAATTTTAATAAGATGGAAAGTGAGTCCACTTCCCCTCTTAAAAAAAATATAATTAATTAGTTAAAGCTTTTGAGCAAAGACTCTACCAATATTTTCAGAGCTGGTTTCATCCATCAAAACATGCCATTGAAGAGCAGCAGCAATCAGAGCAACAGAAAGACAGAAAATCCAGAGTGAACTACTGCAACAGTGATTTTTCTCTTAGATGGAAATACGTCCTTTAGCAGGCAAGTTGAAATCAAGGTGTCATGCTGTTACCAGTACCATGTTGTTAGAAAGAACATGGGCAACAGCTTTGGGAGCAGCCAAGAGCCTGAGGCACAATGTGGATTGGAGAGGTGGTGTATCACAGACACACACAACTCTCCCAGAGACTGCAGTGCTTGTAAGGAGGCACGGTCAAGACTCCAGCAACAGCAGCTCCGCTGCAAATGCATCCTTTGGCCTAGATGACCTCCCAGGCCATGGGTGAAGGCAGCCCAGAGAACAGCTTTGCTCCACCATCCTGATTGAAAGGCAAAGCTATTGGGGTAACTGGAGACCCACGGAGGCTCTGCCAGACCCCTGATGGCAATGGGACTTGGGTACCTGCAGTGTTAACACACTTTTCTTCCACCCGAGAGCAATGCTTTAGGGCTGGACTCATTCCCACCAGTCTTTGACCCACCATACTTTAACATAAACTGCATCTGTTATTGTTTTTATGTGTATACACCCCAAGACGCAGAGATAGGTGTTTTGTACCTGTCTACATAACATATAGTCAAGATCCAAAATTGAATTCTCTGTGAAGAACAAAATATTTATATTTGGCTTGTACAGCTATCATGATTCTCCAACCCGTGACACCATGCTCTCACTCCCATGGAGGGCAGCTTGCCTATAAATTCAATGAGATAATCTAAAACTGTATTTATCTCACCCAATTTCGGCTGGTAGTCCTTCTGCCTGTCTCTACAAGGTTGCGCTAGCTGTGATGACAAACTACAACATCTCGTATCTATAAAGTGGTTTGACTCAAGTAATCCTTGTGTTATGTCAAGGCATGCTCTCAGAGGTGTCGATGAGATTCAAAAGGAGCAGGGTTAGCTCAAGACCCGCAGAAGCTGCTACAGAGAACTGGCTGGTGAATTTATGTATTAGGGAGAGCAGAAAAAATCTGATTTAAAAAAAAAAAGTGAAGATTTCACTCTAACAAAGTGAAAGCCAGGGAATCTTGAGCTAATGGGAGAAACCAGTTTTCTACCTGCCCATTTCTGAAAAGCTCTGCAAATTACAGGGAGGTGGTCTGGATCACAGAGATTTGTGAATCCCTATATTTCTCTAAGTTAATGTTTCCATTAATTTCTTTTTCCTTTTCATGCAAAGGTTCAATTTGCAGAGGCAGATGCCTGAGTCTTGTTAACTTTCAATAGCAGTTGACTGCCTGAGTGCTTCAGAGAAACCCTTTGCATGAAAACCTGCCCACATGCAAAACCCAACAGTATTACCCCTGATTTCTCATGTACGTGCACAAACAAAGCACGCTCTGGCACAAAGTATCACATCACTTTTTCAGTATTAAACCTCTCACAAGCTTACTCTTTCCTAACAGATGAAACTATTCAAACACCTAAAATGGTTGTGTCAGATCATCTACCGATCAGGTGCCAGAAGTCACCACCACAACTTACAAAACAAAATGCAGTGATAAATAACATGCTAAAATAATGGATACAAAGTAGGCTGTGACTAGGTAGTCCTCATGATCAAATTTTTAAAACCAAGGTATTGACACGTTAAAAAAGAAAAATGTATTAAGGTGACCTTGAGTATGGGGAACAAGGAGCGATTCCATTATTTTTTAAAATGGAAATTATTATTAAAACACCCGAAGCTGAACTGCTGTAACCAAGTCAACTCAATCTCCCTTAAAAATTCCTTTTCTCCCCTTCCATTCAGATTGTATTTACAAACTGTAGATGTCTCATTTTTTTCTTGTGTCATTTCATTATTACAGAGTTGAGATCACTAGCCATCTGCAGCTTCATTTCATCAAGCTCTGGTTTGTCCTTGGAGCAAGGTCATCCGGGACAAGAACATAAAATGCTGCTTTCCTCAACTGACAGTTCTTTATGCCTTCCTGTAAATATTCCCCACTAATTTTAAATAATTTTACCACTTCGTACTCCCCCTCACACACACTGAAAAGGCTGATATACATGCAAATTAATAAGGATCTTGTCATTTAACCACTGCATGACATATTAGAAGCAATTAATGGTGTTTATTTGCTGATAACATAGGCATTTTGAACACCAGCTCAAGAATCCTTCGTAGCTTCAAGTGACTTGCCGGATATTAGCTATGGGTCAGAAGTTGGGACCCCCCCATTCAGCATTAGCATATGCTTGGAGCGACTCTGTTTTCCATCAGGCAGAAAAAAAATACGCAGTCAATGCACAAAAATTACCAGCTGCTATATACCCTATGGTGGGTGAGTGATAATAAAACATCACTAGGTATACGTGGGTTCATTCATCGAAATCAATAGACCGGTAAGGGAAGATTTTCAGGCGCATCACACAATGTTCCAAGCTAAAAACAAAGAAAACGGAACATGGAATTTCTACTCAGATCAGATTTGACTTGCCATAAATCCATAAATTCTGGAGCATCTTCTCTGAAGCAGAGACTGCTGCTCTGCATTACAGCACAACCAAACGAAACCAACAAAAAAACCCTCCAAAAAACGCAGGGTAAATTAATTTGGGAGTCTTCATTAGCACACCCATAAAGCAACAGGGAATAATGGAGTGATCGAGAATAATCAACACTGGCTGTGGGGGTCAGTTTGCCCCCTGGTCACTGGCTGCAGATGCTGGCAACAGCAGAGCGAAGGTCCCAGCTCTAATCTCCAACTCAAGGTGCGTATCTTTTGGCACTTGGAATATTAACTACTGGGCTGATGTAGTGGATTCTGAGATATGCTCTGCTGTATGCAGCTATCTGGCTCACAAACCACCGTGTGAGAGTTTTTACCTGAGTGCCTCTAATAGTCGCAATAGTCCTAGACACGAAGACATGCACATCACGGAGCTCTGCTTGCAAACACACCTGGCTATACGCTGTGCAGATCGGCACACGAGCCCCCGATGAGTTTACTTGCACAAGCAAGAGTCCCTTTGGATACACAGCGGACAGTTAGCTCACGAGACTGTGAGCATGCAATTTGTCAGAAGGAGACGTAGAAAATGGGATTGTCAAAGGTGAACTCCCAAGCCACCTCTAAAGGAGATGATCTTGAACAGTGAGTTTGTTTCGTGACTGAGTCACAGGATAAAAGCCGGCCATATGGACCTGGGCTCACGTGACCAGGTTCGGTTTCCAGTTCCACCATACATAGTTTCTCCACGTGACTATGGACAAGTCGCTTCATCTCTCCCTCTGTCTCAGTTTCCCCCCAGAAAGGAATTAAATTACTCCCTGAATGGGAGGATCAGGGTCAGTTCCCGGGGCTGCGTGTGGGTTGTATCTTCAGCCTCCTGAAATGGTGCCTCTCCCCTGCCCTTGGGTTATGACCCCAAAGACCTGCGGCAGACCTGCGCTCCACGCTGCTCACCGGCAAGAGGTGGAAGGGCTTTTTCTGCTTCACGCAGCATACGAGGTTTTGTCGTGGCCTTCTCTCTGCATCTCTCCTCTGGGTCCGGCCACAGCTGGTTGCATCTCAGAACAGCACTAAACTACACCAAGTTGTAATGGTCCCCTAGGGCCTCTAACCTGGCTGCACAGACCAGCGGAGCGCAGCATGTCCCGGCCACACGCCCCAGGATCCCATGACTCGCCCCTTACATGCCAGCACGGGAAGCCACTGCAACAACTATGGACATCGCCGCATCTAGAGAATCCCTCGGTGCCCAGCTGGAACCTGTGTAAAGAGGGCTGCATGCTAGGAGAAGTCAGCTCTGTGTTTTGACTGTAACGAAAAGGGGCTGGCTGAGGCAGTTATGGGTGAGAATCCTAGGATTTTCCTGCAAGTCGTGCTTGGTATTTTATTGTGAGAGCTTTAACTGTGGTGAGAACAGTTCTGCTTCGCTCCACACCCTGTCGTGCATCCCTGGCTTCTGCCCCCTTCCATCCCCATAGATATGTCCTTCCCTGTAATTCACACGACCGGAGATACTTTTCATTCAAAATTTATCCACGATGAAAAAAAAACATCCAAGTGCCTCCAAATATTATCTTCTCAACTCAGCCATCATTTCCCTGAAATTCTGTGGATTTTGTTGCCTCTGTCACTTAAGATAATAGGAGTCTAGGAAATGTGCCTTTGAACATTTGGCCAGCCACGCTTCTGCCGTAAGGAAAGAGGGAAGCGTATAAAAGAAGTAAGGGGGGTGGAACCAGCTCATGTTCCCTGCGAGGCAGAGATGTTACAGAGCACTCACAAGTGTTTCTTCCGCGGAGACACTGCATGTCAACAGTTAACTTCCCTTTGTTCCAATCCAAATGATTAAGGTTAGAAGCTTGCCTGGTGACATCACCGAGTTTAAACATGCTGGATATGGTCCAGGGAGCCAAAGTTATTGCTGACCCCACGGTTACTGATCCGCTCCGCAAGTAGCTGATGTCTGCTCTCACTTTATGAATTATTTAATGGGTTAAAGATTGGTCAGATCTTCTTTATGCAACGTACAGCTATACAGTGGGTAGGGGGACATAAACATGCATTAACAAGGTTAAAGCCATATACTGTAACTACACTGTTTTCAGCTTGCAGCTTTATTGACTTAATCATGCTGGCACTGCAGCCAACAAATCATTAAATCCATTCCATTCTTTTGCTGGTTACCAACCACAAAAACAGAGGCAGGCAAACACGGAGCAAACCTCAGAGGGGGTGGGGAGTGGCGGCGGGGTGCGGGGCAGAGGGAGAACAGTGGGATCACTATGGAGCAGGGCTGGCCTGTCGCTGCCAGCACAAAGACGCCAAATCTGTCTTTACCGACTAAGTGGTTTCATGGTTTAAAGTGACACACTCATTTGTTCCTGTTTTGCAATGATTATAGAAAAAGAAGGGGGGGGGGGGCAATAAAAAGCAAACCGAGCTTCTTCATGCCGTGAGAGGGAGAGAGGGAAAGCGAGAGGGAGAGCGTGTGTACACACAGGCACCCTCGCCGGGCACAGACCGCGTCTGTGAACGCAGCCCAGGGCCAGGGCAGAGGGGATCTGGGCACTCGCTGCACCCCAGGGGTCCTGGGCGCCGCACCGCACTCCCTGCTAATCTGCAGTGAAATGCAGGCATAATTAAGAGTTCAGCGTAAAAGAAAAAGGACATGGAGCATTAAATCAGTCCTTCTATTGCCCTCTAGGAGCAACTCTGACCACAGCCAGCAATAGAAGCAGTTCCCGTTTACAGACCCAAGTTACAACTTCAGACAAAAGCTTTCATTTTTGACCTGACACTTACTGTAACTTTTCATATCCATGCCCAGGACCCCCCGTCCCCAGAAGCTCCCTGGTTGCCAGCACCTCCCTGATTGCCAGAAGTACAGGGAACACAGGTGCCCACTGCAGTCAGCAGATTGCCAAAATACTGATTCTAGGTGGTTGAAGACATCCAGGTTTGAAAACGGAGCTGTCAGCTTATCGGTTTTAAACCCGTAAGATCTTTATTTGTAACTGCTGTCATCCCCATTCATTTCTTGATGGAAATCATTTTCTCTATCACCATAAAATACAAGTGGCTTGTTCTGTGCTAGGGGAGCATCGCATCAGGACACGGCTCCTCTGTTACAAGCAGGCTATGGAGGAAGAATTCAGTATGAACTCTCGGAAACCTCCAGACATCAGGGTGTTTTACTTCTTTTACTGATGATAGACACAACCTATTTGCAAGCTTTCCTCCACTGAAAGAACATGGAATAAGCTTCCCCTTTCTGGGGAAGACTCAGCTACACCAAAAGAGACTCCTGGGCTATTTCTATCTATTATGAAAGAAGGAGAGGCCAACAAGCTCCCTTTTCTTCACCTTCTGGGTACAGGCTGCTTAGAGCTATTGTAAGAGTAATCCAGACTTTGGCATCCTACCAGTGCAGGGGCTTGGCAGGTACATTTGCACCTTGTCCTGAGATACACCACCGCAGGCCTTTTTGAACACCATCATTATTTGGTTTCAGAGTTGTTTTCTTTAGACCCAAAGAAGCCTTCTTAAGAGTTTGAGTTCCAACCTTGCCTTCTTTTGTTTACTAGTCTCCAGATTCCTATCACCCAGAGACGTCTCCTGGCTCCATATATTGCAAATAAACATATCATTATTCGGTGCAGGAGTCGGCCAGAATTCCTCTCGGAAACAGCCACCCGAGAAGAGTCTGTCCCCAGCCGCTTGCCCGCAGCAGTGGAACACCACCAAAGGTACTTCTTTCCAGCCACCGACTGGAAAAACAGACAGAAATGTAAATGCTTTCCGAGAGTCAGAAAGTCAAAAAGTCAGCTATTTAAGGTACCTATGTGACTTTCAACTTTGCAGACTTTTGTATGTTGGATCACCACAGCTGCTGCTGCTTCCAAAGATGGAGAATAAAGGTACCTCCAGCAGACAAGGGCAAAGCCTGAGCACATTGTCCAGGCTTCCCTCACCACCGACCATCCATCACATCTCGGAGGTGCACATTAGCGTGAGGTGAAATCTTTTCCTCCACTGGCCTCAGGAGGAGCCTAAATGATGGGAGCAGGAAGATGAATCCCAGCCAGTCACAGAGGAAGGCTGACAACAGAGAGCACTAAACCCCCATCTCACAGGTCCCAAACCAGTGCCTAACCACACAACTATTTTGCCTTTTGCCCGGGGTTCAGCAGCCCCTGCCTCACGGCTTGTGCTCAGTAGAGCCAGCTCAGCTTTACCCTGCTGAATCCCACCACTGAATCCCAGGTCCACAGCGTTCCCTGCCAGCGCCCAGCCACCCTTCCCTCTGTGTGTGCCCGCAGGCCTGAGCCGGCAAAGGGAGGGCTTGTGTGATGGACTCGTCAGCCTGGAGAGCATCTTATCATTGACCTGTGCTTATCGAGAGAACATGGAAATGCAGAGGAGGCTCCACTGTCGCCGTCATTAGCTGACAAGCTGCTTCAAAGGGAAGTGACAGTTGTGGTAATGTTTTAGGACCGACACACCCAGCCAGGAGTAACTCACCAGCTGGGCTATTTATAATCCCTGATTCTAGAGCCTTAAAATAGCACTGCTTTTATTTTTATATTTTTAGGCACGCTTGTATATTTAAGCAACTCCATTCGCAGGCTCCACATCAAACACATCACAGCCAGTCTCGGAAATGAGAGACGGTGCTCCATGCCTCCCCACTGAAAGCAGAGGTGAATTCCCCTCTCCCCATAGCCCCTATCTCCTTGGCCAACGTGATCAGAGTCCCCAGGACTATTTCCACATATTTTTACATATATACTGGCTCTTCCAAATGCACAAAGCAAGGGACACGCAGCATCATCTGCCTGCAAACATCCAAATGCAGCAGAGCGGCAGAGGTGTTTCAGCCTAGAGTATCTGGCCACACGTGTGCTGCTCTTATCAACAGACACCACAAAGTCTCTGAAGGAGTTAATGGGTCCCACAATAAAGCAATCCTGATTGTTTGTGTTTTTCTTGAAAAACAAAGGTCAATATACAGAAGTAGTCAAACAAACTATGGCTGCATCTCCGAAAGGAGAGCTCTCTACGGCCTCGGCACAGGCATAGCTATTTGTTCTCTGCTCCCTGGTGCCACAGTGTATCTTTGTTAGCATTTCTTAATGATTGGAACATCCACGTGCTCTTTGTAAAACAATTATAAAATATTCAGGGCAGTAGAAAAAGTTCCTTGCACAGCCAAGGCTCCGGCAGACTGCATAGGTGTCAAATGGTAAATCATTAGGCGTTTTGTTTTAATTGCAGAGTTATTTATACCCTGGAACTTGTTATTAACATAGGAAAAAACAGAACCTATTGTTACCTGTAATTAAAAGGACTATAATGGGACTGCAAAAGCACGGATGGCCCCAGCCAGACCACCCCTCCTTTGGCAGTGGTGACTGGTATGGGGAGGAACATCAAACAGAGGCCCCATCTTAAGATACTTCAGGGTAAGAGCTTCAGATAGGTCGGTCCTGACATGTGAACCCCAATTTCTGTGATGAGCCTCACCCCCAGCACCCATCCTCCTGCCTCTCCTGGCATAAAGCAGGGGTGCTCTTGGGAGAGGGTACTGCAGGGGTGCAATCCCACCCTCCCCCATCAGCAAATCCTTTCTGACCAAGGGGCACACGGATAGTACACATCCTGGATTTGGCCTGCAGTTGCATAACCATCCTTGTTAAAATTCAGGATGAACAGGTTATATTTTCATTTGCGAGATTGTTATCTGCCCCGAGAAAGGTCTCCGATTTCACCAGTGCTAATCAGGATGCCACAATGGATTTCCAGTCCCCGCATGGAGGCTCCAGAGCCTTTGTACCTTGTGGAGCCGGTTTTAATTCAAATCTAACTGGCAGAGCTATTGTAGGCTGCATGTTGAACAGATTAGGAAAAAAATTAAGTCACTTACATGCTACTGTACCTTATTTCTAAATCCACTTCTTACAGACACAAATCCCTCTGACCACCAAAGCATCTGGTAGCCGCGCTACCTTTTCAGGAACAACACCCTACAGCTCTCCGGTGGCCCTGAGCAAAGACCCCCATCAGTTTTGTGCCTTGAAAGAAACGTGCAAAAAGCCTGCACTGGTGCCCGCCTTAAGTTCTGGTTTATGCTCTTAAGGATATCATAAAAAATAAGCAGCAAATATGTCCCATATAAAGAGATTAGCGTGCCATGACAGCCCGTGCTGCTGAACGACGCGGGGCTGCACGCCCTGTGTCGCACTGTCGGCTCACTGGGCATCGCACGTTTTAATGCTATCGCCCAGACACGACACCCCGGCAGAGGAGATGCAGTCGGCCTAGGAGGACAGTCAAGTATGAAACTACTGATGCCATAATTATAACTGGGAGGCCAAACAGACTCCCGAGAGGAACTATCTTTGTGGACAGAGAGGGGAAAGGCTGATTGACGACTGGCTTTACCAGATGAGTAAATTAGACCCGGGTTATAGCCTTCTTGTTCTCTCCTTGCCTCCGCCTCCAAGGACTGTGTGAGTCAGTGGAACTGGAGGGAAAATATACACTAAATTCTACAAGTGCAGGAATTAAAGAGACATCTACAAAGTTCGCCTCTGGCACTCGATACCAGCTGCAAAATTGGGTTAGCTTGACATTGCTGCTGGAGGTGAACAGACCCAGGAAGGCTGGCTGAGCAGCAGGCGAGCAAAGCACCTCTCTGCAACGCAGGTGAGCTGGCAGTTGACTGCAGCCTCATGGCTACGGCATGGAAACACCTTTTAAAATTTTCAAATCCAGGAGTGGAGTGAGTGCAATTAAGAAAACAAACTCTGTTTCTTCAACAAACATGAGGTTCAGACAGTTTGGGATTATGAGATACATGCAAATCTGCAAGTCTGGCCTGAGCCAGTTTTTGAGGGCTGGAGACCACTGCAAGTTCTCCAAGGTTAAAAAAGCTTTTCCTTTAATAGTCAGGTCAAGAAGATTTCAGTGTCGAGGCTCTTTTACCGGTAAAAGCACCACCAAATCAACCCCAACTGACACTGACGCTGCCAGGCAGCAGCCTGGGAGATCTCCGTACACAGTATCACAGCTCTGGAGAGGAAATCTCAAATGTCTCCTAAACCCCACTGCGGGGAGTGCCACATCGCAGGAGCTTGTTCCAAGGCTCTCCTGGTTTGTCCATGTGGACAGGATGCCAGGACCTGCCAGCAATGACACCCCGCTGCCTCTCCCGAGAGGATGCCACCGAGAGGTCTGCTTGCCGCTGCCCTGCCCGCCATCCCAGCCGCCCCTTGCCACAAGGAGTGTTCAGAAACCAGGGTACAAACTAACCCAGGAAAAAAAACAACAAATGACTAGGTTATGCTGAAAAGCCTTTTTTTTTCCTTAATACTTTCCTTTCTCTTCCCATTTGCTGCTGGACTGGAGGGAAGGGTATAAAGGCTGATAAAAGTCAGTCCAGACACCTTGGATTCTTCTCCCCAAGCTGGGGAGGTCTCCTTGGGGCTAGAGCTGTGGCTGGCGCCGGGGTCAGCTGGGAGGAGGGAGAGGAGGGCAGGGGAGGGAGAAGGGGGAAAAATGAACAGCTGCAAAGCAATTAAGCCTGCCTCTCTGCCTTACTGTCCAAAGCAGGAGGCAATCTAATTCAGCCTGGTGCCTCTCTTCCTTCAGCCGTCTGGTGCCTGCCTGGGATTCAGGAAAGGGGCTGTCTGACTGCCCACTTTGTCTGCTGAGCCAAAGGGGCCCTTCCCAGCCACAATTTCCAAAGGAAAGAGATCTTGGCTGACGGTGTCTCTTCTTTTCTGAGAAAAACATGCGCTGAATGTAGTGGCAGCAGCTTTATAACCCTCTCCTGCCCTTCCTCAGCAAACAACCAAAGTGGAGTTGGAGCAAGAGAATGACCCCGTCGGCTCCTCCGCTCAGCACTTGTCTCCCAGCACAATGAATCAATTAGTGTCCGATCATTATTGTGGTAACTGTATCTTTCACAAGCAAGATTTTATATAGAGATAGAATAGGATGTTTTCTGCTCATTTCCTTCCTGTCATTCCAACCACGAACTACTGTTAAAAATACAATGCATTTAAAGTCTGTAATATTTGCAAGCCTGTGTTCCAGTTTCCCAGCTGAATGGCCCGGTCTTTTGTTTTCTGCGCAGTGAAGGTATGGAGGAACACTGATAAAGGGGAGCCTATAGGCCAACTGGGTTAGAAACTCACACAGGGCGTATACAGAAGGTCATCTCATTTTCATGTTCCTAATATCAGGGATTACTGTAATTCCTTATTCTGGCCAACTGTTCCACTTTATAATCCATGATGCAGGACTCCTCCAGCATGTCTAAGGTGGTACTCATTCTGCTTTTTCTTCAGAAATAGGCAAAAACATTTTATTTGGAAAATGTTAGTGCAGCAGTAAAAACATAAAAAGACTTTTAGTACCCAGTCAGAAGGAGAAAATAGGCTCTGGTAGGAGAAGAGAGTACAATTCAACTTTATTTTTGGTCAAGTTTGACAGTAATCTAGGTAGCAGGTAGGTACCCTCCCTCTAACAGAATCAAGACAGAACTAGGCAAAAGCATATATTTTAAATGCAGCTAGACAGCATTTTGTCTTATGAAAAGCCTCAATACTGTAAGCAGAAAAAATAAGGAATCACAGAGAAAGCAAGATTTTAGCTCACCGAACTGACAAATGCTTTATAAAGTATGAAATTTGAGGGAAGCTCTGTAAGCTAAAGCGCAGTAGCCTTTACTTATTGTGTCAATCTAGAATGGAGCAGCACACCCACGTCAGGAGTTCCCTTCTAATTTTATTCCACATAGGGTCCCTGATGAAGGTCACAGTTCTTTTTAAAATCAAAATTTATGGACATATAGGTACATGCCACCTATGTAGGAAAAAGCTTAGACTCTGAACAGGGCACGAAATGGATTTGTCCATTTCTCTCCTCACTGCCAGGTTTTTTCCTCAATAAAATAAAAATTTCCTATTAAATGGTCAGTTTGTTGGGTTTTTTTTTTTAAGTAAAATACAACATAAATAAACATTGGGGATTTTAGACAAAGTCCTAAACTATGGGAAAACACCGGTATGTCTAGCAAAACTTCTTTCAGTTAAAGATTTACCCACACTTCAGGACCATCACACAGTCAGTCTATGGTGATGTTATCAGCATTTCTCTGTTCTTGCTGACCTTAAGCACTCTTAAACCATTAAATACATAATATTTCCTGATAATAGAATGCCATTCACATTTCAGTAACAGTAATTCACTTTAATGAGATAAGAACTTAAACATCAGATGAGCCTACCTCTGTTGGAGAAATATTAGCACACTTTGGGGAACTGTAAAATCACAAATAGTGACACCAAGAGTCTGACACTACTCCTGGAGAACTTGTAACTCCCGGTTACATCAATAGGAATTCGAGATGTGTAAGGACTGCAAAATCAGATGTTCATCTGAAGCAAACACCACAGGTATGGGCAGCGCGCATTTTCGCCTTAAGCAAACAAGACCCAACAAGACTATTAATGAGAGAAAACAGCACCAGTTTCTAACTGCACACATAAACGGGCATTACAAACAACTGTATTCCTTAAGTGAGTCATTACATCGTAAAGAAAACTTCTACAAGAAACTTCATGTTGTTTACAAATTTCCCGTTTACATTTTTTTAAAAATGCTTTCCTTCCCACTCACAAGACACGCACCGACCTCGGTAAAGAATGTTGCAAGAGACAGAAACCTGATGCTTAGATTAAAAAACAGAATCATCAATATTTACTCTGGCACCTTCAGTTAACAGGTTCTCTGCTTTTTCTGCAGTCGAATAACTAATGCAATCTAAACACAGACCTTCTTATCGAACTAAGACAAGATTACTCAGCTTTCTCCTGGCACAGGGAGATTCAGTTCTTTAGATCCCGGAGGCTGCTCTCTGCTGCAGGCTGGGTCCGGGCGGTGGGAACAGCCACGCTGCCTTCAGCACTCCCTCGGCGCGGCACCAGGCACAGCACTATTGCCGAGCCAAGGACGAAAAATACAGCAGGAATAGCTTAATTCCAGCTCTAAATGAGCTCAGCGGGGAATCTAAACAGTCAAGTCAATTGCCAGAATCTGCACTTTTCAACCTCGTTCTGCTCCTTTGATCAGACTGAATTTTGAGCTACGGCGATTAATGGACTAATAGAGGAAGTCACAGGGTATCTCTTGGGAGAAGAGGGAAAGGAGAAAAAAAGTATCTCATCCTTGTTATGCATCTATTCTGCTAAATGCCACATTTCCACATAGAAAACTAAAATGCTGCTGCAGAAAGTGTGCTGACTGAGCTGGAAAGGAGGAGAAAAAGGGGGTTGTACAAAACAAACAAAAAAAATAATGCTCATACGAACATTCATTCACTGCTCAAACACGCCCTTCAGAGCAATGGTAAAAGAAAACAGACTATCCAAATAAAGTGCTGTGTAAACTACCCTTCAATCCAGTACAGAAACAGTTTATACTTAATAATGCTGGAGAGTAAAGGAAATATTAAACACATTTATTATCCAAAGAGAAGCTTCCAAAAGCCCTGAGTATTTAAGTCCTGAGGGAAATGGATTTGTTTATGACAGGGATACGTACTACTGGCGTCCCTGGATAGTATGTCCTCATCTTTCTGGAAAGGGGAGTAACACATTAACATTAGCAACCTGCAATCACAGAAGAAAAAGAGGGGAAAAAGTCTTTGTTAAGAATTTTTTCCCCCTCATTTGCTTTTGTTATTGCTGTGCCCAAGAGGAAGAGGCAGCTTTGCTTCCTGCGAGGGGCAAATTTTGCTTCTAGAATTCATGACTGTAAAAAACAACCCCCAGAGGACTGTAAAGAATCACTGGATTGATTAAAACATAAACTTATTCAAAGTTTGGCATGTGTACAAAATATTGGTGCTAACCCTCAGGAAAAAAAAAATAGAAAAGCCCAAAATAATTCAAACATAAACTTGAGCTGAGGCAGGAACAAGTGCATTGAAGCTTCCAACTCTCTCTCTTTTTCTGCCGTAGCGCTAATATACCATTGCCAATGATTACTGTGCCCTTTGCTGCATCTTTCTCCTCCACCTTTGGTCTTTCTTGAGCTCACAAAGACTGTACACATACAAGATTCACTCTGCTTGCAGAAATAATTCTGTACTCGTCCTGGAATGACCTCCCACTGCGTAAATTTAGGTGTGTGTGTTTGAATCTTTACAAGATCAAGCTGTTAGTATAATGTCTTAGATTGGGGTATCATACTATTTTGCCTACATTACAGGGCTTACCCTCCTTGTGGGTCTCTCATCAATTCTGTAATGGGGAAAAATAGCTCGGCACAGCTTGTCCATAACCTGCATTCACATCTGCATCTGTCTGACACTGATCTAAGGTATCACATTTTCATTACTTCAGTGAGGAATGTTAAATAATTTTGCTGGTTATACAGAGAATATTATTTATGCTACAGTATTGTATTTCCTATCTTCTTCTTTTAATACTCCTATATGCAAAGGGTTAAATTGTAATATAGGATCAGTTTATGTTAACAGTAGTACTTTTAAGAATTACGTACTGATAATGATAATATTTGCCTTTCATATATGCTATAAAAAATTTAACTTTAAAACGTACATGTAATAGAGTGATTAGCCTTCAAAACCCTAAGAAGAGCTGCTACATTCTGCTTGTGGATTTCTATAATTATTAGTCCTGGCTGCTTGAAATAGTCCAAAGTGCTTGAGAGAGAAATATTACACAGCCAACACGGCAGACTGATATGCTTCCTAAATGTACAGTTTTTGAAGACAGCTCATAATAGTGTTTGGCTTTCAAACCTTAATGTTAACAGCTTTGATGGGACTGCTTCTAATTCGTATTTAAGACCCATTACCTCTTCCTCTAAGCAATCTCCGTGAAACATCATTTGTTCTAGGGGGATATTTGCCATCCAGCACAGCTCTGTAATGGCCGTTAATTCACACCATTTTGCTTGCTCCTGTATTAATCAGCAAACTGTGAATCATCCCAGTGTTTCCAGACTTGCAGATGTACGAGAGAACCACCGAGCCCAGTTCAGTTTCTCTCCCCATTCAGACGCGGAGACAATATCAGTTCCTGTTTACAGCCACGGCTTTGTTTTCCCCCACCCACACACTGAAATTTCTCCAAAATGCCCAAAGAAAAAAGAGACTGAGTTCATTTTACCAGAAAAGTTATTTCTAGGTATTGCATCTGAAACAAAACATGTTTGTACTTTTATTTTGCGTGCAGCATTTACTGCAGCTAGGCAGAAACGACAGAGGAGCAGAGCAGAAGGACAAAGTAGGCTGCTCCAGTCACCCCACCCTGCCGAACCGCCGTCCGGCGCCAGGCACATGATTTAACAGCATCTGAGGGACTCTCTTATTTATTTCTTTGCTCTTTATTGTAATTGTTAAATTAGACTCTGGTTCTGTAAGTATTTATGCCTTGTGGAATACAGATGTAATTTTAGACTACTACAAGACAATACTAGGTGGAAACCACCCCAAAAACCAAGGGTACAAACCATGCTCTCACAGTTTCACTGCAAAAAGTGTTAAAATTAATTATAAATTCAGGCATCAAATTTGAGGTTGCAAGAAGGGTATGGTTTTAGGAAAGTGAGCACATTTGCTGAAAGCCAGCCTGCTTTTAGTTCAAAATAAGCTCCCCAAACTGCCATTTACTAAGAAAGGTACAGAAAATACAGGCAACGAACAAACCTACCTTCAACAAATGTGGCAAAAAGTGAAATTAAGATGTTCTAATATTAATGGGAATTTACAGCACAGATGCCACGATTTGGGTGTTCAATAGGGTCACGGAAACTCTTTCCTCATTGCTATTCATTAGCACGCTGTGCCGTGAACACACCTCTTCAATATAAGAATTATGGATGCACCAACTTGTAAGTGAGGATGCAAGTGGTGTGTCCTACCCATCACTAACCACTATTCATGTTGTTATTTTTAAGAATCATACGCAGAAGGAAGCTATGGCATTCATTATGAAGACAAACAGTGAGCAGGTCGCTGAGCCTTTCCCTAAATTCCTAGGATGTTTATAACTTCATTGCATCTAAGGGCACAGTTGAGAAAAAAATTTATGTTCAAAACTTTTTGCTCAACTGCTTAGAAATTAAAGATTTCTGCATATGGATGGGTTTTTTCTGTGGTAACAAAGAAAACAAAATGGGTTACTTGGGAAAAAAAAAAAAGGCAAGCAAGAAAATCTGCAGTTGGGGCCTGATTCAGCTGATATTTAGCCCAGAAAAACTTGTGACTCCTGCTATCAAGTTGCCTAGAAAACCAGAGAGAAACTGCCCACCTAGGCTGGCAGGGTCAAAGTTGTTTTGGTACAAAATGGGTGTCAGAATATGGTTTCACATCAAATGAATCACTTTTTAGTATTACACCACCACTTTCCCTACACCTTTGCGAGAAGGGCTTCTCTCCTACCCTACACTGCAGAGCAGGAGGAAACAACTTCCCGTTGCTTAAAGCTCAAAACCACAAAAGCAAGAGGGTTTTTTTGTCTTTTGTTTGTTTTTAGAGTTAATGCAGAACCTCTGTGTGATAACACACTCTCCTCCACTCACCCCACGGCTGTTTGGCCGTGCCAGGGGTGGAGTGGGGGATACAGCACTGACATACAGCCTGTGTCCTGGGCACCAGGGAATTCCTTAAAGCAGCCTGTCGGGCTGGAATTCAGCGCCTTGCCCTAAATTTCCCTGGTATAAGTCACATTTCCATCTCCATGCTCACAGTACATGAGTACTACTTCCTCTTGCCGTTCTCTACCAAACCCCTGGGCAATACCACGTCAGCCCGCGCACGCATCACTTCATCGTCCTGCAGGTAACTAAGAGAAAGACTTTCTTGAGTGCCTCCCAGCACCCCTCACTGGTGTTTTCAGTGCCTCCCGAGCCTCTTGTTTCTTTCCAAGTGGATTTTAATTTGTCCAGTGTGAGATTCCCATACAGTTGTCTGTGTCCTGAGCGCTAAATTGCTGGCAGGACATCTTCCATTTTATTAAACAGGTCATAACTAAGGGAGAGACCCGGCTGGACTGAGGAAAGTGCTGCAGCTTTGATGTAGTGTCCACATTAATTTCCGATCCAAAAGGAGGGGAATGGTGAGGGTGGGGGAGGATGCTCCCCACATGGTGTTCAGAAAGATTTGGTTTATTTACAAGCTTCTCCTCTGCAGATTGCTTCCCCTAATGACGTGCTACATGGCATCCAAAAGTGCTTTCAGCACAACAGACAGCTAAACTGGAAGGAATGATGAGTGCATTAGGCAGAGCTGCTAGAAATACCAGTGCCTGTAAACATCTCAGAATACAAGCCAAAGAACCGGGAAGGTTAAGGCACGGCTACAAGTGCTCCACTACAACAGGGAAATGCTTTGAAATACCTGTAATCTAACAGAAGACAACATGTGCGATTTAAAAAACAATGCAAAAGAGCAATGGGCTAAGATCAGATGTGAACTAAGTTTTTTATCTCGATTGCTGCACTTGTATTACTGTTGGCATGTTGAGGCCAAACACCCCATTTCTTTCCAGAATTTTACTCCTTACTTTCCAAAAGTTATCTTACATTATTTATTTGCGGGGGAGGGAGGGGAAGGCAGAAGATGGCAGTCGGATAACTTCAGTGAAGCTCCTTTCAGTCTCTCTTGAAAGGAGAGGAGAATTTCCAAGTTTAAGCAACCCCCCAAAACATCAACTCAGTTGCAAGTGCATGGATAAATATAAATTCAGAAATGCCCATTCAAGAAGATGTTTTTACATCTGTGGAGAGGTCAAACTCCAGGCTCAGCCTTATTGCTCTCTGTAATCCAGATTCATCACCAGCTTCCTTTATTCCCCTATTCAAAGGCACTTAATTAGCTGAAGGGCTTGTTGCTTTGCCTTCAAAAGCTCTCCACTCCCTCAAAGGCTTTGCTTTGGTATTGTGCTACCATTACCCTTTGAAATAAAATCTGTTTTTCTTCTCCACAGTATTAGTAAAAGAAAAAAAAGTAATATTTTAAAAACTTTTTTCAGAGAAGGGAAAAGAGGGAAAAGGGGAAAAAAGGGAAAAGGGGAAAAAAGGGAAAAGGGGAAAAAAGGGAAAAGGGGAAAAAAGGGAAAAGGGAGGGGAAGAAAAAAGGAAAGGAAATAAGGAAAAGGAAAAGAAGGGAAAAGAAAAGAAAATGAGAAGGAAATACCAGTGGAACTTCATTCAAAGTGGCTTTAAAGATAAGTCTGACACTTAGAGAAAAAGTGTGTGTGGGAGGGTGTATGTGAAATTGCAGATGAAATCTGGCCAGTATTTTTTGACTTACTAATACTACATGATGCTGTAGTTGTTTCATGTGTTAGGAAGACTCCTCATGACATCTTGGAAATCCCAAATAAACCATGATTTTTCCCTGTACTTACAAAAGGACTGTATGTACTCACATGCTGTGTGCTGCGTTCTCTGCTTTTCCAAACTTTTAATCAATTTGAATCAGAGCTTATAAACACAAAGTGCTGTTGAATCAGAACAGTCTCACCTAACACTCAGGGTGCACTGACTTTTCATGGGGAGAAATAACTTCGCAGAACGTAAGACACCCAGGAATCAGTCCATGGTATTAACATTTCTGTTTACATTAATAAAAGCTGTATTTTGTATTCCATTATATTTATTTAACCTTTGACATCTAAGCTCTGGGTCAGTTTGCTCTTTATAACAGTGCATTTCTTTTTCCGTTTTGTTTCTATATTTAGAGAACTTATGCTCAGAAACAAGATTTTTTGTTTATTTTCCCCCCCCTAGTATATTTAATCTAGCTCAGGGGTTTTGGTGTTTCTCTGCAACCTATAATTTACTCTGCTAACTCAGATACTGTATTGCTGCTTTTACCACAGTTAAAGAAACACTGTGAAGTCCTTTTCAAAGGTTTTTTAGTCTTCAGCGTGTTCTTCACTATCTCATGTGCGGTGCACATGTAGGAAAATATAGCCATTTTTACTGCAAATAATATTATTTTTCTCTCTGTCTCTTCTCCTATCATTTTTCCTTTACCATCATTTTTGGCAATGAAGCTGAAACAAATATACCCTTCACTGACAATCCAGTATACAACTATCTGGATGTCAGCAGGAATGCAGAGAGCTCTAAGAATAGCACATTTGGTTCCTACAGCGCAAGTGGAGCTCAGAAATGCACTGTGTCCCCCACCCAAACAATGGCTATTTATTAGCTACATCTCCCCAACAAAACAACCTTTTAAGTTGTGTTTTGGTTTTCAACATTTTATACACAGAGCAGTGAGCAATACTGCCCTCCTCCCCGAGACTCACATTTTAACTTGGACAAACTTGGGCTCGGAAAAGTAACAGCCACCCAAAGGGTTCTTGTATTCCAGCCTGCCTTAAACTGCAAAGATCACCGGCTCGTTTTCCTGCCCCCAGGGGAGCCCTCCTTTCCATTCCCAAAAACCTGCTCCTGTTCTTATATTGGCATTGGCAGGGGTAGAAGAAGAGCTCTTCTGGAAGCGGTGATGTTGTATCAGCATTGCTGAAGGCAGAATTGGGCCCAATATATCTGACGTGCCAGAATGGGAGATCTGCAAGTACAAACTGTATTTAGACATGAAAATCAGGGAGATGCCCAACTCTCCAACCTGCCTGGGCAAATGCAGCTTTTCACGCGCCCAGAAACAGCCAATAAAGTCAAGTGGCTAAGCTTAAGCCCAGAAAACAGTGTGTGATCGTTCTGGAGACTATCTTTGACACTCTGGCATTTACTACCATCTTTATATTGTAGATTTATGAGTCCAGACCTTTGAGTATAATTTCACTCAGCAAGCATCAGTCCTACACGAGTAAAATGAAAACCTGCACATACCCACAAGAGCAATGTTAGCACCACCAGGCTTTGCAATATCACACAATGCAAACTGTCAGTGCCTCGATCAATATCCGTCAATGCTCAACAATAAAGACATAGTGCTTCAGATGGGAAAAGATTAGCCCTTATCAGATTTACCAGTTGTCCAGGCAATACAGGATCTGGGATTCAGACTGATTACGCTTAAGAGATATATCATTAAAGTACAAAAACGGTAAGGCTGTGAGGCGCCAGTAGTAACCCAGCTTTGGGAATGCAGAGTCCTTGCTTCCATATGCATTAAAACAACAGCAAAAAGCTCACTCTGGGTCTCTGTCCCAGCCGCTGCTCTCTTCCCCATGTTGCTCTGCCTGCTACAAGGATCACATTTCATGGTTTATTGTTCTCCCTCCAACTGGCCACCGTCCACATTCTTCTTCTGTACAAAGCTGCACCTCTTGCTCAAAAGAAGAGAGTACTATGCCTTCTTTTTATAAATTTTAGTCACAGTTACAAACACACACGGAGAGTAAGGGGATGACTTTTAAACACTAAACAACATTCCAGGGAACGCTGTTATTTTTCTTTGAGCAAATTTCTGTGAATGAGGCTAAAAAAGGCGATTTTCCAGCAGAAGGTTACTAATTTTTGAAGACACAGAAGTTGTCTCCCCTGTCTTCCGAATCTTTAACATTTTGCCTTTTAATGAAACAACTGCTCTATGCTTGAAAAGTCCTATTCATCACCTGCCTCAGGAAAGAATTAGCACTGAGATTCCGCAAAGCTCAAATTCAGCTCTGGGTGCACTGCTGGAAATCAAACCCACAGTCACCAGAGCTACTTTGCTATAATGGAGCAAAACCGGTACACAATGGGTCAAGTCCAAAACTTCAGGATCAATGTCTCAATGTAAATAAGAAATCTATTGCAGGCAAGTAACAGATCTATATGCTAGATTCAAAGAAATGTAGCAAATATCCCATAATTTTAAGGTTTCCTACCTAGAATATTTTTTCGTGTCATTTTTCTTTTAAATCAGCACTCAGGATCCATTTTCGTCTATGGGATTTGCGATAAAGTTATAAAAACCTAACAAAATGTTCCACTCCTGAACATCCACCATCTTTCTTCAGCAGCTCAACAGACTGTGAAACTGAAGCACTGTCATCTGGTGTATAATTATTGTAATAAGTCTTCCTTGTAAAATGAGGGGGGCATCATAAGCTTACCTAACAAGTCTGAAAATGTAAAACGCTCATCACCTGTAATCATTGTCTTAACTGTCATTGATCTTTACTGATAGCCACCAAATTATAATAACTCTCCCTCTGATAGTGAGGATCAGCTAAAAATGCAGCACAGGCAGAGCACTAGGGAAGTTGCTGGAAGAGGGGCTATTTCAGTCAATTAAAGAGACTCACTGCAGGAATTGGAATTTTTCTCCCCCCC
>JAVJGI010000037.1:9135299-9184494 GCA_035590275.1 Ibycter americanus
GATGTAAGGGGTTCAGAGGTGTAAGAGCAAAATGCAAAGCAGGGAAAACTAGGGCACAGGAAACCTCAGGAATCCAACAGGGACGTGGCAATTCCACACACCCAGCGGTGGAGCCAGAAAAAACCCATATGCTCAAAGTTTATGGACATTTGATCAAAAGCAATCATATTACTGCAGTTAACGATTTACCAGCCATCATCCGAGATGTGGTAAAACACCGTGAATGTATTCTTCACCCACAGTGCCTCCAGAGTAAAACATCGGATGGGCAGTAGTTCGTGAAGCTGCAGCAACTTACTCTCAATTGCACAGTCATTCATACTCCTAGATCCCAAGCGAGCAAGAGCCTCTACTTTGTGTTTAATTTGGGTCCTCCTGACCCAAATTACAGGGTCCTCACATGCTTAAAGCAACCTAATGGCTTTCAGACCTTTGTTGAATCAGGGGCCTTACACTGATAACCCTTCAAAGTGAACTATATGTGCCGTATCGTTATGTTTGGATAAGCAAATTCAGCAAGTCACCAGCCCTTCCCAGCTGCCTGTTTTAAGCTGCTGTGTTGAAGCAAGGGAGTACTGAGCATGTACAACTTTGAAAAGAGTGAGTCGAACCTGTGGTGGCACAGTGGAAATGCACCTCATTGATTTACCACTAAGAAGCTGACATTTAGTAACTATCCCCTTATTTCTCATTGCTATCATAGCACAAGGTTACACCAAGTCACCTATGTTAAAGAAATCCACCTCTGTGAGAGCCAGTTAACTCAGCAGGGAAGAAGAGCAAAGAAACCCAGGCTCTGGAGTGTATTCCCCAGCTAAGCACCACACTCTCGAGCAGACCCTAGCAGAGCTTCAGAGATAGATCTCTGGTTTGCTGGGTGAGAAGTGTTTCCATGCTTCATGAGGAGTTGATGGAATGCCTGTCTGCACAGGCAGCTTGAAGGATTCTGCTTCCACAGAGCTGGTTCAGCCTAACAAGGTACTTGGCTTTGGTGGTGAGGTTCCATGTTTCCTACTATTCTTCCTAATAAAAAGATAGCTATTTATTCCACACACCCAGGTTGCTCTCAGACTGAGTCCCCAAGCCCTCCCTCGCTCTGACATCCCCATTCACAGCAAATCTCTCTTATCTGGGGCAGCAGTGGCCAGTGTTTTGCATGTCTTCTCGAGTCTCAGGGAGAAGGTTGCTGGAGAGAACTCAGGGCTGTGTCTCACTCCTGCCAGCTGCATTTTGTATTTACCAGCTCAGTTGGTATCGTAGATCAACAAAGGGTGGGGAATGGCCCTCATCCAAAGCAGGGCATTGCTTCTGACAAATGCTGGTAACAAGTATTTAAAGTCTGCCTCTGCTATTTGGAAGCTGTACTGTTTGACCTGCTGCCCATGAAGGAGTCATATTTTAACTTCACTTCTCACCCCACCTGATCTTTTCTAGCCTCAGAAGCATAACACAGAGATGAATTTGTTGAAGGACAAGGACACTAAGAAAGAAAAAGACATTCCCACTAAAAGAATGATGGGAAACATGTTACGGGAACACCTCTACAGCTTACAATATAAGCTAAACAAGAATACCATCTATACACATAAAAAGAGTTTATTTTAGTGGTATGAGGTGTGTTTTGCCTAACAGCACAAAGCTCTCCACTGGACTAGAAGAGACGATGCATGGTGGAATTACAGTACATTTCAACTGGAGAAATAAATAACACCAGAATGTTGTTATTGCCTTGTCCACATACACACCGTGCGCACCCCAGAAGTTAAGCGACACCACATTTGAAACACAAAGGAAAGTAAAAATAAGAAAATAAATAACTCAATATTTTCACATAAGCCCTATAAGACAAGAGATGTTCTCACCTGTCTGCTTTGAGATGGCAACGTGGCAGGCTGCACATGTCTCTGCATCCGATGTGGCTGCATCAGCTGTCGAAACTGCTGCTGGAGAAACTGGCTATTGTTAGCCTGCTGGGGCTGCTGCGTGGCTGGAGGCGGCTGCTGCTGCTGTTGCTGCTGCTGCTGCAGATAGTGAATGAGAGACTGCTGCCCTTGTCCTGCTGTCAGAGGTGACATCTTTTGAGTAGCTGACTCTGAGGCAAAGTGAGACAGTGGTTTGGTGTTATTGAAAGAAAACTGGTCTTGGCTAACAGGGCTCTCATTCACCAGACCTGGCTGTAAGCTACTGGATGGCTGTTGCATAATTATGTTCATATTTTTGGACTGGTTTGTAGTCATTGATTTAAAAAGCGAGCTCTGCATACTTGTGGGGTTGCTGGTGGGAGTGATGTTAGAGATTAAAGTACCTTGAGGACTGAAGGGCTGCTGATGCAGAGCTGGGCTTGACAGCTTTTCTGGCCTGTATGGTGGAGAAGGTCCAGTATTTGTGGAGGCCATGCTGGCAACCAAGTTGTTCTGTGGACTTTTAATGTTGTTGGCTGGTAAGCTGGCTGCTGTCAGCGTGGGCAGCATGGAGCTCTGCGGGCTGAAGGGCTGCTGGTTCAGAGCTGGACTGGAGAGTTTCTCAGACCCATAGGGAGGAGAGGGGCCATTGGATGGGGTGCTGCTGGAAGTCATGCTTGAAAGCAGAGTGTTTTGAGGACTCTGAATGTTGTTTCCTGGTAAATTATTAGCAGGCATGCCAGATACCATAACATTTTGAGGACTGAAAGGTTGATGGTGTGGGGATGACCCTGCCCTGTAAGGCGGAGAGAGACCAGGAGGAGACATAGTTGGCCAGCTGGGAGCCTGTACTTGTTGCTTAGTAGTAGACACCTGCTTGCTAGCTGCCAGCTGCTTTAGCTGCTGAGCGTGCCAGTTGGAGCCAGGTATGCTGGGCAAGGGTACCGGCAGCATAGGTGGTGGCTGGTTCTTGCTCTGAGCTGCTGTAGAGATGGGCGATGCAGCAGGTTTGTTTGAGGGAGGAACTTGGAAGTTAGCTCCAGCAGATGATGGTCTCATCTGAGGAGATCCTCCACTGGTTGGATTGCAGCCCGGAGAAAAATCTTTGTTAGCAACATGGTTCTCCAAGTGGGAAGTCTGTGGGGAGGACTTTGGAGTGGTACTTATACTTGGCTGAGAATGACTCAGCCCAAGCGGCTCTTCAGCCTTGCTGCACAAAATCTTCTCCAGATCCAGGTCATTGGGAGAAGGATCAGGCATTTTCGTCAGCTCTTCCAGTAGATCTTGCAGCTCTTGGTCCATAGATTGTAAGCTGTTTCCTTTCTCATCATAGTGGACAATGTTACTGTTTTGCCCTCCTATTGACCCCTTCTGATTTATTTCCGTGTTGGGTGGCACTGAAAACGGGGAACCGATGCCACCGCCATTCATGTGATTGTTTTCAAGGAGCACTGAATGACCTGCGACTCCCAGGGAAGAAGCGCTGTGACTGGTGGAGAATGGAGAACTTTGCATTTCTGGACATGCCACACTGGGGTTGGCACCTTGGCCCATGGCAAGGTTTACGTCGTCAAGACAAAGTCTTTTACTGTCATTTGGGAAAATGACATCAGGCACGCCACTGGAGGCAGGAGAGCTGTCATCTTCCAGTTTTCTTTTAATGGATCCCTGTAACTGTGAAAATAAAAAAGGAAGAAGAAAGGATCTGTTATTGACCTTATTCTAACATGCTCTGAAGCTCCATACTGTAACGCTGGGTTGGAGATAAAGAAAATTAAATCATACAATTAAAAAACCAATCACGTGAGACAAATTCAATCAGGGTTTAAGAGGGTGCAACTTCACTGAAATCAAAAGACTAATAGTCAAAGGCTAAATCTCACATGTTGGCCTTAAAACAGATGTTAAAGCTATAAAATATTGTCTGTCATGTGAACTATAATAGAAGTTTTTTTTTAAATAGTTTCTGGTACCATTTCAATTAAGACATTATACTCCCTGCATAACAAACGTGCCAACATTTTTATGGTAACATTTTCTAGGTCTAAATGGCAGATTTGAATGAAACCCTGGACTGAATTTAGTGACCTTCTGCCAGTGACTCGGATTAAATTCAGACCTGAGACAACTAAATTGTTTTACATTCTTTATAGGCAGAACATCTGAAATAACTGGCATACTTTCTAAACAAACCAAAACGAAACAAATTCTCAACTATCTATCTAAACAGACTTTCAAACTTCCTAATCACAGATGTTTTAGATTTCAGAAACAGTAAATAACAGCTAAACTTCTTCATTTTTGTTTATTCTTCTAAGTCTAAGGCAGTATGGGCTTTGTTCTTTTGAAGGATTGCAACTCATTCGAGAAAACAGAAGCATTTTCAAAATACAAGTATATAAATATCTTGATCTACAAGAAAAGGTGTAGTTGTAAATCCACAAATCTTAGGGAAAAAACCCTGCCTTCTACATATAAAGAAAGTGAAACTGAAAACAATGCTTCTAATACTAATTCAGTGTGATATGGCAATCTCTTCCAAATATAATCATCTGTGGCTTTCAATTTTAACAAGCATAACCTGTATGTCATAGGATTAATCAGACATTAACACTGCTGCTTCGAGTTAAGGGAAATAAGCGTTATGTTCTTGTTTATCAATAGAGGGAGGTAGCATTGACAAAAGTATCTAATCAGCAATAGGAAAACCATAGAAAGTCACTGTTCCTCTAAGCCCTCTCACAATAAAGCCTCTCCCAGCTCTGGCCCACAATTGCAAGTGCTGCCAGTCGTCTAGTGCCATGACAAAAATTCACATCTAATAGCAGCTCGTATCACCAGAAAAGCCCCACCACCTAACCCCGGTGTAACCAGATCCACCCTAGGGCTGTGGCGGGTATGTCTAACTTCTAAATTTTACACTAGTTATTAAGTACATCACAGCTTTGCCTAAGAGTCACTCCACAATGGCCAATGACTTTGGTGCTGTAAGAGCAGTGTCACAGGACTATCACCGCCGAGTGCACGGGGGCTGCAGGGCACAAGGTGGCCACACCTTGTGTGGCTCTTCTGCAATGGGCACACAAAGGTCACTGTGCAAACGGCCGATGTCCACCCCTCGATTCAGCCTATCTTCAGGCAACTGACCACAAACATGCATTGTTCTGACATGGGAGAACATGGGAGAGCTGCCCAGCGGCTCGCTCAGCTGGACTCACACGAGTCCATACACTCTCTCATCACTTAGTTCTAAATTGGTGGGCAGAGAGAAGATGGCAGCTTTGTGCCTACAGTTGCTTAGGCTATAGATGTAGTTTAGGATTCGTATAGGACATTGTCATGCTAGTATCCAGCTTTCACAGGCATTTGGAGGAGCGTGAGAGGATACAAGTTAATGGTACATGATCATCATGGCGGATGGAGAAGCAGGTCTGCATACGACAGAGAGCTGCTGATCTCCTTTCAGGAGTTCACCTACCCTCCATCAACAGCCACGGCAGTTTTGAATGGCATCGTGGCAGAGACCTTTTTACATGGACATTTTCCCCTTACGCTCTGAGAGTTACCCCTTACTAGAGCAATCAGTTCTTCTCTCCTGTGATCACCAGTTGCATTCCTTTAACATGGGTTGCACTCAGAAACCACTGGCAAGTGAGAGCTGATGCTGGAAGGGGAGAGCTGCTGTCACTGCAGCATTTGCGGGTTACCTGACAGCCCCCTTCGGTCAGCAGTCCTACGTGTGGTTTGAATTGCTGCTCTGCAAGAGCCTGCCTTTACATCACGGCAAGAGACAGCTGAAGCATCAGCGATTTGATTATTCCTCTGGGCTGATAAGGCCAAAATTCGCTTATCTTTAGGAAATGGAACAAGGCCTAAATCTTCTCCCAAGTGTTGGTCTAATGATGGATGAAATTGTTTTCCTTCATTTTCTTTGCTAAAACTAAGCCAGAGTTGCATGTTTCAACAGATATTGCCCTGCGTAGGCTGAAACATGTTGGTAGAGCATAACTACATATATTTAAACCCAGACATGTATAGAGTATCTTTACAGGGGCTTCACACATCCAAAATAAACACAGCGTGTTCCCAAGTTGCACCCTGGGAACCTTCAGGCAGGAAGTGGTGGGGGATCTCCCACACTTGGCCAGCTGACATGCTGGCATGCTTGTCCTTGCCAGCGCTTCTTTTGCCATAGGACATTCCTATGCTCTGAGTTACTGGGGAAAATTTGGGCTTTCTAAACATTTTGAAAAATAGTTTTTTAACTGTTGCACTAGGGAATAAATGTGATGGGAAAACAAAACTCAATTTCCCCAAGACTATTACTAGATATAAACAGATAAAATAAGGCCATAGCTTTCAGATGGCATGGGCATTCTGAAACTGGGACAGGATTTTTAAATAGGATGCTGTTGCTTAGCCCTCGTGAGAAGCCTGCTTGTAAGAGAGGCAGTGAAATTACCTGGGTGTCATGTTCTCTTGAAAAGCAAGTGAATCCTGTTTCCCAGGTGAGTATTTGCACATAAAATCTGGAGGACCAATTTCCCCCAGTGCAGGCAGGTATAACGCCATGCAATTTAGGAGCTTTGCTTTTGTTTAAGATAGATTTGACTACAGCCCCAAATCTGAGAGAAAAAGATACTCTCCATAAAGCAACTAAATGAATCCTAGGATAATTTTGGTTGGAAGGGACGCCTGGGTATCATCAGCCCTCTGCTTGAAGCACATCACAAATGAAAAAAAAGTAGATGACAGTATTTCCTTGGGCACTTAAGTATGAAGTATCGGCTACATAGAGAAGAAATCCCTCCTTGGGCTGGGTGGGCTAGCTGAGAGGTTTGTTTCAGTGCTGCCCACTGGAACGCAGATGGTTGTTACCCCCGTACAGCACGCTCAATGCTGGTGCCATCTGTGAGGAGCCAGCATTTTGCTCCCCAGCTCCCAGCCACTGGTCTCTGTCAAGGTGCCAGTGTGGCAGCCCTGACCGGTGCAGGGGACAGTAACGCAGTTTCATGTTACAGGGACACTGGCTGGCTCCGCCATGCTAACAACAACAGTGCCAGGACATCATCACCGAGGCACGACAACTTTTAGGACAAGGAGCTCCTGACCTAACTAAATGGAGAAGCTGCTTGTTGCAGATCGTTCATTCAGTACTCTCAGATGCCTCAAGACTATCTTTTCAAAGCCTATCCATCCTTTCCTAGGCTCTTCCAGTACTAAAAACATTTTTACTGCCCATTTCCTTCATCTGGCCCTGGATTCCACAGGAAGGAGCTCATTTATTCCAACTCATTATCCTCTTCTTCAAGAGGGCTTACGCTATTTGACAAAATCAACAGAAACAAGAGCACCAAAATATTTTCTTCCACTTTCTCTGCTGATTAGTAATTGGGCAGCTCTGTTTCAAACTGAATACCTAAGAAGCAAATAGAAATATTTTAGAAACACATAACACACACGCTCGCTCTTAAGCTGGCTGGAGGCTGTCTGTGGCTAAGTATGGGAAAGCTTCATTCGTGTGTGCAGGCAAGGACGAAGCAGACAAGCAACAAAGGGGCTCTTGCGACCTTGTCAAAATTCATTAAAATGCATTAGCATGCACAGGCTAACTTCTGTTTGGGAATACCTGGGAAACAAAAGCAGGCCCTCCAATTCGGGGAATGTCTGATTATGAGTCCTCCATTATCTCAGGTTTGCTTTTAAAAGTGAGAGTGCCATGATCCCAGCACTACTATCCTCTCAAAACCAAGAGGCTGTCTTTCTGGGAAAGACCCAAGTTACAAATGAGTACCGCTGCTAGCTCGCAATGGCAGTGTAACAAGAATAAATAATAACTGTTTACTCTGCTCCGTCCAAGGAAGCCATACAGCTGTAGTTACAAACATCTAATTTATCACACGCTACCTCTTCGCACAGAACCGATTCCCTACGTGTGGGCAGAGTGCTCTGCAGGCTTCTCTTGTGCAGGGAAGAAAAGAAGAAAAGGTGGACTCGGCAGGCGAAACTTGTCCTTGGCTGCACCTCCTCCTAGGCTGAGCTCTCTGAAATTGCCCGCTCGGGTGGCTTTTGGCATCAGGCACCTTTCAGACCGAGGAGGTGGTGCAGGCCTTGAGTAACTTACTATTTCTCAACAAAGGGAGAAAGGAAAGCTGGAAGTGGCAAAAACTGAGGCAGAGAGAACAAATTGTTAATGCATACATACTGTGGTGGTTCCATTGGATTTTAATAACCAACTGAATGGGCACCTCTGGACTGGCTCCCTGCCTGCCTGTCACTCAGCCTTCCTCCTTTCTTTAATGCATCAGCTGTCCTCAGCTGCCACTCCAGCTCTCCACGTGAGCCAGGCTGCCCCGTGGCCCTGCTGCCAGCCCCTGTTAATTCTCCACCCATCATTTGCTCCTTTGCCTGCACAATATCTGGGAGGAAAGAGCCACTGCAGCCTGCTCGGGAGAGCTTCATTTTTCCAGCCTTGCAACGATCCCCCCTCCATCAGAAACAAGCCAACTCTAACCAGAGGTTCCTATTTAGGTCAACGCAATGCAGAAATGAGAGAGGAAAAACATACGGCGAGGTATTTCTGTGCCTCTTCCTGGCTTCTGCAGCCTGTCAGAGATTCAAACCTTGATTTACAGCAACCGCAGGGTGCTGATTATTGATCTGCAACCACCCCACCCCGCTCACTGCCATTCAGAGATCCAACCTACAGCAGCGATTCCCACACCTACGCGGCTTCTTCAAGCAAGAACCGAGCCTGATGGGACACTGCCGCTTTGAACCCATGTCTGTAAAGCCTGCAACGCATTCTCCTCTGGCGGCCAGTCCACCTCTCCCTGTCTCCAGCATGCACCATTATTGCTGGAGACTCTCTTGATGTAGTAGCATGAAATCTATGGATCCATGACTGGGATATCCAGAGTGGGAGTCAGATAACCTTCTTTCACTGGGAATCTCAAGACTGTTGTAACTCTTGGGAAGTCCCAGGTGTTGGCCTTTCTGCTGGTTTGATTGAAGAAAAGAGGGAAATGATTGTAAAAGGAGCTGGGCAGGTTGGGGAAAACGTCAGTCTCACCACAGATATTGGATTTGCTAGCATTGTGGCAGCTTTGAACAAAGCCTTTCAGAGCAAGGCACCAGTGCCTCAGAGACCTGGGGAATCCAGGTCACCAATGGGCTGCTAAGATCTGGCATATCTGAATTATTTTGACAGAGAGAACATGTTTAATTTTTGGTGGAAGGGCTGAGCAATGCAGCAGGCCGAGATGAGTAGAAGTCTTTTTTCCAGTACTTTTTCAAGGTATATTGCGAACTGTTTCCCCCTCCCCCTGCAAAGTATAAAACCTGAATCTAGGGTTTGCTCAACTGAGCTGACCAGAGAATCTATCACTCTCTGTCTCTTTCAAACACTAGGAACTGCCAAAACTGGAAGTATGTATTTGCCAGAGGCAAACTGTTTGCAGCATTCAGCGATCAAGACTTCAGTCTCTGTGGCTTCAACAAGCTTCAGCGAGACCTATCTGCCCATCAGCCCAAAATGTTTCTATCTGTTCTGACAAAAACAGTCATGTAATGAGAAAATGAAACTGGCAATTTTCCATATAAAACAAGAAAACTTCACAAATTTTTCTCCCACGCCTTGAATACACGATTTGGAAAGGTCTGTGCTCTCTATCACTCATTTATCCACACTCTAGATAGATTTTAATGTCCTACTAATCTTGGAGGACAGTTCATGAAGAGATGTGAAAACCTGACTGTGTGTTTGAAGGCTGAAAAGTAGATCTGATATAAAATTACCTTTTAAATGGCAGCAGTCACTTGCATCCCTGCTTGAACCATCAGACGTGCCGCTTTCAGTAGCAGGCTGACTTGCAGATGAGCAACAAAACCCAAATGTTCATGGGCAAAGATCCCATTTAACTACAGCAGAACCTGGCGCTGCATTAAGTGCATTTAGCACATCTGCACGTTCCCATTTGTGCATGCTGGCTGCAGTTTGGTAACAGACACTCACATTATACATCTGAATCCAAGAAAAAATGCCTCCTGCTGACCAGTGAGTAACCAAAGCAGTCCATGACTATGAGGAACATAAACTATGCTTTATCAAAGTCACATCTCAGGCTACAAGGAGAAGTCAAGGAGGCTCAAGCAATTAAAACTCCCATTCACTTTCTCCATACTAAGATTAAACATAAGCTAAACCCACATTCTTCCTACTGCTTTAGGCTGTTTGACCATTCTGATTTCAGGCTATTTCAGCATGGATGGATGTAAAGTTGTCATTTCTCATTGTCAGGAAAGAGATCACATTGCGATCCCAAGCTACCAGAGATGTGTTTCACTATGTTTGAAAATAGCAATACCCCAACTCCTCAGCTAAGGAGTACCAGAGTAAAGTCTGATTTGGGGGCTGTTGGGCATTTGTAGGCTGGAAAGGTGGCAGATCTGTTTGTAACGAGGTATGGTAGCGGAGAAAGGATTATGAGCAGGGAAAATTCACAGGCTAGATTTCCTTCTACTCATCACACTCATGGAAACAGGCAACTGGAAGGGAGGATGTAGGAAGAGGAACTGGGGATGTAAGCAGTCATTTTAACCATGAAAAGACAAGCTAGCTTGTACGCAAGATGTAGATTATTTTTACCTGAAACTGCAGTTTGTCCCAGTTTATAATGAAAACTGCCATCTTTAAAACAAGTATATTAACATAGATTGGAAGTTGCTACTTAGGCTATGCACATGTAAAACACTTCCTGAACACCACTGCTACATTTGTAGAACTTCATCTCCCATCAGTACAACAAACATCAGTTGACTTGATGGGAGCATGCTGCAATCCTTTGCCCCATTACTGTCACCGCTCATTGTGATCTTCTCCAGTTACTTCCTCAGTAAATCAGGAACCTGAAGCTGTGTTAAAAAAGAAAGAAGAAAACGAGGCATGTGCTTTCCCTTAATAAAGGTGGCAATGCTCCCTGTTCTGAGTGCAAAAATACAGGGACTAACAGGGCAGTTGCTCCCATGCCTGTAGGCATCACCTGGATCTGGGCTGACAGACCACCTCATGTACGTCACCAGGGCCCAAGACAAGAGGTTTTACTTGCTTGCACTGTCACTCCAGAGCTATGATCAATTCCCCTTCTCTGTTACGTTGCTGCAGTACAACAGGTCTCTTGTTTGACTGTTGAATATATGTGAACTTTTAAACGGTGACTGCAGACCAGGCACTTTCTTTTGCCTCCGTGGGTTTCCTCCCCAAGTCAGTGTGCGGCATAGGAAGTAATCCCGGCTGCAAATACTCAGAACTGCATCACCTAACTGGTAAGCATGAATATCCAAAACATCATGACTATACAAAACCGGAAATATGTGATCTTACAATAAGCTTAAACCACAGAAACTAACAGGAAATTCAACCTGGACTACCAAGAGCCCGAGGTATTAGGGTTTTTTTTTCTTCTAAATCTTAACAAAAAATTAAAGAGAAGGAAATACTACAAATATGATTTTCTTATACCGATTTGCGTGAATGCAGTTACACTCATAATGACAGAAATATGTGTGATCTACATCCTGCTTTAAACTGGAACATCTTACAGGCTACACAGCAGGACGTTTGCGAACAAGGTTTTTCTGATTACCCTGTGTAAAATTACAGGCAACACCACTAACGTCTGGGTGAAGATATCAATGGAGAATCAGTTCCAAAGAGAAAAAACACATAGCCAAGAATATACTTATTTTGCCATCCCACAGAAGGCAGCCCCATGCAAGAGACCAAGTAACACTCACTGTAAAGAAAAGAAAAAAACCCAAAAAACCAAACCAGTAGCTTTGCTACTTTTCAGGTCAGACAGAATTACCAATCTCATTTAGAAGGCACCAACAGAGATCTGCCCTATCAAAACAAATGTTCAGAGCCTTCCCATCTTGTCTTTCCTTAGCAATTCATCTGCTTTCAGTATTAATGACACTGTTAAAATGGAAATTTTTCCGAGAGAAAAATTGCTGTTGACAAATGGATCTGGAGGAACAGGACTACTGCTTGCTCCTGTGTTGTACTGCTAGCAGGAGATCTCTGTACAGATGCCTCTTAATTAGTCATCTGAAGACTTACAGCAATCACGTCACGCATATTGTTTGGCTGTAACTTCCACATTCCATTTAATGACAAGTGTTATTAACTAGACAGCTGAAGACAGGACAAGTTCTCTGCCTCGGTTTTTAAGCTGTAGTACAAGAGCATTTCTTTCATACATGGCTGTAAATCAAGATCAATCTTAGACTCAACGCCTTTCCATCAGTATTACCTCATCTTACCTCAGTTTTAATACCAGCAGTATTGTTTTATATCTTTTTTTATAGTCCATTAATTTCAAAGTCCTATGGAACACTTTGCAGTAATTTTGTAGACTACATTAATTTCTCACGCAATAGCTAGGCTGGAGAATTGCGGATCCTCTCCACTGAGCAAAAAGTGATGTTTTTGCTACGTGGGTCCACCGGGATTTGAAGGATATTTTTCTCTCTTCTTTTACAGCCCTTAACACTAGCACAGTTATGCAATGACCACAAGTTAACACGAGTTAAGTGTAAGAAACAGGCTGTATACATTCCTAAATTATGAGGTAGGTTTACCGTTTACAGGGCAACCAGATAAAACCCAGTCTGACACTTCTTTTCTGCTACATATTGCATTATTTTTTAACATCCTGGAAGACTTACTCTTGTGGTTTTATCAAACTACAGTTCCATTTTGTCAAAAGGTATGGTTGGGGAATTAACAGCCTGGAGGCAAAGCCTTCAATTAGGTCAAACCTGGGGCCAAAAAGCTCTCAGATTCTCAGAACAATAAGAAACAATGGGATTTCGGTGGGCAAAAAAAAAAGGCATTTTTGCTTCAACAGCTGAAGTACTCACACTTACTCCCCCAAAGAAAAATAGCTCAAACCTCACCTCTGTGGCTGCACCTGGACTCAAACACTGTGGCCGTACGCCCGACTGCTGAGCAGCCTTCTGCCTACTTTCTCTGCTGGAAAGCAATGCATTACTGCATCCAGAGCTCTTCTCTAGGCTTGGCAGGGGCCAAAACATTTAAAAGAGCAGCTTGAAGTTTCTCTTAAGAGGTATCAGAAAGCGAAGTGCAACTCTTAAGAAGGATGGAACAAACGGGCAAGGAAAGGAAACATCCTGAATGGCTCCTCACCTACCCATTCACCCTGGGCCTTTGTTAGCCTCCTGGATGTTCCTCTGCCTTTCAAAAAAATGAAACCATGAACAGGATATTGATTAACAGAGACCCAGAAAAACAAGCCTCACTTAGATTAAAAGGATCATCGATCTAGTGAGTCTCTCACCAAACATGGGTTTAGAGAGAAGTCTTTATACAGCCAGAAGCAGAAATGTTTCATAAAGCTGAAGAGTCTGGTAGTAAGTATTTAATTTGTTTCTGGCTACTTCATTTTATCCTGCCACTTTCATCTTTACCTACACGGCAACGCCACTATTCTCGGCGTGCATTAACTAGAATAGGAATACGGTTCATTGGCAACACGTTATGTGTAGGCTTCATCCCTCCTGGACCAGTGAGGTGACCGGAGCAGCATGCAGCTCTGGCTCCTACAGCACATACTCTTTGAATGGTATCTGTTACTTATCCAGGGACTTTTAAAGGCATTTTGCAAAACGGTGCTACTAAAAGCCCAAACCTAAACACAGAACATCGCCCCACCCCTGAAGACCCCATCCTGTATAAAGCTGTTGAAATCCTGGCCTCAATGAAATAAATATTTTGGGACACTGACTTCAGCTGGGGTAAGATTTCACTCTTTGCTCTTTCCATATTATTAAATTAAATGTGAATTAAAAATATACAACATTGGGAGAAATACTCTCCAGCAGAAAACACAATGCTTCAGTTCCCCAGTTTTTAACCAGAGAACCTCTTGACTTGTTATAGATACCAGTTCCCCTCTGTCCTAGAAGCAATGTTAATCACACATTCATCACTGCAAATTGACAGCATAAATGCTGACTTGTGCAAACAACGTTAGAGAAAATGGTGTTCTTGCTGCAGAAGTGAATTACACAGCCTTTCAAGCTTTCTACACTTCTCAGTTTTATGTAAACTCTAATTTCTAAGCCTTTGTTCTGCCTTTAAAGGTCACACAGTTGAAAGCTATGAAGCATAGCATGTGTTCCCACTGATATTAAAATACTGTTTACTAAATCATGCATATAAATGTAAAGAAGAAACTGTTTGCAACCTACTGCGTTAATAAGAGATGATTTATCAGACAACACAGTTCCAAGTATCAACATGTGCAATGTAAAAATCTGATCTTAATCACACAACGTGAGGGTTTTTTGTTGTTTTTTGAAGTAAAGTCTCCACATTGCCATGCAATCACACTAACTTCTGATGACACCGTACTTGACTGATTAAACTCTTAATCTTGCCAATGCTTAACTTCAGGAATACAAGCGGTCTCTTTAGATTCGAGCATATGATTGCACATTTGCAAGATCAGGATTTCATTTGCATATTCAAATTGCAAAACTGCATCTTCCCTTTGTCTGTGTAAGGCCAACTATAGCGCTCCAAATGCTAAACAACCACCGTAGAGTTGGACAGTATTTTTAGCATCTCTGTGGTGCACTTCTATCTTTAGCTGCTGTGTTCACAAACAATCCCACAGGACACTGCATAGCTAACATAGCTCGGGCTCTTCATCACATTCAACTTTTCTCCCAAAACATGGTGAAAGCAGACTCTACAACAAGCCAGTTCAGGACCTGCCAAAGCTTCCCTAGATGCATTGTTTTGAGCAGAGCAGAACTATATCAAAGTACTAAACCATGAAAACGTTAGGCCATTCTGCTCTGGAGTGGCGATGGAGCTTGCTGTGACTTCCTCCGGGGAAAACACAGCTCTACACTCCGAGTTTGCACTGTGCAGATAAATCAAGGAGGACAGCGAAGGATTTCTACATGTTGTTTCCTAGCAGGATATGCCCATGGGTTCATGGCAAATTTCTGGTCAAAGCTTAACCCTGCAAGAGAAGTTAATAATTGAACTTGCCAAATCATCACAATTTCTAAATCCAACTGCGTCTTGTTTCTACAAAGAGGCATATTAAACCAGTGAGCCATTTTATTAGACTCATGCTCATGTAACAAAAACATGTGTTAGCTCTTGAGTGCCAAGTATCATCCTGGAGGGTTACCAATCCCTGTTACAGATTTTGTAGCCAGACTGCAGTTATCTGTCATAACAGAGGAGGTAGTTTTGAATACACAGAATGAAGCATGCTGCTCGGTTTGGGAATACTTTACATGCCCTGGTCTCTTTGTAAAACTCTAGGAAGAAGGTGTACTGCAGGGGGAACAGAAGAGCTTGAAACCTACAGCTGCCTGTGGTGGGACTACCTCGAGGAAGCCTCCCGGATGGCTGGGGCATGGCCCCAAGCTTGCTTCTTCAGTCCCTAGAGGAACTTTTGAAAATGGCTGCAGCACCACCAGCTCCAACTCACAGCTGTAGCAGCTGGGTGAAGTCTGAGTGCATAAGAAACATTTTTAGAGTCATCTGTGTGAGGCGTTTCAAAACTACAGGTTTACCACAAAGAGAGAAAAAACTCTTCATGGGAATGGCAGTATTAATCAGATGATTGACCTTTGAAGCTTTGAATCTGAAATGCTTTCCACACTGAGCTGGAGCTGCATATGGAGACAATAGCCTCCAATATCTTGATTTACAGAGGAAGTACTGATGGAATCCCATATATCCTGTTAATGGGGAAGAGAATTATGCAAAGGAACTATTTTTTTCATTAAGTGCCTTAGCTGAGGTTTGCAGAGGAGCCTAGACACTTGGCTCCAATTTAATTTCAATAGGACAAGGTAACCTGAAAACCCTTGGAAAACCTTAGACCTTGTGAGTGCTTCACAGATGGGCTCCTCTTTTCCCCATTTACACTTATCTTTTCGCCCATTACTACATGCTACCGAACACTCTGTTATTGAATTTATTTAAATGATAATGGGACTTTGCAAAGAAGCTGTGTTCATTAGCTTCCTCCACCCTATCACAGGTATGGCCATATGTCTGGGAGGTGTGAGAACTGAGAACAGCATCAAGGCTAGGAGGGTGTCCCTCGGCTCTGTGCAGCACCAGAGCAAGGCTGAGATGCACAGGGGGCAGCAGCCAGGCAGCAGTACATACTGTGCACTACATCTACAATACACATCTGCGGTATTTGTTCTTGTTTTTTGGTCATATTTTTTCCTTTTAAGCATAGCACACGTTAAATCAAGGATATCACAGTTATTAATCCAAAGTGCTCACAGTATGTAACACACGCATCAGGTTAAGGAGAAAAGAAAGAAAATGACAGGTACTTTGTTTTTCCTGAGCCCTTTCCTACAGGATTTAATTTTTAAATGAGCAGAGGCTTCCCCTCCATGCAGGATGTGAGTGGGTAGCATCCTGGGGTATGGTCCTCATCCTACTAAGGGCTCCTCAACTGAAAACTGTGGGTTGCAAGACAGGGCCTTTACTATGAAACAATATTACAGGAAAACTCACTGCATACTTTTGAGCATCAACAGTAAATTACCCTTCCATTTTCTAATACAGACACGATGTCTGGAGTTGAGCAAAGACATTCTTGAAAGGTCAGAACACTTAAACTGTATGTATCTAGTTTAGGATGAAAAAAAACCCTGTTGTTGCCTTTTAGTTATGACATTTCAGTTTACCCACAAGAATTACACTACTTCCCCTAAAAGTTTTCAAGCCCAAGAACACACTTTTCTCCCAGTGTCAGAAAGCAAAGGTAAACCGCTTTTTCTATATTAACTTATCACAACCGTCGCTGAATCCAGTGATTTGTCAAGAACACAGTCATTCCTCCCCAAAGGGCATCAGCCCCCTGCCTCTGCCTGCGCGGGGACGTCCCGGCCGCCTTCCCGGCTGGAGGGACCCAACTTGCCCGGACAGCGGCTGGTGTGACCCAGGTGAGCCACACGTGACCATTGGCACCAAACTTTGCAAACCTGAAAGAACTATGAAATCTCGTAAAATACAGAGCTGGAGGGCACATAGCTCTTCATTTTTTTTCTGAAAGAATGGGAGGAACTTCCTCTTTCAGTTACAGTTACATGGTCTAGTGAGGATATAACTGCCCTAACGATCAGGAAACGACTGTCATGTCCGGATGGCACTACAGAGTGTTACCCAGGGGGGCTGCAAGGACATGGCAAACTGGGAACAAAAGTCTGGATTTGCTGGAAATGCTCTGATCTGTTGCTGAACACAGTGTTGTGTCCGCCTTCAAGTTTCGGGGCGTTAAGGGAATTGAAGGAGCACCGGTTTAACTCTAGCCCAAAGCGGTGAGGTTCACCTCATTTCAACAGAGCTGCTTGAGATCACTTCATCACTTTAGATCGTATTCCTTCCCTGGGGCTCACACATCTCAAAGCCAAGGCCGCACTCTGGGACTAATTAGTGTGGGTGAGCACTGTGTTAATGTGACCCACCGCGCTGGGCCATGCTGGGACCTCAGCAGGACATTGCATGTCCTCTGCCCCAGTATTCTCAGCAACCTCAAGCTGAATTGCACCGAGAGAAAGTCCCCTTAGCTCATTTAGTGCTGGTGAACAGGGATGTCTCAGGCATGGTAAGATGACTGACCTCTGCAAGAAATTACAGCCCCTGGGGTGGAAGGTGCTGAAGTCCAGCTGAGAAGCACTGACTGACTGCAAATGCAATGGAGATCGAAACAGGTCAGCCACTAAAAAGGGTTTGAGTGTAACCATTTTATTTCATACTGACACAGAGGCTGTCAGGTACTGCTTTGGAGAAGGGAACACAGCTTCTTCGAATGGACTAACTTGAGCACTTCCAAGTGCTTACCATGGCTGCAACTCCTCACCTCCATCCTTACCACTATGCAAAGCTCCTGCCGGCTTAGCTTTGGTCCTTGACAGCCTTTCCAGCATGCATCATGAGCACCGATATGCATTTCACAAGTCTCCCATTCCCAAGTTCCTAACAGAAAGCCAACTTCTCTTCTGAACCAAATTTCCAGTAGAGTCTCTCCTTGTGCCCATCAGTGTCACTGACACCACGCTGTGGCACTGCACGTAACCCAGCCCAGCACACCTCATCCCACTGCTGCGGTTGCTTTGGAGGAAGAGAGCTCCAGTTCTTCAAAACGAACCTATTTCCTAGTGTTGCTCGCAGGGACTGCAAAGAAACTGTACCTGGTTTCCTGTGCTTCAGTCACTCCGTTTGCCAGACATGATATAGGAAACGGGCAGGAAACGTCAGCCTTACGTATTACAGTAATTCTTCCCCTTCCCTCCATGCCACATCTGAGCAGCACACAGAGTCCTGACCTTGCACTTTTGAGTGCAGCCTTTCTCACACAAACATTTGAGTCACATCTGGAGCCAAAACCAAATAAGAAGCCAAACACATTGCCTAAGTATTTTCTTTTAAATGAAAAGGGCTAACACCCTGTTTCATACCTAATTGTACTCAAATCTAAAACAAACTGCACATTTTTAACTGCATTAATTTTGTAAGATCAACAAAAATTAAAACAATCTATTTTTTACTCCTTCTGGTACCAGTGTAAAAACTGTTAAAGAACTGATATTTCTGGAGGTCTGTACAGATGTGAGAGGTGATGAAGCACAAAAAAGATGTACTACGGTTAAGAACACGAGTTAGGAGGTTTCAGCTGTTGTATTTCTCCTCCCTTTGACAGTCATCTTGCTTCCATTAAAAAATTCAAGTCAGAAAACCAACAAAGACCTAATCCTTCACCTTGCTTCTTTGTGCAATCACTTGGACAATGGATGTAAAATAGTACTTTTCTAGCCTGGCAGCATTTTATATTCACTTTATCCAGGTGTAAAAGACAGCATAAGGAGTAAGGAAGTAGAATCAGATACAGCATGTATTTCTCTACTAAAACTACCCCTCTTTTCCTCTTAAACACCTTAACTTGCAATATAATTTTCTTGGTTTTTTCCCCCATTAATTATAGATGAACAGAGAAAGGCAAATGTCAAGTGTATCTTTAAAGGAAAAATGCACCACAATTTATTAGACCTCCAATAAGAAAATAATCTCCTTCTTCCTGAATTAGTCCCATCTTTTTAAAATAGTTGTCTTACCTTTTTGTAGTTTCTATTTACGGCCAAGAAAACATGCCTTAGTATACCACTGGAGAATCTATAGGTCCTAATCAATCATCCAGTATCTTCCAGATCATGCCATTTGTACTGCTGATCATTTTTGAAAAATGAAGTCTGTATCATATTTGGTCACAACCAATGAAGAATTAACTCACAATACTGAACCTAATTTGAAGTACTTTGTGTTAGTACACAAGAAGGCATAAAAAATAACTCATGGGAGAAATGGGGTGACGTTGGGGTAGACTTTTGATTTAAGGATGCTTTCTTCTGCCGCAGCGCACTGTGTGTTCCCTTACACAGCGTTTCCTGATTTTTGCAAGTCTGTTCTGTAACAAGACAGACACTAAGTCAGAAGTGTCAATATGAGTAACTCCCTGAAAATAAACTTTGCTCATTTACAATACAGCGTTCCTAACGTGGGACACGAAACTGAACTGCAGGGAAAGAGCTTATCGGGTTGCCTGCAAGTGAGCTGCACCGACGGCAAAGCGCAAGGCTCGATCCCTCGACCCAGCGAGGAAAATGTGATTCCCTGCAAGAACTGCAGTGTGAGACGATCAGACGCCGTGTCACCATGCTTGTTCACCAAGCGGTTGTGCAAGATGAGATTTTGCTTGTTGATAAGTGCCTCCTGCTTCCCAGGCCGCATGGGTGCCGGCGCCCGGCAGCACGGGGCTCTGCTGGGAGGCTGCCTCTGGCAGCTCTTGCCCAATGACTCTGAAAACCACCAGCTCACCAGGACTGCCCATTTAATTATGCCAAAAAGGAGCTGCAACGGGATTCCTAGACAGCTCTCGCATCGCCACGGTCTGGATCTCTCATTGCCACATATTAGTTTTGGGTTTCTGGAAGAGGTTGAACTTTTTTTTCCCCCTAAAATGCATAGAGGCTCATGGATTGAATAGGAGGGAAGGAGAATTAACCTCAAGTACATTTCCTTCACTTGCTAGTGGTTTCTGCTTTACTCCAAGGGTAATCCAAGAACAAGAAGGATTTTTTGTTACCCTTTAAAAATGTGTTTATGCTTATCTCCAGATGAGAAAGCGGCAGCAGCCTTCACCAGCACATAATAAGTTCCTGGTTTCTGAAGCACATGGCTGTCAAACAACTAAATACTTTTAATAGGAACCTGGTCCATTAACAAGCTGAACCATCAAACAGTCACAGGAGAACAGCAAACATCCCCAGGAAGAGCTGTTGTCTTTCCATGCTGAACAAAAACTATTTACAGTAAGAGAAAGAATCAACCTGTAATGCTGCTTTGCCTCCCTCTCCAACGCATATGCACACAACTCTCCCTTGATTCCTGATACAAATTTAAAGAAGCAAAACTGTCTTTTCCTGTGCTTACTTGTTCCTGGGTGCTGTTTTTTGCAGAACTCCTCCCAGGACCCATTTTGCCACATTCCAGAGCCAACTACAGACCCCATTGGGTCCAGGCTCTCCTCTGCCTCATACATCAAACACATTTCTGTATAGGTATCTCAGTGCTCATCAGTAACATTTTTTAAAATAAAAATGGTCTTTCCCTCTCTGAAATGCATCTTTGCAATATTCTACGTTCAGAATAATATCTATTCTGTTTTAAAACTGGACCTGAGCTGCTCAAACAAACTTTCCTGCTGATTTTAGTGGGCATTTCTCTGCTTATCTACTCACAGTTATCTCTTTTCGGAATTAAATGATTATCACATCTTTTATAAAGATACCAGCACTTGTTCTCGCCTCCAACATACCTGTGCATATAAAGAGTTTTTATTGTTTCTGCACTCACCATACTTTACTTGTTTCAAACTCCACATGCAATACAAATAACTGCAGTACACGGAAAAGACAGTATGTGTGTAACACAAACATTTTTAATTCCAAAGCCTTAGACAACAATCGAGATAAACCTAGCATCAACTGCAGTGCAAGCTGTGCCATGCAATTCAAAGGGGGCCCTGAAGGTGCAATTTGCATTTAATGTTTTTGCCGTTAGCTCAAGCTTTAGGCGAAACAAAAAACCCCACCTCATTAGACAGGTGGAAAAAACTGAAGGTGAAGTCCGCGGCACTCCTACTTGCTGCGGGAAGAACCACGCTCACCTGGCAGGCAAGGTGATACAGAAATTAGATCTTTGTCACAGGATGTAGTAATTTTTATTTCTGAAAAAGGATCAATCCCCCACATTTTAGGTATGGTCAGGAAGGAATTCCTAACAACCGTAAATCTGTGTGCAAAGCTTTCCTCAAATCTTTTGCCTTCCACATATAGGACAGCTGCTTTCTGGCCAAAGCACTGGGCTATAGAAATGGGCTGTTCTGATTTATAACTGAGGTGTTTAAAATCAGGCAATCTAATTATCAACTTGATAGTCCACAACATCTGCAGTCAGCAAAATTTAAAAAATGCAAAATATTGACGAGATCAGACAAATACATAATGAGGGAGTTATTAAAATGCAAATTGCCTGCCTTCTGGTACTCTGTGGTGTACGGCACAGGACCCCAGAGCCTGCATCTAGCCCCAGCCTCCCTCTAAGTCTGTGCTGGTTATGAAGGGGGAGAGAAACGGTGCTGGGAAAAATGAAGGCGCAGAGCTATCACAGGGCAGTAGGATGGGCCCCCACATCAAGGGGCCCCCAGAGAGACAGTGACTGCAAGGGAATGGGAGGCATTGCGATGTGTAAGGAACAGGCAGCCTTGCACATGCCAGATCCCAGACCTTCACAGGATTTCAGAAAGGCCCTGGCCACAGAGGGAAGCCCAACAACAGCAGTTCAGGGCCACACCCTTTTTGAGAGAACAGCCAGAAGTGGAAACTTTTTGCAAGTTGGTGAATCTTGACATCAAAATGCACGAAATGCATTGCACTAAGATTTAGCAAAAAAAAAAAAAAAAAAAAAAAGTCCAAAGAACAGATGTGATGGAAATCCTCTCTATCCAACCTGCTCCAGGATGCTTGGACCTGGTTTTAAGAAGAGAAAGCTCAGTTCCTTGCCCCAGTTTGAGAAGTCCTAGTTGGAAGGTAAAGGAGGGCACCATCACAAGCCGTGTAATTCCCTCCTTTCTCATGTCTGCCCCCAACTTTTTCTTCAATTTAAATAGCCTTATAATCCTGTGGACTGTCTAGTATACGCTTGTTATTTCACCTTGCAGACGCATTCTTATAAGTCTGATGGCTGCGTATGTGTCTAGATGCCTATAATAGAACAAGTAAAATAATAGCATTCCCAGCTGTGGGCTGGATGATCTAAGCCCCCACCGGGAGAAATCTTTGATAGATATTTAATTTTATGCAATGCATTTCAATCATGTTAATATTGCTGTAACAAAGTCTAAAAACTATGCCAATATAGGCGGTGACACCCAATTAACAGGCAGATACTAAGGGGGAGGTTAAATGCTAATTTCCTGTTGGCATTTAGCCTAAGAACTTCATTATGCCATCTTCTATTTTAAACTGTAGCCATCCCACCTTGTGCTGCACTGCTGTCCGTTCTTAGTATTATGTGAATCACAGTAATTCCTTGCAAGACAGGAAGGGTCACAACTGTTGGTGCTAGGTACCTGCCCAAAACCAGAAGAAAAGAAGGTCCCTGCCCCCAAGAGCTTGCAGTACCTCTGAAGCTAAGCTTTATCGATACTTAGAGGGAGGTCTGGTCTGGGGCGTTAAAGTGATGGTTCAGACAGATGGGTGTAGCTTCTCGGTGCTCCTGCAAAAGCATCAAGAGGACAGGGACACTGCAGCAATACAATCTCCACTGAATATTGCCTTTTTCAGTATCTGGTTAGAAGTGTCCATAGGCAGCGTGGACTCAGGCAGTCAAAAGGTTGCTGAGCCTCCCTTGCCATTAGCGAGCAGCACTGACACAAAGCCAGTTCTTTATCTCATCTTTCAGATAAATAAAATCCAAAGTAGATGGAGCTTAACACACACAGATAACAGCAAAGGTACAGAAACATTGAAAAATACTACAGCATACTTGAAGCTACAGCCAGGACTGTGGTAAAGCTGCATTGAATTTGCAGAGAAATTAGATGCCTCGTTAACCGTGGATAGATGCACAACTGCCCAAATTTAAACTTCCTCCTTTCTCCAGCTCACCACAGTCATTACAAATCATGCAGCTGAATGAAAGCTGAAAAAGCACTTGGAGTTCGGCAATTCTGCTGTGGTGAGTCCAATAATAAATGAGGGAAGAGGGGTGGCAGCACTGATAATCTTTATAGCAAAAACACATTTTCTGCAAAGCAACCTACTATTGTTCATATGTAAAATACATCATGCTGCTAGTAGGGAACAAACTGTCCTGCATTTTAGAGTAATTTTATTACAGATTCTCCCTGACTGTAACTCAAAAAACAAAAGCTCCATGCATCCTTTCTTTTTAATAAACGCACAAGATACACAACATGGCTGGATTATGTTATGCTGCTCTAGACAGTGGTTTAAAATGCGGCATTGGAGGGATATTTCTACTGTGCAGTATCACACATAAATTATTAATAAAAGTTAAGGAATGAAAGCAGAGCAAAGCTTCATCTGTCCAACTGAAGTCAGTTCCTGAAACGTGCTGAGCATCATCTCCCTGTTCCCAAGTCAAATGTGCTGGAGGCAGTATGGTACCCAGGAGCCCTGGTCCCTATGGTATCTCTTCCTGGTCTTCCCATCCTTCTCCCTGAAGCAATTAAAAAATCCTTAAGGCTTCTTGGCAAGCCAATTTTTTCTCTTCTGTCACTCCCTCCAAAGCAACAATGGCTAGGTGGGATTTAGTTTTGTAAGTGCTGGGTCTTTTTCCTAAAGCAAAAAATGTTCGGATAGATGTGAGCAGCCTTGACCACGTGCAGGGAAATCTAGTCCATTGCTTATCAGTCAATTTGGCTTCACACCAAGAGTAACACACTGCTATAAAGGGCCAACACAGTGTGAAAAAGGAGCTGTTCTACTAGAATACACTCCGTTAATTCTGGTTGAACTGACATTCTCCTAGGACAGCGGCTCAAAACACGTTTAGACTCTTGTACAAAGTGTGGCAGGGAATGGAACAGCAGGCTGGCTTCTCTCTGATGTCACTAAACAAGAGGTAGACCAAAAAAAATAAAATAAAATCTTGAAAATCAAATGTAGAACAAACTCTCACAGCATCATCTTTCACCAAAATAATATATCAGGTTTTAAGCAAAAATCCCCACCACCGTAGCAGGAAAAAACCACAGAAAAGTCAAAAATTCCAGACTCGCTACACTTACTGTAATTGTCCTTTATAAGAAGAGCCCTCTAGTTATGTGAAATGACATTACCTCACAGCCCCAGGCTCCCCGTGCTAGGCACAGGAAGGAAGCAGACACACATCTCTTTAAGAGCCGTTTCCTCTCTGCTCTATTAATTTCAGAGATTAAGCAAGCCACTCCTTTGTGGCATAATAGAGCAAGACAGAGCCATTGTGTTTGCGGAGAGTCCTGCTCACTGTTTTTCCACCTTTGAGCAGGGGGATGCCTTAGCACTTTATTCTCAGATGAAAAGCTAGAAAACTTCTAGCAGCTCTAAAGCCCCCCTTATTTTTAATTACAATTTCAGCACATAAGAAGCCAGCAGCCTCATTCATCTCCCCAACCAATGATGAGCATTTCAGTGTCTCACTGACAATTCAGGATGGGGAAAAATCCCATTCGCATCAGATGAGGAATTTTCTTTTCAAGGGTCCTGAATCAACAGGACTTATTTAATCAGGATTATTTTTTTTGCCTGGACACACACATCCCACCTTCCTGTCCCTCCCTGCAGTGTTGAAGCTGAGGCACTAAATATACCATCATCTTTTCCTTTTCTTTTCTTCTTTTAAAAATTTATACATCCTTTTTGCTCTTTTGCCTTCACAGCACAAAATCCCTTCAGCTCGTACCAGATGCCTGATGACCTGTAATAATACGGAGGCTGCTGCCTCTCCATTTCAAAGACTATCAACACATCTGATGTTGGAACCTGGGATTACATGGGCTACTGAAGTCAGCCACAGCCTCAGCTATTCCTGAAGTTTTTCTGCAGGAAGAAGAGAGAAGCAGGAGAAGATTCAGCCAATGCCAGAGCAAGTCGGGATCCCCACTCAAAGCCTGGGCTTTCAAATTTCCTTCTAAAGCTCACACTGATGATTTATCCTCAACTCCCAGATTTCTTTCCAGACTGTTAAGCAAACGAGGTTGGAAACACAGGACCTTTTTGGAGTCAACTGCCATAGGAAATACCACTTTGCGGGGGCATGCGAAGCTGCAGAATCCTTGAGACTAGTTCACATTTTTTACAGTGTGTAAACACAGCCATTACTAAATAGAAATAGAAATGCCATCAGCAGTGAATGGATTTCTTTAGGGGGAGGAGGAAAAAGATAACACATGCTCAGAGCTTTCAAGCATCAGAAGCAGCAGCAGAAAGAGCGATCTCCTGGCTGAAGCAGGAGTGCATGAGCCAGAACACTGTTTCTACTGTACCTTCCCTTGCAACACAGAGTCAGGAACACAAAACCCATCCAGATAAAACAATCTGCCTATTCAGCAGCTTTCTTTTCATGAGCTGCTTCATCTTTGCAGGCTGCCCGCCCGCCCCCCGCCTTCCCAGTGGCCAACTGAAAACTTCAGAAAGAAAAGAAAAGGAGAAAGGAGCCGTTCAGACAAAGGCCCGACTCTCTGCAAGAGAAGGGCACGCACACCAGAAAACACGGTCACGGTGCTTTGGGCATGGTGCTGGCAAGTTACACTGCCGTAGTTGTAGGAGCCTGCTCCTCAGGCTGCGCTTCGGGGTTCGGGACCATGCGATGATGAAAAAGGAGGGAGCTGCAGCTCCTGCGCCCTCTGCCCCAGCCTCCGGGATGTGTTTCTGGCCACGGCTGCCAGCTGGGCGTTTGCAAGCTCCGTACCTTCTCCCAGCAGCTACGTGGGGCAGGTTCCTCACAAAGTTTTCCCTGCCTGTCACCAGTGGAAATTTTAACCCCTTCCAGAGATTCTTCTTTTGGGGCAGCCCCTTGCAAAGGTGTTTTTTTGTTTTGATTTGGTTTGGTTTTTTGCTATTAAATAGAGATACTTTTCTGGTGTATGAATGTAAATCACCAGTTCATATTGCAGAAGTGACTCAACAGCATTTAGATGCCACCACGTCGTTACTTCGGGATGGAGCAGGACGTGATTTAGCAACTACAGGCAAGTAGCAGTAGTATCCCTTGCATCCCATAGACTCCTTTTTTAATAAATTACACTAAAAGTAATTTTTACTTTGGTCTTTTCTTTATTACAGTCACTATTGATCTAACCTAATACACGCCTCTTACCCCTCTCCTCCAGCATTCAGAAGACCTATGAGGAATCCCAGTATTCAGTATTGCCACACATCAGTAACACTAAATAAATCCTGTGCTCGGCATCACATCAGTCTTAGCCTCTGAAAAGCTTTCTTCCCCATATTGTCAAAATTTCAGTCAAAATGCAGCCCGCACCACAGCTGTCTTACACCAACAGCTGGAAGCAGCTTTTCTGTTGCTCTGTCCTGTGACGGCCGCACCACAGCAGGGCACGTCAGCTGCCTCTGGTCACTGGACCCTGCGCCAGGGGCAGAGCTTGGAAGAATACTATCATCTTCCACCCACCCACACAGGCTGCTGGGGAAGAGCAGAGATAAGGCAATTGCAAAACACAGGTGAAACTTATTTTTTACTGTGGTCCCTGGGAGGTACAGAAGGTAAGTGACTGCACTTGAAAATATCAACCTATAAAGTTGAGCAAGCAGAAGCCCCAGCTGGCAGTGATGATGCAGAGGGTGCATAAGGATGCTGGTGGGGACATGCCCAGTGGCTGGACGTGCTCCTTAGCATCTTCTCTAGAGCAGGTTTCAGTGTCTTCGTGGAACTGCACAAAAGCAGAAGTGTCTGTCTTTACATAGTGCTTTGCATCAAGGCTTGCGGCAGGGAAGCAAACTACCTGAGCAGTCCTGGAATATCTAATAGACAGGATTTATTACTTTTAATATTAAAATATTAAAAAATCTACCCCGATCATAAACTCAGGGGCTTTGAGTCACTGCAGAAAGAGACATGGATTTTTTTTTAAATGTAATTTTGGAGTTTAGAAGCCCAGAATAAGTGGCAATATTAAAATCATCAGTCAAAGCAACCCTGTCTCCCACATACAAACCTTTTCTCACATCTTCTATAAGGCAAATCTTATTCTCATATTACCTTTATGCCAAACCCGACAAAGAACAAGCAAGCTCTTTGCCACCCACTTTGCCAAGGGATTGCCAGAGGTGTCTCTCCTCAAGGTTATCCTTGTGTCTGGGTGCAGCTCCCTGTACTGAAAAAACTCCGCACCACTTCCAGGGATTAAGTAACTAGAATTTGGTGACAGGGAAGGTCTGAAACAGGAATTTGCATGAGAGAAAATATCATGCTTATTGGAAGGTGTTTTGGCTCCCAGCTATGGAAAACAGCTAGTGATCTACTTACACCTTAGTTGTATAAGAAACCTGCATTAGATTAGTTAAAACTGTGAACTTAATCTTAAGTATTGTAGAAGTGTTGTATAAGAACACTTTTTCTAAAGTATAATAATGACTATTAGCTTTCATTTAAGTGAGTTTCTAGTAGTGGTAAATGAAATGGAGTGGTTTTACCCAGCGTGTCTAAACCACAGCATACACCAGCTGATGATCAGTGTAACTACCTTGTTCAGACAAGACCTGAATCCTCCTGATTTAAATTCTGACCTGAACATAAACAGTTTACCTTTCAGATGTGTTAAATCTCAGCTCTGCCATGCAATAGTTACCTTCAAATAGGGTAAAAGCAAAGCACAATAGAAATAAACTGCATAAACTCAGTGTTTATGTGCTGAGCACTCTATAAGCACTTTGAGAAAAAAAAAGAAGAAAAAAAATTTAAATTAATCAGAGCATAATTTCTTCAGAATTTGGTAGTTCAGAAAAAATTACCAGTCTTTGCACAAAGAAATATCCTGCTAATGCTTTGCAAGAAACAAAAGCAGGCACAAGGAATTACGGTGATAAGCTAAAAATTGTTCAACTCTAAAAACAGATTGTAAAGCGAAGGGGAAAACTCCTAGGGAAAGCTGAGAATAAGGTTTCTTAATCTTACACCAAAGGTTTGTAAATGTGCAAGCTCAATACTTCACAACCCTTTTTGAGTAAATAAAGGTTTAAAATGTTCTTTCTTTAGCGTGACTGAATTCCTTTCCAATGTGACCTCAGCATGCCATTCCTCTATCTTTATCTGCCGACACAGCAGAGCTGTTGACCTTTCACCAGTGACCTGCGCAATCAATAAACAGCCGACAAACTATCTCAACAGAAATGCTCCATGGACAAGTTTCTCCCTTGCTCCCTAAGCCGTCAGGCTCTGCCATTCCTGAACTTTTCCTCGGGCCCTCAGTTGTGCGTCAGCGTGACTTAACAAACAACACGGGGCTCAGAAATACATTTTCTTGGGCATTCCCTATCCAAACATACTAAACCTGTAAGTGGTTCTGCTATTGTTTGCAGTCCCATGAACTGCTTTCATGTTACGTCTAAGATCTACAAGATCTCTACCTCATGCTAAGCACTTCATATTGACTTCCAAGGACAGAATCCAAACTCACACAACTCAAATATGCACAAACCGTTGGAGAGTAAGATAATAACTGTAGAAAATAAAAAAAATAAAGACTTGCCCAAACACCAGCTGGCAAAGTCCCATCTTAAAGAACTTCATTAAACAAAAAAATTGACACAATCAATTACAGATGCCTGACATAAGGAAAGAAATTAAGGCAGGTCAGAAAATACTAGTGTTGTTGCGGGTATCTTTCAGATGACTTCCAATGCTACAAATTCTATTGTACTGTTACACTACATGAAAAAGGATCTAATGCAACATTTCTACCAATGAGATTTAAGAAAGCACTGTATGCATTTTGACAAAAAGAGATCCATATTATAAAGGTGTTATAAAACGGGGAACCAGTAAAGTGCTCCAATGTGTTTTATTGGGGTACAGAAAGAGAACAATCATTCCCTGCAGTGCTTACAGCAAACATACTGAAGCATTGATCAAGATCTGAGAAGCCAAAAGAATGAAAACTATTAGAGACCTGCCATGAGCAGAAATGAAACTAATTAGTCCACAGAGCCTTTATCAAATTGAGCGAACACAAAGGTAGAGCAGAGGTGCGAGTACTGAGAAGGAACTTCTCCGTTTATTAAAGTTTATTAAAACTGAAAGAATAACAGTTTAAAGAGCTTATTCCCATGACAACTAAAATGCTTAACAGAGATGGAATTTCTCTCTATATATACATATATACATTAACTTTTCTTAGTGTATATATATTTTATATATATATATAAAAAACCTAAGGAACACTTGCAACGGCTCTTCAAATGTTAATATTTGCTGATGCAAGATAGCTGAAATTTCAACACCCAATAAGCCTGTGAAAATTTGTTTGAAATACTACTTTCTCATATGCTCTACATACTCCAGGAGATTGATTTATTGTTTCTCTCCCCACCATTTAAAAAAAATTGGTAGCATGATTACAACTTCTTGAATTGTTCTGTTACATTAATAATGTAAATCAGTACTAAGTGGAGCATAACATGACGTTCTTTTGTGCAGATTTTTTTTTCAGCCTCTCTAATTTGAAAGTATGTTCAGTTTGCATTTTTAGGACCCACTAATGACAAAGATTAGCTCTTTAAACGGCAGTGGCAGCAAAATTTTAGTAAAAGTGGTCAAGTGATTAACCTGCTCCTAGAGTGTATTATCATCTGCACAGCAGAGCGCTGAAACGCATGTAGCAACTCTGATTTATTTATTTATTCTTAACATAAACAAGTAAACATAGTTCAAAGCGCAGTATTTAACAGACTGCATTGATGGATCAATACAATATTCCACTGAACTTAAACTTCAAGCAGACAAGAGCTATCAAAGCCTTTGATTAAAAAACCCTTGGTCTTTCTCATTTGAGTCCAGATCTTACAGCCTGATCCTCCAAGCCCCTGCATTTCATGGGCACTCGGGCTGCTTTCATTCATGGCCAGGGTGCCTGCAAGAGCCGTCGAGACTCTCTGCAAGCACAAGAGAGTCACCTGCATCAAGCCCATGGTATTTCTGAGGCATCTGCTAATAACTTGGTGAAGTGAAAGAATACACACTTCAGATGTCTATGCACTACAGATATTTCTCAGTGTGAGAGTGGGAGTCAAACCTCCTGTTTGGGATTGCTTAAATAAACTGGCACAGATTTCCAGCCATGGGTGTCTGCAGCCCAGGACCAGTAAACACAGCTTCCAGAAAAGCCAGGCATGCCTCTTGCCTGGTTTGTAAGTGCAGGGCACAGGCGTCAAGGCAGGATGCTGGGTCAGGAAGGGAAGTCGCATGACTCTGCCAGACGAGGTAGAGATGCAACCAGGAGTCCTGGGCTACCAGCCATGGTCCTCACCTGACTCACGCTGTGACCGAAGCTGCATCACCCCACCACACTGCATGGTCACGGTGCCCTGGCTCTGATGAGGGGGACAAGCTGTGACTCGTATAGATGGAAGAACATGCAAACCCACCTTCCCTGGTTTGGTTTTTTTTTTTTTTATCCTCCCAGAACTTGCAAGAAAGCCCTTGAGATCCCAGCACTCACCAGGTCAAAGCTACGTGGGAATATTTGAGCTGTGACAGGGTTTTATGTTTGGGGTGTTTTTGCTTGGGGTTTTTTTCTTTTTTTTTCTCTTTTTCTTTTAATCTAGATGGAATGAATTGAAAGTGCTGCTTAAGAAGAAAATAAGAATGCAAAACTGGAGAAGCGCCTTAAGTAGGTATATTAATAAACAGGCTCCTAATTTCTTATCTTTGATGGTATTGAGTACTATTTTAAATATTCTCAAAAGAATCACAAACATACAGAGGGTCATATATAAAATCCCCAATGAAGCAATTTAATGCTAAATTAAAGCTGAAACTAGGTAAGCCCAACTCTTGGGATCTTAGGTATTTTCAAAGACTAGAATAGAATCAACACTACCCAAGAACACCGTGTGTTTTTCAGATTTTTAAATATTTATTTCCTAAATTAAATAGAGCATGTTCAGCTGGTTCTTACAGCTTAGCAGGAAACAATTTAATTTCCAAGCCAATTGTATATTGACAGTTGGCAACAATGGTTTTACTTTATAAAAGGAGAATGGGAAAATAGTTGTGCATTTCTGAAACATTTCCAGAAAATTTCCTTTGAGAACACGTTCAGTGAAAAGTATACAAACAGGCATTAAACATGAATGTAATTTAATAAACATCCACTCAGCTATATGGTGTGATAAATAGGTAATAAGAATGTAACACAGGCATTTAGCTTTCAGCTTCCAAAGGAGCTGGAAGCTAAAACAATAATACTTTCATTAGACTCTCCTGTCTGGCATCAAGAGCCAATTTCCACCTATTAATATGGATTTCTATTACCTGCCTTGTGAATACTGTTAACCCATTTATCAAGCAAGAAGCCGTACTTTTGTCACTTATTACAAGCAGAAGGGGAGCAGAAGGATTGCTAAACCATGTAACATTAGAGCATCAGATTAAATCATTTGACCTAGAAGATAAAAACATTCCACTTACATTTAAAATGGAAAAAAAAACCCCAGCCCTGCTCGTATTACAGCTAATCAGACCTCTTGCAGGATCAAATCTTTCCTTGCTGCGTCAGAAGAAAATAAAAATTAAGAAAATCACTGTCTGCAGGACTAATTGTAAACTCGGTGCATGTGCAATTAAACATGCCTCATTGGTTCTCTTGAAATGTCAATAGTGGGTAGGAGGAGGTTGATTTAAGTTAAACGACTCAAGTCTTACTGAACACTTGCCCCTTTCTCTGTCCTCTAAGCAAAGCGTAATTTAACAGAACAACCTCAGCCAAATATGAGGAGCTCAGAATTAAGCGTTTATTATTCAGATTACAGTGGTGCCCAAAACATGCCAGGCACTTCTCTAAGTGCAGAGGGAGGTGCTGGGACAGATCCCTTTCTTGTCTCCTGATTTACACCAAGAGCAAACACGCCGTCAGAGCACGGAGCTGCTCTCCTGCTCCCCTCCCCCAGCAGCTGGGGAGATGAATGGAGGGACTATGGTGCTATCACAGAGATGACAGGCACGCATCTATTAATCACATGTTTGCTGCTAAACACACTAAATTCCCACTTTCCCACAGCGCTGAAGTCTCCTTGTCCTCACACCCGGTTCTCAGCTGCAGCAAGCTGCACTCAGCAGCTAATGGGTCCAAATGAGCATTTAGCTTCAGCCCCCTCATTATCTCACTGCTCCAACACTCATCTTCCTGCTAGGATATTAAGACCATAAAATTTTTTTTGCTATTCACACAGGATCAGATTATAAAATGTGTCTGCTTCCATGCCTATGATAAAAGCTCCACGATATCCACCTCACCCACTTTCTCAGGAGCAATGACCCAGGAGAAGTACTTGTATTCCTCCCACTCTACAATCTCAGCTACAGATGCCAAAAATACTTAAGACCTCAATCCACGAGGCAAAAAGAGGATCCGGTAAAGCAGCAGAATGCAAGCAAAGTTTCTGAAGTTACAATACTTCAGATTTTCTGGTCTCCATTCCATGGAGTCATTGAAGATACGTGAATTCTTCAGCTGGGATGTCTCAGTTTTCCTCGCTTCATTCCCCACTACTGTAACTCAGCAAATCTAGTTCACTTGACTTCAGCAGCTTAGTGCTGGTTTACCACACTCACTGGGCTATTCTTGTTTTGGTTCGACTTCGTCAAACGACTGAAGCGTGCCAATGTGTTTCTTTCAGAAAGACTTCCATACAACTTCCACCACGGCGGGGCAGAGAGCTTTCTGCCCCACGCACTCGAGTGGAGCTAAGGGACCTCCAAAACTCCTGCTGAGTTTTTTTTCTCTTTTCCTTCTCTGAAATCTTGCAGTGATCAGTAAGTTAGTGAGTTACTCAGAATTCACTGAGCAATCAGGCTGCTCATTATATCCTCAATGAAATTATTACCATGAGTAATTGTCAGCACAGTACTAGAGGTTGGCCAATCTTACATCCTTTTCAAAGGACTGGAAGAAGTACTGCAGATTTGTGAAACAGATTTTTAATTCCTCTTATACTCTTGGACAGTCATTTTATCTTGTATTTTACCTTTTTGCACACTGCAAGTTCATCCATACCCATTTCTTTCTCAGTGGTCCTTTAATCCTTTTCTGCTCATGCTGCAGCTCAGCACAAGGATGGGTGTATTTCTCTAAGCCGTGTACTCAGGAGGCTCTATCAATATGCATGCATGGTGCAAGGAAGAAACATATTTCTGCTGCAGAAGAATCAGAAGTTGGGGTCAGACATTTTATATTTTAGCCAGATTTTGATAAGACATATTAGGAATTCATAGGGCTTTTATCATTTTCAACAGCAAGAGGATTAGACCCTATGCTGACAAGAGCAAGAACATCAATTGTTGAAAGAAATATGTACCACACTGAAATACAGTAAAGCACCTGAAAGACATAACATATTGTCTGATAAAAACACTATAAGCACTTTCAAATTCAGCCCAGTGATGACTTGCCGAGTCAGTGCTTTATTTGTCTGGCAGGGCCAAAATTACAATGACTTCTGTTCTAATGCTCAAAAATGCAACACAGAAGTGCAAAGAGAAGCCATGATTTAAACCATGGCCTCACACAACAGCAGGGACTCAAACTACGGATAATATACCAATGGTTAGGCTACAGGGCAGAAAGAAAGAGCAAGAATCTGTATTTGAATTGAAAAATGCTATCCAGCGAGTTTGCAATATTGATGAAAAGACTCGAGTCTTGATTAAAAAAAACCCCAGTGATTATTTTTTTTCTTTTTTCCCCAAATTCAAGCAAAGGTAAAGATATTGACTCAATAATAATAACAATCTCCCTTCTGTATGAAGAAGGACCCCAAAACCAAAAAGCATCTCAAATTCATCCTTCTTCCCCCTAAAATATTCAGAACACTGCAGATGTGTTACAAACTAAATGACTTTTTGTACGGAACATCTAAAACCCTTGACTTTTAACAAGGTCATGCATCATTTGATTTTAATTACAGATTTTTTTATCCCTTAAATTTGACTAAAAATGATGTGATTTAAAAAGCAAACAAGCCAGTTAAACAAAGCTAATTAAATTCACTAGAGACAGCCTTGCTTTTCCCCTCAGTGAGTGTTTATTTCAGCTCCCAGTGCTCTGATAGCTCCTGACAGCTTGCTGGGACACAAGAAAGAAGTAGGTCAGGGTAAGCCGGAATCAGCAACAGAGGATCCCATTAGACAGGCTTGTAGGGTAATACGGAGATCGAGGAAGTGTGTGATGTAGTGACAGTGTTAGAGACACATAACAAATAGCCTGAGGACAGCCTCTAGCAGAACCGGTACATTTATCTTCTCTGTGTTATAATGACCCCTCATACAGCTTATCCAGTTTGTGATTTCTCATACAAGAGGTGCTGTGTAAACCTAATGACAAAAGTGCACTCACGGTTTGCAAGATGATGCCGAGCCAGAGGCAGCACTAGCAGAGGCTCTCCTCCCACTGAGCCCTTGCCCTTTGGGTTACGGAGCCTGCCAGCTTCCAGGGGCTGGCAGCTATTCACAGAAGCAGAATACATCCCCCTTGCTCTAGCTGGGAATGCAGTGAGGAATCTCACTGCGCACAGAGATCAAAGGAGAATAAGACTGGTTTCTCCTAACCAGCTTCTACAACATTATACTGGTGATTATGGTTGCGGTGCCTACACTGGATCTGAAAATATCAAGCACCCCGCAGCAAGAAAAGCCACCATGGCAGCTAGGGAGCACTGCAAAATCGCATTACAGGGCAAAAAGACACCTGGTTCTTACTGAGCTGCTGTCTGGGGGCTCCCAGTCAACCACCACCCAGGCTCCTACGTGCCGTTTGAACTGGCAGGAGGGCTCCGGTACGTCTCATAGCGCAGTGCCACTGCCTTTGGGAGCAGCCACTGGCAGGCAAGAGAGGCTGAGAAACCTGTGGTGTCTGCTGGCTTTCCCAGCTGGGATCGCTGCGTAACGAAGAAGCATCAACAGAACCAGGGAGAAGAACAAAACCAAAAAGACCAAAGTGATCAATGTAAAATATAAAGTGCTTTATGCTGCTACCACTGAATTAGATTATTTAATGTAAAGTGTATTTTTACTGGGTGTGTGTATATACCTGGACACTTGCTAATGCAACTCTTCTCACCCAAAGAAAAGGACAGGAGTTTGTTGTGTATTTTTTTAGAAGTGCCTTGGCAATAAGCGCAGAAAACACAGTCTCATAAAGTCTGCAGTGTAATATTAAGTCAGGGGCAAGTGGAAAAGCAGAGCTCTACCTCTCCTTGTTCTCATGACTACTGCTTACACTATTAAAAGTTCAAAATCTCTCCCACCATCTCCGGCAGTGCTGTACATACCCCAAACATTTCAATTATGAGAGTCAATTTCTCAGGCTTACACACAGCCAGAGAGATTCTCCTCAACTCCAAACTGTGTAGCTTACATTAAAAAGGGAGCGCGAGTGTGTGCTATCTCAGAAAATAGGTACGTTTGACAGGAACAATTTAAATCGCCACGGGCATAAACAAACACAAATGGAGAATGTTGTTTTATTTTGTTCAGAGCTCCATACATTCACTTTGCTTAGAGATGTCTCCAGCATCTACTTCACTTGAAGTGCCCGAGTGACTCAGTTTTCAGAAATGATGGAGGCCCCACTGATAAAACAGCTCACATTATTTCAAGAGTTTAATTTTTGTTGCCCCGACTTCATTTTCATGTTTATTCAATAAGAGTGCGTCATGTTCAGCATTTATCCCCTTCTTTGTTTCTAGTCACAATCTTTCCGTAACACAATTCACCTCCTGCGCTAGCAGTGCTTCCTGCTCTTCAGGGGGTCACACTATATGGTCACTTGCACCCACCCATTTTACAACACAACACATCCCTTTCCTGCAATTTTTACTCAAGCAGACACTTCCACTGAGTTCACAGAGGTTTTGTTCCAGTGACGCCCATTTGCTCCAACCCCGAGCATCTAGGTAAAATCCCAACCTGGTTAAGTGTCCTAAAGAAAAACATGCGTGTCCTAACGAAAATACGCATCAAGATAAAAGCACTAAAATAAAGGAAGACAATGAGAATGATCAGAGCAGCACTGCCTGCGAGGAAGGAAGGAAGCTTTTAACAGCACTAAAATATAAAATTGATTTGTACACATATTTGATAAAAATCAATACAATTAGCAAGTAACTGAATACTAGAAAGGGAAATTGATTGCTCGAGGGCCCAGAGGACTCAGGGCAATCAGTCCATTCTTCTAGCTCCTCCACTCTTAATAAAATTTTACTTTTTCATAATCCTGACTGAACTCTTTGCCCATTAATAATGCCGCTAAATAGCTCTTATTTTAGCACTATTATTGCAGACCTGCTTGAATTACATTTAAAGGCAGTTTCAAGTGGCATGTCCTGGCCATTTTGCTATCTGCAGCACAAACCTCCAAGCAGTAGCATAAAAGAATACCAGCTAATGAACGGGAGCACAGGAACACTTGAGAAGAGCTTATAAAATTAAGTACCAAAGTTTAAATAAGCGGATTACCATAGAATTGATTTGCTACATCAATTTGGTCAGCTTTTGCTGATACATCATTCTTTCCTCAACGGAGAAGAGCCACCGTTTTGAAACAACTAATTAAACATTTTGAACCATGGCCTTACAAGGAGAGCAGGGCTGCATTGCTCTGCTCTCCTGTCTCCCTTCTCTCGCCGAGTGATTCCTCACTGCAGCATAAAAATCATTACTCCACATGAAACAGGAGACTGAATTTATAGTTGAATCCAGACTAAATGAAGTGGCTTCTACAGCAGATTCTCTGAGCAGATTCCAGTTTCAGGCAAGGGCATCTTCTCTTCCTTCATTAAGGTGGGACCGGAGGAGCTAACATGCAATTCTCTTCCCTGCAGAGAGGGAAAGGGGCTCCGGGCTCGGCCAGCACAGCCTCCCCAGGTGAGGATTTCCATTACAGCCAACTGGCTGCACAATCTGATAGAGGGTGCACGCAACTTGTATGCACCTACAAAGGAGGTTTCTCTTTCAAAAGGTCATATGCCTTCTCAGATAAGAACTTTATCAGATGTCAGGCTTTGCTCACTGACTCATCTTGATGGGAAGCTCTTTAAACCAAAAACTACCTTTGGGTCCTCAACAAATTCTCTGCCAGCCTGCAGTTCAGGGTGACACAGCCTTTGCTGTTACTGAGGGCCCCAATTCAGCAATGCACTTGAGCATGAACTTATGTCGACCTCTATGAGTACCCCTATCCAAATCAAAGATAAACAAATAATTTTTCCCTACTAATGAGACCACTTGCATGCTTAAATTTCAACAATATAATTTAAGGATTTTCTAATGCATCTCCAGAAGTCACTGAGTTGAATAAAAACATCTACGTACCTCATCATGTTCACTCCAGCAGAAACTCTTTTACCCCAGAAATCTCAACACATAGTCACATCTCCAATGGTCCAGCCATACCAGTGACTAAACTAAGCCATTACATCAGCCTAAGAAAAGGTCCACAGATGCTTTGCAACTCAAGCAGCAGTCTGTGGGGATGCCTCCATAAGGGTGCATAAGAGACTGCAGTGCCAAGGGATGAGAGCAGCGCATCACTCAGCAGGACACCAGCGTTAAGTGCCACAGGTGCAGCTGCAACATCTGCTAAGTTGCCTCACTAAATTCTTCTGATGTTCTTACTCAAAAGTTTGTCCTTCTGCTTCTTCTTACAAAGAAGAGACATTAGTCTGGACGCAGAAATAGAAACCAGAAATTACACAGGTTCAGCACCGGCCTTCTTTGTAACAACGAGCAAACTACTTTAATCTCTTTGCTTCAGTTTCCCTGCCTTTATTAATAAAGCAGAGATAGTACAATTTATTTCACCTAACTCATACATCTTTTGTGAAGATGAAATGCTTGTTCTGTGTAAAGTACTTGGAAGATGAAAGACATCAAGTAAATATTAATCATAGTCACCACACCTACCAACAGGATCTCCAGTACGCTGATTTGGATCCGTGTTTGAAGAGTCTGTCTTTCTGCAATTCAGGAACTATGCTTTCCTGGAGTAGTAGGGCTGAATTAAAGCTAATCAAGAATTTCCACGTTAATTGGCCTTCTAGCCTTCAGAAGATCATAAGAAGGATGATGCTTCCATTTCAAAAGACAGCACAGTGCCACAGAATGAATTACATCAAACTGGCTGAAGCCCATTTACAGCATGGTCATGGAGGAAACTATAGGAGTTCATCCACCGACATTCATCTTAGAGCATACACACTTGTAAATCAGGTCCCATTCAATAATGAAATGTCGAGTGACTCATTCTTTCTACGTGTGAAAAAGCTCTCAGAGGGAACCAAAGGATCTTTTACTTTCCTGCCTGCCTTTATAAACACTGAATTATGTCTCCTTACACTGGAGAAGCTACAGTGCTTCAGAGCCAGCTGTAAAAGACAATGTTACTGTCTTCGGTTGAGAGAATCCAAGGCCACCTGAAGATCCCAAATTTCTGTTGAAGGAGATTTGGAAAGACAGTTCATTAGCAGCTCAGCTGATGCTCTGAAGCAGCTTCCCGGGCACAGCGAGCCGCACTGATCTCACGCAGAGATGCCTGCCAGGCGGGCCCCGGGGAAGGCTAGCAACGCTGCTCCAGGCACTTCTGCTGTTCCGGGTGGGTCAAGTGCCAGATTATTTACTTAATGTCTTAAGCAACTTCTGCAGCTCAAACTTCGCTCATGCAACCACAGCCGTCTTGCCGACAGTAACCAGCAGGCTAGCCAGGTGAAAGCAGGCTTCACCCTTTCTGCCTGAACGAGTGAATTTACACAAGGACAGCAGCACAGACATACCTTAACTTTTGTCCCAGCGTTAGCACTGGCTCAGCGCCAGCCGGCGCATACTGCAGCTGCACGCTTCGGGCAGCTGTTTAGTAGCTGGGCTGCCCAAGCACTGCACTCGCCAGAAGAAAAATCCTTCATGAAAAATAAACCAACTCAACACATGCCCATGATCACAGGGCAATCAAAGGTGTGCAGCACCAGCACTGTGCCGGCTCCCTGCCGCGGCTCCGCCTGCCTCTGAAGAGGCAGCACAGGGTTAGCTCCCTGGAGCATTTCTTCACTGCAGCTAAGAGTCCGATTTCTCCAGCAGAGCAATCACAACAAAGGTATGAAAGCCAAGAGTATGAGGGAAAATACCACATGCATCACAAACTTGAAAAAAGACTACAGAGATAAAGAAAAGCACTGTCTGTAAGTCAGTGTTGAAGGAGCACAGAATGAGTTTGCATGCAGGAAACACTGCTTGAGTGGAAGCAATAGGAGATGCTGGAGCTGGTGGAGCAGGCACATAAGGGATCCCAGCCCTCCCGAGCTGGGCCTGGACCTGCTGTGCCCCCCCTCCCCCACCTCCCCCCCAAGATACCTGCCTGGCTTCCTCAGCTCCCCCCTGCCTCCTTGGCTTTGCCCTCCCTGCGGTCCCAGCCCGTCCCTGCTCTCTCTCCCCTACCATTGCCTCCTCGTACTTTGGACCTCTTCACCTCTACGCCCCGAGGTCTCTGGCTCTCCATCGGCGGCTCGGGCAGCACCAGCCCGCGCAGCCGGGCCAGCCAGCGCCACACAGCAGCTCGGCTCACGCCTGCACTGCTGGTCCACCTCCTCACTGGGACCCAGCAGTATGCATAAACAAACAAATTACACTACAGACACACAGCTATGCTCCAAAAGGAAATGACCACTTGATGCTATTGCTTAAGCTTTCTTAATAATGAACATGTATTTCTTGAAAATACATGCCACCTAATGCCCTCAGCATTGCAAACATGTACAATAGGAGGGTAATTTAAGTTAATCAAGCCCTAAGCTCCATGCAAAGTTTAAGTTTGCTTCGCTACACTTTGGGTAGCAGATGGCAAAGCACTCAATGGTACGATTTCTGCAGTCCTTGCCCAAAGGCCTATACCTGTTTCTGTTCTGAGTGTGAAAATGAAGGGACGTTTGCTGGCCTAGCTGAAGGCTGCAAAGCGGATGACCATTTTAAATCCTGAAATAATAGACATGTAGTTACAAATATAGATGCTCCAAAGGGAGGACTTGTAGGCAGTCAGAATCAGTCGTTTACCTCCTAGTTCACCATTACTGCCATTCTTAGATATGATAAAACTAAAGCTACAGGCTGGCATAAGACTTCTGGCAAGTGACCCATGCCTCATCTACACAAGTACCCACATCCAAAATCAGTTCCACACAAGCAAGTAGTAGGGGTTTTCTTACACAACACCACTTGACACTGTTGCTGTAGCTCACAATATTTCTAAGCACACTGTCCTTACAAATGACTCCAGATTGTACGCAGCCTGGCACGTGGACATCAGAATCCAGTTTGAGTGGATAATTTGGATTTCAGACTGCCTCTATGGACAGTCACTTGAATGCTTTGCTTCTGGCTAGATTTTGGGGGGCTGGGGTACGGGGAGAGAAGAGCTGACAAGGGGAAAAAAAGATTTTGTAGATGATGTGTAGAGCCAGAATGATTTTAAAGAAAGGGCAATTAAGACTGCCTAAGACAAGCTTTTTCCAGGTATGTTAGAGTGACTGAGAAGCAAGGGGGTGAGCAATAAACAGTTTAGTCTGCGACATTCAAGGTTTTCATAATTTATAACCACAGAAGAAACAGACTTCTCCTTCAAAACACAGAGCGCACCCCCCAGCATCCAATTAATAGTGGTGTGTACACTGAACATATTTACACTAATTGACTGGTCCAATAGTCATGGCTGCCCCCAAGCATTTTTGGAAGTAGCATTTCTGCAGCAGCACCGTGCAGAAATGCTTCACATTTATTAACTTGTTTGGTTTTGATTGTTGGATTGGTTCCCCATTCCCAAGGCACTTAGATTTATTCTTTTAGCTTAACACTACAAAGTAATCAAATCACTCTGTTACAGCTGACAGACTGTAGGAGCCCTGAAGGGGAGGGGAGAGTGGCATCAGAAGAAACATCTACGTTTTCTCTTACATCCTTCACGCTTGCCCTAAACTTTGGATTTGACTCATCTATATCTCTGGAATTCAAGAATATTGAACTTTAACTGACATGGGAAGTTATCTGAAGATGCAGGACTTTCACTTGAAATTAAAGCTGATCTACCTTCTGGGAACAGGGAGCAAGACTCACTTCTCATGAAGAGTGGAAAGCCCAAATGCACTCTCCTTCTGCTTTGAGTCAAATACAAGTGTTGCTGCAACCAAGAAAACATCATTCCAACACCATGTAAAGTTCAAACCAACCAATCCATAAATAAGAAGAGATGAGATGGACGATTCAAACATGCCTTTGTTCCCTTCCATCAAATGTGTAGAATAGGTAAGAACAAGAAGACAAAGGAGATGGCTCACAGAATTAAGATTAATATAGAAATAAAGAAAAAGGGAATGCCTTTGGTTGGATTTTGACAGTGTCTCTTCAGTACAATTTGTTTTCAGCTTTATGCAATGCAATATTAGAAAATGCTTAGCATACAACCCTTGATGTGGAAAACAAAGAAATTTTTTTTGATTTACACAAATTCCAGTGTCCTTGTCTAATGTTACCTAATGCAAAATTAGAAAGAAATTAGCGCTTGCATAATCCTGTGTGTTTAAAAATAATCTGAATGACCCACTGCTTAAAGTATGGAAAGGGTCCTCTGTTATTAAAATCCAAACATACTTCATTTTAGACTGTACTCAAACTGGCAGAGTAAAGCTTGAAGAAAATCCCCCAACAGTGTTTTTTTTCCATCGAGAAAAACAACAAAACAAAACTTCGTGAAGCCTGTGACCAATAATCTCACAGAGTTTGGGCTTAATACACCAACAATGACAGGCATTTCAATGCAGTAGCATCAAAACTAGATATTTACTGCTTGGTAGTGAGTAACCCTTTGAAAAGGGAGGAACAAAAATTCCTTTTTAATGAGTCACCATTTGGCAGTCAGAGACCAAAACCTTTTGCCTGTATTTTTGACTGCAAGATTGTAAACACTTGGGTTTTTTTCAGTCTGTGTGACTTTATTTAAATCAACACAGTTAATTAAGAAAGTAAGTAAGTAAAAGGAACAGGAAAAGTGAAGTCCTTAAAAGTACCTGACCATCTATCTATCTATATATATAACCTATATACTAGGTTACTGAAATATCAGATTAATTCAGAAATTATTCCCGTATATAAATTTGGAATTGTGAAAATCCTGGTTAAGACTTAAAGTAACTAGTCAAAGCAAAATGAGATTATACTCAGTATCAATTCTGATAGCCACATGAAATGAGTGTTGCATAATTATGCTTAAACTAATGGAAATGTTTACATACTAAATGTTACATACTAATGTAAGGGGAAAAGCTTCTCATGTGTGAGTGGAGCCGTGTAAGACAAATGTCTTCGTAAAATATTCATTTGTTTACCTTTGTCCAAAACTTAACCTATGAAGATCTATGACGGAGAATGAAACCTTAAACTACATGCCTGAAAGTAATGTCATTTTTGTCTTTAAATATTTTCTTTCCCCCTTTATCAAATTCTGAAGTTTCAGCAAAAATGAAGATGCTATGAAGTCATGTCGGGGGGATGGGTGTGTGTGTGGGCGTGTGTGTGTGTGAATCCACCTGCGTTCGCATTATAGCCAAAGCAAAGAAATAAAACTATCATTCACACTGAGGGGGCCTTAGAGTATGATGTACCTGCCTTTATTTTGAATATCATTTCAAACTACATGTAAAGTGCCTAAAGACCTCAGCTACTAACAAGCACTTATAATTTACAATATATTTAACCAGTTAAGGATACTTAGCGTGAAGGTTAAGGTAAAGCACCATTATTCCCGTTTTACAATGGACAAGTATTTTTTTGGTTTTGGCTAGGGTAAAGACACCAAGTGAGAACCTGGGAACTATTTACTCCAAAACCTGCCTCCACCTCTGAAGGCCTGCAGGGCTGCATATTCAGACCCTTTGAAAAAAATCTTGACAGTTCTGAAATTAAAGTAGGCGTTATTTGGGCTTGGCTTCTACCTTAGGAAATCTACAAATTGTTATATGAAAACTCCTATCCACAAAAATTAGAGCAGGCACTTACCACTCACTCCACGCAGCTATCAAACAGCCATCCTGTGCAAGCACTGATCAGCAAAAGCACCTCCACACCTTACCGTCAGCTCACTGAACCACCCATCCCTTACATCAGCTGATCTTAATTTATGTTCAATTTACTTGTAGATTGGAAGTAATTAGAGTAAATAATTACAGTAACTGGTTACAGTATGGGAATTGGGAGAACTGAAGAAAGAATTCAGAGAAATAACCTCATCTACTACTGTAAAGAGAATCAATCATCCATCTCCTTCCATTAGTCTTTCTGGCAATCCTGTGTCACTGTTGTCACAAGCCAGGATAACGATGCCACATTAATTCTCCTTTTGAGAAAGGGACTACAAGATTTGACTCTGTAACTGTGTCCTATCTGACCTTGGGGAATCTTTGGAGGAAGTTTCCCATCAAACGCAGTTACGGTTTTTACTGAAGGAGAATTACAAAACTGGGCCCATGCTTTAAAACTTGAATGCATGACACAAAAATATACAACCAATCTTCTGTTTCCACTAGAAAAAAATCAGCAGTACCCAATCCACGATTTTGCAGATCCAACCCTATGTGAGAAATTACATTTTCAAAATCATTCCAAACGAGCCTGCTCAGAGGGAATGGACACGGGGCAGAACGAAGAGACAGTTATTGCAGATTTCTTATGTAACAACAACAGTTCTTTCAACTACATTTACCTAAAGTGGAGATAGGCTGCATTTCCTAATCCAAACCTTCCCAAAGGAAAGAATAACCTTTGTTGTAAATATTACAGAGCACAGAACTGGAAAAGAAGAAAGTCATCCTGTGTTTCATAACAGAAACAGATTCATTCCCTTCCTCCAAGACTACATGCTGCTCTCAATGCAATGTGAACTGCGGCATCGCTGATGTCGGTGTGAGCAGGCAGGAGAGGACATATGGCCTTTTGTACTGTTCCCAAGATGCCGCACGTTTAAAAAAAGAAAAAAATATATATAAAATTTAAAAATCATTATCCAGGCTAGAAGAAACCCAAGCCATCCTAAGTGTTGTTTATTGCAATTTGGAAGACCTTTTCAGAAAAATAACAAACTACTGCTAGATGTGTAATCCTAAACCCAAATGGTAGATGGGAATCAAGCAGAAACCATGCATTATTTTGGGGAAACCATGAATTATTTTTGGGAAACTTTTACTGCCATGCTTATTTGAGTATTTCTCTGTAACTAGATATCATTCCTATTACTGTGGCTATGACTAACAAGTTAACAACACTATTTACACTAGTATTGTTGTATCATTAGAAACAACAAGATTATGTACTTTAATTCTAATGTCAGCACAATTATTTTAACACCAAGTGTGTCAGATCTGACTCTATACCCCCTAAATTAATTTCAGAGTAGTGGCTAAATAAAATGACATACTTCTTTGTGCTTTTGTTATAACACACTCATGTGCAGCAAACTGTGAAGAAAATGTAGTAATTAGAGGTTAAATTAATCCCTGACAGACAGGCAGCTTAGTAAAGCTGGGCCCTCTTCAGAAAACATAGCATAAAGCTTTCCAGTCTTTCAGAATTAGGCACAAAGAACAGGCAAGATTGGCAAGTCCCTCACCACTGCAATCCAACCAAAGGCTAACGCTGAAAAGTCGGAGTAAGTCTTCAAGCAGCCAATACTACCAGGCAGATCTTGTGACAAACGTGATTTAGAGCTCCAAGCAATTGTTGCTGCAGCCGCTCTAACTGCTTGATCAGGATCAACCACTTGAAATTAAAGACAGTCTTTTGCACAGCAGAACAGGCTTCTAACCGCCGTATAATCAACCTCGAGATGTTAATAAAAGCGAACAATAGCATTCTATTTCACAACATAACTAGAAAGCTACCTTGCTGCTTCTGATTTTAATGCAGGTAATGGATTTCATTGCCCACAACAGAGTAAATGTGCTGTGTTATTCTGAAAACAATAAATAGGTATGTCTTGGGTAGGTTTCACTCCCAAACCTGCTCGGAGTTCTGAGGTACTTACTTCTAGAGAAAAAGAAACTTCCACAGAAATGCAAAAGAAAAACAATGCAAGACAAAAGAGGCAGCCAGATCACATTGATGATACCCAGCAAGTATTTCTTTTTCGTGTGTGTCAACAAAAGCAAATGTTTTTTCTGACCTCTCTAGCTGTGGCACAACAAAAAATAGCTGATTTTTAAAACCATGCAAATACAGCCTATTATCAGAAGGGGAGAAACTGAAAGGTGTTTGCTCTGTCCTGTGCACAAAGTGCCCTGGCTTCCCCGCGCTGACAAATCCTGGCGCAGAAACTGCAGACGCACCACCGCGTCCATCCCACTTGACTTACACCTTACCTCCAAAGGTGGAAGGTGCAAAAAACCAGCTTCCCCCCAGGCTAACGCTGATGCCACTCAATAGACTGCGTGACATGGGGTGAAACAATAAGGTGGTTAACACCCTCCCCTGCAGAGGTAATCTATATCATGTCTGCGCCAGGCTGAGCCCCCAGCTGTCCCTGTCTGAACGGGAAGGCACAACAGGCACCTGCGGTTGGATCACCCGGTAAATTGAAAAGAAAAAGGGAAAAAAAAAAAGGAAAAGGCCTGTATTACAGTTAAAGTAAAGGGAGAACAGGGGGCTCAGAGATTGCAGTTCAGCGTGGGAGTGCATTAACACCACTGGTATTTCTCTACTACCCAGATCATCAATTATTAACAAATTAGGACATGCCTGATGGGGTACTTATGTAACACTTCTTTATCAATAAAACTGCCAAGTCCCTTGCAGGGAAAAGCCGAGCAGATTTCAGCAAGTCATGATATGATGCCTTCCTTTGGACAGGGCACGGCAATGAAGTCTCGTTCCCTCCTCCCCAGCCCAGCCACCCACTCCCAAAGAGCTGTTCTGGTCTGCCCCTGCCCGAGGCCCGGGGTGCACCCAGCCCCCCTCAGCAGCAGTCTTTTAGTCAGGTCAGCACTTATCAATGGCTGCTGGTAGTGGCAAGGCAGTCCTTGGAGTAAAGGGCCATAAGAAATCCCACACCCTCCTCCATCACCCATGCCTGGGCCCCACAAGAACCACCACCGGCCACGTGTTCCCACGGCACAGCCTGTGTCCCCCAGCCAGTCCAGCTGGCTGGGCTGCGTGGCTGGAGGGGAGGAGGGAAACCCACGGCTCTTTGCCCGGCTCTACGCTGTGGGCACAACCGCTCCTTCACAGGAGCAAAGGGCCAGCTGACATTCAGCCTGCAGAGACAGAATCCTTTGCCCTGCTTCGTTTCCATTTCACTTCTTCCAACAGGCCAGAGTGAGCTGGGTGGGGGGCACATAACACCCCCCCTTCCCTACTCAAGGGCCTGATCCTTGACCCTTAATTCTGGGATCAAATCTAAGCCTCATCTACTATAAAATGAAAAAGGACTGCTAGGCTGGGCCCTGACAGGAGAAAGACTGGTGTGCTCTCCTAGCACCTGGCCTAACAAACACCTTTGAGTTCATCCCAGGTGCACACCAAAGTAAACAGGTCTAAAAAGAGCTACTGCAACTTTGCCAGGAAATACTGCACAAAATAAGTATTTTCCTCTTGAAGGAAAGTAATGACTTCATAATGCATTTTCTTCCATTTGAAAAATGAAAATTATTATTAGTGAGGAAGCTTCCTAAGTGGAATAAAGACTCTTCATAGCTCATTTGCATTTGCCAGTTATCCCTCTCTGACTGCATTGCTCTCTGGTAGCTCAACTGGTGACTTCGAAAACCATGGTGTCATATCCCAAGAGCCATGAGCCCTGCTTACATTGTCACCTTGAGATATACTTTCATTTTGAACAGAGCTAACAGGCCGGTCCACAGCAACTGCAATGAAAAATATCTACCAGAAGACAAAGACATAAAGTGAAACCTTTAACTGACAAAGACTTCAATTTTCTGTGCAAAGCGCTAGCAGCAATAATAAAGAACATGGGAAGGAGACCGTGATGCCAGCCCAGACTGTTTTGCAAAGTTTCCCTTCAGCTGCTGGCAGCCTTGAAATGGGTTACAGAAAGTTAAAACTGTGTTATTGATCACTGCCTATTCTGGGTGTGTGTTTGTTTTTTAAATAAAACGGCATTGTTCTTTTGCTATTTTAACTTCACACAATACTCCGGTATCTTCCAATATCCGGTCCAATCTCAAACAACACTAATGAGGGTAGCACTAAACGCCTGCACAGTTTCTTCACATATTTGTTAAGCAACTGCCTTTTTGAATGCACCCCTTTTATGGGTGCAGAAAACAAAACTTACTATGAGTACACAACGGTATCATGCACATTTGGCATTTTACAGCAATTCTCTAAAGTTCCCCTTCAAAATTACTGGCAAGGAAGGAAGTTCTGCATAATTTTAGCACCCAACATCTGAAAAAATTAGAACAGTCCCAACTGTTCTTTGAGACGTATAAAAGAACAGTTGAAAAACTTACAGTTGACTGGTGCTACCTAGGTTACCCGTCAATGGCATTGAAACTGGTATATTATTAAGAGAGGTGTATGATGGGAATTGGTTTATTGTGCTGATCCATAGTAACCAACTCCTGTTCGTCCATCATTTATCTCTCTCACCAGCGACATATGGGTTTGTCTATTCACACTCTCAGCATTCTCTCTGCTCCAACAAACAGTCAGCCTTTTCTGCTGGGATAAGGAGATTTTTTAGTTACATCCATTATGTGCGTATCAACATTTATGGCAGGAAGATAATTGCCAAAGAGCTCAGGGGGATAAAAGCTCCCTCTTTATAACACAAACCCCCTTAAAAAATCAATATTGATATAAAACAGTTCAATGCAAAGCCTTGGTGTGTCTTCTGCTTCCTTCAGTTCAAAAGATTATTATTTTTTTTTTTAAACATAGCAAGTCAAACTGGAACATCAGGTAGAAAGTCTTTGTAATGAGTTACACTACTGCTCTTCCTGTAGAGGAAAAAATAGCAGTGTACAATAGTAATTGTTCCTTAAAGAAGTAAGCGGCAAATGTGTCAGATATAAAGAGGGTTCCTTGGAGAAGCGCCAGCATCATTTAAACTGATTTAGCTATCTTTATTTGGAGACCATACCAATTACTAATGAATCGTAACTTATAGTCACCTTCGCCTAAATGCTGAAAAACGCTGACACTCAGAAAGAGTCAGCACGGGGGAACAATGAAAACCTGGGGATCCTGCCTTTTTCCCTCTTTAAGGAGCTCAGACAACCTTCTACTACTCCATCCCCCAGTTTGGATAAATCCATTTGTCACAGCTTCTGCAAGATTTACTTCACTTTCCCATGGCTATGTACTCATAAAAGTTATTTTAAGGCGACTTTCATCAGAGTAACAAGTAACATGGAACATTTATTGATTAAATGACTGGGAACCAGTGAGTTGCACTGTACTTAACCTACAGGACGACTCAGGGGTTTTAGTTACTGTTACACTTGCCCTTGTGTTACCTTCTGCCTTCCTAACTTTTGTCTCTCTCATGAAGCCAGTTCCTAGGTCGATCCTCATCCTACAGTTGCATCCAGGCAGGTTAGCGACCATGTAAGTCAGGGCAAGAGTGTCAGCCTGACACATTGGATCACGAACTTTTGCCGTAAATCTTCCCTTACGTTCAGAAAGCATCAGGCACAATAGCTCCCTAAGCCCATGTTAGATCTCTGAATGCTCCCACACCGAAGCATTTGTAACAAGGTCAGTAAAAAACCAAAACCAAACACATTGTATTCATAAAACACTTCTACCTGTCTCACAGGAAGCGATACAAAAGAATTTAAAAAAATATAACTGCCTCCTTTAATTATGAATCCCC